>CM033027.1:23336240-23936240 GCA_019207045.1 Branchiostoma floridae x Branchiostoma belcheri
AACAGGTATGCAACACAAACAAACTGGTCTTAACACTATTAAACACATAACTAACATTGTTTTCATTGTTTCTTCCCAGATTGCTGAAGAGCACAGAGAGTTCTCCCTAGGAGTGACGTCCCAGGCTGACAGTTGTGGGATCGCCGTCGCCGGTGCAATAGCCATTCCTGTGCACAATGTACTCTGTTCTCTGTAATGCAGGGTTGTATCCAGCACCCGTCATTCCGTCCTTTGATGGAATTTTGCAGCTGGGGATGAAAAAAAGATGGGAATTTGCCCATTCTGTCCTCTGTGACGGACAAAAATTGTTAGGTAAAGATATAGAAAAACTGTCTCCCTTGTGTAATTTTTTCACCATTCAACAGCTTTGTCTAAGACCAAAATTAAGACCTAAAAATGCAGGAAATAGCATTTCAGAGGGTCTAGAATTCACAAGTGGGACCGTGTAGCGCAGTAGCATTGTGGACCCCCGTCGTGTGTAAACATGTGCGAACATCTGTGATCTCGTTTACCGATGATGTATGCTCGTCTGCATATCTGTGGGTCTGCCGCTACCAGCCCAAAAGCTGCCTAGGCAGACCTGTGTGTTGTATCGTTGTCAATAAAGAAAGAAAGAAAGAGATTCTCGAGGGAGAAGGCCCCCAAACCTCTCTTGGAACGCAGCACCATGGGCACCCGATTATTAAAGAATCAAAATTGAGGGGATGAAAAATGATTTCAGGTTGGCTACAACCCTGGTGTAATGATAATAAGCTACATGTTGTCATTTGTCTCAATGGCTGGGTGGTTAGGCTTAATGACACTGGTTCGATTCCCAGTATTCCTGCCTAGAAATATTGTCTCTTACATATTTGGAAAGACACATTACATGACTTTCCTCACCCCATATAGATGTAAAATGGGTACTGGTACCTGACTTTGGTTTGGGAAGTAAAAGGTAGTAGAAGGAGAAAGAATGGGTCTGTATTTCAATAGCATAATTTTTCTATAGACACAGTGGATAGCAATCACTGCACATACAGCCTGTAAAAAGGCTATAGGAATATCTCTACCTGTCAACTTCAATTTCTTTAGATTACCAATGAATGGTAGCAAGTTTTCTTGTAGTACAATTTGATTAAGTAAAAAAGTAAGGAAGTAAATAAGTAAAAAAGGATGTTTTTACTCATATTCTATTGCAGTATCCATGGCAGGTGTACATGTACAATAGCGGTTCTTTTATGTCTGAAACAAAAAGAATTACTCGTATTTCTGATTGCTTATTTATATTAAGTAATAAATTATGTAATTAAAAAAAAACATATTTGTTATTCCCAACTTTATTGTCACTTAATGTTAGTGAATACAATGTACCTGTACAATATGCCGTCATGTCATACATGTATGTTGATAAGTTAAGTCAGATATAATGTCTATAATACTCCTCCATATTGCCAAATGAATGTATTCTTGCCAATGAAAAAGTTATTATAGACTGGCTTGCCATTTTAATGCAATAACAACATAATGTTAAGACGATTATATCGAAATTTTTATCAAAGAAAGTTTATTATGCACAAGGTAAAGCCTTACATTTATTAATATTACATATTCTTTGATAAGTGTCTACAAAAACTGTAAAATTTATTACTCTTAAAATTTTTTTTGCCCAAGTCTTATGTATACCAGAATCGTCTGTGGTAAAATACATACTATTAAAATCAGTCTTGTGAAATGTCTATCATTTTGCGTTGGCACATGTTGGTATTTGTAGTGGAATTTATTTCATGAAATCATTTTGGCAATGA
Source organism: Branchiostoma floridae x Branchiostoma belcheri (assembly GCA_019207045.1). Taxonomy (NCBI): domain Eukaryota; kingdom Metazoa; phylum Chordata; class Leptocardii; order Amphioxiformes; family Branchiostomatidae; genus Branchiostoma; species Branchiostoma floridae x Branchiostoma belcheri. The sequence continues at coordinate 23,338,028 of CM033027.1, forward strand.
TTTAGGATTTTGTTTTCAAATTTACTTGGTACAGACAATGTGGATCTGCACGAGAGTTAGTTTTATTTTAACAGTGCCACATACAAAGTACAGACAGAATGTATTAGAAAATGTAGTCTTTTACCTTCTAATTTTGGGAATTAAATAGTAAATTCCAACACAATGAGGAAAGTTCCGAACTTACCCAAATTTTCTACAAAAACGGATTATATTAACACAGATGAACGAAAAAAGTTTTGAAAAATACAGTATATGGTACAAAGCAGCTTCAAAATGGGCAAATATGTATATGTCAAGTTAATTGTTCACAAAATATAAAGAAAATACGACTTTTTAACATCGCCTCTTAAAATGGTTTTGTAACCTAACTTTTGACATGCCTTAGATACATTGTATTCAACCATAGGTTGACATTTCTTAATTTAAGTAAAGAGTACCGAGTTTAATAGAATACTAAATGGTTTTTGATTTACGTGGGAAAGTTGGTAAATTAATATATATATATCGGAAAATATCTCTCTTCTGGAGGTAAAGTATGATTTGTTGAAGAGTGGAGATTGCCAGTAGTTAGGTGGTTTACAAGTCCACTATATTTCATTGGAGCTTTGAAGTTCGGGGACATTGAACAGGGCCAATGACCGAGTTTTACACATCTGGCTAGTTTTGACCGTGCGGATATTGACCGTACAGTGACTGACTGTACGGTCAATTCTGCAGTACGTTTTGATTGCGGGTAAACATTCAGGTAGCAAATATTCTTATTTGCAGAAGTCTTAATGTTTATTCTTCGTAGTCTGCCTGGGAAACACGTTTTTTTTTGGTTTTGTTTGAACATTTGTTTACTCATAAAAGCTCAAAATTGCACGTAGACCGCTTTTCATTGAGGTAATGAGGGAAGAGGCAGACAAAATACAAAACAGAGATACACTTTACATAATCTAAAGTCCTAATAAGTATACACATATTTTACACATACATGGTACAAAACCATAGTAGTGAATGCTGCTGCATGAATCAAGTCCGTTCGTTTTGGTTATTTCTGTGGGTTGTAAAAAGATAAATTTTAATCCTATTATTATTTTTCATATCAAAGAGAATGACGTTCAAGTTACAATAATTTCTATGAAAATGTTACTCTGAAAATTCTGTAGTTTGTTTAGTTGAACGGAAGCATGTCAGCAGCATTTACAAATGACCTCAGGCAAACCGCATGACCGTACTTCAGATTTAAATGCCAGGGACATGTGCAAATACTTCTGCAATGTGATATCCTTGGCATTTGGGCGCGCTGAAAGCGACCTGTAGGTCACAGTTACGACACGTCTGACTTCGTTACTTCACAGGGGCGGACCGGCAATAGTTGTGAGCGGGTGAGGAAAAAGGCGAAAAGCCCGATTCAGACACATTTTATTTAGATGTTGGGAAATCTGATATCTGGTCTTTGACAGATTTTTTTACCTGCGTCTAAACAGATTTTTTTATCATAGTTTGTTAGCTATAACCTGATTAAATCTCGCTTATAACAGCCCGCCCAACATCCGCCGGCCAGTTTAATACACCCCCGAACAGCAGAGTTTGTGTTACACAGACAAGTGGTTTTTCAGATGTTGGAAAATTGCCCACCCGAAAATTCTGGAATATATTCGGCCGACAGTTAGTCAGCGGAGTTCCGACAACTTCAGAAAGTGTAAATTAAAAGCAATCGGGGGCCCGACGTTGAGAGACAATGGTTAAGACTTGCATACACAAAAGGGTAAAATGACACTTGACGAAAGTACAGAATGGCAAAGAACAAAGTTCCTATTATACATAGTTACTAAGTTGAAAATAACTCTAGTCAGATCCTATATTCAAAAACGCGCTATTGTACTTGCTCGTTCCGCTTGATAATTGGTTTGCAACGGCCTTGGACTATATAAATTGTACTTGAAACGCGTACTAATCAGACTCAAATACGCTAGTTCACTTTTATCCGTAGGGTACCCTTTTTCCGTTCTTAGTAGGAGTATCAATTCAAGGACGTTCGTTTCAAAATGTCATATCTGAATATTTTCTACTGAGTGAAAATGTTGCAATTTGAAACCAGCGTCCCTTAATGTCCTTTTTTTTCAAAATAACGGATATAGGCTACCAAACGGATATAAAAGGTGAACTAGCGTTAATAAAAGGCACTCCAAGTACGCAAATCTTGGCCAGTGCAGCATATTTCTCTATAAACCTGTTGTTTTTACACCTAAGCAATAATGGATTACCTGAAAACAGGTCGATCGACCTGAGTGTATACTCTGTTGTAAAACAAATATACTAAACTAATTCCGAGTCACACGGCGTGTCTATCTCTGGCCATGTAAAATGTACACCTTCTGAAAGCTTCCTGAACAAACATTTACTTTTATATGCATAGTTATGCTATGAATATATTTTTAAAGGACACCGAGACTGAATGAATGTTATCAAGGACGTGACCTATTGACCTGTACGAATTGTTGACAGAGAGGTCGGATGGCACGCTGGCATAGCGCACAGTCGGGACGTACCAGGACTAACCATTTTAGGGGTGGGGGAAAGGAAATTACAAAAGTTATATCTACGCTGGACGTCGCTAAAAATAATTCTATACTGTACTGACATTAAATTTTACAGGGATATCTATTTACAGGGATATCTAAGAATTTGTGCAAACAGTTGACCCGTAAAATATAACAATACGCTACCATCTTACACACACAAACACAAACACACCCCTACCCCCAATGGTTTCTTGGTCCGCCCCTCGGGTGCAGTGTCTCAGTTTTCACTGAGGACGACGTGACTGCATGACCTATCAGCTGACAAGCCCTCAAGGTTTAGGCACACACGGTGGCCTATTACTCAGCAAAAAAATTCTTGAGTATAAAAACACACAACAAGACCAGCCGACCAGAAACTACGCTACCGGTCTTTCCACAGTGAGCAACTACCGCAAGAAGCTTTACAAGACGCAAGAAGTTGAAGAACGCAGCTGCAGTGAAAGGAGAATCACTTCAAGCGTGACCACCTTCTTGAAGACTCGCCATGTCGTTACTTCTACACGTCGTGTCAGGGTTCAGGACGTTTCTGGACTTGCAAACGATACTGGTCCTGTTGGTGTCGTTCTTAGGCGTCCTGTGGTTGGTCAGGAGGGGTAGAAACTACCCGCCTGGGCACTGGAAGTGGCCAATCCTCGGGAACATACCTCATATTTATAAGGTGAGTGAATCGACTTTATATTTTGTTGTGAAAACTATCGCCTTGCCCTTTAGTACGAGTATGCAAAAGTTAAAGTAGTAGTGGTTGAACGTAAGTTGGTAGTCTGTAAACCATTGCTTTCACGTGTAGACTCGACTCATGACACTACTGTGCACGTTTATAGAAGAGATCGATCATGGACCATATGTGCGGGTACGGTTTCGCTAGTATTATTTTCTGCACGAGCGGTCACTGACAGACACTTTACACCCCTAGTCTTTACCCACAGGCTCATAGCACTCTCGGTTAATTCAGCGATTTCTATCTGCTTGTCACCTTTTGTTGTCTGATCGCCAGTTTTTTTCTGGTCGTTTGCCAACGTGTGCTGAAGCACAAACAGTGGCTCAGTGCGTTTTGGCTGACTCGCATTGGTCGTACGATAGACGTACGATTGTCGTACGATTGCAAGATAAAGACATCATTGAGATTGTCGTAACTTGTGATGTTTCGTATAAAATCCGACTTTCTTGTTACCATGCTGACTATATTAAACGACGAATGTGACTATATGAAACCGGAAAAAAATCGTTGGTAGCACGACAGGGGTTGGCACCTGCCGTTTAACACGGTATTTGACAGGGACAACGTTTTGTTCTATGTCAGCAATTGCTACTAGTGAGAATAAGATTGAAACCTCGTATTACAAATGCTTCTTTCTTACTCTTACGATGGCGTGCACAGAGTAAGGTTTTGATGCAACGCTTCATAATTAAAAGATTAGTGCACCTTAGTCATCAAAGGTGGTTTGGTTCTATTGTGTACGAGACGTAACGCCCCTCAAAGCTCACAAAAGAGTCCTAGAGGGAAAACAATGCCTACCGATTAGATAAATATGTGCGCTCACAGCAGCGTTAATCATTACGGGATGCTCACCTAGATAAAAGTGTACACTTTCCTTCAGTGTTTTGTGTCTTTTTTGTACGTTGTTCGTGTAGTAACGCCCCTCAAAACACACTAGGACTAACAGCCATATATATATGCACGCTCCTAGCGAACTAGATAATCTCTGCAGAATAGTAGCGACAACAGAGGGAGCTCATGTTGGAAGGGTTGCACCCCCGATATTATCACCCCCGAAAAAAGCTAAACATTTCCCCAAATGCTTAATTATTAAGCATTTGGGGAAATGTATTAAGTTAATACGTAAGCTTTATAGGGTTACTCTGATAACGTCAGGACTAAATTTTAATGAGGATTATAACCCCAAATCCTTTACATTCTGTACTGTATAGTAGACATACAACACATCATTGTGTCTTCCATCAATGTTGTCTATAGCTTAGAATATTTGCGTAGAATGTGCTAGATAAGTTTATCTTTATCTGAGGGGTAACCTATATCCGTTGTTTTTAAAAGCGGTATTTGGGAGTAGATATCAAGGCAAAGGTTTCAAACAGCAATAGTCTCGAAATATTGCAGTTATTATTATTATTACCTTTGCCAGAATGGCTAAGGTTATGTTTTGGGCTTGTGAGTCTGTCTGTCTGTGTGTGTGTTAACAGTATAACTCGAGAAGCCTTGGATGGATCCCGATGATATTTGGTAGGTGGGTAGGGGTCGGGAAAACGAAGGTCAAGTTCGATAATGGGCCCCCTAGCGGCTTGCTAAGGTACTGCAGCAGAACCTCAATTTTTTATATCTCGTGTCCTGGACATGCTGTGGTTATGATTTTTGAGTGGTAGATAGCCCTTGGGGCAGAGAGTAAGTGCGGTAAGTTTGGACCCCCTAGCGGCTTGTTTGGAACTGCAGTCGCCGAATTCCTTTCAAACTTTGGACGAGAATAACTCGAGAACGTGTTGATGGATCGTCATGGTTTTTGGTATGTAGATAGCCCAAGTCACAATGTACACAATGGAACACTTATTATGCAAATCAGCAACTTATTTGCATAATTAATGAGGAAAGTTCATAAATCCACTGCATTTCATGATAGGACTTTCAAACTTGTCACATATATAGATGAGGAAGAGAGAAATATGAATGCATGTTAATTATGCAAAAGACGGCCTCATTTGCATAATTAATTTGAAAATATGAACGTGTTGACGGATCGTCATGGTTTTTGGTATGTAGATAGCCCAAGGGAAGACTTACATGCTGGAATTCTAATTATGCAAATCAACAGCTAATTTGCATAATTAATAAGAAAAGTTTGTAAATCCACTGCATTCCTTTATAGGACTTTCAAACTTGTCACATTTGTAGCTTGGAAAGAAGGAAATATCAATACATTATTAATTATGCAAATGATCTCATTTGCATAATTAACAGCAAAATATGAACGTGTTGACGGATCGTCATGATTTTTGGTATGTAGATAGCCGAAGTAAAAACTTACATAATGAGATACAAGTTATGCAAATTAACAGCTAATTTGCATAATTGATGAGGAAAGTTGATAAATCCACTGCATTCTGTGATAGGACTTTCAAACTTGTCACATATGTAACTGAGAAAGATGGCAGAGAGTAAGAGGTGTATGTTTGGGTCCGCTAAACGTCTTTTCTTGAACTGCAGGAGCCGGTTTAGTTTCCTACTTTGAAAGAGAATAAGTCAAGAAGGGATGAAAGGATCATCATGATTTTTGGTATGCTGATAGCTTAAATGATGCTTGATACAATTCAATATTATTACACATGTATGTTTTTCAAAATATTGTACCCTCCGTCAACTTGAAATACCTTGCTTATTTTTTAAAACATCAGAATGATATAGGTTACTCCGCAGATAAAGGCGAACTAGCGTTACATTGTACTCGTTACGATTGTTGTGCAATAAACTTTGACATGACTTTAAAAAAATGCTTTCAGACAGACGAGGACAATGTGGCAACGTGACTTATTTTAACAGTGACACATACAAAGTACCACATAGATGATATATGGTAAAGTAGCATTTGACCTCCCTGACCGAAGTCAGGTACCCATTTTTGCACCTGGGTGAAGTGAGGAAAGTCATGGGGCACGGCGGGTATTGAACTCGAGACCTCTAGGTCCTATCCCAACACTCTACCAGTAACACCACACACGACACCACAACTTGATTTTCACCCAATACATAAAACTTCTCCCCGCCGTCTCTTTCCAGGACCCCCACCTGGTGTACACGCGCTGGGCCCAGCGGTACGGCCCGGTACTGCACGTGCAGCTGGGGCAGAAGGACGCCGTGGTGCTGAACGGGTACGAGACCGTGCACAAGGCCTTCGTGGGGAAGGCGGAGGACTTCTCAGGCAGGCCCACATTCATATACTTCGTCGACAAGATTTCGGAGGGCGGCAAAGGTATGGCCAAGAAAAAGGTTATGTTTCCGTTTTCATTTTCCGGAGGCAAGGGGAAGGAAGGAATGGGATATATAGACATAAAGTTGTGTTTCTAAAGGCCACGTTAATTTGATTATATGGATTACATCCTCTATGAACCCCAAAAGTGATACGAGCGTGCTAAGAAAAACAAATGGCCAAAAATGTTGCCGTCATTATGAAATCTAGAAGATTAAATGAATGACCAAACGTATTGAATACAAAACAATAGAGTCTTCATTTCTGTTCTTTTAGTACATTATTATTCGAATTCGATGGCGGCGAGGCGAACATCTCCGTTTCACCGCTCCGCTTGAGTGTGACGAATTTCCCTACTTTTGCCTACTTTTACTGTAATAGGATCACACAAAGTGTGTTAATCTTCTGGTGGTATCGTATAGAACCATCTTAGATATTTATTTTCATATATATCGTAAAGTTTGTCGAGTTATTCAAGCCGACTTGTCGAGTTATACAAGCCAAGTTTTGTACGGAATTCAACCGTGCAACTGTAACGTTCTGAGAACAGAGATTCAAGCGTCGGACCCAAGCGGACAAAATGACGAACGACGATCAGAAGAAGCGATCACCCGGCAAGTTATACAGTTTACTTGGAGTAACAAGCGACTCAACGGAAAGCACAATCATCTCTGTGTACAAAGAAGAAGTGAAGAAATACGACAACATCGTCAAAACTACGAAAGACAAGCGGCTCCTGGCTACGGCCCGTCAAAAGTTCGGCGAGGTAAGCAAGGCATTCTATGTTTTGTCAGACGGCGAGCGTCGACAGAAATACGATCAGACAAACGAGATCGCAGAGTCAGCGAAACGAGATAAAAAGGCCAAACCAAGTGATAGTTACTTCATCCAGTACAATGAAAACAGTGTGACAGTGCATATCCCGGCAGGTTCGGAGAAAAAGTGGATAGAGATTGTTGAAAAGCATTACAACATGTCTGCTGAGAACAAAGGAAGGAATGGTCACCAACTTTCAGCACCTTTCCAGGATCCAGTCACAAACGAAGTGTACGGTACTGTAACCCTTCACATCTATCATACTTCCAAGATTCTGGTACAAAGCTCAGCCTGCTATCTCTGGGTAATGTACACCTTTGAAGAATTGAAAAAATTGGTGACTTCAACAAGTACAATTTCGGACATGGATTGTGAGATTGTTGTGTGCAAGGAATGTGAGCGCGCCGGTCCTGCAGACGTCGGTGTGATCCAGTGTAACGTGTGTCAAAACTGGTTCCACCATGCTTGTACTGGAGTGCATGAATTCCTTCTTCATGAGTTCATAAAAGGTGATGAGGGTGTGTTTGTTTGCAATAGTTGTTCATTTGACGGCGTTGTTGACAGCACCAATTCAATCTCTCCCTCACAATGCGAATACAACGTTCGATACACAACTGAAACCATTCCAAAGAGCATTGCCGGTACAGCAAGCGTTAGCGATGGAAACAACAACAACAACAACAGCAACGAGTTGATTCGAAAAGAACTCAATGTTCGTTTCGAAACAGAGACTATTCCAAAGATCAACAATGACAGACTTTCTATGCTCCATTGTACTGTTGAGAAACTTGAGGCTGTTTTGACCAACAGAATTGTTCAAGAAAATGAGAAGTTCGACGCATTGTATGAGCGCATCTCACAGATTGACACCTTGTCGTCGCGCATTTCCAACATGGAAACTCTATTGTCTAAAACAAATGATACTCCTACCGAGAAAGTGATAAAGGCATGCGACATTGACGTGCTGAAAAGACGCATTACTTCACTGGAAACAGAGAACAAAAAACTGCGATATAAGATGACGCTATTGGAACAGAAAAGTGATAGGAGCGTGGATCGTACAAGTCAGACGGACGACTTCCTAAAAGAATCCTTCTTACCAAGAGATCCTGACAATACAGTTAACGTTGTGCCCAACATCAACACTAGCAACAAGTTTGATGTGCTGTCGGATGATACAACAGTTCCAGAAGAACAGATCTCCGATGATCTAATCCAAGGTAACAACAAACGACAATCCAGCACAATTGATGAGATTAAGCTACAGGCAGAAATTGTGGTTATCGGTGATTCAAACACACGAAGTATTATGCCAAGTATATTATACCCAGACAAGCAAGTCCACAAGCAACCGGGAATGACCATTCCTGAAGCTATAGACATCATAGAAACCACCCCTTTCTCCAACCCTAAATGTATCGTGTACCATGTGGGTACCAATGATGTAAAGCAAGAACGGACTGCAAGCGGGGTGACCGAGAACATGAGACGACTTGTTGCGACAACTCACGACAAATTCCCAAACGCAGCCATAGTCTTGTCCTCTATACCGCCAAGAAATGACCGCCACCTGATGGAAATCGCAAAGCAAGTTAACGTCTTCATTCACATCCTCGGCCAAGAATGCGGCTACATAAGTGTTGCGGACAACGACAATATGGAGGAAAATGGCTTGATCAAACGAGTGCTATTCAAGGATGATGGCTATCACCTTAACCGCGGTGGTGTAAAAGTTCTAGCTGCTAACTTAAAAGAGGCTATACATCCAACAGTTGGTCTGGGTACATACAACAGAGGAAGGAGAAGTAACGCCCCACAACAGAGAGGAAACACTTCCCACCTGCCCTCGCTACGACCTGAGTCCCATCAGATCTCTCCCTCACAAAGAAGGAAGGCGACTCAGAATGGTTACCAGGACCCAAATCCTGCTGGGAAAAGATTCAAGGAACCCTGGAACGACTATAATGCTCCAATACCGCCCCCACAAAATAACAGAGAACCCTGGCTGAACGGACGTCCAGAGCAAGCAGTGCCCTTACGACAAAATAGGGAACCCTGGATTGGCGGGCAAGCTTTCGAAGCATTGGGAAACAGTGGAGCAGAAAGGAACCGGCAGAGCGTACGTCCAGCAATGCTTAGACAAGCCCAAACGGACCTCAGAGGCGCGAACCAGAGCATGTGGAGGGACCATCTACCAAGGCTACAACATGACAGGGCTATGGAACGATGGGGTCCAGCACACGAATCCAGCGGATGGCGACGTGACCCTTTCCCCCCATTCCAATCCTACCGTGGCTACGACGATCTGTACATGGACTGGTTTCCGTCAAACCTGAATGGACAACGGAACCGGTTCCAGCCTGAGCGCACTCGTGACTATCCGTGGTACAGGGACTATGACTATGAATACTAACTCAAGGTTTAGTATCTACTTATATAAGACATCGTATAGTACTTGTTAACAAGTTATAGTAGATTGCAAACGTAGTTGTTTAAGTAAGCTCTTCAGTGATGAAGTAAAAGTTTTAGTAAAGGTAGGGAATAAGTCAGCACTCTGATAGTTTTGTCGATACTCTTATTAAGCCATGACAATGTCAAGGTTACAAATGTCTCCTCACTCTATATCCATAGGTTTTTGGAATGTTCATGGTTTAGGAAAAAAACTTGAAGTCAACGATTTTAGAAACAGTTTAGAAAAATTAGATTTCTTCTCCCTCCTTGAAACATGGAGTAATGATACGTCAGAAGTTGATCTACAACATTATCAGCACTTTTCATCTCTAAGGAACAAACAAAGTAAAGCCAGACGGAACTCAGGTGGAATTATCTTTTATTTTAAAAACAAACTAGCAAAATTTATAAGACGAGAGAGCAGCACTTCAGAATGCAAAGATATTCTCTGGATCCGTGTAGCCAAGGAATTGTTTGGCCTATCCAGAGACGTATTCATAGGTAATGTATATATCAGTCCTGTAAACTCTTCGATCCACAAAAGATCTGAAGAATCTATCTTTGATGTACTAGAACAGGACGTGGCACGTTTTACGTCCAGAGGTTTTGTGATTCTCGGAGGAGACTTTAATAGTCGATTAGGTTCCTTGAAAGACTTCGCGGACGAAACTCCAATAGATTCTGACGTTGAGCATATTCCAATTCTCAACATCCCAAGAAATTATTCCGATAAAAACCCGCCAAACACATTTGGCAAAGATTTGACTGATTTATGTTACCAATCCAACCTCAACATTCTAAATGGGCGAGTCCTGGGAGATCTCAGCGGCCGATTCACCTGCTACCAGCCTAACGGCTGTAGCACTGTTGATTATGCCATAGCTAGCAGTACCCTCTTCCACAATATCAATATATTTAGAGTACATCCATTGACCGAATTTTCTGATCATTGTATGATCTCGCTAAACATTAAGACACTTATACAAGAATCTCAAAACGAAACACCCAAAATAAATATGCGACCTTTGCCAGACAGATTTGTCTGGGGACCGGACTCCAGCGAAAAGTTTATAAATGCTTTACGCAGCCAAGCATTATCGCACAAGCTTGAAAATTTTAATTTGTCAACGCATCTAAACTCAATCTTAGATGCAGACATCGACAAAGAAGTTCACAATTTTCAAGAAATCTTAGAAATAGCGGGGAAAATGTCACTACAAATCAAACATAACAGTAAACAAAAAAAACTACGAACAAATAAAAAGTGGTTTAACAAAAATTGCTTCGAGGCCCGGAAAGAGCTCCGTAATCTGCAATATTTATTGCAACGAAACCCAAAGAACCCTTTTATTCGAGGTAGCTATTTTAGGAAGAAAAAGGAATACAACAAACTAATTCGAAAGCGCAAAAAAGACTATGAAACTGACTGTTTAATGCAGCTCCAAAATCTTCAGGAAAATAATCCAACCGCCTTTTGGAATCTACTCAAACAATTTAAAAACGCCAATTCTACTCCAAAAGCTTTAGAAGAAATTCCGCCTGATTCATGGGTAACTCACTTCAAAGCATTACATGAAAAACGTAGGCTTGAGAGGCAAAATTTTGACACTGAATTTGAAATGAAAATTAAAGACAATCTAAAGGCACTGGAGGAACACAACAAAGAGCAAGGGCCTCTTGATTGCCAAATCACGGAGGCTGAAATAAGTAGTGCAATAACGGCTCTCAAAAACAAAAAGGCGAGCGGCGAAGACATGATAATTAACGAAATGCTGAAAGCAGGACACAGCTTACTTTTAAAGCCTCTTGTTGCATTATTCAATCGCACCTTTTTTAGTGGAAAATTCCCCCAAACCTGGTCAAAAAGCTACATAGTGCCCATATTCAAATCAGGGAGAAAAGACGACACTAACAACTACCGCGGGATTTCCATTTCTAGCTGTCTCGGGAAACTGTTTACCTCTGTACTAAACAAAAGGCTCTCCTCTTTTCTTGAGGAAAACAAAATTCTTAAACCTAATCAAGCAGGGTTCCGAAAGAATTACAGAACGTCAGATAACATATTTGTTCTGAAAACGTTGATTTCCAAATATACACAGTCAAGAAATCAACTATTTGCTTGCTTTGTGGATCTATCCAAGGCATTTGATTCAATTTGGCACGAGGGCCTATTATTCAAACTCATATCAAAAGGCATTTCCGGTAGATTTTTTGATATGCTAAAAAGTTTATATAGTCAATCCGCAGCGAGTGTGAAAACAAATATAGGTTTAAGTGAAAATTTCCCTGTCAAAATAGGAGTGCGGCAAGGTTGTGTTCTAAGTCCCTCACTATTTAACCTATATATCAGTGACTTAGCAGACGAACTGAATACAGGAGATTTTGATGCGCCCTTGCTAAATACATCTGAAGTATCAAGTTTATTTTATGCCGACGACCTTGTCCTACTATCAACTAGCCAAAATGGTCTTCAAAATGCAATTGATAAACTAGGTCTCTATTGCAACAAATGGAAATTATCAGTTAACATAAATAAGACAAAAATAATCGTATTTAACAAAAAGGGTCATATGTTCTCAAATCTCAAATTTCATATACTCAACGAAGACATAGAGATAGTTTCTTCATATTGCTATTTAGGAGTGGTGCTTACAACAGGTTGCAACTTCACAACAGCATTAAAAACACTACAAAAGAAGGCGCTAAGAGCTTTGTTCAGTATTAAAACAACACTAGGTGAAACCAATCCTTCAATTTCAGTATATTGTAAATTATTTGATGCCTGCGTTGTCCCAATATTGACTTATGGTGCAGAGGTATGGGGCAAAATCGGATTAAATGATAAGTCACCCATTGAACAAGTTCATCTGAAGTTTTGCAAGTCGTTATTAGGCGTAAGAAAAAACTCAAGTAATCTTGCAACAAGGGCAGAACTAGGCAGGTATCCTCTGTGGATCGAAGTATATACTAGATTGTATTCATACTACAAAAGATTAGTTAAAGAAGTGCCAAGAAATAGTCTACAATTTGAAGCTTTTCTTGTACAGCAGGACTTACACAGTCGCAACATACCATGCTGGTTTTCCAATGTTAGTAAAATCCTGGAGGAGTCTGGTTTTGCCTATCTTTTGATTAACAGTGATCGCAACACATCTTTCGCTCAGTCCGAAGTAAACCAAAGACTGAAAGACAACTTTGTTCAAAATTTTTACTCCGAAATGAATTCTCCTGGCATGAAGGAAAACCAAGGTAATAAGTTAAGAACCTACAGAAAATTCAAGCTTACTTATGAAAGAGAAAAGTACCTAGAGATAACAAATTTTAGTTATCGCCGAGCCATGACTAAATTAAGGATCAGCGATCACCCACTGCAAATTGAAGCTGGCAGATACACCCGAACTCCTCCTGACGATAGAATATGCATGTTTTGTAATAAGAATGTCAGATGTATAGAAAATGAAATGCACTTTGTACTAGAGTGTTCTCTGTACAATGATATGCGTAATAGCCTTGTTAATGTTAAACGTGTTAAAGAGAAATATACAAACATAACAAAGGTAGACATGTTTAAATATCTGATGTCATCAACTAACTATGACATATTGGAAGAACTGTGTAAGTTCGTTTACTCTTGTTTTAAGAGGAGGGACGAAGCTTGTAGAAAATAGTTATTATTAGGATATATCATTGTTTATTTGTTGTCATTAACTTTATATCAAACTTAATGCATTTAGCCCCATTGGGGCATGAACATGCAATAAACATCATTGTCATTGTCATTGTCATTATTTTCGTTTGCATTGGAATCTGAAAAGAGGAGGGAAAAGGGAATGTGATGAAAGGATGAGAAAGGAATGGTAAAGAAAGGAATGGAAAGGAAAAGAATTGGACGGAATGAAAGGGAAAGGAATCTTATTGAAGGGAATGGGAAGAAAAGGAAATGAATGGGAAGGAAAGGAATGGAATGGGAAGAAAATGAACGGAAATGGAAGGAAAGGAAGTGAAAGGAATGGTGAAGAAAGGAATGGAAAGGAATTTTAAAGAATGGAAGGGAAAGGAACCGTAAAGAGAGGAATGGGAAGTAAAGGAATGGAAATGGAAGGAAAGGAATGGGATCGGGAAGGAATAGAATTGGAAAGAAAGGAATAGGTAGCAAAGGAATGGGAAGAGAAGGAAGTGAAAGGAAATGGAAAAAGAAATGGGAAAGAAGGGAATGGGAAGGAAAGGAACGGAAATGAAGGGAAATCAATGGAATGAAAAGGAAAGGAAAGGAAAGGAAGAAAGAAAGAAGAAACTCAAATATTGTCAATCCTTCCAGGTGTGATCTTCGCTCCATACGGCTCATTCTGGAAGGAACAGCGGAAGTTCACCCTCATGAGCCTGCGGGACTTCGGCTTCGGCAAGCGGAGCATCGAGGGGAAAATCGTCGAGGAATCCCAGGCACTTCAGGTAAGGGGATATTCTAGCTTGTTACCAGCTCATCGTGAGCTTTTCGGACTTTTCTCGGCACTGAGAGCGTTGCCCACCGCCCAGGTCACTTGTCCCCTTCCGGTGATTTTTATGCTCATCGTGAGCTTTACGGAATCTCCTCGGCACTGAGAGCGTTGGCCACCGCCCAGGTCACTTGTCCCCTTCCGGTGATTTTTATGCTCATCGTGAGCTTTACGGAATCTCCTCGGCACTGAGAGTGTTGTCCACCGCCCAGGTCACTTGGCCTCCTCCGATGATTGTTATGCTCATCGTGAGCTTTTTCGGAATCCCCTCGGCACTGAGAGTGTTGTCCACCGCCCAGGTCACTTGGCCCCCTTCGGTGATTTTTACGGGGTGGGATTCAGTTACCAATGCTATGCTTATGATGATAATTGCAAAGATAGACTGTCAGGAAAGAGGTCAATACGTAGCGGTTCTGGGACAGTAAAATACCCACATACAGTATATACCAGTCCTGTGAACAATTCTACTGCAAAGACGTACGAAGAAATCGGACTTCAAATACTTACGCTGAGAGCATTTGGAAAAAAAAACTCTGGGAATTCAAAATTTGGTGGCAAATTTTAAGTTTCTATATCGTTTTTTTTTGCTATTTAGCATGCTGAATGCAGTAATGCATGTCTCTCTATTTCTGTCTTGTTTCCTCGTGAAATTATTTCATTTCGTGTGTTTGAAACACCACGGCATAATGTGCACATTCTTCTGTGCCTGCCACCGTTTGCAAGAAACATTGTTCAGCACCAAGGACAGGTGCCATGCTCTGTACTCGAGATATCTTACCTCCAAAACGCAAGCTCATTCGATTATTGTTACTGTCAGTATACTTTAAATATTAACTAATCGGTGTTAGTGAGTTCTAGTTGTGTAACGTTCTTGTGTGATACATTTCACAGTCAGAGATCGCTAAGTTTGACGGACAGCCGTTCAACACACATCGGTTGCTACAAAATGCCGTGGCTAACGTCATCTGCAACATAGTGTTCGGGGACAGGTAAGACTAACAAATGAATAAATAACTGTTAATTTCCTGTTGAGTTGTGGCAAATTCGACTGTACAAATTAAGATTGAAATCTTATAACTCTATCTTCGTACAGATGGGAGTATGACGACCCGCTGTTCCAGCGTATGATGGACGCTCTAGACTACATGGTGTCCACTAACGTGTTCGCTGTTCCGCAGAACTTCATTCCTTTCACCAGGTATCTGCATCTGATGTCCCTTTCATGTAACGTTAACCTCCATATTTCTGATGTAAACCCCTTTATGGCCACACGATTTCACCATTTTGACGTTATCTTTGTTTTCTGCCAATGTTTCATTTTAGGCAGCAAATTTAGGTAAGTTCTTACTTCATATCGCTATTATAACTAAACCGTCTGAAATTTAACAACGCCTCCTTTAATCTGATACACAGCGGTTGCGTTTGATCCCTCGGGTGAGATATATTGGACATATACCTCTCAATGTCAACAACGTGACTGGACTAAGCTTGGGTTAGCACTGTCCGTAGTCCAATGATTAGTGACCATGCCTCTGGACCAAGTAATCATCTTCACGACTTGCGCGCTACTGAAAAGGGTTGCAGACCTGGTAAAAAAGTAGTCGTAGGTTTGTTTTAATACTCGCACACGATACTAAAGAGCGAGCCTGATTGTATGATATTAAGTATGCGTAGCTTAACAAAAGGCTATAGATAGTAGGTCCAATACTCGCCATGCCACTGCCACCATCACGGTGGAGTGACGCCCACCGAGCCTCACGGCTAATCTGTCTAAAGGTGCCCAAAACACCTACGGATTTGGTGCTGCCAGTGTGTCAACATCGGCACACTTGCCACCAAGGCCCGTAATTTTTTTTAGTCAGTGAGCGTTTTTCTATAACCCTTTTCGTTTCTTCCCCTAGATACATCCCTGGGTGGGAGGGTCGCCTGGAGCCGTGGATGAAGAAGTTCCTGTCCATCATGGGGTACCTGCGGGAGGAACTGGACAAACACAAGGCCAGCTTCGACCCGAACGACCTGAGGGACTTCATCGACGCCTACCTGTTGGAGATCCAGAAACAAAAGGGCGTGGAAGGAACGAGGTTTGTTTGCTTGTTTGTTTGTTTGTTTCGGGAAGCAAAAGACGATAAACCGGACCTTGAGTAAATAGACCGCCTTTAGGGGTAACGCACCATAATTTTTTTTTAAACTGAAGATTCAATTTGCGTAATATCATACTTTTGATCCACTCATACCGGGAAGGACCTCTACTCGTTTACTCTTTTTTTGTACGTGTGATGGGTTCGTTAACGTGCTCGAAATATGACACTGCTCAAACATGGGCCTCTGGCTTTACATCCTATCCGAGAGGACGTCTCAGTCACATATGCACCGGTGCCCACAGAGGGTGTAGCCCCGGCCGGGCTCTGAAGCCACATATTTGTCTCGTTGGACGGCTGAATACCTATGGGATACAACTCACGATCAGTGTTTTCACGATTGGGTTACGGCGGCAGAGCCCCGGTTTGACTTTAACTGTGCTTAAAAAAAATCGGTCCCCAGCCGTGCCCAAAATCAGCCCGGTAGTCAAAGGGTGTCTTATTGTGTGCAAAAGCCCATTTTTCAGTTGTGACCGTAGCATGGCCGAAGTCGAGTAAGGAAAAAGTGTAAAGCGTACATCATAAGGCAGCAACATCGGGGCTTGCAAGGGAATCAAACCAAAAACCATTATATTCCAAGTAATCACCCATAACTATAATACCACTTTTCCACCTCGTAAGGTTTAAGGAAGACCAGCTGCTGCAGATCATGAGAGACATGTTTTTTGCCGGTGCGGAGACGACTGCCACGACCATCCGCTGGACTCTGTTCTACATGGTGATTTACCTGGACGTGCAACGTAAGGTAAGGATAAACTTATCTCTAAGCAGTTGTAAGGATCGGGTCAATTTTGTTAAAGGGTATCGCGTAAAAAGGTTGTCGTTCGCATTGTACTGTCTAGTGGCAGGCAGTTCAGAAATTAGGTTTCCTTTTTATTTCTGTAACAGAGTCTACTTAAACATACACTCACAAAACTTTAACATATACTCATAAAACTTCCTCGTTCCCTTCGCTTACTCTGTGGTTTTATCCTGTGACTGTATAAAGGACTAGGCGTTAACTTGATGATATCATGTACACCTCAGGGCGGGTCATTAACCCTTAAGCTTAATTCATACCCTTTGAGGCTAAGTAGTGGCTTTTAGATACAAAAGTCGTAATGGAGTACATATGCTGACGGGAATTCTAATACTACTCCAAAAAATTGGTTCTAACGTTCTAAAAGTTTGAAACTACATAGGTTCAAATACTCAGTGATGCTAAAACAGAGCTTTAGATGGTTTTGTGAAGTGTAGTAAGATAAAAAAAAATAGTCAAAAATAAGAATAAAAGTGGAAATTAAGAAAAACATGTTGAATATTGTAGTACTACGCTAGAAAGCAGTTACTCAAGCAACTGGAAATGTTTTTGGAAACGGTTAGTATGTTGTTTTTCGTCAGTGACACTGTTACGTTGTTTGAAACCGTTTTCAAAATCATATATCCAGTTGCTTGAGTAACTGCTTTTAGGTGTATCTTGTCACCTGGATGTCTCACCTTAAGCGACGTGTTTTAGTACTAGTTACGATTTAACAATGATAGTCTATTTCCTGTTCAAGGTTTACGAGGAGATAGATCAGTTGTTGGGGAAGACTCCACCGTCCGTGTCCCATCGGAGCCAGCTGCCGTACACGGACGCCGTGCTGGCGGAGGTCCAGCGGATAGCAACCGTCGTGCCCCTCGGTATCCCCCGGGCTACCAGCAACGACACAACCCTGAACGGATACAAGTGAGTTTTCAATGGGTAACATTTGGGGAATATCATGACAGTATATCATGGTGGTCAATACTGATCATGGGTGTTTCCATCAATTTCCATTTCGTTTCATTTCATCTCATTTCGTTTATTTTCATTTCGTTTCGTTCTTTTCGTAAAACGCTATTCATCGCCCAAGCAGAGGTTTGAGAAGGGCCGGTTACAGTCTTCTGATTGGTGTCCGTTAATTTTCTGACTGTTTGCCTTCTTGTTGAGTAGTTTTGACGACGATAAAGTAGTGCTAGTTGGGTCAAAGAGCAACAATACTTGTTTCGCCGCCGTCAATAAGATCTAAGGAATAAGTCAGTTTGAATTCCGTCTTGACATTTTATCGGTTTAGGTAACGTTTTTTTGAGAACACGTTATTCTTTTGACCCACCGTTATGCAGGCTTGTTATTTAACAGAAAATACTACTTCGTCGGCCTCAAAATTTACCTGAGCTAAACAATATTCAATACGTCACTCAGACGGACTTTGATATGTGACTGATCCCTAAATTGTGCTATATCTAAAAGAGATTGAAAAAGGAACGTGGAAAGACCTCACAATAAAATGATTTTGTACATATTTTGTCAACTTTTCCAGTATTCCCAAGGACTGGATCCTGTTTGTGAACCTGTGGTCGGTGCACCACGACCCCCAGCGCTGGCCTGACCCCGAGAGGTTCGACCCTGGTAGGTTCCTGGACGAAGACGGCAAGTTTCAGAAACCGGAGGGGTTCATTCCATTCTCCACAGGTGCGTCAGACAACGTAGGGTGTCACGTCGACGTAAGGCCACACCAAATTTATTTGTTGCTTCTCGGATTTTTTTTCAGAAAAAATTGCACCGACAGGTAAATTTTTTTTCTTCAAAAGGTCTGGGTGAAAATCAAGGAGCATTTATCAAGATAAAAAGGCTTGATAAAAGCTCCTTGGTGAAAATATAAGGCTTAGATAACACAGTAGAACAACAGCCTGATGAGTTTAATGACACGTTTTATACAATAAATCCTTTTCTTTGATTTGTTACTAATAATCTGAATAAAAGGCATTGATTTTAAACCGAAATTATGTGTATGTGGCCCTGAACGGTAATATTTACAAGTTTGTGATAGCAAAACTTGTATTATTTTTTCTCGGGACTTATTATTTTTTAAAAATAAATAAAAGAAATGGGCAGGCGAATCCGAGAAGCAACAAATAAGATTGGTGTGGCCTAACCTGCAGTATCCAGATCTTCGGTGCAGATGAAGCTTTCTGCCGCCCTGGTAAGCTTTCGCACCCGCTAGCGTTGGGGTTACCTCGGCGGCAGAAAGCTGCATCTATCCCGAAGAGAGCCTGGCCAATCCACGGTAGACTGGATGCCAGTTTACGTCAACGCGGCTGTCCGTCTATTAAACCTGTAATGTTTTGCTGTTTCTATTTCAAACGGTCTTTGCCATATAGTTGACCCTTTGTCATATAGTTGACCACTCCATACCCAATCGTAGCGTTTCGTAACATTTTTTGCAGTGCTAACAAGAAGTAAAAACGTACGTGAAGCAAAATTTACAAGTGTATGGCAGTATCGTGATAAATTGTAATATATATATATATATATATATATATATATATATATATATATATATATATATATATATATATATATATATCGTAAAAAGCTACTATACTTAAAGTAATCAAAGTGGCTTTTGATGAAAAGTTGACATGAGTCTTTAATACTTCCAGGCCATCGAGTGTGTTTGGGTGAGCAGTTGGCCAGGGTGGAGATTTTCATATTCGTAATCACACTGCTGCAGCACTTTGAGCTCAAACTGCCAGATGGCGCTCCTGTACCGTCCCGCAAAGGAACGATGGGCGTGACCCACGCACCGCAACCTCACAACATTGTGGCAATCCCACGAGATTAGATTTGCAGACATAGATAGTCCACAAAGATAAAATGAATTTACATCAGTATACTAATTAATAACAAGCTTGTTATTAATGATTTTGTACTTCATTTTTGCGGATTTTTTGGCAATACACTGCTCTTCGTATGTACTACCTGTAACTTTATAGTTTGATACACAGGAGAATAATGTTAAGAGCCCTTATGTAAACGTGTTATAAAACGACGTCAAAATTATGAATTATATGACCTAACTGGTTTTATTTATAATGTTATAATGAATTGAGAGGTAAACGTGATTTTATTAATAATAAAATACTATGAAGCAATGTAATATTGTAAGACCCCGTTTGTAGTAAATTGATGTTTCTTTTCTTAAAATGCCACGGATGGTAAAATTTGGAGGACACAGCAGACAAGGTCAAGTTGTGACGGTCTATTTTTGTATGGTGCATAACCAAGTCCTATTACACATTTGATAATTATTACTTAAGCACTGCGTAAGTACCACAATTTCACACAACTGAGTGAAAGAAAACACCTTATAAAAGTGTAACACCTGTCGTCAAGTGGCACTTTGAATCCACCGACAACAAAGAAATTGCGAAGCACTTTTGTGAACACCTGTTATAAAGTGCGCAGCACCAACAACTGAAATCATAGGAACTTCATGCACGCAACAGAAAGTTACATTGAATTTCGTACAGCCAACTACAAACTATAGAATTGAAATTTACAAAAAATATATTCAAATTCTATTTACTTAACAATATAGGATAACACTAATTAGTTTAAGTGTATCCTGAATTCCATGTTACAATCGGGTGGGGCTAATTGTACATGTGGGTTAGAGCATCTTTTCGAGTTACAATGCAATATTTTCTGTATTAACCTATTTTTGCATTGTGAGATTTTCCACATCTTAGAATATAATCAAATCTGCATAATATGACATCGTGTACTTCGAAATCTGAAAAAAAATGTACACAAATATTTGAATAAAGAAATGTGAATAACTCATTACGTAAGGCGTCATATCTAGAATATTTTATGACAGTTGAAATAAGTCATATGTATACTTAGTGTACATGTGTTTGCGGTTGCGTCCATGACGTCATATAGCGCACTCTCTCTCTCTATATATATATACTGGTGAGTCATAGACGCGTGCCAAGTCGTCATGAGTGAGAAATGTTCTCAACATTCACCTATATTTCATAGAAATTCACATGTGTTTTTTTGGCAACGCTTATCGTTAAAAATAGGAGGGCTGGCAACGTTTGGCGAAAAACGCCCTTACTAAAGTTCTATGATCAGTGATTTGGGTATCTAAAACCGGGCGTTCCCTTGCGACTTTCTGGGCAATCTACGATATGACGAAAAATTGTCAACAGCTAGCGTGCTTAACAAGAAATTCAGGATAACAAATTAAGTCTGCGTGAAAGCGACCAATGAGGCTTGACGAACAATGTACGGTTTATAGTTAACGTTAATTGCATTCTTAAATATTCTAAAATGAGCAAAACAATTATTGACAGTAGTTTTGTCACACATAGATTTTTTATATTACTTTTCTTCTTTAATGATCTATGTAACAAGGAATATGTAGTTTTGATATGCATATGTACTGCAAAAAAAAAAAAATAGAACGAAAACATGTATTTTTCCATACAGTAACGTTACTGCCCCATACTCCCAATAGAACATTTCATAGCATCACACGCAACTATCATAAACACTGAGATAGAATCAGCACTGGATGGATTACAGGATGGACCTTAGTATGAAACAAATATTATTGAGTCAAGGTCTAATATTCATATCGCCGGCTTATGACGTATTTTACGCCCCAAAGCAAGTCAAATTTTCACCAAGCACTCAAAGGTTATCTATGGGGTCTTGTCTAAACACGCATTATTGCAGACCTCGGGGGCCTTGGTGGATCCAAAATGGCGGCTTAGCACAGATCTGACGACAAAATCCCGAAACATTTGTGAATATTTCTGCCCTAAAAATCACTCCAGACAACAGTACATATCTTATTTCGCACCAGGAGAAGGCTACAACCACAGAACTAGAAGATGGATCCCGCAGAGGTAAGTTAGTACTGTTTATAAGACGTTTTATTTGGTCACGATTACGATGGCTGCATACGAAAAATGGTTTGTGATCGTCATAAGATGGGGCGTAGGCGGATGGCAGGATATCGGTCGATGAAAGCCCGCCTAAACAACGGTAATTACATATTTTACAGTCAAAAATCATACTCGGGGGAAACAGAAACAATTTTCTACGCTTCATGGTGACATTAAATCCTCACTAGGCCGTACATGGCGGCGAAATAGTGAGTATAATTTTTATAGGGAGGGAGGGGGGCTTGAATTTTTTTTTCACTCTCAACATCACGTGAAGATAAAAGGATGTGGGTTGGTTTTAAGGATTTACATCGTATTCTAACCACAATCTTAAGACGACAGAGTCTGTTACAAATCTTAAAATAATTCTAAAAGAATCTTAATAGTGTTGACATGTTTGGTGACTCCACATGCACAAAATACCTTCAGAATCAGATGCAAACTCTGTAGAACTGTAGAATTATTTCAAAACTTGAGAGGCTTGACAGTGATGTTTTTTTCAGTCGACCGACCTAACATAAATATTTTGACAGTAGTGGCCTCTAATACTGTTTCTGTTTGTACTGAAAATACGGCAAAGACAACATTGTAACGAAATCTATTTTGCTACATGAAGACCACGAGTTTTCCGTATGTTGTATGCGATCGCAAATGTTTGCCTTGGCCACCAACAGATTTGCAGTCCTCACATAGCATCTCCTATCTATCTTGTATTTTGTGGTCACATGAAACCACTGGGGCCTTAGAAAGAAAATGCCATGTATCTGTTTACGGTCTTGGAAAAAAGGGTCGTGCGATGGCTAGGATTCTCTCTTTCTTTGTTTCTTAAATAGTTTTAGATTTCGGCTGAAGAGATATACACATTTATTTAACTAAAACAGGAATGCATCAGGACACTGTTATTTTCAACACCATGTTGTAATTGCGCATGTACAAATAGATATATATTATACAAGCAGAAGTAATTGATCAACTGACTAGACTAGTACATACAATTGTTAACTACATATTCTTACACTTAAGTTACAGCCTTAATTCAGCCTTTAACAGAGCTTGACATATAGGTAGCCAGTATAAAAACAATAACTAAATGTTGTAATTGTACATGTACAAATAGATATACATTATAATTTATGCAAGCATAAGTAATTGATCAACTGACTAGAACATCCTTACAGCCTTAATTCTAAAGCCTTAATCTTTTAACAAAAGAGTTTGGAATATAGCGAGCCTGTAAAAAAAAACTAATTTTACAAGACTAGTTGAATTCTGTTGAATTTTTATCTCTCAGATGGAAAATCTTATGTCCTTTGCGAGCGGTCAACCTGGTAAAAATATCTGTTTTTTCTGGGGTTGGTCAGTAACCAGAAATATTTTTTCTTTGGCCTACTACATGTAAATTAAGTACACTGCCCAGCATCTATATCAGATACACCGTACATGTAGATTGTTGTGAATTATTAAGTGCCCTGAGATGTGCGGAGCGTCACGTATGCATAACGTCACACACAGCCAGTCTTTGATGTTTCCCAGCCAGCCATAGTCTTATCACTAAGTACTAAGGCCAGCTAAAGAATGACCATGGCAGCCCCAAATCTATGATAGTTGCTTGGTGGAAAGAAAATATTTGGAAAGTGATAAGTGCATTGGCATTTAGCATTGACTTCAACATATTCGTCAACCATAAATTATAAATTTTATCCATTTCAATGTCAGTCATCTTGTGGTGCTTAATACTTGGAATCCCCATACTGCCATAGGCCAAAATTGTGTTCTGTTACCTTAAACCGCAGTGGCAATTGGCTAGGAATTGTCAGCAATATTGGGCAATATTCACAAATGGTATATTGGCTATATTGATAATTTATGCTGGCTGACTTGGAATATGCCATGTTTTTGTGTTAAAGATATGATATCAACTTACATCATGACGGATTGTTTTTCACATAAATACGTCATTCATCATTTATTGATGTTTATCTAAAGCCCTTTTTAATTCCTAATTAACTTATGCACATTCACACATTATTATCACAAAGATCAGTGGACCCTGCCATACATATTTTGTCATTCCTAAGGCCCCGCCAAATTTATTTCAGAAAAAAAATGGAGTGGCAGGTTTTAAAAATTAATTTTTTCAAAAGGCCTGGAGTGAAGATATACGGCTTAAATAAATAGAAAAATTAAAAAAAAATTAAATATGTACAATTGAATCCCTTCCCTTGATTTGTTACTAATGTTCAATCTGAATAAAGGGCATTGTTTTTAGACCAAAATTATGTATACTGTATTTGGCTCTGAATGGTATTACTAATATTTACAGGTACCATATGTGATAGCAAAATATGTATTACTTTCTCTGTACTTTTTTTTTTGAAAATGAAAAAAAAAATTGACAAGCAAATCCGAGGAGAAACAATTAAATTTGTGGCCTAAAGGGAGATTGACTTTGTTTTCTTTCTTAAATCCATTTGAACTTGAGTCAGTTCAGTTGAAGAAATATTGAAGGAGTGTGCTACAATTTAATGTACAGTTGTCAGCTAAAGCTCCATGCTTTTAAGGTGCTCCAAATGTCCATAAAACAACTATACCGCCATGTTATGTAGGTTTGGCATTTGCAAACAGGGCCCTATCTATTCTGAGATGTAATTTACATTTCATGTTCACCCATCACAAGATCAGTCCTGATTCTCTGCGCAACTAATGGATTTTCCCACCTACCTGTGGAGCATTAGGGACAAATCATTTAATCCCTATCTGGGGTCCTATAAACACTGATCCAGGGACAACCCTTCACCCCTCTTTGACTGAAAAACATTGAATGTATTTTCCCTTATAGTTTTTCCCGAACAAAATTGTTTTTACTTGGATGCCATATGTTATTGTGAAACATTGACTATGAATGTGGTTACCTTTAGACAGTGCTTCAATTCAATAGTGGGACATTTTGTGGGGACACAATTTATGCTGTTGTCATTGCAATTACATGGTGGTAAGCCCTACTTTGTTCCAAAGGGGATGGAAAACGTTGTAATTCAAATTTTATGTGCATGGGTGGTGTTACCCACATTGTCGAACACAAAGTCATTTATCAAATCACATAGTCCTTTTGTTCTGTCATCTGGCATTTAAATGAATGAATGAATGACCTTTATTGTACATTTGTGCTCAAACAAGCTAAGTACAGGTCGTAGCGCTAGTGATAAGGTACAATCTTGACAAAAAAGGTGTCTTATCATCTCTACATATGCTAATACATTCAAGTATGTACAAGTTCAACTTCTTCTCGCTTCTTAAAACAGTTATAAACATAAGGACAAATGGAATCAATAATATATGGCTTATCTAATTGCATGAGAAATATAAATTTTTCCGTGGTATTCAAGTATCGGAAATTTAGATGATAATCCCTCAGTTGTTCCTGTAAATTACCTTGCAGGCTTGTACCAAGGAGGTTGAAAAAAGGACAACCTCAGGACTTGCTTGTACCTATGTTTAATTCAATAATTGTTGTGTAAAGACTAAAGTAGCTGTTTTCTGAAGTCAATACACTGGCTCGGATAATGTAACACTCAGTCCTTGGTGGGTACACTACACGAAGCTCATGATACATGTACTTGAAAAAACCATGATAATTTGCTGGAAATGACCAATTTGCCCCTCTCAGCTGCAAAGGCCTAGGAAAAAATGTTGTGTTTCCTGTTTCAGTCCTGAAAAAATTAGAAAAAAAAATCGTAGAGAGACATATTACAATGTAGTTGAACAAAGTAAACTGAAGTGCATGAGGACACTGTCAATAATACTACTACATATATTTATCCTTCATTAGATAGGACAAGCAGTGTTTTTATTACAATAGGAAGCAGGCTGAATAAAATTCTAACTGGAAGCTATGTAACTCCATTGCCCACACAAAAAAGTCTAGGGTCGGCAGGGTTATTTAGGGTAGGTATGGAAACAGGAAACAAAAAATATTTTTCCGAGGCCTTAGCTTCTGGAAAAGTGCAAAAGCGCATTTGTAGTAGATGGAAAAATACACTAAAAGCATTTGAAAGATACTGGTAAGTGTGGAGCGCAGTTATGAATATACCCTTTGCAGCTGTAAATGATGATATGCATGGGCATATTTTCTGTGGGGACATATTTCCTGTGATATGGCCATATTTCCTGTGATATGGCCATATTTCCTGTGATATGGCCATATTTCCTGTGATATGAACGTCTTTTCCTGTTGCGTCAACATCTTTCCTGTCCATCTTTCTTATTTCTGCTTATATCCTTTTTTCCTAATAATACAGCCATGATATACTCCCCCTGACCTGGTTAACATCATGTCCACAATGTCTCCACCCTGCTTGTATCAGGGATCGAAATACCTTTTTTTTGCTACATGCAAAATTGCAAGTTGGCAAAAATCTTACATGCAATTTGAAACATTTACTAGTACATGCAAAATACAACTAGGCAGTGATGGCGACAAGGATCTCTAGCTTGAATCGACGAATTTTGATTACATCTAGTAAACTTGTAAAGCTACCAGAGAAAGTTACTGGCAAAAACAAGGAAGGAAAAAGACAGACGTCCATATGTCGTTCAGTTTAAGAGTAGGGTATCTAATTCCTCAATAGTTTTACTATAGGCCAGGTATTTTCAACATGCAAGATTGCAAGTTCAGAATAGAGTTCTAACTTTACATGCAAATCTCAAAAATTATGTGCAAATTGCAAGTTAAGTATGTGTATTTCGAACCCTGTTGTATGTATAGCTGTACTGTCCCCCTGTCTGTAATAGCCTTTCTGTTTTAGTATTGCAGGGTTCAAAATACCACTGGAAAACCTTCACACATTTTGTCACAGGCAAAAAGTGGCATAAAATATAACCAGATTTTTAGCATGGATGCAAAAGCCAGATACATATAATAATAAGTCTGCAAGATTTGAAAGATGTATGATAATACGCTCGTATCTGCCTAAAACCTAAATCAGCTTTATCGGATTTAAATTGGTTTATATATCAAATGCGGCTTAACTGTCTCACCCAAATCTCTTGTGGATTGGCCGTAAAAGCATTTCTAGTTTATTTGCATTCAGAGTAGGTTCTTCTTCAAATAATATACATGTATGTACGTAATATGTACATGTATACAATGTCATGTACATGAAAAAATATGTATTTACGAACCACTGTGGTTGACAACAAAAGGCATACGTTCATGAAAAATTCCAATGGCTTAACCAAGATGCCAATGGAGATATGCAAGATAATGTACATGTACATGTTGATTAGCTGCGGATGCCTTGAATACCATGCCTCCATCACCAAAACATACACAGAATCTGAAATATGTTGTCATGCATATCAAACATTCTAAATGGTTTAGGCTAGACGTAAAAATTCCAAACAATTTTGCTGGTATTTTATGGAGAGCTTAGTGTTTGTTATTCTTAGTTAGTGTGTAATATGATATGAAGGGATGCTTTTTTTATTTATTTATTGTCTACAGCAATTTCTTTTATTATGTTTTTTTTCATCGTAATATTTTCCTATGGTAGTGTCAACATTTTCACTATCTTACTGGTGTATTCTTCTTTCTTCTTCTTCAGAGGGAACTGAAAGAAAGCAACAATGCAATAATTTTCCATGTTCATATACTTGTTAATGTGGGTCAAACTTTCCTTTCAAGTTTAAAATGGCTAATATATAATTACATCTATATGCAACGGAGAAACTGATTTTGTCAATAGCGCCCAGTTGATTGTATATCAAAAAGTTCCACAAACATGTTTATTATCACAAAAATTCAAGGAATAAATCTAGTTGCATAATTTATGTTAAGATTTTTTTGGCGACACCTCAGAGGCAAGCCTAATGGTACAATATTCTATACGAGTAGCTTGCTGAAAGGCAAATTACTGGGAGGGAAACATCCTGCATTTTCTTGAAAATGTTACTGGGAGTGGGAGGGAAACATCCTGCATTTTCTTGAAAATGTTACTAGGAGGGAAACATCTTGCATTTTCTTGAAAATGTTACTGGGAGTGGGAGGGAAACATCTTGCATTTTCTTGAAAATGTTACTAGGAGGGAAACATCTTGCATTTTCTTGGAAATGTTGCCTTAAGTTTCTAGTTATGCAAAGGAAGAAACATAACTTGATGCATGCTTTCTTAGACTTTCCAATGCATGGAATATCTGGAAGAAGAATTTCTTGTATGAACCATGACTAATCCTAGCTATCTTCACTCCTGAACTGTCCTGTGGCCTGTCCTAACGTAGGCCTCTTCCATGATTAACCAGGTAGATATAGCGTTCCTTCTACCGTATAACGTTGGCACATGAGTGGAGTGAAGACTGTACGTACACGTATTTGTACGTCACGTGTATGTACTGCATGAAATATTTCAATGCATGTTTATACTGCATGTGCATATACACATATATAGTTGAGCACTCCTATTATATTGGGATGTCGTGTTGCATGTCTTGTAAAGTTAAAGAAATTGGAAAGTACACCCATGTTTAACATTAAGATTGATAATAGTTGTAAGATAAGAAATTTGCTCCCCTGCCTGTTTTTTGGTCAATCTTTTTTTCTTGTAACAATTTTGACATCAGTATGAGGCCAAGGTATTTTCTATATAGCCTTATTTGCAGAGCAAGCACAACTGAACTGAAGTGAATGTGCTTCTTTCAATTGTTTGATACATTCATAAACTCCCCGCCTATCACTGTGTCTGTCTCTCTATAGTATTTTGAATTATTGATTCATATCTTATCATATTTCATGTACCTGTTAATGCAAGAATTTTCTCCCGTATACAATCACATCACTTTGTTTTGTCAATTTCAATTTTAACTTGATATACACAAAAGAACTATACTATGAATATCATATCAATATTATTTATTTCATAAGTCCCTTATT
The DNA here is from genome assembly GCA_019207045.1 of Branchiostoma floridae x Branchiostoma belcheri. Lineage (NCBI taxonomy): Eukaryota > Metazoa > Chordata > Leptocardii > Amphioxiformes > Branchiostomatidae > Branchiostoma > Branchiostoma floridae x Branchiostoma belcheri. The sequence continues at coordinate 23,367,136 of CM033027.1, forward strand.
TTCTGGTAAAGATGATAAGACAAAGCACTTGAAACTTCTAATAAATCTAAGAGACATTAAGATTGAAGTCTGCATTGCACTTTTCAATGTCAAGTTGCACTTTTGATTTTTACGATAGCAATCAATCTATCCAGTGATCACACAATGTTTTAAGCACTAAAGAGTAAGATTCAACCGTCTTGCTGCTGCCTGTATCTTTGTTGTAACAAACTTGGTGCTGAAAGACTACCTCAGCAGTAGGATGGTTAACCCTGAGTATCTTGTAGCAGTTGTACTGAATAAATCTAAACCAAGTCAAATGCTTTTGACCAGTAGAAGAAGACAATTTAGTAAATGTCTTCTTCTACTGGTCAAAAGCATTTGACCTGACATTTACTAAATGTCAAGTCGTCTTCTGGTCAAAAGCATTTGACCTGACATTTACCAAATGTCTTCTTCTACTAGTCAAAAGCATTTGACCTGACATTTACTAAATGTCTTCTTCTACTGGTCAAAAGCATTTGACCCGACATTTACTAAATGTCTTCTTCTACTGGTCAAAAGCATTTGATGTATGGTTACTGTACATAGTATACTGTAAACTTAGTATACTGTATGCTAGCTGCATGCTATAAGTTTCACTTTATAGTGCATGTTTAGTGTAGACGTCATGTAGAGCTCTATCAGTTTCACTTCATAGTGCATGTGTAGTGTAGAGCTCTATCTCTGTGGTGTGTGTTGACATGGACTAATCGTAGTTCCCAAACTTGCTTCTCCACGAGGGCGCGGGAACGCCTGGGTCCCCAGTGGGCCTGGCTCAACCCCAGGTAAGCAGCGTCCACATGGTAAGGAACTCGTCTATGACTCTTGAACCCCCCTCCCTCTGCCCACGCCTGCTTTTAACAGCCTTTTTAGAATTATGTAATAGCAGGGCTGCGCCAAGCTTCAGGGGATGGGCAATGTACAAAAATGGTTATTACTACTACATTTGTACTTTTATTAGTAAGATTATCATTTAAACAGCACTTACATGTTTTGCCAACAAAACAAGGAATAAGCAATTTTGTTCACGCACAGTTTTGAGTACGCACGTGCAGTAACAAGAATTGTGAGTAATATGTCAAAGGTGACGGGGCCTTCATCTTTGTCCTTTCAGTTTTTGTCTTTAAAGATTTACATAAGTCATTTTTTTTGGTTGATTTTACTTTAATTTAAACATATCTATTCATAAACACAGATTTACGTCCAAGGTTGGGGATTATCTTGTTATATCCTATTTAATCTTCCTTTTGTCTTTGAATTTAAAAAAAAAATGTCATTAACAGGTAACAAAATAGCAGTTCAAGTTGAATAAACCCATCCCCTTAGAAAGAAAAACTTGTTCAGTTTAGGGTATGAATATATAAAACACATGATTTAGCTTAAGACGTTAAGTGATAAATTGTTCATGGTTTTATTAGTTGTAATAGTTTATCTATATCCCCTGAACTACTTGGTTTGCCTCTTTTGTATATAGTAATAAAAGTATCTAAAGTTTTTTTTAAAGCTTCATATTCCCCTAGAGCTCCCTTAAACTTGATGCTGTATGCATAACAGCAAGCAAGGAAAGAGTCACATATAAATATGAATGCATGACCCCCAAATTTACCCCCAAAACATCCCCAGCCAGATAATAACTCAACTGCATACACGTACTACCTAGAAACTACAAAATGTAGGTCTTTATTAAATCATAATGTTGAGCATACCATATGTACAAGGTATAATCTTGATATGCGTAAAATGTTTTATCATATGAAACGTATTTACAAATATAATACAGTGTAAAAAGATGTTATAGCTGCACTGTCTGTTTTATATTTGTTGATGATATATGAACACTTGGTTCCTTCTATGTTCCAGATGATGACCAACTCCAACATGAGAGTAGTGAAGGAACCAAGAGGATTCCTCAAGTTGTTGCAGTTTGTAAGTCATTCCCTTTTTATCACAAGTATGACTTCAGAAAAAGAATATGTTTTTGGGTCTTGCTATTGTCGGATGCTGTTGAACTTGATGCTTGATGTATTTGATGTCAACAGCATAACAAAAGAAGTTGTGTATGGATCTTCATGATATTTGGTAGGTGAGAAGGTGTTGGTAAGATGAAGGTCAAGTTTGAAAATGGGCCTCCTGGTGACTTTCTTCGGTACTGTAGTGGAACTTGTATATGTATGCATGATTCTATGTGGACAGCATGACTTGAGAAATTGTGGTCGGATTTTCATGATATTTGATAGACGGGAGTACAGGTCTAAAACGCTATGGTCAAGTTCAATAATGGCCCTCCTAGTGGCTTCTTACAGTGCTGCAGCGGAACCTCAGGTTTGAGGTCAAATTTTCATTCCAGATATATTGCTTTACTGTTGCTTGTAGGCGTACGACATAACAAGCAAATATGTATAGCACATTAGCAGTGTAATCTTGAAATGGCTGAGATAAATATCCTTTTATGTAGACCCACAAAAGGTCTAGAAATGTACTTGTTGAAAGCAACCCAGCATCATTAGTTGATAGTAAATACTAGTAGGCAAAAACAATGAAAAGTTGCCATTAATTCCTAAACCATGCTTAGATCTCATCGGTCGCTCTTTATTCATAACACAACAAAATGTACTGATTTTCATTTTGTTCTTCTGTGTTGCAGATATTTGCAATCTTTGCGTTTGCCACTGCGAGTGGAGGTGGAAGCCATTTCCAGTTCAGTGTGACTTGCAATTCCAGCGATCCCAAGATGGTGGACATATATTATTCTTATCCATACAAGTAGGTTCTTTGTATGGATAGTTCATTACAATGCATTACTTTTGCCAAGGTTACAATGTATGTTTTTAGTAGCATTTATATGTGTGTGTGTGTGTGTGAATGAAGAGAAGTTTGTTTTCATGGTTACCTGTAAAATAGTAGACACCCTTTGGTGTTTGATAACATACTGTAGCAAGTGGCAGGACAAAGCTGGTGGGGCTGGTCATCATGCATATGAATGTGTTTGAGTGAAAAGAAAAGGCTGCGCAGTAGCTTAATAGGCTAGACCTTGTGAAGGTAAATAATGTATTTGCTTGAAATACTACCCCTGCAGTAACTTTGGATATTGGAGTTTTCTAGTCACTACAGACAATTATTGTTCTCTCCTTTTGCGCATGCCTTTTTTGGTTGTGTAAATCTTCACTAGCCGTGTAAAAGAAAACTCCTGGAATGTCCTTTTTTCTACCAGCCTGATGAAATTATTTTCGGAACTTTGTCCTTCTGCAGACTAGAAGACGTCCCTGTGATGAACGCCTTCTGCACCAACAAGACCCAGACTGTCTACCCGTTGGTCGGCAATGAAAACTCCTCCGCGGAGTATTTCGTGACCATCGGGGTCTTCGCCTTCCTGTACTCCCTGGTCGCACTAACGATCTACGTTTTCGTGGAGGGTCAATTTGGTGACAAGAACCTGTGGTCTAAAGCAGTGAGTAGATAGACTTTGTATTTTTGTAATATAACTTAAGAGTGATGTTAACATTAATCACAAGCTTTTTTGCCACAACTGGCTAGGTATACAAATGTAGGTCACAGCAAGACGTTAAAGAGATACAGTTAACAAATACAAAATAAAATTGTTGTTGGATGAATTCAACTTCTCCTTGTTTTTCTGTTACAGTGGAGATAAAAGATAGGACAAGTTTTATGATTGATATTTTTTTAGTTGTATTTGGAATATAAATATTTGTAGGGATAAAGTGGATGAAAAAGGATTATTGGATAGGCTGACTATGCTCTCTTCTTAGCCACGCAGGGGCTGAACTACCTAGAGCTTACAAATTACAATGCATTGGAGGGTCAAAAATGCAAGGGTCTTTAGCACTATAGCAGTTGTCATTTTGCTCTAACTCAGTATGGCAGTAATTACCACAGATGTGGTCATTGGACTGAAAGAGTAGCAGGGTTTTTCCTATTACAAAATGGCAAAACGGTGACAAAACGGTGCTGGTGTGAGAAGGAAGGTTCCCCCTTCCACGGTGTGGAGTTTCATGAATTATACGTTACAATGGGGCTTCCTGTGGGGGAAAATTACAGTCAGACAGGTCATAGTTGAAACCTAGGCCACATGTGACCTAGTAGCATCTCTGATCAATGAGCATTTTATGCTTGAGGATCTACGTATGTCCCAGGGTAAGGTCGGGAAATGGGGTATCCTTCTTTAGAAAAAGCCCTGGTCAGGAAACACACAAAGAAGGATCTCTTCTCTTTCCGTATTTCATAACCTCTTCGCCCCCCTCCCCCCAGGACCTGTTCATCACCACAGCGTTCGCCATCTTCTGGTTCACCAGCTCCTCGGCGTGGGCCGCGGCCGTGGCCGACATCAAGTGGTCGACGTACGCGCCCAACGTGTACACGCACGGCAGCATCGTGCAGCTGTGTAAGAACCAGGGCACGGTCTGCACGGACGGAGGGCTCAACTCCTCCTACGCCAACCTTAACGTCTCAATCGTGAGTTTCTAACTGTTAGGCTCGCTTTAGACTGACGACAGTGTATGGTCGTACAACCATCATTGTGTACTCAACTCCTCCTACGCCAACCTTAACGTCACCATCGTGAGTTTCTATAACTGTTAGGCCGCTTTAGAGAAATGACAGTATAGTGTAGTGCGACTATCATTGTGAGCACTTGCCTTACATGGAAGTTGACAAGGTATTGCAGCAATACCTTGTCAACTTCGAATATGTCCCATTGCCTTGTCATACCCGAATCGTTCCCTTCCTTTGCTGGCCCCCCAGCGAAGGGTGGTGCAACCAGGTCTGAGGTGGTCACATGATGATTCAAGGAAAAACTGTTGGCCTAAAGAAACTGACGGCCTAAAAATACCATTGCCAGATACGTAACAGAAAACACAATTTGCACGACTGTTACTGTTTTTGGTCAAAAGCTTACCACACAAGATCACAGGCCATGGGACATATTTATGTCATATGTACTTCAGAAAACACACATTTCAATGCAAAATGTGCCAGAAATGGAGATAATTTGGTGTCCTCAACCAAAAAAGCAATTCCAACAACTTATTCTGGCATTCTAATTTATGATAACGGGGAACTTGGATCACTCTAGGTGTGTTCAAATTACTATATGATAGCCTGTTTTAAAACAGTAGAACTCTATGTGAATATGACACACATAGATTGTGTCAATTGTTGTATGATGATGATGATTGCACTCACAACCACACTGTAACACCATTTCTGTTTTTTCCCCATTTCATTTTATTTCAGCTCTTTGGATTCCTGAACTTCATCCTGTGGGCCGGTAACATCTGGTTCACCTACAAGGAGACCCCGTGGCACGCCCAGCGCAACGAGCCCGCCGAGAAAAAGTACCCCAGCCCCGCCCTGGGCACTCCCACCGGCATGGAGGGGGGCACCCTGTCCTCCCCCACCGGACAGATATGAGGTGGACCGCTCCAGCCACACCCACTGCTTAGTTCCCCTTTCCACTGTAAACAGTGACCAAATTGGATTTTTTGTGAGCTTTGATTTTATAATAATTGGAATATGACCCACGATACAAATGTTTCATTCCCAAGACAACAAAACATACAAATTTTAACAGTAAGAAAATCGTTCTTTTTCCATAAAATTTGTGAAATGTTTGGTTTACCTATTGGTCACAGCCTAAAGTGGAAAGGGGTTGTAAGTTAACAATGGTTACAATGCACCATACAATTGTTGATATGAGTGGATAGGAGACAGTGGAACTTAACTTTTTTTCCTGCTAAGGTATAATTTTGGCAATGAATTTGTGCTGTACGTGTTGTTTGGCAGCATGGAGAAAGTTACAGTTTACAAGTCCTTTAGCATTGTATATTTATGATTTGTCAGGTGAATCATTAATTATTAATTGCTGCTGAATGTTATGCATTGTAGACACTGCTTGGTAATGCTTTGTGAAACTTTTCATTTCCATTTTATGTGTAAAAAATTTTCACATATCATTTCTCTTTGAAGTAATATACTAGGAGACATTTGTATGGTGCATTGAGAACTTTTGCATGTGCTTTTCCTTTGTATGTAAAAGTTCTTTATTTCGGTTTCTTAGAATGTAAGTTTTCCTTTTAGTTATAGTCTGATGTAAAGTTATGGCCAGGTGTTTCATTTCAGTTGGCTTGAATTTGCTCAGTTAAAACAATTATGCATTACGATATGGAACATTTTCTCTTGGTGGCAGCGCACTAGTAGATTACAGTTAATAAATCAAAGTTACAGTTGCAGCAGTGGAATTATTGCCGAACAACTTGTATTTGAAGGAGCTGGAAATGTAACACTCTTTTAGTGATCATTCCTTACAGTAGTGTTCTAAGTTTAAAGAATAGTTTCATTGTAGTGCTTTGGTCTTATAATTATCGCAATGTATTGCAAACCAAACCTGTTTTGCAGTACCCCCCTATTCCCACATGTTCTACACTAAAATTGGTCATTCTGAGTGTCTAAAGATATGATTGGTTACAACCTAATTCAGCACCGAAGAATGGAAATGCAGGCATATAGGGAAAAGCACCAACAGGAACCAAAATGCAGTTTTGTCACTATTAACACATTCGTAAAGTAGGTAATACATTACTTTGAAAACACTGTTCAAATTTGAGTTGAAGTGAGTTATGCGAGCAGTTTTACAACTTGTATTTCATTAACTTATATAGACTATACAGACTGTATCTGAAAAAAGGAAAGTGTTAAAGTGAGGATTACATTTATCTGGAAATAATTAGCAAATTTTGTGGGGGAGAAAGTTGTCATCAAATTTTTCGAGGAGCAAAAGTGTAGCTACATTACATGAAGATGCAAAATGTAGTGGTATGTTTGTATGTACTGTGTTTTAATGTTGCATGTTGAATAATGACTAAGGAAAGTCACGAACAAGATACTAGCATTCCTTACCTGCACCACTCAGTCAAGCTTGTATGAAATGTAGTTTAAGAGTGCCCCCTATCTGAAGCCGTGTGAACTACACCCATGTTATTCGAGGCAACATAGACAAGACATAGGACCGTAGCCACACTAAGTAGGAAAGATGTGTAACTGATAGTTCGGAACAATGTTGTACTGTGTTACAAATAAGCCACACTTTCATACCTGTCGGCATTGTTTGAAGTGAACGGTGTACATAGTAACTGTTCAGTGGTGTATTGTGCCTCCTTGGGTCTGTGATACAGTGCTGTAGACATTTATTGTTTTGTATAGGCTTTGAATGTGCTTATAAATACTTATGGAACAACATTGAGTGTACTTATGAAAGCAGTAACTGTGGTACCAGTAACTGAAAAAATCACTTGTATACCCATTCTTTAAGCACTGCTACACATACAAGCCATTTTCTGTGGTGTATAATATGAATGACAATGTTGACTGTTGTGGAACGAGCCTCTGTTCACCATTCTCCAATGCAGAGAGAGCCAACCGTGCCAGCAAACTGCCTTGTCTGTACTCTGCTCTCTCAACCTTCAATCCTGTCCGCCCTGCTTATGAATATATATGCGAGATACCTTTTGAAAACTGAAAGGCCTATTTTCTGATTGGCTGACAGCTGGTATGTGGCGACGCCCACAGGATCTGATGCTAACAGTTGAGATAGCAGAGTACAGACAAGAGGCGGTTTGCTGGCTCCGTTGGATGTCTCTACGTAGGAGAATGTTGTTCACCTACTGCTAGCTGTTGTGAGGTGTTTTCAGTTCAGGTAATAGTCCCTAATGTATAGAACAATGTACCATTTCTTATCATGTTCACTGCATTCACTATGGCTAAGTTTGAATGACACCCTTTCAGAAAAAAAATACTTATAGCACTTGTAGTAGACTATATTGTAGGATAAAAGTCGGTGTAAAAAGTCGTATATTATATAACAGGACCACAAGTGAACAGTGTTTTGTAAAGGCAAAACCGTTAAAATTAAGGCACAGTTCAAACTTCAATGTGCTGTCAATGATGTTTCATATATACCGGTACATGTATATCTTGTGTAAGTGACTACACATGTACTGTGTCTGTAATTACAGAGTAGTAGAGAAAGTGTTGCTATAGTAGAACCAGCTTTTGTAACAAAAAAGACCACAACATTCATACGAAATAGGTTTCCACCACTGATAACTGTAGATGTAAAAAAAGGTGTTATAGTCCCAGCCTTGCTATTATACTTAAAGCCATTGTACACAGGAAAATATTGTTACGGTCATAGATGTAACATTGTGTGCGAACACAAAAAAAGTATAATCTACACCTATTTGAGCAGATTTCTCACTACTTTATACATCATTACAGGCAGTGTTGAAAGAAAAAAGAAAACTGTTTCGTTCCCAAAATAAGAAAACAGATTCTAAAATCTTAAGAATATTGCACAATTCCCTTCAGTGGAAAGATGATACAATATTTGGTTGTGTTGTAATTGTATCGCAAGTGCTCAGTGAAAATTTATAAAAAAGTTTACTATGGAGAAATTAGATTGCTTTTGACTTTCGATTGTGACTTTTATCGAAGTATACGTTGAATATGTCTTGGTTGTGAAATCTGCTCTTCCTTCTAAAACTTATATATGTAAAAAGAGAACCTAGTCTTGTGTGTTACTATAAGGATTTAGTGTTGCGATACACGGAGTAACTCTTGCTGTTAACACATTGTTTAGTGAATGTACAGCTGGTAGTAGTTTGGACTCTCTAGTTGCTTGTGTGGTGAGAATGCAGTATAATTGCTAACCGTATCTACTATATTCAGGAAACCGTTTGCTCCGCAGTAAACTCTGTACGCTTGACAATTCTGAAAATTTGTCATCATTTGTGAAGCTTCCTCTTCTTTTTGATAATGTCCTTTTAAAACATCACATTTTGTTGATTTTGTTATTACTCCATGATGGGTAAATCATTGCATAACACACCTGGTTTACACTGAACAAACAGGTTTGCACTGAACAGCACAAGCTGCATATACGGACAGATTTATTTGATCCACTCAAACCGGGAAGGATATTATATATCCAGTACTTTCCAATATTATGTGTGATGGGTTCTTGTTCGTGCTTGAGGCGTGGCTGTCCTAAAACATGGGACCAATCCAATCTATCCAAGACACGTCCTACCAAAAGCTAGGTACTGATTCATTTCACGTGTCTGAGTAAAGTCGTGTTAAGTCCCTTTCCCAAGCCGATGTCAACCCAGTACCTCAATAATCTGGGCCAAACACCCTGCCCCATTATGCCACACCAGTGCCATGCTTAAATTACTTCATCGTTCATCCAAATTATTTTCTGCCAAGCAATTCAATCTGACATTACTACAACTGTCAGTCTGTATAGACTAAAACAAATAACTGCAGAAAACTAAAAAAAAAAAAAAAATTAGCAACATTTTGTAGGAAAGGCAGAATGTTTTCCATTGGTTTTCGAAATGGGTCAGGGAAAAGACATGACTTACATTGCTTAAGCGAAACGATTTCCTCCAATGATATCTCTAGACAAATGTACATCAGGCAAACAGCTTTATTTTATTGTAGAAACTCAATATGACTTGAACTAACAAATGTTTTAACAGAAAAATCAAACCAACGACACTTCTATTCCTTTATCTATGGGGACTAAGAAAATACTGAAATACAAAGTTAAACATGAAAGAAAACCTTTATCCTACTCAAAACAACAGAGTCCTAAGTTTATAATTTGGGAACCTGGAAATTAAAAGTTTGATAATGAACTCCCCAACAGTTTTACTGTGAAATATTTAAAGTACTACTACATGTATCTGCATGATTATAACAATTTTACAACTAGTAAAATGTATATGAAAGAATTATAATAAAAGAGAATAAGCTTCATAAACAAAATGTTACAAACATTCTTTAGGGTTCAAGCTAGATGCTTGCATGCAATCCTTATAATACATCAGGCCAACATCTTCTCGGTACTGCCACACTCACTTTCTTACTTGTGAGTCTGCATGTGCTTTCTAAGACTACGCCGTTCACTGAACTGCCTGCTACACTCCTCACACTTGTAGGGTTTCTCACCTGTATGAGTCTGCACATGGGTCTTCAGATGACCCAGCCGACTGAACTGCTTACTACACTCCTCACACCTGTAGGGTTTCTCGCCTGTGTGAGTTCGTATGTGTTCCTTCAGACTGCTCAGATGACTGAATTGCCTGCTGCACTCCTCACACCTGTAGGGTTTCTCACCTGTGTGAGTCCGCATGTGTTTCTTCAAACTCTCCAGCCGACTAAACTGCCTGCTGCACTCCTCACACTGGTAGGGCTTCTCACCAGTGTGAGTCCGCATATGGGTTTCCAGATTACCCAGCTGGCTAAACTGCCTGCTGCACTCCTCACACCTGTAGGGTTTCTCACCTGTGTGAGTCTGCATATGTCTTTTCAGAGCAAACATATGACTGAACTGTTTGCTGCACTCCTCACACTTGTAGGGTTTCTCACCTGTGTGAGTACGAATGTGTTTCTTTAGATCACTTAGATGACTGAACTGCCTGCTGCACTCCTCACACCCGTAGGGTTTCTCACCTGAGTGAGTCCGCATGTGGCTCTTAAGATGACTCAGCCGACTGAACTGTTTGCTGCACTCCTCACACCTGTACGGTTTCTCACCCGTGTGAGTCCGCAAGTGAGCCTTCAGCTCATCCAGCCGACTGAACTGCCTGCTGCACTCCTCACACCTGTAGGGCTTCTCGCCTGTGTGAGTCCGCTTGTGGGTCTTCAGACTTCCCAGCCGACTAAACTGCCAGCTGCACTCCTCACACCTGTAGCATTTCTCTCCTCTGTTAGAACGCAAATCAGAATCCTTTTTTGCATTTCTACTTACGCCATCCAAACTCTGCATATAGTGTGCTGTTGCCATCCTCGTATATGAGATCTGGTGTGACAAAATAAACAGTTCATTTAAGTATTGAAGAATTCTGACCCCAAAACTGTCACTATTCTGAATCTACTAATCTCAGTTCACAATCAGACGGACGTTTGCAACAAACGATCTTTAGATTTTAAGCTAGATGCTTGCATGCAATCCTTAAAATAAATTAACCAGACCAACATTAATCTCCAAGCATATTCTACGGTGCCATAAGATAGTATCAAAGCTGGCCAAGGAGTATAGCCCGCCAAAGGGAGTCAAACGGGCACCGGGGATCTGCCTTCATTACGATTCTCTTGTTGGCAACATGGGACAATTTTTTTTCTCTATTTCCAAAAGATAATTCCTACTGGGGGTGGGGAGTTACATATGACGTAGCCCGGTCAAACTTCAGTGAAATCGGATATTCCTGTTCTTTAATACAAGTTGAAATAGAAAATACATAGAGAAACCCTTAAACTATTAAAACTCACGACAGTTAGTTACTGAATATCCCCGTAAAATGTGGAACACACCATGATGAACACCAGATGTCAGAATACACCTTTCTCACGCGGCGGCCATGATAGATCGAAGAAGAGGTCAATGAGGCAAACAGACAAAGCTTATTTCTAAAATCAGGTCCCATTTAGTTTTCCCCCAAACCACACAAATTTTCATGATATAAGATAGAATAATAAATATTACAAGAAGTGTTTTGCACCGAAAGATGTAGCAATTTAGAGTAGTGTAGACTGACCCCATAGTCCCTTAAGAGATGCAAAATAAAAACATAATAATGTAAATTTTTAACGAATTTGCAGCCATTCACATATTGGTCGATTTCCTAATTGTCAGGCTACCATTGGTCGAACTGCTAATTATGATGGACAGCCTTTTGTTTGCCACATTGAACTCGTTTTAGATCTATCATGGCCGTCGCGTGACAAAAGTGTATGGCGGGGACTTTCCAGCGCTAACCGAGGGGCGGGCGGAGGGGTTTACAGTATACCTTTCATACATGTATCAACTTCGCCCATCATGCCAGTGTCGAGTGTTACCAGTAATTAGTGTTAAAACACTAATTACTGGTAACACTCGACACTGCAGTAGGTTTAACGTTATAAATATATCTAAACGAGTTTCTTGTTTATAACGCTAAAAAAAACACAAAATAAAGATCCTCTGTTAACCTCTCACGGGCCCCCATTTCCTCCTCGCTCCCCCGTGTGAATTTGAATAAAAGTTGACAGAAAATTTCCTCCATTTCAGGCGAGGAAAAGCAAAGCTACGAAGGAACATGTGTATCACTTCCCTCTGCAGACTATGGTCTATTTTTCAACACCCACAGAGTACAGAAAAACGGAGCTGAGTTACCAGTTGACGGGACGTCCTCACCAAAAATTATACACGATACGCTTCAGCTTTCTGTTTACTCTATAGAGATTTTTGAGTCAAAATACAACAGGTTGTCTTACCTGAACAACCTTGAACCTTTGACTTGCTAAGAAAAGACACTTGGCTGTCTCCAAAGCCACGAAAGTTGTGGTGTTTGCTTCGGAAGGACGTGATCGCTTTTTCCAACACTTTTTCACCACTTCGAGTAAACAGGAAGTCGCGGAGAAATAACCCGGAAGCATTCTATGATCATGGGGCAAATACCATCTCCTGATTACCCAGGAAGTGTCGTGACTCTGTACATTCGGGTTTTTACATCAGTACGGAGATGTTTACGCGTATTTTGAGGCTGACGCTATTAAATAAGTAACTGCGATTGTTACTTAAACAGTAATAAATATGATTCCAATTTTAATGTAGTTCATAAAATATTTTAAAAGGCATAAACACATAACCTGAGTATCATACTCCGTAGTAACCGCTGGCTCGCGACTTTCGCTTGCTAACGCTAACCAAGCGAAAGTCGTGAGCCAGCGGTTACTAGTGAGGATGATACTCAGGCTAATAAACACATACCTCCAAATTTTTTATGTTTTCACAGTACATCGCATTCGTGAAACTTGCATTTGAAACTTTGAAGCTTCAATTTTGTTGTAGTTGGTGTGATCAATAGAAGGCAGAACTGTAAGGTTGAATACACTCAATCCGTCACGGCCCCACTTTTTTTTTGCGATAAGTGTGTTGGGTTCTTTTATGTGATAGCTATGGAGGTATGGCTATCATCTAACACGGAGCCTCTAGTTAAAGGTCTACTACGTAGTTTTTTGCGCTCAAATTTCAAATATTCTAGAACTAAGAAATTTCAGATTTACTACCACTTTTTGACAGTTTTTGGCACTTCTGTGTCATTTTTTTACGTTTGCAACGTAAAGGTTAGCCTACAAAACATTCTGCTCTAGGCCCACTGTAACCTGTTGACCTCCCTAGTTAGACCAAGTTGGTTAGACCCTCCTGTTTGTAAAACAGCTTGCCACCAGTAGGTCCCCCGGGGTGGGGTAATCAGTTAGCACATGCATGGCAGACTGCAGATAAAGAACACAATGGGGATCTTCTTCTTTGGAAACACCCATATCTAATCATTCTAAAATAGCATACAATCATGAACTTATTAGTCTATTTTGTAGGGTATCAACAAGCTGAGGTCATATTCCCTTCAAAACTGCAAGAAACCTTGTACAGAAAACTAATCTACTGTAGTCAAAGGAAACTGTCAACTGCCCCCCCCCCCCCCCCCACTGGGAAGCCAGGCTGATAAGGAACACCAGCCAGGCAGTGACCAGGCCTGAACCCATCTGTTTGTTGGAATATCATTTTATATATGCTTATTTGGTGCAATGATGTCGCAGCGTCTCTCTGTAAATATTGGTATGCAATGCTATAGGGTTGATTGAACTAACAATGTAAAGAAAAAGTAGGAAAAGCTACTTTGTTTTGTTCAAATATTACGTAGTAGACCTTTAAACGAGTTAGTAAAAAGACACACACATACGCATACACACACACGTACACAACACACGCTCGCACGCACACACACACACACATGCACATACACACACGTTCGCACACACACACACACGCACACAACACACACACACACAAACACACGCATACACCTTACACACACAAACACACACACACACATACATACATACACAAACACACACACACACACACACACACACAAACAAACGCACACAGAGACGAACGCACCCACATACACACTGAGCATGTAACTGTTACTCCTATATAAATGTTAGTTAGTTACTTAGTTAGTTAGTCCCATAGCCTTTTAATCAGCCGTAAGCTGATTAATCAGCCGTAGGGGCAGCACGGCAACTGTCATGCTGACCCAACAGGCTTTTAGTCCCCTGGCGGCGCCTATCTCCTCTCCGGGGCAATAACGTTATATGTAAAAACAAACAATTAGCACAAGGAGCCGTGTCTTAGTAGAATGATATCCATATTCTAATCATAACCGTGACATTACAAATATAAGTGATAATCGCAATATACCAATCGCAATCACAGTATGATAAGTAGAACAATACCAATTATAACATCGAAGAATAGAAAAGTACTGATAAGTATGTATACTGAGTACTGATAAGAGTTGTTATTCTGTCATAGTTTCATTCTTAGCCCTAGCAGCTGTACGGGGCAGTTGAAAGAGTTCCAATAGCAAGGTCCCTCAGTCCCCTGGCTACCCGCGTGTGCATTGCGAGAAGAGTCGAACTTTACTAAGTAGTTCCAAGCTACGCAAAATGGGTGGTACAGGTTGGTAAAAAGATTTTATCCTTATGCTGCGCATAGCAAATAGGGTATGTTTTTTTTAACAAAATGGCTGCCACCAGTAAGGCATGTGTTGTTCTGCTGATCTGAGAGTAGACATTTTCGCCACCGACCTCTGCTTCGAGAGTATGCTGGTAGGATAACACCACAATTTTTTTTCTATAAAATCAGAGGTCTACCAATGTTTAAATAAGAATGCATATGAATACGTTCCTGTATATTGCTTAAGATTTGAGCACAGGCACGCTTTTCGTTACTCTTACAACAACAAGACAGGAGAACATCTTTCAAGAATTATTCTAACGTTTTTGTACAGGAAGCAAATGTCTCCTATATAACACAACTGGTTATTCTGTAATTAGATGCTTCATTCGCTTCAATAATCTGGCCTGTACTCAGCAAAGATACGCCGGTACAAATGAGCAATCAGTAATGATCCACCCCCTCTGATTCTCCTTCTCATTGAAACGTGCAAATTAGCAATTCTAGTTTGTAAAAATAGATCAGCTCATCTTTCAAATGCAGTTTAATTGAAAGAAAATGTCTCCATTGTTGATGGCCATTAAAATGACAGCATAGTTTTTTTTCAATGCATTCATTATAGCCGGCATAACAAACGTCAACGGTAACATTCGTTACAGTAGTAGTAGAAAAATAATAAGGTAAGAAATGGGACATGTGGAAGGGCATTTAAATACATGGCAACTTTCGTACACCAGGTCAAGTAAATATCGAAGAAATGATCAAACAACGGTAACGTTTGTTAGAGTCATTACTGCAAATCACATGTCCAGCCAGGCAAACCACCTCAAGAGTACAAGATCAACTTCAGTAGCAATCTGACTTGATCGGTCAGAGGTCTAGGCTAGTTGGCATATCAAAATAGAAAGGATGGCGACAGCATTATGCACGTTGCAATGAGAACGAGTCTATATAATATGTATTGCTCGTACAAGAGAAAACAACATTGCGTATCAACTACCCATTTATTTTAGTTCCATGTTGTATGGATCATGATTGTTAAGGGTCTTCTTCAGTCTTACGCTGTGGATGTCAAGTGAATTTAGTAATTGCAAAGATCAGTACGAACAAACCTACCTCTGCGTTGTGGATGGGCGAGGATACGCTGCACTGTCCGAATTGTTTTCTTTTTCCAGATCAGAATGTATTTTTTGAAAGAAGTACGTCCACGCTAACTTGCATGTATTTGTGTAGAACTGTTCTCGTCTTCATTACATTGTTTTCCTTGCGCTTCACTGATGACTTTAAGTTCCTTTTTTCGGTGTCTCTTCTTCAAGGTTGACCTTTGTATCACCCGTTTGTACACTACCTTCCTGCCATGCCAACTTCGGACGCGCAGGTGGGTGCTGTGAAGCGAACTGGTCCAGAGTGTGCCCTACTGCTGCCTTGTCGGTGTCTGCGTCCAACGCTGGTGTAGGGACTTCTGGTGATTCTGAATCCAGGTACAGCTGTCCGGAAAGTGTTTCCGTGATGTCCTCTCCGGAACGTGGTGTTGGTTCAGCATGTACATCTGCCCGCACTGTAAGCTGGAATGGTCGCTGTGTAGCGGTCCTGTAGCCACGGTATTGTGTACAAGGCGCCAGTCCTGGGTTCATGTCTGCTTGTGTTGTCTGCTTTTGTGCTCGGTCGGGAGGTCCGTCCTCCGCCGTCGGCTTCAGGGCTTCTGCAGGGGTTGGAGCTGGCGTCACTTCTGCTGCCGGCGCGCCTTGCCCAGAACAGGTGATGGCGGCCATCTCCATGTCCCCATGACACCGTGCCGGTACCGCAGGTGGGGTGTTGGTTGGCAGTCCACACAGCTCCTTAATGGCTCGACGGAAGTCTGGGAGCCGAAAGCTGTGGATGATGGGGTTCGCCACGGATGATACCGTCAAGAACAGGAGGATGGACACATGATGGGCGACAGTCAGGGCATAGTAGGAAATTTGTTCTTCACCGATCACAGCCCGTGCCATGGCGATCTGGAAAATGGCGGTGGACATGGTTACAGTCAACATCATTGCATGCGGTGCCATTAGCTTGAATGCTTTGGTCTGGAAGACCCACATGTCGCGGTTTTCATCCCTTTCCTGTTGTCTCCTGGCTTCCTTGAAGACTTGGTAGTAGAGCATTGTAATGGAGAGTGTGACGAGTAAAGAGACAAGCACGTTAATATTTCTCAGAATGGCAGAAAAGGAGACACTGTTGGCAGCGTCATGCTCACATTGCAGACTGTATTTGGGCAGTCCGCCGAAAGCCAGGGGCGCTAGTCCGAAGAACAAGGAGAAGGCCCTGATCACCACGATGCCCACAGCCACGCGTTTTGTAGTGACTTTGTCATGGTAGTGCAGGGGATCGCACACAAAGTAATACAGATCTACCGCCATCATGAGGTACGTGCCACACATAGAAAGCAGACATGTTGGCGCTATCAAGAAACTACCCGAGCACCACAGATGTACCCCAGTCACATCTTGCCGGAAAAGTGCGACGATGCGGATGGGAATCAAGCAACTGGTGAAGATGATGTCGTCAACGGCAAGGTTGCAGCGAAGGAAATGGCTCGGCTTTTGCAGATTCCCTTTTGTCCAAACCAAGAAAATGAGAAGCAGTCCGCATCCTACCGACAGTACCAGGCTGATGATGAGGTATGCCGTCTGGAGATTGCGAAATGTTGAGCCGAGGGATAGAACACGGTTGACATAACCTTCTTCTGACGGGACGTCGGTTTCTTCTTCCATATTGATGGCCAAATAGCACGAAAACGCTCTTTTCTGGTCAGCGATGTGGACAGTAAGACAGCGGTACACTCAGCTACTGGCGTAACACCCGATTAACTGTTGACAGAAGCTCCCCTCTGACGTCCTTGTCATTTTCAGTAACTGTTGTAAGGCCACAGCAAGTAAACACTATGGATGACATCCGCGCCCTCATTAATTTTCACCTGATTTCAGAAAAAAAGACGAGAATTTTCTCTTCTTTGAGACGGTCAACATGACGAAAAATGACGAAAATTGAGCAAATATGTTGTGTTGTAGCCTGATGATTGTACTTGTAAAAGTGACACTTGTGAGGAGAAGTAGTTGCAGAAGTAGTAAAACTAGTTGTTTAGTTGTAAAAGTGGCAACAATATGGAAGCCATGAGTGTAGTTTACCACACCAGTGCCACTTTTACTACACCAGTGTAAATCTTGCAATTGTATGCAGGAATAAATGCCTTGTTGGCTGTGGTACCACGTTTTGTTCATTTAGTTCTAAATTTTAGTTACAACATTTATGGTGTCTATTTTGAAAATGTAACTATCTTGCGTTTCTACCCATCTTGCTTTTTTTCGCTCTATCTCACTATTATACAGTCTGCTGAGGGTGTCACCCATAGAATTTACTTGTTGTGGCCTAATTTTGAAGCTTTCGATGCCCATCATCACAAGATGATGAATTGATATTCATAGTAATAAATTGAGCGATTATTGTCGAACACAAAGGAAGAATTTCTTAATTACTGCTATATTGTTGCCATATAGCTTTTTATAACCACGTAACGTTAGCAGACAATAACGAATATTGGTGGATAATCCGACAGAGATCGTGTTTATATCAACACTGGAAAATGAAATAATCAGCTGATTGGCCTGTAGTAACTTTCAAAGAAATTGCAAAAGGACTCTCGGTCTTTATATCTGGTGTTGTAGATACCACGCCTTCTAATGGTTGGGATGACAAGTAAATGTGAATTTCCTATAATTCTCATGAAATCTACACGCTTGTTTTGTTGCAAAAGACGTTTAAAAATATAAAAATTCAAAATTAATTTCTAGTTTATAAAAATAATGTAAAGTTCTAGTTTGTAACTAGGCAATCAAACAAGATTTAACATCATAAACATCATAGAAGCTATACCATAAGAAGTCAACTTAACATGATAACGTCTAAGGAACTAAATTCTATAACACCACAACCAACTGAACTAAATGGAATCAAAATTACTTCACTAGCTGAAGAAGATGCTGGGTCATAGTTGAACTGCACCTTTTCATCCAAAACATGGACCTGCCCAAATTTGTGACTGTCCAACTCAAGTCTTTTGTCAGGGAATGAGCAAGCCATCGCTTTTGTGACGTCAAGTTATGCAAACAGAACACATGACTAAGGGAGCAATCATGATTTGAAATCAATGGCAGCCCCCGTCTCTACATCTGCATAACGTAACGTAACAGAAGCGGTGGGCTGCTCATTCCTTGACAAGTCTGGAGTTAGTCCGTCGAAGATTTCGGTAAGTGGAATTGTTTGTGTTGGACAATACAGTTGAACTCTAAAACTCACATAGCGGACGTCGATGGAACTGCAGCTGAGTAATCCACAAGAGACTTGCGTTAGAAGGTGCACTTATACTCG
Source organism: Branchiostoma floridae x Branchiostoma belcheri (assembly GCA_019207045.1). NCBI lineage: Eukaryota > Metazoa > Chordata > Leptocardii > Amphioxiformes > Branchiostomatidae > Branchiostoma > Branchiostoma floridae x Branchiostoma belcheri. The sequence goes on from CM033027.1 coordinate 23,386,148, forward strand.
AACTGGGAAACCAAAGCTCACAGCCCAAGTCACACAGTATTTAAACCAACGTATTCCTACACCACAGAGCACAGTTTAAACTTGGATTCAAGTTTAATCTGGCTTTCTAGTCTTCAATAATTCTGACCGTATACCCGCGTAATGGACCCGGGGGGGGGGGGTATTGTGTTCTGCTGTGTTGACGGCTTCGCTAACACTTAGTAAGTACTACTTTTAAATACGGAGGGCGAGCAGGAACCGTCTCAGGAACAGTCTCCCCATTTTCTTTTTTAAGATTCGTCCTCGAATCTACGAGTTCGATATTCCTGTGTGGCACATCTGCTAGCCTGTTACTCACATTGTCAGGGTGGGGACCACTGAAACAACGAAAGAGGCGAGTAGACTCAGCCTCCTGGGATTCGATCCCGGGCGGACAGCTCACAAACCCAACACTGCTAACCACTTCGCCAAACGTTGGATCATTTGTAATTGGTATGGTCAGTTTGGCAGCGCTTGATCTCCATTGTAACTTGTCTCCAGCTAGCTCCATAAAGGTAGCACATACTGTACACGTACTGTAAATGCAGAGACTTTCGCGGTGGTTTAAATGTTCGCGGTTTTTGCAGTGCATGGCCGCTTCACCGCGAACATTTTACAATGGCAGTAAGAGACTACAGTTTATGGTCCTACCGCGAAATTAAAAGCAACTCCAAAAGTCCTTTTCCCGCTTCCGCGAAATTAAATCTCCGTGACCTTAAATGCTACGTCTACCTAAGTGTACCACGCCAAATAGACACAGCGTAATTAAGTACCCCTGGTTTTAAACTTAAGCTGTCGGAAAAAAAAATCTTGACATTAACAGATATTAGATGAGAATAACTCCCCTTCCACCTACAACCCTTACCCGAGACCAATGGTGCCTTCAAGTGTATCAAGTGATAAAGCCCAATCCCCATGCAGATCTACCAAGGGCAAGGCAGTATCCCAAGGGCTTACCACTATCTAACTCACCTGGGATACTGTCTTACCCTCGCACATCTTCTTCGAGATTACACAATCTAAGCCATTTTCGACTTGGGTACTAGTTTTCCACCATGGTTACTCATTTTTACATGTGCAGTCTTTTAAGCTTTGCCATTATTAAATGATACTAGAAAGGCCGACATTTGCTTAAGAGCAAATACAGCATATTTCAGCCATACCCCTTCCCACGCAACATTGGACTGTTCCAAATCACCCCTGCGCAAAAATGGAACATCCTCTTAACAGTACATTATCCCCCAAAGTGGACTGGTATTGTGAATTGATTCCAGGTAAAAACAGAGCTTGCTTCTATTTTTCAGAAAATGACAATAATCACACCTTCCATTCAGAAAATTTTCATCATGACTAAAAATTGTTGAATGACTTTGCTTCATGTAATGTCATTAACAATTTTCAGTACGATAACTAGGTGTAAGTTTAAAAAAGTATAAGCTCCTTGTGATGTGGGTGCATTTATTATTGCAGTGAACTTTTTTTATTCAAGAAGGGCATACGATTCAATAATTATCAAGCAGGTGCAGGTACTGTAGGAGCGTTTGTTTTCTTCAAGCTGTAAAACTGTTAAACTGTTTTACTCTGTATGCAATCAGCCATCGAGCCTATTCTTATTTTAGTTTAACAACTTCCTGCCAGACCCGGAAGATACGATTGAACCTTGTTCGAGGATTTATTTTCGTCTGTCTGGTCAGTCTGTTCATACCCTGGCGCTGAGAGTGTTTTATTGGGCTGAAACTCTGGCAGTTTAAAGTTACTTACAATTCAAATGTTCAAAATTTATGTCAAACAACAACAGCACTAGGAAATGTGGCCACTATAGACAGGTGGTCACTATGAGAAAATGCTGATCTATTGACTAGGAGCCATACGTTACACATGATTTCAGTACACTGATCATTAATCATATAAACATTGCACAGGTAAGCCAATTGTTTAGATGTACAATTAAGTTCAAATAATTCTGTAGAGAAAAAATTGATGAGAAAATAATCATTCTCGCCACTGTCTAACTTATAATTACGTATCAAAACTAAACGCAGATTTTCTAACTAACGCACCTTTCGCCGACTTCATCAAAGGACCGCCGGCTATCAATCAAACACGGCTGTTGATTAGACTTAGAGTTTCAAACAGTCGTGTGCTGTGTGCCAGTTGACAGCGTTCATGCTACGCGATGTTTTACATTGCTTGGACCTTCTTTCCTACAGCGGTGCTTCTACAAAATATTTAGACTGTAACACTGAGTCCCACATGTTTTATAGAATAGAATTTGACGCAGAACAGCGTTTTTTGCTGGGTATTTTTCTTGAAACACGTCCGTGGGAATATCAGCGAGGCGGCGACGTAGGGATATCAGACCGTCAACAAAAGTCGCACGGCGGCTAACGGCGCAGCGAAGATACTAGCGCTATAAATAAGCACTTCAACTAAGGATGGCAACCCGTACAATATTTTTGTATACTGTTGAGGTAAGTAAAGTTTGTTGTTTGTGAGGTTTTAGTTGTCTTTGAAGCTTTGACCCGAAATATTTTAAAGTCAAACTGCTGAAGAGAAGTAAGTGACTGCTACGATTATCGTAGATATGGCCCTAAAAAAACTGATAAAAGAAGCCTTCTCAATAGTCTAAAATGCAAGAGCTTCCAGGGGGGCTTCGCCCACCTGGGTCCCCCCACAGTGGCCCTGCCCCTGGACCACGCCAGGGACATTCGGCGGCCCCCGGACCCCTGTCTGACGCTTTGAAAAAATCCTGTCGAGAAGTCTGTACGGCCTGAGTCTTCAAGTTAACGTATTGTGTGGTCCCGCTTATGAATATTAATTAGCCTTTGCTTTCCTCTTCACTGATTGGCTGAACCATTAATTGAATTAACTCTTCCTGCCGGCTAGACGCAGGTGCAGATGTCGGCTCTGTGGGGTGAACGTCCGAAAGGTCATGGCATGGAGAACGAAAGAAAACCAATTTCCCCTAAAAAAAGTGCTGTAATTAAGCCTTTTACAGTACTTTATGCCAAAAATTTTACTTGGATCATTTTACCAACTATCTTATGCCTATCTATACCAAATGTTACTCATACCAGGGTACAGGGGTGCAAAATATACCGTTATAAGACCGTCAACAACAGTCGCACGGAGCTAACAGCGCAGCGAAAATACCATCGCTAGCGTTTCAACTTCGGATAACAAGTTATAAGTACTGTTGAAGTGTAAGCGCCAACATTCCTGTATTTAAACTTGCCGCCTTAAAATAGGTTAGGTAGTCAATTTGAATAAGTTTCCTGCCAACCACCCCGGGGGAAGCAAATCACCACTCCCCAGAAGTCACCCGGGCAGAAGGAAGTCACCCGGGCAGAAGGAAGTCACCCGCGCAGAAGGAAGACAGAGGGCAGAAAAGGCCTGGAGACCAACTCTAGGAAAATTGGGCCTGGTGGAGATCAACCCCAGGAAACTTAGGCCTGGAGATTATTTCTCCAGGAAATTTAGGCTTGGAGACAAGTGTACTCCAAGAAGAAGAAGAAGAAGAAGGCATCAGAGGACAGTCAGCCAGTAGCCGGGAGACCAGACTAAGTTTTACGATTAAGAGCTCACCTTGGAATATACATGAACTGAGGAGAATCACAGGACACAGGAATTCACTGAGGACACAACAAGGGACCCACTTAAGAAGATTCAGACAAGGGGATAAAACCAGAACTTTCCAGTTTAGTTGGCGGCCTTTGTACAACTACTAACACTGCTAGATTAAACCGTCAAAACGTAAGTCTGCGAGTGCGTGTCCTCTCTCTCAAGACTCCTCAGCAAAGACAAGGTGAGTTCAGTCAAAACATTCTCTAGACCCCGACCCTGGCTGAAGCGCTGAGAGTCAGCGCGCTTACAGTAAAACTTATTGGTCAAGGACTCTAACGAGTGAAAGTACCAAGAGAACTGTCGCTAAAGTGGTATGCAGTTCGAAGGATTACAGCAAAGGGCTGTGAATATTAAGGAATTGTCTGTCGAGGCTAACAAGGCCTGCATGTGGTATCTACAGGAAACAAAGGCCTCTTGAGTAGGTTGACATATCCGAATGTGGTTGATGATTGATGACCTAACTCAGAGGAAGTAGCAACCCCTTGCAGCAGGTCACCTTACCGTAAAACAGATAATTGTTGCAAGAAGTTACCATTGTCTGTTTATGCGTCTGAAAGGGGAAGAATTTAACCTTTTCAGAATTTAGTCCGACTGTCAAGTGCAAGGACATTGGGTAATCGTGTATTGTATTACATCGCATGTGAATACCTCTGTACAACGACAAATACCACCAGACAGAACAATTAGCAGTTTTAGGGTATCCTGAGTGACAGCACAGCTGTGTGATCAGAACAGACCTCTGAAGGCCAAGCAAAACTTGGACAGTAAACAGAATGGAGGAGAAGGACTCCTCTACAGTAGGTGTAGAGGGAGAAGAGAAAAATGAGGATCAACAAAAAAGAGTGCCTAAGAAGGCAGAGTGGCAAATAGTAGAAGAGAAGAGAAGAAAGAAAGTATTCAGATCCTCTGTGTTGGGAAAGCTTACGAGCAAGGCCAACGCAATAAAGTCCTGGATGGAAAGTCCAGAAAACAAGTGGTACGTACAAGGCGAGCTGACATTGTGGCGTGAGACGTATGAGGAATTGAAAGAAGCACATAGAGAATATCAGCTTACCCTGTCACCGGAACAGGCGAAAGAAGATAACAAGCAGTGGGCTGCTGACAAGTTTGAATCAGCAGAAATCTTCTATCACGAAGTGGAAAGGTGGATGGATATAAGTACAGATCACACAGAACCCCTAGGGGAAGATGGATTAAGTCTAACAGTCAAACCGTCGGACAGTGTTTCTCAAACAGGTTCACTAGGAAGGCGATCGGTTCAGAGTCGTACAAGTACAGCTTCTCGAGTAGACTCTGAAATTAAAAGGCTAGAGCTGATGGTCCAGGCCAATGCACTGCAGGAGAGATTAGCTCTAGAAAGGAAGTCCTTGGAGATTGAACAGGAAAAACAGCTGTTAGCGATAAGGACTGAGATTTCCGTAGAGGATGCGAAGATCAAGATGTTCAAGGACATGGAAGAGCAGGAGCTCAGAGGTGATAAACACGGCGGGGAAGAACATCCCAAGTGGCGTTCACCTGTCTTGGATCCCAACATCCTCAGCTATGTACCTCGTCAAGTAAAGCAAGAAGAACAGGGGCATAGCGTACTCTGGACGGCTACAGATAAGACAAGGCCGAAGCGTGAGTATAGTAACTCGGAGCGAAGGGATCACAATCTTGGCTACAGTGCTTTGAGGATGCCAAGCGGTCGCACACTGTACCAGCCTCCAGTTCGTACACCTCGGCAACCCCCAAACGCCACAAACGACATGTTGCAAACAAGTACAACTCTGCCACCTGAACCAAAGCAGAACATCTCCGTCAGTAAAGGATTACCACAGCATGTTGACAACGTGGTAAGTCAGCAAAGAAGTGAGCAAGGGAACACAGTCACCACAACCCCTGAGGAGTTTCTGCAAGGGCTAGTGAGTGCACAGGCAGAGGTCACCAAGCTGATGGTGGAACACAACAAACAAGCCAGCCTGCCAACGAGAGCTATCAGTGTTTTCGATGGTGACCCACTGAAGTACACAACATTCGTAAGGGCATTCAAACATGCGATAGAAGACAAGACATCAGATGCAGAAGACCGTTTGTCATATCTACAACAGTACACCAGAGGGGAGGCCAAGAAGATTGTGGACAGTTGTTTCCTAATGGATCCTGAAGAAGGATTCAGGAAAGCAAAGGAATCCCTACAAGAAAGGTATGGGACACCCCACAAGATATCTCGGGCGTACTCCATGCAAGTCTCCAAGTGGCCAGAGATCAAGGCAGAAGACAAAGCGGCCTTGAAGAATTTCGTCTTGTTCTTAATGGAATGTAAAAACGCCATGAGTGGAGACAGGTACCTGAGAGAGTTGGATCATTATTCCAACATCAAGTTGCTTGTGGACAAGCTTCCTTTCAAGCTAAGAGAAAGGTGGAGAAGGCACTCTCACGGAATAGTGAAGGAACGCTCAGTCACTTTCAGTGACTTTGCTGCCTTCGTGCAGAAAGAAGAGGACGTGGTCTCTAATGAGGTCTTTGGCGATCTCAACAACAGAGAGAAGAGCCAGAGTTCTAGCTTCAAACAGAAGCATGGACCTAGGAGGGGTTCAAGCTTAGCAGTAGCTATGGCAACAGACAGTGCAGAAACTGAGTCTACAGGTGGCTATCTGTACTGTGCGAAACCCAATCATTGCCTGAGCGACTGTAGGGTGCTCGGCGCCAAACCAATGGACGAACGCCTGCGGTACATCAAAGGCCAAGGTTTGTGCTTTGGTTGCTTGAAAGCTACAACACACATGGCGAGGGACTGCAGGCAGCGGGCAGAGTGTAAGAGGTGTCAAAAATCTCACCCTACTGTGTTACACCGGGATGCTGGAACGGTACCCAAGAAGACGGCTGCAGTAGGACGAGTACTACGCACCGGATGTAGCTGGGAAGGAGTGCCACCGATAATTCCTGTGAAGGTCCGCAGCAAGACCACAAACATCACAGTCGAAACATATGCTTTCTTGGACTCGGGAAGCGATGTGGTATTCTGTACCGAGGCCTTAAAGGATCAGCTGAAGACAAGTGGCAGGAAAACAAAGTTGAAGCTGAATACAATTAATGACACCAAATCAGTGCAGAGCGAAGTCCTGCATGACCTAGAGGTCATGGACTTGAAAGGGGAAAACACAATCCCCATAGCAACAGCATACACGCAAAAGAAAATACCTGCATCCAAGACAAACATCATAACGACGAAGGACCTTACGGCATGGCCATATCTCAATGAGGTAGACGTGCCTCAGATTGATGCAGAAATTGGATTGTTAATTGGTAACAACGTGCCTAAGGCTGTAGAGCCCTGGCAGGTAGTTCACAGTCAAGGCGGAGGTCCATACGCCATCAGGACAGTACTGGGATGGTCAGTAAATGGACCCCTCAAGGGGGCCAGTGATGACAAGGCTAATGTCAACAGAATCAGTCTGGATCAACAGCTGACAGAGTATTTCAACAATGATTTCAACGAAACAAAGGATGATAAGAAAGAAATGTCAGTGGAAGATCAAAGGTTTATGAAGATCGTATCAGAAGACACGAAGAAAGAAGATGGCCATTATCAGATTCCGTTACCCTTCAGAAACGGTCCACCAGAGCTGCCAAACAACAAGCAAGTAGCCCTTCAAAGAGCTAACCATCTAAGAAGGAAGATGACGAAAAATGGCAGCTTCCAAGAAGAATACACCCTGTTCATGCAGAAAATAATAGAAAAGGGCTACGCGGAACGGGTACCCACAGAACAGCTGAAGACTGAGTCAGGCCGGGTATGGTACGTTCCCCACCACGGGGTGTACCATCCGCAAAAGGGAAAGATGCGAGTTGTCTTTGACTGCGCCGCATCCTACGCCGGCACCTCCCTCAACAAGGAGCTGCTTCAGGGTCCAGATCTGACCAGCACGCTGTTCGGAGTGTTAACTCGGTTCAGACAGGAACCCGTGGCCTTGATGGCAGATATTGAAGCAATGTTCTCCCAGGTTAAAGTACCATCAGAGGACAGGGACTATCAGCGCTTCATGTGGTGGCCGGAGGGTCAGATAAACAAACCGCTGGAAGAGTATCGTATGACAGTGCACGTGTTTGGTGCGACGTCCTCCCCTAGCTGTGCCAACTACGCTTTGAAAAGATTGGCGGATGACTGCAAGGATCAGTATGATGAAGAAGTGCTGAAAGCAATCAAAGGTGATTAAGAGGTCCTGGGTTAAAAACCTGCCATGTCACCGATCTTGTTTCCTTGGGAAAGGCACTTAACACGACTTTCCTCGCTTCAGTCAGATGAAAGATGAGTATAAATTGTAGTGCCTTGCCATAATTATCACCTTCACTAACAGAAGAAGAAATACGCCCCTTCTTGCTCACGGTTAGAATTCGAAGTACTGTTTATAACAAGGAAGGTATTGAACAATGATCTAAATCAATAAATCATATGCTTTGCTTACACTTAATTTGTTTTGAACAATATTGTTCAGTGAGTTATGAAACATGTTTCTGCATACGCATTTTTCTTAAAAAACGTTGAGAAAATACATTTACAGAATAATACGCACATGTGCACTATACACAATATGCCGCTTGCGTATGTTATAAATATTAAGTCAAAATACTTGGAAAAAAAGACCCAAACAAGAAGTATAGATGATAGAAACTTTAGATAACAACATGATCACACACAGTTTTACAGTGAATGTGAAAAACAAATGCCTTGTCCATACTGTGGGACCGCGTAGCGCAGTGGGACCGTGTTCGCCCCGTGACCGAGAGGTTGCGGGTTCGAATCCGCCTGCCGTGTTACCGATCTTGTGCCCTTGGGAAAGGCACTTTACACGGCTTTCCTCACTATACTCAGATGAAAATGAGTACCTAGCTTCGGCTCACGGTGATTTACATCATTCACCCGGACGGGAGACCTGGCGCATATGAAAGGGTATGTCACCCCGTAAGGGGCGGTATAACCCCGTCTGTAAACATGTGCGAACATGTGCGATCACGTCGACCGATGATGTATGTTCGTCTGTATCTCTGTGGATCTGCCGCTACCGGCCCAAAGCTGCCTAGGTAGATCTGTGTAATGAGTTGTATCATTGGCAAATAAATAAAATAGATAAATAAATAAAATAAATATTTGCCATAATCCTTGACAGCCTACCTGGACATGTCTGTCTCTAAAGTCAAAGCAAGTAAATTGTATGTACTGTATACACTCTACTACAAAAAAAAACTAGATAAAAAAGAGCAACGCAGCCATTGAATCTTTACACGGCATAGCGCAGCTGCAAATTAAGACTTACAGTAGTTAACATGGTAGCTCCTAGTTTTTTTTATTTCTTTCATTTTGCTCTTTAAGTCTGAAGAGTACAAATACATATATATGTTTGAATTCCTATCTGCAGAGTTGTTACATGACAGTTATACGATTAGTCGCCTGTATGAGTTTTTAAATGTAGGAATAATTTATACTTTGTAGCTATCCTGTGGTTTAACAGAGAATATAGTTGTAAGGTATTTCTTCTGTATGATTTGCTAGATTAGACCCTCGAATTGTAATGTGCTAGTCTCAAGGCAGATGTTTCAGCTGGATGAAAAAAAAGAAAAGAATTTGGCCAAATAGGGACAGATAAGTTGCCATGGGATTTCAGTCATTCTTTTGCAGTCCATCCAACTATCCGATCAGTTAACTCATAGGCCAATTAACTCCTTCTAGGCTTTTTATTCCTAACTTGGCCAGTCTCCTATTACTGGTGGAGTCTGATAGCCGCAGAAAGGTTACTCACAAGTACAGTGTGTTTTTTAAAAACACTTGTCCAAAGTTGATTTCTCTGCAGTATAATAGCCACACTGGTAACATCTGAAGGTGTTTTCTCTTGTGTTCTCAAATGTTAGATCTAATACAACAAAGACCGATAAGCTACCCACAATATGTAGGGTTTATCATCAGTGTTTTGCTAAATGTTGGTCCAAAGAGAGTTTGTGTGCAGCGGAGTAGTCACACTGGTCACACTTGTAGGGTTTTTCTCCTGTGTGGGTTCTCATGTGTTTGGGTAAGTATGACTTTTTAGCTGTCCTGTATCCACACTCCCCACACATATATGGTTTGTAACCAGTGTGTATTGTTAGATGATAGTCTAAATCAGATTTCACTGCTGCAGAATAGTCACATTGGTCACACTTGTAAGGCTTTTCTCCTGTGTGGGTTCTCATATGTCGGGATAATGCAGACTTTCTAGCTGCCTTGTACTCACACTCCTCACAGTTGTAGGGTTTCTTGCCGGTGTGTTTTAATAGATGCTGCTGTAACTTCGATTTCGTTAATGCAGAATAGTCACACTGGTCACACTTATAAGGTTTTTCTCCAGTATGCGTTTTTAAATGTACGAATAAGTAAGACTTTTCAGCCGTCCTGTACCCACACTTCTCACACATGTAGGGTTTGTCACCATTGTGTTTTGCCAGATGTATTTCTAAACTCCGTTTTTCTGATGCAGTATAGTCACACTGGTCACATCTGTGAGGTTTTTCTCCTGTATGGGTTCTCAAATGTCGAGATAAGTGAGTTTTGTGAGTTGTCCTGTAACCACACTTGTCACACATGTAGCGTTTCTCACCGGTGTGTTTTGCCTGATGATGTTGGGTCAAAGTGGATTTGACTGCTGCAGAATACTCGCACAGATCACACTTGTAGGGTTTTTCTCCTGTGTGGGTTCTCATGTGTCGAGATAAGTCACACTTGTTAGCTGCCCTGTACCTACAATCTCCACACATGTACGGCTTCTCACCGGTGTGTTTTGACTGATGTTTATCCAAGTTGGATTTGTCTGCAGCAGAATAGTTGCATTGGTCACACTTGTACGGTTTTGCGTGGATTCTCATATGTCGGGATAAGTTAAAGTTATAAGTTGTCTTGTACGCACACTCGCTGCACGCGTAGGATTTCTCACCAGCGTCTTTAACCGCACGCCTTCGCTTCTTCCCTTTGCCCTCCTGTACCTGTGAGGTTGATGTGTTGTCAGGTTGTCGAAAGTTCACATCACACGTGTCCTGCTGCAGGCCCATGTCTGCTGTCTGGGTCTCCCTGCTGTCACTCTCATGCACAGGGTGTTCCAAATCATGCATCTTCTTCCATTGGTACCCAACACAAAGCTGTCCTGAAGAATGTTCACGGCTGGAATCTTCCATTTCTGCTCTGTGGGGGCAATAGATTGTGACACACATACTTTAAGCATTTGGTTGTATGCAAACTGCAATAACGATTGTCATGTTATAAACTACAATTTTTTTAACCAACACTGGAAGACCTACCCGCTTGTCATGTGTTTTCGTAAGTCGTCTTCTTAAAATGTAGAAAGAAAACAATTTTCTCGTGGTGGTACCATACAATGAAGGATTTTCATCAAGACAATCATTTCAGGGCTCGAAGTTTTTTTTGTTTTTGTTTATAATTTTCTTTTGCATACCTGCTCTGGTACACGTAACATTGAAAATTACCTGCACCAGACAAATTTTACCTGCACCACTCAGGAAGTTTGGATCATACTAAAATAGTTCAAGTACCATTGCTATCTTTTTCTTTCTTTTATACTTTATGGGTGATATTGCATTCAATGCATCTAGTAACAATCCACATATACCTATATCAAATAACATTTATGTATAAAACCCAATATATGACCAGTGCAGATTAGGTGCAGGTAGACACTAGAAATACCTGCACAGGTCTTATTTTACCGGCACTAACCTGCATATGTAGGTGGTATTTCGAGCCCTTGGTTTGTCTATCATATGAAATTAGATTCATATGGACTGGAACCTCATGAAGGCACAGAGTACCTGCGTTTAACAGCAGTGTATAAGCAGGCTGGGTAGAAAGTCTTGTGTGGCAGATTTTGAAGTGCAGGTGACCCTGTATGCATCGCCACTGCCCCCCTCCCCATCCAAAATACCAATCACAAAGTGACAAACACACTTCTGATTCTGAATTACCGCTAGACTGGCACCAACCAGAAAGCACTGACGATAGAAACAGGTCTTACCTGTGGGCATGTGGTGGTTAGTGGCATTCACTACCTCTGAAATTCCGTAAAATCTCGACAATTCTTCGGAGATGATAGCAAAGACGAAGACGCAAAGCAAAATGGCGGGTATCAGCTCACTCTAGGGCAAAGGTGAGAGGTCACTAACCTGATACTACTTCGCGATGGATATAACCGAGAGATGGCCGCATAACGATTTTACTCTCGTGGTTTAGACACGTGGCTTTACTTATATATGATAACCGTCAGAGAAATCATCAAACACTTGTGCAGTATTTACTTTCATTCAACAGTAAACCTAAGGCCAGAAGCTGAAACACGTAGTATACAAGTTGGCTTTAAAACTGTTGTATTTCGTAGAAATTCTGTCCCAATTTTAAATCTGGTTCTTATACCAATGACTGAATCTAGAATTAAAATGGAAATCGATGCCGTAATTTTCGGTAGTTCTGTTATTTTAATAAAAATTATTTATTGAAATAATCAGACTTGTGTACAATAACCACAACTGCAATGACTGCTGTCTCTGCTAGGAGGCACTATTGTGCTACAGGCTTGATGTGGCCAATACTGTCTTCGTCAAAATTACGCAATGGTTGGTCACTCATATCCTAAACTGGTATATCAAAGTAATATATAAACTACAAACTTATAATAAAAACAAAACAAAACAAACGAATTGTCTTTCATCGCACAGTTTTTTTAGTTCTCATTTACATGCCAATAGAAAATATAACAATTTCAAACAATTTAAGTAGACATACAAGTGTACAGAATGACAAGCGCTTATTGTTACAAATGTCATTATTTCATGGGTATTTGTGTAGTTTGCGGTTCCGAGCGTTGTATTTAGAGGCCGATAGCCCGGTTGCGCGTCGGTCGACGTTTTAGGTATCCGATGTCACGGTCACCTCTCGCTCGTTATTTTACGTTGCAACGTCGCTGTTTGAAAACCGACATCGCTTTTTTGAAACCCGACGTCGAAACCCGACGTCGAAGCTCTTTCGAAATCCGACGTCGGTTTTGAAAATACACGTCGCTTTCGAAAACTGACGTCGGTTCTCAAAAACCACATCGCTTTGAACACCGACGTCGGTTTTGAAAAACCACATCGCTTTGCAATTTGAAAACCGACGTCGATTCTAAAAAACAACATCGCTTTGAAAACCGACGTCGGTTTTGAAAAACTACATCGCTTTGAAAACCGACGTCGGTTTTGAAAAACTACATCGAGGATTAACTCCAGGGGGAGGGGCCTTTTACACCTTTCATTCACACCAACCAAACACAGATGTGTATTTGTTATCAACCCACCATGGATCGACTAGTTAGGCATATTGCCTGCCCTTACGCCCCAAACAGAGATTCGGCTCCGAGCAGTTGGGAAAAATTTGAGACTTTATCATATGCCTCTTTCTTGTCCCGCCCTTGTTGGGGAGGGCGGACGAAAGACGCGGCACATAACAATGCCGCAATTTTGCTCCCAAACCTCTGCAAGGAGCTTCCGACTGGTTTTGACGTTTTTTTTTCCAGGCGGTTTTGTCGGGCCTTCTTTTTTGTTTAAACTTCCTCTTTAAACACTTGGTTTGGCGACATAGCAAAATAAAATAAAAAACAACGTTAAAACCAGTCCTTTTGCGTGGGGAGTACATATCACCGTGAACTAAGCTATATTTACCTTACACTCCTACAGGGCAAACATTCTACATAGATGTGTATTACACTATGTGTATTATACTGTATCTCTCCAAGCAGAGGTTGCGCTTCGGCTGTTTTTCATGTGTTTTAGGCCTTTTTGTGGGGCTTTCGATTTTGTGCAGGAGCCTTCATGTTCGCCGGCCAAACAGACGTGAAGAAAACAATACACAATAGAAAGCCCAGCAAAGAGACCCAACTGAACACGTCAAAAACTGCCGAAAACACCTTTGCTTGGAGAGTACACTAACATGTCTAGACCTGTCAGTTAGCGGTGGTTGGAAGAACATTACTTACCTATAATGTCTCTTATCACGCCAAGGAAATATTGCTTTCACCAAGGAGGTTATATAACCTCCTTGCTTTCACTAATCTAAGAGAATCGTTGCTGACTCACTTTGTATCAACTTATCTGGCGGCATCAGGTTGCTGTACATGTGCGAGCTTTGTGTGTGTTGTCTGCTGTTTCTCTTAATTTGGGCAAACTATTGCTCAAATAAAGCAGAAAAGTATTAAACTGAAATAATCTCTTTGATATCTAAGCCTTCAATTTAAAAATATATATATATATTTCATCTCTTTAATGTCATTAAATACATTGCCAGTAAGAGCTCATGTAAACATAGAGCCATTTGCTTATGGGATCCCTTTCACCGCTGAGCTATATATACCTTACCCTCCTTCCGGGCCCCAAAATCTACATGTGAATCGCTACTTACAGCGCTACTATTTCTCCCCAATCAGAGGTTTTTGCGGTTTTTGACGTGTTTCTGGGCCTTCTTGTTGGGTTTTACATTCTGTATAGTTGACTTCGTGTCCGCCAGCCAAACAGACATGAAGAAAACAATTCTAATTCTAATAAGTCTAATTCCAGATAGAACCCCTGAGAATGCAGGAAATGGCGTCTCAAAGGGTCCATATTTCAAAATTTCTCCTAGCCTCCCGGCCTTCGGCTCTGAACAGGGTAAAATATGTTGCGGAAGCGTTGCCCTCAAAAACTTTACCACTCATACAGATTTCAGTGTCAAGCTTAGTTTCGGGCAAAAAGTACTCCTAGAATGCAGAAAATGAGGTTTCTCCCTTGCGAAGGCTTGCGCCTTTGGCGCTTATACCCCCTTCACAATAGGCGCGATTCGATCGGAAGACTAGTTTACGAACTCTGAATGACATTTTCGTGAGTAAGACGTCCGGTGTTCTCACGATCATCTTGCGATTTTTACGGATCGCCGGCAGTTTTCAGGAGTCTTACGACGGTCGCGGTGCAGCGAAACATGTTCTTAACATATGCGACTAGTCGAAAGAAATCTCCAAAATCGCACAGCTCGTTACCGAGTCGCAGATTGTGCGTACAAATCGTGTGTACCTTGCAAGGGTATCGGTCAATAGTCTTGCGTCAATCCAACGATTGAAGACCGATAGGCGAGCAAAGACATAGTTATTAATCATCGAGCGCAAATCGGATGGAGAACGCCCGTCAGTTGGGCAACGTTCGGGCGACGTTCGCCCGACTTCCGTTTGTTTACAAATATTGAATTTCTGGGAATGTGAGGGTAATTCTAACATTGTGGCCCCTGTGGCAGTATGTAGGCTGGCTTTGTGACACACTTTCTTTTCTTGCGTCATTTCTATTATGCCCGCGCATTCCATTCATTGGTTAAAAAGATTCCGACAACAAAATAAGCAACATTTATTGATCTCTTGCCTTTTTTGAGGAACGTTTTGTGTTACCTTGTCCGCGTGCAAGAGGTCATGGGAGGTTTATTATCATAGATTTATTCACCGTCGATCTCACGAGCCTCGCGTATATGTGAAGGGGACAGTTTTGAGGCGAAAAATACGCAAGACCATCTTAAGATCTTAAAATCAGCCGACCTTCCTGCGATCGCGAAGAACGTCCGAAGATCGTATATAATGTGAAGGGGGTATTACGACGACATTGCGAAAATATTTTAGGGGCGTGAGTTTTCCGGCACAAAGAAACTTTTCTCTCTAAGAAAATGTTATATCTGATTTAGCTTCGTCTTACAGCAAAATCTGTCCTTCAAAAGGCAGTAAATTGCGTTTCAGACGGTCCAGATTTTAAAATTTCTCCGGACTTATATTACAACGTCTCGTGCCTTCCGAGCTCGAATCGAAATGGTAAAATATGTCGGGGGCTCTTGGGGTGGAGGCCAAAAGCTATAACCAAGGAGCTTTTATCAGGTAAAAGCTCCTTGCTATAACCATGTGTAATTAGATGAAAATGTCAAAATCAACCTAGCTTAGTCGGTCGGCAAAATTTGCCGAAAAATGCAGGAAATAGCATTTAAGAGGGTCTTGATTTTGAAATTTTCCCGGGGGAGCATACCCCCGGACCCCCCTAGGATGCATCGCGCCTCCGGCGCTCCATGTGCTGAAACAATAGTTCAATCCCTCCATGAGAAATTTGCTGCCGCCGTCTCTGTGGCGGGCCGGGAACTCTAGATCTGCCTGTCATGGACATTGTCCCTGTCATTCCTCCAGGTTCCGGGTACCTTTTGCTTCTCACAATGTCAATAGTCGGATATTTTCTCACAATGTCAATAGTCGGATATTTTCACCCATTTTCACCCCAACTACTCTAGCGCTGTATGGATAGGAATGCACGTCAATGTTACGTAAGTGTTATGCGTTGTATTAAACTCCTTCTGAATTTACCGTTAAGCGTTACCGGGCCTCCTGAATTTACCGTTAAGCGTTACCGGGCCTCCTGAATTCACCGTTAATCGTTACCAAGATCCCCCCATGCAGACCCTCATCTAGGCGAATAGTTGCTGGCTCACTTTTTCTCAAATTACTTCTCAAGGAGCATCAGATCAGGTTGTTGTGTGTATGTGAGCTTGATATGTGAGTGTCTGTTGCTTCCTTACACTTTGGCAAACTATTGACCAAATAAAGCAGAGCTCTAGAGAAGCAAACAAGCTTTCTATTGATATGTAATACAATGAAATTGATGCAAAAACAACGGAAATATGATCAATCGAAGTTGATATTCCAAACTTTTTGTGTCGAGTTGAGTACTTACTTAGTTTACATCTTGCTGATACTAAGAAAGATATGTATTCTGGAATTTCTGGAATGCTGAAAAACGACTTTTAGATTTAAGCGAAAGGAATCAAAACTAGAAAGGTAATATTTGCAAGCAAATACAGAATGTTACCTTCACATGCTGTAGTCTGGCAACTGTTTTGTTCATTCTTATTTGAACACGTTTCTAAATGTAGTGACCCAAGCCCCTGTAGATCTGACATTTGCTACATTATGTAACCGGACACCACATGGTGCCTGCTACTTTACCGGTTACCATGGTGACAGCCGTCTGGTCCAGGTCGTTGACCTTATTTGTGCGGAGAAGAAGAAACAAAGCAAAACAGATATGTTCCCTTCTGTGAAGGTAACATAATAATGGCGACGGCAACACAGTCGATATCACCGATCTGGAAATAATTCTATCAGATACTAGTCTTCATTACACAAATAGCACTTCATATTTTGCCAACTTTTAGCCTATTACTTTTGCTTGACTAAATCGACCCACCTAACATCCAGGTGTGGGATTCTGTGAGGCTAATGAAACCCGGGACAACGAGATAGTGACACCAAGGAGATTAAAAAAGGAACCTGCAATACAGTCTATAGGTGCAGAGGCGGCGGCACCAATTTTTAGTTGGGGCGGAAATGTTGTATAATCAAACCCCCTACTAGGAGGGCCCGGAGGCAAGCACGTGTCTAATCTAGACCCTCTGAAAGACTATTTCCTGTATTTTGATTGACAAGTTTTGCTGGTACACTAAGCTAAGGTTAGTGGCATTTCTATTAAAGATACACAAGATACACATGGTTTTAGCTTAATATATATAATACTAGGGTAACGCCCCAAAAATACAAACTAGGACGATGGTTCATTGTGCAATAGTTGTATCAGTGACAATGTAGGGAAATGTATAGACAACAAAATGTACAGTCTAATATATACGTTATATCACAACGATATCGGTTTCAAAAAACTCGATTGAAGCATCCCTAGTTTCTATAGGGAACTATAACATACATCAGATTGAGAACTTCTATGCTATTATCGACATAATATTTGTCAAACGTTATTTATGAATGGTACCGTTTCTTTGTTGCATGGCGTGATAATTGTATTGACCTAGGTGGATAGATATGGAGTCATGACATGATAAAAGTATATTGAAGGTGTCATCACATGTGTGTGGTAGACATACATTGGACTTACATGTGATTGATCGCATTAACATCTGTCTCTCTTCATTGTATGTAGGACAAGTCATAATGAAATTATAATCATCTTCAATGCTAGTGTCATCTTGACATGAAGGACATAGTCTCTGATCTGTTGGTATATTATGTTGACGACCTTTATCGATTTCGAGGCAGTGTGCACTTATTCTCAGTTTGGTAATGCTGTTCACAAAATATTTGTTTTGAATAGATAAGAGGTAGTTTCTATAACGAACTGAGATTTTATTTTAGAATACGCTTTGAGTTTATTGTTCTTTTTTTATTTTTTTGTTTCCATTCAAAGAGGAATGTGTCCTTCATGCGTTCTTTGAATGTGTTTCCAAAATATTTGCGTCAACGGTAGGGTTGAGCCAAATATTTCGGAATCTATGTCGCCTTAGCATATCTTGAACATGTGCAGCTCAAGCTTTGTGTCCTTCGACAGCTACATCGTGATTTTTTCACAGTTCTAGTCTGTCATTAGACATGTTCTGCAGCCTGAGCCAATATTTTATCAGATGAGTCTGGGTGTCAATGTATAATGGGAAAGCTCCTAGTTCTCCCCATACCGCGGCGTTGACGGAGCTTCTGGGAACACGGAGTAGTATTTTGTAGAGAACATATTCTAAGTCGGGAACTTCGTATGATGCTGTTGGTTTTTCTACCGACACGTTTTGGTTTCTTAGTATGTTCGAATTATGCATTATGTTTAGCTTGTCACTGTATTTCTTAAGACATATGAGTATATGGCGGCTGCAATTAGGATCAGTTTTCCGATACAAATATACATGCATTTTCACCATTTCAAGCGCCGAAGGTACGAGCCGTCGCAAGGTAGTTTCGGGGAGTTTTTGAAATTTGCACCATCTGAAACGCCATTTCCTGCATTTTGAGAGACAGATTTTGCTCACAGATCAAGCTAAATCTTATGAAATTTCTAGAGAAAAAAAAAAACATTTGAGGGCAAAGACATACCGCCCAAACATATTTTCACTACGTGAGCACCGAAAGCGCAAGCCGTCTGAAGGGCGGATAAACTTTTAAAATCTGGACCCTTTGAAACTTTTCATTTTCTGCATTTCAGGGGCACATTTTGCTTGTAAACGACGCTCCGGCAGCATATTTCCACCATGTTCAGCGCCGAAGGCGGGAGCCGTCCCAAGGGGGACTTTAGAAATTTTGAAATTTGGTCCCCCTGAATCCCAATTTCCTGCAATTTTAGGGGCAAATTTTGCCGGTAGACTAGATTCAAAAGTAGAAATATCTTTTATTAGCAACAAGCTTTAACACCTTGACAATACATTCGATGAAATTTCAGGTGACCAGATAAATCGGAGAAAGATTAGGAGAATCAAAAGAAGTCAAGAGGTGAAACATGGCACATTTCTGAACTGTTTTTTTTTACCATAAAGGACATTGAAATCATCTCTTGATTCGTAGAATCTTCTGACATCAATGATACATTAGTCTGTCAACTTTAATTTGCGGTGCGTGTTACAGTGCCTTACAGTGAACATTTGTCATCTTGTAACAATCAGGTATATCATCAACAGCGTAATCCTTTACCGCAGGTTTACATTCTTAGTTATGTTATATGTATCGGTGATATATGACGCTAGGGCCAATCTTATAGCGCTTACTTTATCTCCAAGCAGATTCCTCCGGTGGCATAAAACAGTAACATAAGCTGGGGAAGGACTTCAGCCGCCAGAGGGGTAAAATTGGCCACCGCGATTAGCGCATACTGTCTGCCCAAAGAGCTATCTACCTCTCAGATATCACGACCACCGCATGTCCATAAAATGAGATATAAAAAATTGAAGTTTTGCTGCAGTACCTTGGGAAGCCACTAGGGGTCCATTATCGAACATGACCTTCATTGTTCTCACCCCTACCACATACCTGACCCCTATCATACAAAGTGGGAGTGAGGGAGGAAGAGGAAGTTAAAGTAAACAGACTCCGAGAGGCGTATAAATAAAGAGTATGAGATTCCCACATTAAAAAATTGTATCTCTACTCCACCTCTGTAGGGTTGCCCTGACGCCTGTTAGATTTTGCAAGTCTCAAGGGACTGTTTCTTGCCTGAGATCTTTGAATCTTTGATATTTATGATATTACGTCAGTACTGGCTGGTATTGTCCGCACCAAGACTAGATGATTAGATTTTGGGCCCACTAGTAAGTCATGCGCATAACATTTACAGAAGCACTTAAAATTTCATGGAGGTATGAGGTTGCCGAACCTAGTTGATAAGAGTTTGTGTGACTTTATCAAATAACAATTAAATTATATGTAATGAGTAGCATATTTATGTCTAAAGACATTATCTACATAACAAACCTGGTTCATTTGGCAAAGGTATGATTTCGTGGAACTCTAGTTTTATTATATGGATAACATCCGCGCGCGCATCAATATCAACCGTGCTTTAGATCGTACAAAGCAGCTGCAAAAAGAGCAAATATATGACGTAGATAAGAATACATACTTTGGAAAACACTTACTAATGTCAACGTCAATTTTCTGGTCAGAGGAGAGAAAGAATATCATACTGATTGAGCTTACTGTGCCGTGGGAGGAAAAGATGTGAAGAAGCACACGAGAGAAAAGAGAGCTAGTACAGTACCAGGACCTGCTATGTACAGTGTTGTAAAGAGAAAGGATGTCAGGCCTGGTTATTCCCGCAAGAAGTGGGGTATAGACTGTAGAGGCATCCCATCCTAGTCAGCTTGGAAGTTATTGACAGTGCTGAGATTAATAAGAGGAAGAGCTAGGGAGGATGCAGTGCGCAGAATAGCCGGGGAAGCGGCAGCGGGGGCTGCTTCATGTTTTAGGAGAGAGGAAGTAGACTGGAAGCCGGGAGGAGCGGACGAGTAGCGGATTGGCCACCACTGCTGGACCCGACAGCGAGAGGATGTAACCCTGGTAACGGATGAGGGTCAGAATTTTACTCTCCAGGCAGAGGTTAGGCTCCTGCTGGTTCATTTTTTTAACGTTTTTTAGTCGTTTTTATCGGGCTTTCTATTTTGTATTGTATCTATGTATGGTCAAAACCTATTTGGCTTGCGGACTTGCAAAAAACATGACAGAATACAAAGCCCGATAAAAACAACTAAGAAAACGTCACAAAATAGCCCAACCTCCGCTTGGAGAGTACGAAACATCCGGTTGTCCGACAGTTGATGACGTCATTGACCTCCGCGGCCATGCAGGCGACAGCACTGCAATCAGCTGCAGGTGAGTGGAGTTATGATGGAATCTAATCTTTGGTATATTTACCAACAGGTCAAAGACGAAAATTTGAAAAAAGAAATGAAGAATCTAATGTAACGGTATTCAATATGTTTTGTAATATGTTCAACCTTCTATACCACTGAGATGATAATGATAAGAAACTTTTGTATAAAATGGAAACTTGATGTTAACTTAAAGAAAACAAAAGTCACTATCTTCACAAATACGGCCGTTCCTTCCCGAAACAAACATTCTCATTTGGGCAAGAAAAGTTGGAAATGGTTCATTCCTATTGCTATTTAGACCTGAATATAACTTTTTCAGGCAGATCCCTAGCAAAAAAAAAAAAAAAAATGTCACCCAAAGCACGTAAAGCTATGTACAGTCTGAAATCCCTTATCCGTTCACAAGTATACCCAAACCTTCTGTCATAATTTGAGTTTAGATTCGGGTAAGTTAAGGTTTTATAAGTCTTATAAAATAGCATATACTATGAAAAATATCTAGAACTAGATGAATCCGATCTACGCTGTTAGAATTAGTGCCCACCTCCTTGAAATAGAATAAGGGCAAAGAAGTTAAATGTGTGCGAAAGGACTTGTAAATATGGTAGAAGACGAAACACATTTTATGTCCCTTCTACGATCAACAAAGAAAAGAAGCTGTTCAAAGATCTAGAAGTCACTAAATTCCATCCTAATCTTTCTACGCTTATAGACAGAAAGAAAACAAAACCCACATATTTTAGGTGGGTTCATTTTAGCCTCCCTAGCAGGCTCTCTGAGGTCTTTTTGTGCTCATAATACACGTTTGTTGGCCATTTCTTTTTGTGCTGGGTCGCTGATTAAGGACGGCAGTCAGATAAGGCCAGCAATCAGAAACCCAGTACAAAAAGAAATGGCCAGCAAAAGTGTATATTAAAAAAAAGGCCTAAGAGAGCCTGCTATTGAGGCTATGTCCATACGTCTTCTGCTGTCTCAAAACTGACGTCAAACCCAATAAGATTCATTTTAGCGTTAGAATATAGACTTATTCAATATAGTTGCTTACTATATTGTTTAACATTGTCTGTATACGTCATTTGTGTCACTTGCAACTAGCTCTCGGGCAAGAACTTACAGTAAACATATTATTATAATGATAATAGTTTATTGCAAATTCTTGTCCGAAGGCTAATTGCAGGTACACATGTGTACCATGAAAGGGACAAACAAACAAATAGTGTAGAACAGTATGGAATAGGTCTACTCTAGAGTCTAACGCTAGTAAAAGCTAACTCTAAACTGTAACTTGTTGGGTTTTACTCCTATTCCTGAGACAATGGAAGACGGAGGACCACACCTTTTCTATAATGTGTGGGTTCTGTGATGTTAGGAGGATGGTAGTTTTCTTTTAGTCTGTAAAACACAGGCGAATCTGGTAGGAGTTTAGTGGCCTTTTTCAAAATTCCTTTTCTTTCGTGATAGTAGAAAGAACAGTTTGAAATAATTGTGTTTCGTCTTTCACAATGTTTGACGTGCAGGACTAGTAAATACAAGTTCTTTCACAAAGAGCGCAAGCAGGTAACTTCTTGTACCGCCCCTTCTCTATTTCCAGGGGGTGGGCGCTACTTTTAATTTAGCTGATTGCGGAGCGTACATCAAAATTGTTTAGTTCTAAATATTTGTTCATAGCATATGCTGTTTTACAGGTCTTTTAAAACCTTCTATGTTATAAGCTTACTGGTATCAATACGCAAATAATGAAGGCAACTTTTTTAGGAGGGCAAACGTTTTTTATTCGCACGGCATCAGTGAGGGCTATAAAACAGAGAATATCACCCATGATGTTAATGTGTGGCCTACGGAAATCTTATTTGCTCATTTTGAAGCTGCTTTGTACGATTTACAGTGCGCACGTTGATGCCAGCAGCCCTATAATTATTATTACCTCTACCCGGCTCTGCGGATCGGTACCGGTGGTCTAATGCATGTAGTTGACAAATAGAATCAATAGTACGCGAGGGGACCTAATCTCGAACCAGATCCACGGTGCGTAATGTATAGTATCAAACTTCCGTTTGACTCCCTTGGCCGACTACACTCCTTGGTCAGCTTTAAAATTATCTTATGGCACCGTAGGATCTGCTTGGAGATTAGACGGGGCCGGCCATAGCACGATGAGGATATAACTCCTCTGGCCGGAGGACTCCCCTTGCGTACTTTTGACTCTATTTGTCCAATTTCTACTATTAGAACACCGATCAGCGGAGCCTGATAGAGGCTACTGTACACGGCCTATATAAACCATATAAAGCAAGGACGTTATGGTATGAATGACCTACTGTAACCCGGGATCGAGAGCTGTCGATCTCGTTCCCCCTAAGGAAGAAACCATTCATCTTCAATATTATTCTTCAATAAACTTAACGTTATTATTATGTTGTCAGGAAATAATAGCAATCAATCTTATATTTGATCATAAGTGCAATTACAGGTATGATCATTTAGATCATTTACACCTTACATCTTACTGTGAAGGATATTTTGAGGGATTGTTTTCTCATCCCCTTTCTTTTATATAGGCCCTTCCAATCACATGATGCGAGCGCGGATTACACGAACTCGCGAGTGGGTCAGCTGTGTGAGAGATCAAGTGAGAGATCTTATTATTCCTCTTGAAAGTACCTCAAAAACTCATGTCTTGTCTAGCTAGGTTCTCTAAAGATAGCCCTGTTCCTATTTATCAGTAGAGATAGGCGTGGACCGTCCGATGGCAGCTTGTTTGAGAGAGCAAGTTCAACCCGGCCTTGGACCCAAGTTGGAGAGAGATCTCATAGTCATACGGAAACGACAACAACAGATTTTGATACAGAAGGTGGGTACAACGCGCGATTTGATGTTATTTTAATGGCAATCAAGTGTCACAACACAGTAAGTTTTTTAGCAAGGGCGTTATATAAGTTGCTCTTCGCCTGTCAACAAATATTTGTACCCGGCCCCAGCCAGCGCCAGCTGGTTTGGCGGGCAAGACGAGTGCCCGCCGCGCACGAGGACCCCCGGGGAGCTGTTGTCTGAGGACCTAACGTTACTAGTACTCTATCTCCAAGTAAAGGTTAGGCTCCGGCTGTTTTTTTAAAACGTTTTTTTAGTTGTTTTTATCGGGCTTTCTATTTTTTATTGTATCTTGTATTGTTAGATTTTGACAATACAAGATACCATCCAAAATAGAAAGCCCGATAAAAACAACTAACAAAACGTTTTAAAAAACAGCCGAAGCCTAACCTCTGCTTGGAGAGTATGATATTGCCTTGCTCAGTCACTGTGGCACTCGTGCACTTGGGATAACAGACGTCCATCATAATAAGTATATGTATAACATGAACAAATATAGACCATGACTAATAATTTCTCCAGAGTCACAAATTATAAACTGTTGTATCATTGATTAAAGCAAGGACTGTTTGATGAGGTTACAAAGATTTTTAACCACCTTGATTAAAGGTGGTTTATATAAGCAAGGAGCTTTTATCTGATAAAAGCTCCTTGATATAAGTGCCTGTTTCTCAATTTTGCTTTATTTGTAGATGGCAGAGCGGACTGCACACATGGACCTGAACTTCTTGACCACAGCATGAACTTGATGAAGTAGTGGTGGAAGAATTCACATGGTATAACCTCCTTGGTAAGTCCAAGCTGTTATGTTGTACAATTATTGTTTTGACCAAGGAGGTTAAAAAATCACTTTTTTTAACCTTCTTGTTTTGACAAAATGAATGGCTCTCTGCTCTACTTCTCTACTTCTACGAGTAACTTACACCTGTTAAAATTTTCATGTACAGACTCAGTGTTTGTTTTAAACTTTTTGTTTGAAGATTGAATGAGATGTTCAAACTAGCTCAAAGTGAAACTGTTTGTCCACAGACCCTTGGGGACAAATTCATACTTGTACGTTTTTGTAGTTGTGCAAGAGACAAGCTCATTTACATGAAGCCTAGAGGGATTTAGATTATAATCTCATAATCTCATTACCACCCAGCATCAAAGAAAGTGTTAAACAAAGGAAGCTTTGGCTGGGGTAGTTCACAGCTGTATGCCTGACTTTGCATAAGGTAATTAGCACAGCCTTGGCTGGTTCCCATGGCCAAAACATTATTTTTTTTATCAAGGAGGTATTTTAACCTTCTTGGTCTGATCTAGGTGGTTTTATCTTACCCATCATTGACCAGATTTTCCATCATTTTGAAAAGAATGGATTTTGAATTCTCAGTCTTTCATCATACACTTTCTATCAATTTGACAGAACCACCTAGCTGTGAATGATTTGAGATACTGAAATACTGTAAATGCATTTAAGTTTGTCGGGATTTAATTTCGAGGTAGCGGGAAAAAGGACACAGTCTAATACCATTATAGAAAAATGTTCGCGGTGGTTTTAAGTTCAAGGTGAAGTGGTCACCAGGAAAACGGCGAACATTAATCCACCGCGAACATTTTTGCATTTACAGTATACAGATATAACGTCTTAGTAGGGTTGTAGCCAGCCTGAAATCATTTTCAGTCCCCTTGATTTTAATGGGAATCCTATCAAGCACCAAAGGCATGGCGTGACGTTGCGCGTCATTTCTAGGGGGTCTGGGTCCCAGAAAATTTTTAAATCCAGACCCTCTGAAACACTATTTCCTTCATTTTGCTTGTAGACTAAGCTGCTCAATGGCACCTGTTTTGGTGAAGAAGAACACATGGGTTTTAGTTTTTTTATATCTTTACATATCAATTTTGTCTGTCCCAGGGGACGGAATGGGGAAAACTTTTCCAGTCCCCAGCTGCAAAATTCCTTCAAAGGACCGAAGGAAAGGTGCTGACTACAACCCTGCATCATAGATATAAAAAAGAATACTTGAAGTGTAAAACCGCAAAACTGCTACAAATACAACAGCCAACAGACCAACTCCTCTACTCTAGCCTAGAGCCAACATGTCCCCCAAACACCCAAGGAAATTCTACAACAGGCCCCGAGTCGTGCGGTTGAAATTATTATTGATGAATGAAGACCTTTATTGCACATTTTTGCCACACCGGGCTAAGAACAGGCCAAAACATTATTTTTTTTATCAAGGAGGTATTTTAACCTTCTTGGTCTGATCTAGGTGGTTTTATCTTACCCATCATTGACCAGATTTTCCATCATTTTGAAAAGAATGGATTTTGAATTCTCAGTCTTTCATCATACACTTTCTATCAATTTGACAGAACCACCTAGCTGTGAATGATTTGAGATACTGAAATACTGTAAATGCATTTAAGTTTGTCGGGATTTAATTTCGAGGTAGCGGGAAAAAGGACACAGTCTAATACCATTATAGAAAATGTTCGCGGTGGTTTTAAGTTCAAGGTGAAGTGGTCACCAGGAAAACGGCGAACATTAATCCACCGCGAACATTTTTGCATTTACAGTATACAGATATAACGTCTTAGTAGGGTTGTAGCCAGCCTGAAATCATTTTCAGTCCCCTTGATTTTAATGGGAATCCTATCAAGCACCAAAGGCATGGCGTGACGTTGCGCGTCATTTCTAGGGGGTCTGGGTCCCAGAAAATTTTTAAATCCAGACCCTCTGAAACACTATTTCCTTCATTTTGCTTGTAGACTAAGCTGCTCAATGGCACCTGTTTTGGTGAAGAAGAACACATGGGTTTTAGTTTTTTTATATCTTTACATATCAATTTTGTCTGTCCCAGGGGACGGAATGGGGAAAACTTTTCCAGTCCCCAGCTGCAAAATTCCTTCAAAGGACCGAAGGAAAGGTGCTGACTACAACCCTGCATCATAGATATAAAAAAGAATACTTGAAGTGTAAAACCGCAAAACTGCTACAAATACAACAGCCAACAGACCAACTCCTCTACTCTAGCCTAGAGCCAACATGTCCCCCAAACGCCCAAGGAAATTCTACAACAGGCCCCGAGTCGTGCGGTTGAAATTATTATTGATGAATGAAGACCTTTATTGCACATTTTTGCCACACCGGGCTAAGAACAGGTCAGTACAAGACTTGTTGAAAAGATTCAGCTAACTGATACAAAATGAAGTTGGATACATTCAACTTCTCCTGGCTTTTCTGTCATACTCATAGTGAAGATAAATTGTTGTTTATTGGAAATTCTTGCCCGTGGTTTGTCTATTTGCATTAGGAATATGAATTTTTCTACAGCACTTAGGTGTGTGAAATAAGGAAATAGGTTTCGTCTGCACTATACTACAAAATGACATTCATCCTCTATTCTTGAGAAGGAATGTGTGACCCTCCTAATTTGCATAGGCCATAAAGATGAAAGTCAGGCCTGGCATCTAGACTTTACTTTTTGGATTAGCTGCTAAGGTGTGGACCACCCAGTTTGGTTTTTCTTTTACCAACAAGGCTAGTAGAAACAAGGTGAGATTCTAGAGCTTAGAAACAAAACTTACCACAATGTACAGCTGCGACCCAACACTATATTAAGGGTGTGACCTGTCCTGTGGTACTTCATGTTGTTGTGTAAGGCTGTCCCAACATCTATGCCCAGATGTTGGCAGTGATGTGAAATGCAGTTGGCAGTGTTTAAGAGATTTTTGCCACCCATGAGGTAAAGTTTGAATGCTCTTGACTTTGGTCCTGGCTAGGGGGTACTGGTACAGAATACAGGTGATGACCAGGTCCAGACCTGAACCTGGACCTAACTGTTAAGTACTAGTACCCAAATATGCTGTGTTGTAGCCTAATAATAATTGTACTTGTAGAAGTGACACATGCGAGGTGCCCAGGACTTATTGGATAGTTGTAAAAGTGACACCAATATGGAATCCATGAGTGTGGTTACCAACTTTGTTGGTGATGCCAGTCTACCACACTAGTGTCACTTTTATCACACCAGCTCTTGTCTTGAATACAGGAATGAATTTCTTGTAGGGCTGTGTACCTAAGTACCCGTACCTGTATTGTACGTAAAAAAATGTTTAAGTACAGGTCCGGACCTAAACATCTGTGTACTGTACCTGTACCTAAACAAACTAAATCACTATCAAACACTACTTTTTAAGACTGATAGACAAGTAAATCCTGAATCAACAATGACACTGGTGATAATCTTGCAGTTGAAACTTAAGAAAACTTGCAGAAGAAATTATTTTGAGATTCAAACATGTAATTCCAAGTACAAAGATGACAATTTATCACTACCGTAAGACAGTTACTGAGTTAGGTACATGTTAACTTGCATATACTTGGTTAAACTTTTTTAGGTACAGGTGCAGGTCCGGACCTGTACCTAAACCCGTGTACCTGTTAGGTACACAGCCCTAATGCCTTGCTAGCTCTGATACCATAGTTTGTCCCTTTAGTTCTTGTTACAACATTCATCACTGAACTGAAACTGAATGGTGCCAATTTTTGAAAATGTAGTTTTTTTTTCCACCTATCTTGTTTTTTTTCCGCAGTCTGCAGAAGATGTCATCCATAAAATTTACTTGCTGTGGCCTTACGAGAAAAAAAAAACTGGGTACCTGATGAGTGTAATACCAGACAGGGTGTTTTCAGTTTGGGCGGTATTTTTAATTTCACTCACTATCCATTGTTTGATTATACTGCTGCTCTGTTCCCTGATGCAGGGCAGCAGGGGTAGGCAGCAGTCAGCTAGTCTTCACACTGCTCTTCCATGCGGCTGAGCTGCTCTGTCCAGTGGGTCAACCCCGGCCCTGTGAGACTGCACACCTTCATGTCCCTCCTAACACACTCCATCTAATAAGTTTTTCTCGGTCTACCACGACCCCTGTTGCCTGACGCTTTCAGTTTGGTGATGGTGTTACTAGTGATGCAGTCACTTGATCTTTCTACGTGTCCAAAATGATGAAACTATGGTATGGTGCAATTTGGAGTTTTAACATGCTAACAAAAGCCATGCTGTACTGCAAGTACATTTTGAGCGGGGGAATTTTGAGAACATTATTCACTGTTGTCATCTGATTTTTGTGGTGTGTTTGTTAACAAAGCTGATGCGGAAGACTCTGAAGTATTGAGTCTGTACGCTATACATCTATCCTGCACAACACACAAAGGAGGCTACACAAGTATAGGCTTTAGCGAAATACATATGGGTATGAATCTTTCTACAAAAACAGTGTATCAATGAATACACAACTTTAAAAGTTGAATGTGGCTATTGTATAGCCGGCATTTGGGCTAAAAAAACACTGATGTGCATTTTGTACGATGGTGGTAACACCTGGGTGCCTTAGCTGATGAAATTCGTACGAATCTTATGTGATACGCATGAATCACTATGCGAAAATGTGCGAACCTCATGTGATACGCACAGATCTTCTGTGATACGCACAAACCTTATGCAAACCACCTGACCGCTATGTTAGAGAAGGTATGTTTCTGAGTGTTTCTAGTATTTCTACCCATGATATTTTTATCCCAAACCATGGAATGGACAATGCGCTATCTCAAAGACATATTTGATAGCCTGTGAGCTACACTTAAGCTTCATTGCGACGTGTCAGATCATATTTTGCCTTCTCCGAAGATCGAGCCCGCCATCTTGAATATCCTGCTCCATCAGTCAAGCGACCCCGGCAGTGGTCGGCCGATTTTCGTAAGGTTCGTGCTTATTATGTAAGATTCGTGTATGTCACATACTAGTAGTAATTTGTGCGAATCACATAAGGTTTGTTCATTTTCGGATACTCTGTAGTGATTACTGCGGTTTTCATAAGATTCGTGCATTTTTGCATAGCGATTCGTCCGTATCACGTAAGATTTGTACGAGTTTCATAAGGTTTGTGCAAATGCTTACTAGGTAAGCACCCCTCGGAAATGCAGATCCCTGGAAATCTTTTGAATAGGTATTGTTATGTAATTAAAGGTCTACTAGGCAGTTATTTGCGCTTCAAACTGAAAACAAAAAATCCATTTTTCGGTCATTTCTTTATATAGTTAGTTGAATCAAGCCTACCACGTTACGGAACACTATTCAAGGCATGTCAGGAGTCGATATTTTCTCCGTGCGAGCGCTTTTGAAAACCTGGGAATCTGCATGCCCGCGCTGGGTTTCAGCCATTTTGTTTCTTCACCGACGAAACCCGAGTAGTCCCGAGTCTGCCCGAGCCTACCCGGAGATTTTGTTTCACAAGCGAGTCATGACGTCACGCACCCGGAACTCACCGGAGATTCCCGACCAATAACCGTTGATGATTGATTCTTGTTTGAATTCTCACCAGTGCCTAACTAGGGGGGTCAACAAGTTACAGCGCGCATAGGACGAAATGTTTGTAGGCTAATTCTCTATGTTGCAAACGTGAAATAATGACACAAAAGTGTCAAAAAGTGTCAAAAAGTAGTAGTAAATCTGAGATTTCTTAGTAGGGCTGTGTACCTAAATACCCGTACCTGTACCGTACCTGAAAAATTGTTTAGGTACAGGTCCGGACCTAAATATCTGTGTACCTGTACCTGTACCTAAACACACTAAAGCACTTGAGGACACCACTTTTAAAGGCTACAGATACATAAATTCCAAATCAAAGATGACAATTGTGATAATCTTGCAGTTGAAAATCAATAAAACTTTGTTTTGAGGTTCAAATATCTAAATCCTCATACAAAGGTGACAATTTTTCTCTAAAAAAGACAGTTGGCTACATTAATAACTTACAGATAATTGATCAAATTTGTTTAGGTACAGGTAAAGGTCCGGACCTGTACCTAAACCTGTGTACCTGTACCTGTACCTGTACCTAAAATTTCTTTAGGTACACAGCCCTATTTCTTAGTTCTAGAATATTTCAAATTTGAGCGCAAAAAACTGCGTAGTAGACCTTTATTTTTTTTAAGATTGAAAGTGATTGTCCCACTGACATCTGTCATACATGTACTAGTACTTTAAATGCATTTTAGTTTGCGGGGATTAAATTTCATGGTAGCAGGAAAATGAAGTGTTTTTATGTTCCCTGAGTTTGGTGGTTTTGAATTCGCGATAGCACCATCCCACGAACTTTACATCCCACGAAAAAGTTAAATGCATTTACACTTACTGTATTGTAGTCACATACTTGGTATTTCAGCACCACTACAAAATGCCAGTTTGAAACCAGCTGCCTGTTTCTAGCAAGGATGCTACAAAATGGACAGAGCAGTCTTTAGATTTGACTTTCTTCCTCTTTCATTACTAGTCTCTACCAGACTCCGGATCGCTGGAAAATCATAGAAATGGAACAAATAGAGAGGAATATAACCGGCCAGGGAACAGCTCGCGATCCTAGGATCCCTGGCCGGTTATATTCCTCTCTATTTGTTCCATTTCTACGATTTTCCAGCGATCCGGAGCCTGGTAGAGACTATTTCATTACTGCTGAGCCCCTGTAATGGGATTACTAGCACTTTCACCGATCTAACCATTTACCATCTGAATACAATGTATGTGTAGACAGTGTAGCACAGTATTACTTTTCTGCTATAGTGTTATACAGTAGGTCATGTGGAGAAATGAGTGAATGCGAACTCAATCAAATTGTGTCTGATGTAACTTGTAAGTAGTCATGTGCTATTACTGCAACAAGTACCTCAAACATTTTATCATCATGATTGATACGTCATCATCATTATTAATACATGTACTGTGACAATGTCGTATAGTATGTACATGGGGAGAGAGGGAGCAGCGCGAGTACGAGACGGAAGCAAAATGTTAGTAGTGAAGTGGCCATTGTGAAAACCATGAACATAAAACCATGTAGCGAGAGTTTTAGTATTTACAGTAGATCATTTCAATATAGCACTCCGCAAGCATCACAAATTTTGCAGAAAATGTCAATATTTCAAAAGGCCTTTCCCTACCCATCACTTGTTTGCTCGCAGGTTGGCTTTGCCAACCTTCGTGTTGGCTTGGTGCCTTCAGGTGCCTTTAGCATCTGTCAGAACTTGCCTCCATAATTCAACAAAAACTCAGAGTCAGAGGCCTACCGCCTACATGTATCTCCAGTAGGGGTTTGTCTTTTTGTGGGTCAGCCGTAACCAGCGAGACATGACTTGGATGACATAATGTAATAAAATGCTTCATTTACAATCATGAATAAAATCATATTTATAACAAATACTAACACAACACATGTAATTTGATGCACTTATTTATCATATTAAATGTAGGTACGGAAGACGAGACTGAAGATCATGATGGAAATGTGATTCAAGTTGAGGAGGAACGCACAGATGAGTACTACTGTTTTGCCTTGAATTTAAAAAGAATCAATTAATGGCAGTCTCTGCACTATCGTGCACTGATCTTCCCAACAAACAGAAACACATTATGAAAAATCAATACAGTATTTGATTGCAACTGATGTGTAGGGTAAGGAGGCGAATTGGAAAGAGTCGTCTGCTATTTTGTAAATGATCTTTAATAGGAACGGGGGCAAATTTGAAACGCATGGTCTACTGTTTTTGTAAATGATCTTGAATGGGGAGGGGAGGCTAATTCAAATGCACCATGACCATCTTCTACAATTTTGTAAGTAATCTTGAAAAGGAAAGAGGGCCTCACCGTCTGTTATGTAAATGACCTTGAATGTGGAAGGAAGGCAAACTTGAACGCACTTTCAACTATTCTATGAATGATGTTAATTTTAAGGACGAATTTTAAGGCTATTTAACTTGATTGGTCATTGGTCCTTGGAAGTTGACTTTGACCCCACGTTACGAAGAGATGCATACACATCTCAGTCCTCCGTCTGCGTAGAGCTCCCGCTGTCTCCCCCTAACTCCTCCTGACCACCGCGAAAGCAGAAAACTCGTCACCACCGAGGACGGTTTTGGATGCCGAAGGGAGCTCGAGGGCTTAGCGGTCTCGCGTACGGGGGACCTTTGCTTCCCCGGAAGATTTGGTGTTATGCTTCCTTGCAGACAACGAGACATTTTGACAGTTTTCCTCGTGTACTGAATATTGTGTCTGCTTTGCAGGAGGTATAGAGCTATGTTTGCTGTGTTGGATGCCATCGAGTACGACTGAATTTTTGGTGGCCAGCCACACCTTTTGTAACCCTTGTGTTTTTTATTGTTAGTGTTCTAGGGGATTTTTTCCTGTTTGGGGAGGAAAGACCCAGGGAACAGAGCTGGCTGCATTATATGATTTTTTCTTTCAGCGTTTAATCCGCTTAACTTAATCCTGGCCGGGGTGAGTTAAGGACGCCTTTAGTTCATGCTGACGTTTTGTCCCATTTTGGAGCTGTGTGATTCTTGTGTGATTTCTTGATTTGTGAATGTTTTAAGCCGAATCGGAGCTACATGAGATAGATCTTTGTGCAGAAACAAGATGGCGGTTCTCTTTGAAATCTTTTATGGATGCTGGCATTTATTGCTGAGGTGTGGAGCAGAACGAAAGTTTCCAGATTTTGATGTCTTTTATTTTCGGTAATATTTCAGGCAGAAACAGAGGACAACGATGGCATGGTCTATGAGGCAAGATGGCGACCCCGGGATTTCTTTGTCTTTCAGGACTAGATGTTACTCCTCTGAGAGAGTTTGGCCTAGTGTTCAGCCACCGTCTCTGAGCTTTGAATGCTGCAGTTGGTACGATTTGGGTGTCATTTTCTGTTTTGGCGAGGTAAAATTTCTTTTGCAGTCCTAGATGGAACGTCGCGGTTGTGTTTGGGGTTCTGCGAGTATTTGCATTAGTTTGGGGTTTGATTTGCATGTGCCTGAATGTGTAACTGTAAGGCGCAGGGGAAGTTGCAATTGTGAATGTGCGCGTGCTAATCCCCACGTGCACATAACGCGGCTCGCTCGCATGTGCTGGGACTGGGCGGTGTGCAAGTTTCGTATGTATTTAGACTTGTGTTTGTCTGGGACCGGACCTGTTGCTGGGCACCCGTTCCTCCCCACTGTCTCATGGTTCACGTGTTGTTCATACAGGTCTGATGCAGCTCCAGGACAAGCCACCATCAACCTTGCCAGATGTGTGGCCATGGGACCCGTCGGTGGCATGCAAAGAGGGGTCAAGATGCACCAGGGAACCTGTTAGGCTATGATGTTTTTGTTGTGAACCACGTTTTTTTAATGAAGATATTTTAATAAAGAGGCGGCTTTATGGCGCAATGCTACAAGGGACAGCAGTAGGAGGATCAGGGTCGGCTAGCACTCCAGTCCGCGACACCGCCCAGCCCCAGCTCAAGGAAATTGGACTGTGAGTCATTTTCGGTTGTTCTCTTTTCAGCAGGTTCTCCCCCCTCCTTTTTTCTTGTTACTTTTGAGATATCGTTCTCCAGTGTGATGGGGTACCACGGGACGCTGGTTTGTTCAGTAATAATCGAGTAACCCTGTTTTGTTTCGTTTAGTCTGACGCCTTGGTGAATAGCACGACGAGACACCGCGGAAAGCTGGTATTTTCTTTTTAGTATGGGATTATCATTCAGTGCGACGGGGTTCCGCAGAAAGCTGAATGATTCGGAAAGTGTGTAGTTGTATTTTAGCTTGGTGTGACTTTACCCAGCGCGAAGGGTTTCCGCGGAAAGCTGGACAATCCGTAAATTTGTGTACGTTTCTCTCGTGATACAATGTGATGACATCCAGCGCGAAGGGGTTCCGCAGAAAGCTGGATGATCCGACAAGTCACGTACGTTCTTTCTTGACAATGCTGTGACATTAACTGGCGCGAAGGGATTCCACGGAAGGTTTGGACGATCCGAGAAGTTGTGAATGTTCTTTTTTTACATTTTGTGACTTTATCCAGCGCGATGGGGTTCCGCGGAAGGCTGGATAACATGCTCTGCGGGAGTGTGTAAGGACCTGGGCCGGACTGAGGCTTGGCTAAGAAGGGTACGTGGGAAACGGGCACTGAAAAAAGGAGTGAACAGGTTGATATGCGTTTTGTAAATGATGGTGAGGGGAGAGAACTTGAAAGCAGATGGTCTCCTGTTTGGTAAATGATGATGAAGGTGAACAAAATCAAAAGCAGGTCGTCTGCTATTTTAAATTATAGGGAAGGGGGGCATATTCGACAGCAGGTCGTCTGCTGTTTTGTAAATGATTGTCAATGGAGTTGTATTCGAAAGCAGGTTGTCTGCTGAAGGGCAAGGGGGTGCGTATTCAAAAACGGATTGTCTGCTGTTTTTAAGTAAATGGCAAGGGGGTGTATTCAAAAGCAAGTCATCTGATGTTTTGTAAACCATGAGCGAAGGGAGTGTATTTGAAAGCAGTGTATTTGAAAGCAGGTCGTCTGCTGGTGGACAAGGGGGGTGTATTCGAAAGTAGGTCGTCTGCAGATGGGCAAGGGGGGCGTATTTGTATAAAATTGTAAGCAGGTCGTCTGCTGATGCACAAGGGGGGCGTATTCGAAAGCAGGTCGTCTGCTGCTGCACAAGGGGGCGTATTCGAAAGCAGGTCGTCTGCTAATGCACAAGGGGGCGAATTCGAAAGCAGGTCGTCTGCTGATGGGCAAGGGGGGGGCGTATTTGAAAGCAGGTCGTCTGCTGATGGATAAGAGGGGCGTTATCGAAAGCAGGTCGTCTGCTGATGGGCAAGGGGGCGTATTCGAAAGCAGGTCGTCTGCTGATGGACAAGAGAGGCGATATTGAAAACAATTCGTCTGCTAATGCACATGGGGGGCATTTTCCAAAGCAGGTCGTCTGCTGTTGGACAAGAGGGGCGTTATCGAAAGCAGGTCGTCTGCTGATGGGCAAAGGGGGCGTAATCGAAAGCAGGTCGTCTGCTGATGGGCAAGGGGGTGTATTCTAAAGCAGGTCGTCTGCTTATGGGCAAGGGGGGCGTTATCGAAAGCAGGTCGTCTGCTGCTGGGCAAGGGGGCCATTTTCAAAAGCAGGTCGTCTGCTAATGGAAAAGGGGGGCGTTATGGAAAGCAGGTCGTCTGCTGATGGGCAAGGGGGCGTTTTCAAAAGCAGGTCGTCTGCTGATGGGCAAGGGGGTGTATTCTAAAGCAGGTCGTCTGCTAATGGAAAAAAGGGGCGTTATGGAAATCAGGTCATCTGCTCCTGGGCAAGGGGGCCGTTTTCAAAAGCAGGTCGTCTGCTAATGGAAAAGGGGGGCGTTATGGAAAGCAGGTCGTCTGCTGATGGGCAAGGGGGCGTTTTCAAAAGCAGGTCGTCTGCTGATGGGCAAGGGCGGCGTTATCGAAAGCAGGTCGTCTGCTGATGGGCAAGGGGGGCGTATTCGAAAGCAGGTCGTCTGCTGATGGGCAAGGGGGGGCGTTTTCCAAAGCAGGTCGTCTGCTGAAGGGCAAGGGGGGCGTTATCGAAAGCAGGTCGTCTGCTGAAGGGCAAGGGGGGCGTATTCGAAAGCAGGTCGTCTGCTGATGGGCAAGGGGGGGCGTTTTCGAAAGCAGGTCGTCTGCTGATGGGCAAGGGGGGCGTATTCGAAAGCAGGTCGTCTGCTGATGGGCAAGGGGGGCGTTTTCCAAAGCAGGTCGTCTGCTGAAGGGCAAGGGGGGCGTTATCGAAAGCAGGTCGTCTGCTGAAGGGCAAGGGGGGCGTATTCGAAAGCAGGTCGTCTGCTGATGGGCAAGGGGGGGCGTTTTCCAAAGCAGGTCGTCTGCTGATGGGAAAAGGGGGGCGTATTCGAAAGCAGGTCGTCTGCTTATGGGAATGGGGGTGTGTGTTATCGAAAGCAGGTCGTCTGCTGATGGGCAAGCGGGGCGTTATCAAAAGCAGGTCGTCTGCTGATGGGCAAGGGGGGCGTATTCGAAAGCAGGTCGTCTGCTGATGGGCAAGGGGGGCGTTTTCCAAAGCAGGTCGTCTGCTGAAGCGCAAGGGGGGCGTTATCGAAAGCAGGTCGTCTGCTGAAGGGCAAGGGGGGCGTATTCGAAAGCAGGTCGTCTGCTGATGGGCAAGGGGGGCGTATTCGAAAGCAGGTCGTCTGCTGATGGGCAAGGGGGGCGTTTTCCAAAGCAGGTCGTCTGCTGAAGGGCAAGGGGGGCGTTATCGAAAGCAGGTCGTCTGCTGAAGGGCAAGGGGGGCGTATTCGAAAGCAGGTCGTCTGCTGATGGGCAAGGGGGGCATATTCGAAAGCAGGTCGTCTGCTTATGGGAATGGGGGTGTGTGTTATCGAAAGCAGGTCGTCTGCTGATGGGCAAGCCGGGCGTTATCGAAAGCAGGTCGTCTGCTGATGGGCAAGGGGGGCGTATTCGAAAGCAGGTCGTCTGCTGATGGGCAAGGGGGGCGTTTTCCAAAGCAGGTCGTCTGCTGAAGGGCAAGGGGGGCGTTATCGAAAGCAGGTCGTCTGCTGAAGGGCAAGGGGGGCGTATTCGAAAGCAGGTCGTCTGCTGATGGGCAAGGGGGGCGTTTTCGAAAGCAGGTCGTCTGCTGATGGGCAAGGGGGCGTATTCGAAAGCAGGTCGTCTGCTGATGGGCAAGGGGGGCGTTTTCCAAAGCAGGTCGTCTGCTGAAGGGCAAGGGGGGGCGTTATCGAAAGCAGGTCGTCTGCTGAAGGGCAAGGGGGGCGTATTCGAAAGCAGGTCGTCTGCTGATGGGCAAGGGGGGGCGTTTTCGAAAGCAGGTCGTCTGCTGAAGGGCAAGGGGGGCGTATTCGAAAGCAGGTCGTCTGCTGATGGGCAAGGGGGGCGTTATCGAAAGCAGGTCGTCTGCTGATGAGCAAGGGGGGCGTATTCGAAAGCAAGTCGTCTGCTGAAGGGCAAGGGGGGCGTATTCGGAAGCAGGTTGTCTGCTGAGGGGCAAGGGGGGCGCTTTCCAAAGCAGGTCGTCTGCTGAAGGGCAAGGGGGGCGTATTCGAAAGCAAGTCGTATGCTGATGGGCAAGGGGGCGTATTAGAAAGCAAGTCGTCTGCTGATGGGCAAGGGGGGCATTTTCCAAAGCAGGTCGTCTGCTGAAGGGCAAGGGGGGCGTATTCGAAAGCAGGTCGTCTGCTGATGGGCAAGGGGGGGCGTTATCGAAAGCAGGTCGTCTGCTGACGAGCAAGGGGGGCGTTATCGAAAGCAGGTCGTCTGCTTATGGGAATGGGGGTGTGTGTTATCGAAAGCAGGTCGTCTGCTGATGGGCAAGGGGGGCGTATTCGAAAGCAGGTCGTCTGCTGATGTGCAAGGGGGGGGGCGTTTTCCAAAGCAGGTCGTCTGCTGATGGGAAAAGGGGGGCGTATTCGAAAGCAGGTCGTCTGCTAATGGAAAAAAGGGGCGTTATGGAAATCAGGTCATCTGCTCCTGGGCAAGGGGGCCGTTTTCAAAAGCAGGTCGTCTGCTGATGGGCAACGGGGGCGTTTTCCAAAGCAGGTCGTCTGCTGATGGGCAAGGGGGGCGTTATCGAAAGCAGGTCGTCTGCTTATGGGCAAGGGGGCGTTATAGAAAGCAGGTCATCTGCTGATAGGCAAGGGGGCGTTTTCCAAAGCAGGTCGTCTGCTGATTGGAATTTGGCGTTATTAAAAGCAGGTCGTCTGCTGTTTTGTAATAGATGAGAATGGGGGGGGGGATTCGAAATCAGGTCGGCGAACGTCCCTTTTTCGGCCTTCGTGCTTTCGTGGCTGGCAAACAGCATAAGCAGCTATGTATGCTAATGTTTAACAATTTGGTTTACGTGATCACGAAAAATCGTATGTCTTTGGAATTGGTTTGACGATCCCTTTTGGATATTGATGTTTCGGTGTTCAATTTGATCTTTGACCTTCCGCTTTCGTTACGATTGTACCTTTGGCAAATAAAAGTATTTCTGCGGTGTGCACGCACTCGCCCCCATCCTAACACATGTGTTGGTGTTTTCATTGTGTGTGTGAAGAGTATGAACGCATCAACAGGCACCACACACACAAAGCTCGCACATGTACAGCAACCTGATTCCGCCAGATAAGTTGATACAAAGTGAGTCAGCAACGATTCTCTTAGATTAGTGAAAGCAAGGAGGTTATATAACCTCCTTGGTGAAAGCAATATTTCCTTGGCGTGATAAGAGACATTATAGGTAAGTAATGTTCTTCCAACCACCGCCAACTGACAGGTCTAGACATGTTAGTGTACTCTCCAAGCAAAGGTGTTTTCGGCAGTTTTTGACGTGTTCAGTTGGGTCTCTTTGCTGGGCTTTCTATTGTGTATTGTTTTCTTCACGTCTGTTTGGCCGGCGAACATGAAGGCTCCTGCACAAAATCGAAAGCCCCACAAAAAGGCCTAAAACACATGAAAAACAGCCGAAGCGCAACCTCTGCTTGGAGAGATACAGTATAATACACATAGTGTAATACACATCTATGTAGAATTTTTGCCCTGTAGGAGTGTAAGGTAAATATAGCTTAGTTCACGGTGATATGTACTCCCCACGCAAAAGGACTGGTTTTAACGTTGTTTTTTTTTTTATTTTGCTATGTCGCCAAACCAAGTGTTTAAAGAGGAAGTTTAAACAAAAAAGAAGGCCCGACAAAACCGCCT
This sequence comes from Branchiostoma floridae x Branchiostoma belcheri, assembly GCA_019207045.1. Lineage (NCBI taxonomy): Eukaryota > Metazoa > Chordata > Leptocardii > Amphioxiformes > Branchiostomatidae > Branchiostoma > Branchiostoma floridae x Branchiostoma belcheri. Next base: position 23,425,409 of record CM033027.1, read on the forward strand.
GGAAAAAAAACGTCAAAACCAGTCGGAAGCTCCTTGCAGAGGTTTGGGAGCAAAATTGCGGCATTGTTATGTGCCGCGTCTTTCGTCCGCCCTCCCCAACAAGGGCGGGACAAGAAAGAGGCATATGATAAAGTCTCAAATTTTTCCCAACTGCTCGGAGCCGAATCTCTGTTTGGGGCGTAAGGGCAGGCAATATGCCTAACTAGTCGATCCATGGTGGGTTTGATAACAAATACACATCTGTGTTTGGTTGGTGTGAATGAAAGGTGTAAAAGGCCCCTCCCCCTGGAGTTAATCCTCGATGTAGTTTTTCAAAACCGACGTCGGTTTTCAAAGCGATGTAGTTTTTCAAAACCGACGTCGGTTTTCAAAGCGATGTTGTTTTTTAGAATCGACGTCGGTTTTCAAATTGCAAAGCGATGTGGTTTTTCAAAACCGACGTCGGTGTTCAAAGCGATGTGGTTTTTGAGAACCGACGTCAGTTTTCGAAAGCGACGTGTATTTTCAAAACCGACGTCGGATTTCGAAAGAGCTTCGACGTCGGGTTTCAAAAAAGCGATGTCGGTTTTCAAACAGCGACGTTGCAACGTAAAATAACGAGCGAGAGGTGACCGTGACATCGGATACCTAAAACGTCGACCGACGCGCAACCGGGCTATCGGCCTCAAAATACAACGCTCGGAACCGCAAACTACACAATTACCATTTCATGTATGTATGCAAAACGTCTGAACATACTGAAGTTCAACAGGTTTAGTTTAGATGCTCGTCAACATTTCGAAAGTCAAACAAATGGTTCGAGATCTAGAGTTAGCTTTCAGAAAAGAGTAGACACAGTAGTGATATTGTTTTTTTTTTTACACTGTTTGAATCTCCAATGTTACCTGCAATTAGCCTACGGACAAGAATTTGCAATACACGTAATAAATGATATAACGATATCTTCCACAAGTGCTTGTCAACAGAGAGCATTATTTAGTAGAATTCTTATACATGTAGGTGTCTGAGGGACACCGCAACGTGGGTCCAAATTGGTTGTGTAAAGGAACTCTCCAACATCCCATATTCTACCAATCTGATGTTTTTTTTTTTATCGAGAGAGCATTACTTTGGCCATTCGTAATAAGAAGTCTATTTAGCCCAAACTATACTTTGTTAGTGTTTGTCCCTCCATATCATCCCAGGACGACCTAGAGGATGCTTGATCTTTGTTTCCTAAGTATATATTATACAAAATATGGGTATTGTCTCAAATGCTAGGCTATTCTTAAGAACAATCCAGAAGCAACAGGCTATACATATACAGTTGTTGGAAGTTTAGATACTCCTATTAAAATGATATTGCTAAATCTAAATTTGACCCATAACCTGGGTCTAAATCTAAATACTACTAATACTATGTGTTTGATAGGTTTTAATAAGGAGTCTATTAACTCATTGGTTCACTGCCTGCCTGTGTTTTTTTAAATATTTCCTGAATGATACAAATTTTCTCGCGATCTTTGCACCATTTCTTGTCCTGTGTTGGTCATCATATGTTTTGTCAGGTGAAAATTTTGAGCTGCACTCTGCCATACTCCCCACACATGTATGGTTTGTTACTAGTGAAGATGTCTGCCAAAGTGGATTTATCAACTGCAGAATGGTCACACCTGCTATATTCCTCACCAACCAGCCTGGACACGTCTGCCTTTATCGACTTATTGATCTGTTCGTTTGGCGGACATTACAGACACCCAAGGTTGACCAACTAGCCGTGGCTATTATAAAGGGCTGGCCTTGGCAGAGAAACGCAAGATAAATCGAGCAATGCAAGATGTACATCAAGTACAATTACACCAAATTTGTATTACATCAAATTATAATATAAGGTATATACATACTCTTACTTACGTCTACCTTATGCATATTTCTTTATTACAGAGTAGCGATCGTGCCCAGGTACAGATTAAGGCTACAGTTAACATGGTCACTCCTGGATGGGCTCTTACACCTTTATGTATCAGGGGACGAATTCGTAGGCTGTACATTTGTCACATTTGTAGATTTAGTTTCTTTCGCATGCCGTCTTGTTATATGTAAGGTGAGATGAGACTTCCTAGCAGCAGAGTAGTTGCATTGTTGACAGTTATACGGCTTTACTCCTGTGTGGGTTCTCATGTGTACAGATAATGTAGACTTTTGAGTTGCCCTGTACCCACATTCCCCACACATGTAGGGTTTCTCACCTGTGTGTTTCGCTAAATGTTGGTCTAAATTACCTTTCGCTGCTGCAGAAAATTCACACCGGTCACACTTGTAGGGCTTTTCTCCTGTATGGGTTCTCGTATGTACAGACAAGACAGACTTCCGTGTTGTCCTAAACCCGCACTCCCCACACATGTAGGGTTTCTCACCGGTGTGCTTTCTTAGATGCTTGTCCAAAGTGGATTTGTCTGCAGTAGAATAGTCACAATGGTCACATTTGTAGGGCCTTTCTCGACTGTGTTTATATAGGCGATGTAGTTTTAAATTCGCTTTCTTTGTTGCAGAATATTCGCACTGGTCACACTTGTAGGGTCTTTCTCCCGTGTGGATCCTTATATGCTGGGATAAGTTGCACTTCTTTGCGGTTCTGTACCCACACTCCCTACACATGTAAGGTTTCTCACCGGTATGTTTAACCGCATGCCTTTCAAAATCTCCTTTACTCTCCTGTACCTGTGAGGTTGATGTGTTGTCAGGTGGGGGGAAGTTCACATCGTGCGTTTCCTGCTGCCGTCCCGTGTCTGTTGTCTGCTCCCAACTGATGCAAGTCTCATTACGAATTACTGTTCGTTGGGTTGCACCGAAGTAGTCGTAGGTTTCCTGGTCCTCGCCGTACGTTACATGGCACAACACATTCTCTTGTCCACTCTGTTGCCATCCAGTGTCTCCTGTCTCCTCCTCTTTGATGTTCGTCTCGTTCACAGTTTGTTCTACTGACATCCCTAAAATGATTGTAAAAAAATATAGATAAGATAAATTTTATTTACTACGTGATGAAACCATAAAGGGGCGCAAAATGTTACATCAGGAATTCGTCTGTCCAAATAGTAGATCCTATGGGCTTCTGAGAGATGACCTGATTTCGTGGGATAGTCACAGTGGGACTCAGTATCCAAGAGAAAGGAGACGTCTTTACATAATGACGCTAACAGGTATGACAGAAGATTTGGAAGAGGAAACAAACAACAAACAAAATGATGTATAAGGCTTTATCCAAGTACATAGAAGGTATGGGGAGATTTGCCGGGGAGGACTAAACCAATACCATCTTACTATACACGAATGTACAAAGCACCTGAGAACAAGCACCGACGAGTAACATACACACGAGAAGCACCTAGATGGGAACAGCACCTTGAGACCATGTCTAGCGAAGAAATAGACGTTAAACAAGGACAACAACAACAACAACAACAACAACAACAACACTGCTCTGGGACAGGTGACTATTCAATCCATATGTTGATATACCTCATGTAGGGACAGCACGATAATTTTAGCCTTAACGGTGCACACCCCAGTTCTTCCGCGACCGGGGTCCGTGGTAGTCCGCGACCAAAAAGTGACGAAAGGCTTCCGAGGGCCCATGTTTGAGTTGACATTTCTCATTATTTCCTGCGAAATGACATTAAACGGTTACATGGCTGAAAAGTGTAGGAAATGGTGTGTTTTGGTCCGCGCAGTGCTTCCGCGATATCCCTACGCCTGAATGTAAAGAGGCCCGTGACCTAGATTTACCTCTGAAGCGCTGTGTCAAGCAAAGTTGCAATGCCGCGCGCCGTGGATGATTAAAAAAACTGTAGTACTAGAATTTTCTTTATAATTGGCTGGATTAGTCTTTAGATTTTCCTCTTTCTGGCAGTATCAGTCGTGCTTGCCGGAAAAATCTTCTTCATCTGTTTTATCCAATGCGAAAATGCCCGATTTTGTGCATCATTTTTGACATGAAAATAATGTTTTTTCCCTATAATTTTTCAAAATTAGAGAAGTTGAAGGATCGAAACTCAGTTGGTCTTGTAGCTGAAGGTATATCCTCTCACCCCATATACAGTTATTTTCCTTCAGGATAATTCCCTGGAAGAGATGGTCACTAGACTTGAGGGTGTGCCGCCTCCATTTGAACCCCCAAATAAACTGGTGTGTGCCCCCTTAAGTCTTGTGACAACTGTGAACACCATGTTTCGGGGTTGTTTATACGTTGTTTGGATGCAGAATACTTATCACTGATTTGGCTGGTTATAGTAGCTAGCGTGGTACAAGATCAAACTTTTAGTCGCTGCTTAGGACCCAATTAGTGCACGCATACTCTGTAGCTCTCATGTTAGTAACTGTTTGTAATTTGAAGAGTACCTTGTACTTGCACGCCAGCTATAAACCCGACCATTGTTTAGCCTTGCATGTTATTAAGTACAGAAGATATCACAGAGTAAATAACGATCCTACAAGAGCAATCAACCTGGCTTGGCATAAAGTTCACTGACTTATGTAATATAATATAGAATAAGGTAGTATTTAGAAAAAAATCTACAATTTTTTCCCCTTTTTTCGAACATTTCCTGGAATATAAAACGAAATTTCTCGCGACTTCTGCACCATTTCTGATGGTAAATGTAAGGTAAAAATCGTCAATTAGCAGCTGTTATATTCCACGCCTCCCAAATTATTCTACTACTCCCCTCCCCATCAAATATACCAACCGCAAACACATTTTACTTACAAAAAAGCACCAACCAGGAATCATTAACGGCAATCACATGTCTTACCTGTAGGTCTATGGTGGCTAGCGGTCTCCACGGTTTCTGGAATTCCACAAAAATCGTTTCAGTTTGGAGGAGATAAGTAACGAAGATGCATGATGGCACGAAAAAAAAAATGGCGGTCGTCAGCTCACTTGCGGAGCAAAGGTCAAACGCAACAAACCTGATACACACTTGATAATGGGTCAAACCACAGATCACCGCATAACGGTCTACTCTACTGGTTTCGAGAAAAGTAAAAATGCCGTTCTACCACTATGTATAGACGAGCATCTTGACCGCTATTGCAAAGCGGCTTCATATGTCCGAAGGTGGTGAAGGTGTGAGAATTCTTGACTGTGATATCATGCAGGTTTCATCGCTTGCGTTGAGTGTATGGTTTCTCTTTGTTTTAGGCATCTATTGTTTTTCACGCTCTTGACTTGAAATAGAGTCTGTGGCCTTAAAGACAGATACATCTAGGCATGCTGGCGATGGTTATAAACTGAGGGCTGATTGTTCTAAATTTCGTGTAAAATCGCACCAAATAATCCGTTTTAAATGTAAGATTTACACCGAAGTTTCCGAGTACCCAGTGGCATAGATGTATCGTTGTCATTTGGGTTAAGATCACCTGTTTACCTTTTACAGCGCTTTCAAAATAAAGTAAGTTCCAGCAAAGCCTTTCATTGGTGTGGATTTCTGACGTCTGATAATTAATTCTCTTGTCTTAGCAGTTGATTTGAAGATTTCCAATCGTGGCTTAATTCTAACAAAGGTAAACTAATACAATCTGTCAAAATACAAGAAGTGACACTAAGCCAAATAAATACAGGATGTTGTTTAAAATCGTTGTTAAAAATTGTCCTTGATTTAGCAGTGTTTTAAATTCTAAGTTTGAATTGATCAAAAGAAATCCAGCGCATATAAGCCCTTATATCGGAGTTTACCTGTTTTGGTCTAAAAGAGAAAGGTTTACACAATTCGAGTTATAACGTATTTAACAGGGACAGTATATAGCGTTATGCGACGATCTGTTGTTTGACCCATCGTCCAGGATATCAAGTTTTTGACTTATCACCTTTGCCCACCGACAGACATCCGCCATGTTGTTTTTCGTCTTCGATATTATCCCCGAACTGACGGTTTTAGGGGATTTCTAGAAGCCACGAAGACCGCTACCAACCATATTCCTACAGGTAAGACCTATGGTAGTTGGTATTTCATGGTTGTTGCTTGTTTAGCGGTAAAGTATATGTGTGTTCGCGATCAGGTGTTGATGGGGGAGGGGGGCATTGAACATTGGAACTAATTTTGGCGGCCAGTTATCTATTTGTACCTCCAATATACTGCCAGAAACGGTAGAGAAATAACGAAAAACGTTTAAGAATCTTATTCATGATAGTTGAAGTCTCGTTGATTACATTCGTGCCCGGGTAATGGGTTATATAGTCGTGAAAACACCATAATACGAACATTTTGCCTGTGATTCCCACCTAACTGATACCATTTATACCAGATGGCGTTAACAGTACTACTATTTTGTACAATAAGTATTTGCTTGTCTAGTCTTCTAACAACGTACAGTCTGTGCTTAATCGGATTTAATGATATAGATAAACAAGTTTGGTCTTGCAGTAAAACCACGAAATCTCAATATTTAAACTGAAATCAGTAAATTTGGTTGAATAAGCCTGTCAGAAACCCGTTGCCATGGCAACACGAAAATTCAGTAGAGTCCATTTTTTCCGAAGAATTGTAGCCAACATTATTTTTGGAAAATTCACCAAGTTTCGTAGTCAAAGCTGGCGCGGGTAACTTTCTAGATAGGGTTAGACTTTTATAACGGATCTGCGGTCCCGATACTCAATTTTGTTTTCTTTTTAGATTACAACCATGACCTGAAATTTGTTACAGGGATGCCTTGGACATATGCCCACTTGTCACTATCTGAAGAATTAAAACTTCAAGCGATACAAATAACCCTCGAATGAAAGCCTGCTCTGCCACGCATTTGCAAGAATTTCAATTTGGCTGGTCTTCAATTAGATACACACACGCAAACAACCCCCACCCCTAACCATAGCCCTTGGATTATTCCTCACGGCTCGAAACAACTATCTGGCGATGATACCACTATCTCATGGGGGTATTTATTTAGGTGATTAAGATCGATTGATATGGGGCACAGCTTGTTGCTTCTGTATGTATCACTGCTTCAGGGCAAGAATATGGGTTTAGATAAAATAGCAATATTTCCTTTACTTTAATTTTGGATGATTTATTGCTGTTTTCAGAGATGGCCGAGAGAAGCAGCGACACTGCACTGGACGATCTACCAACTGTTCATCCTGGGGATAAGACAAGCAACAGCGAAAAATTAGGTACAGGAAGGCAGCAGAACAAGGAAGGGTTCATTTCATGCGAGAAAAAGTGTGGTGTAGAGTCTGACCCTCCTCCGGTACAGGCTCCAACAAAGCAGACGGGCAGGCGTGTGGTGAAACGTTCTGTTGATAAACGCTTCAAATGTAGGGATTGTGGGTATGGGGCAGCTACAAAGGTTGGCCTTATAAATCACACAAGAAAACATACTGGTGAGAAACCATATGAATGTGACCAGTGCGACTTCTCTGCTGCTTGGAAGTGCAGTTTAGACAGGCACTTGGCTAGGCACACCGGAGAAAAACCCTACATGTGTGGAGAATGTGGATATAGGACTGCTGATAGGTTTTCTTTAACCGCACACATGAGACGACACACAGGTGTGAAACTCTACAAGTGTGATTACTGCGAATATTCTAGTGCAGAGAATCGTGATTTAAACAAACACATGGCTAGGCACACTGGTGAAAAACCCTACATGTGTGGAGAGTGTGGATATAGGACTGCTGATAGGTCTTCCTTAGCCGTACATTTGAGAACACATACAGGTGAGAAACCTTATAAATGTGGCCTCTGTGACTATTCTGCTGCAAAGAAAGGCAATTTAGATCGACACGTGACTAGAAAACATACTGGCGACAAACCCCACTTGTGTGAAGAGTGCGGATACAGGACTACTAACAAATCTCACCTCTCCAGACATATGAGATCACATACTTGTGAAAAACTATATAGATGTGACGTTTTTGACTATTCTGCTGCAAAGAAAAGCGATTTAGACAAACACGTGGGTAGGCACACCGGAGAAAAACCCTACATATGTGGGGAGTGCGGATACAGGACGGCTTACAGGTCTTCCTTAGTCGTACATTTGAGAACACACACAGGTGAGAAGCCTTATAGATGTGCCCTCTGTGACTATTCTGCTGCAAAGAAAGACAATTTAGATCGACACGTGACTACGCACACAGGAGAAAAGCCCTACATGTGTGATAACTGCGGATACAGGGCAGCCAGCAGGTTTCACCTGTCCCGACATATGAGTAGACATACAGCAGTAAAACCTTATAAATGTGACAAATGCGACTATTCTGCTGGAAGAAGAGACCATTTAAAGAATCACGTCTTGGTGAAACACGCGTCTTAGGGATACAGTTGCGGATTCGGGATCCTCAGCATCTATTATATCCGGATACATGCAAAAATCTACAGGTGAAGACTCAAACACAGGTCTGATCAGTGCGAATATTTTGTTTAACCCTATTCAGACCGGGCTTTTTTGGTCATCCCTGGACCGGGGGGGGGGGGCTTTTGAGGCCCTCCACTTCTAAGTCCTATAACTCTAAAACGACGTGTTGTAGGGCCACTAAATTTTTAGGACATAATTTCGACATAATATCTGACAAGTATGTGACGTTTGACGTTACGTTGACGTAAGATGACGTAATTATGACGTCATCAATTTGATTACATTGGCCAAACCCATGAAAAATGGGTATTCTCAGAAAACTTCACGTTATGCTGCAAAAATGTAACAACAAGTGCAGATAACAGAATAATAATGTTTATTACGACTTGCGTTGCCAATAGCAACATCAATGACGTCAATATGACGTCACAAAATGACGTCATGCACATCTAAGATACGAGTTGGGCTCCGCCATATTATATCCACCACCTTGAATTTATAAAAATACTTTTTTTGCAACAAATAATCACAAAGGGCAATGGAAATAGACTAAATTCATTCATTTAGATGGTTTTTGATGAAAAAATACCAGGTAGTTACAAATTTTAAGGGATAATTAGCTTGTTATTATTGATTTGGCCATTCGGTCCGCCATCTTGGATTCTGGGCTGATGACGTCATCAAATTAGCATAATTTATGCATATATAATTATGAAAGATATGCTGAATAATATAAGATTTTATTTATGTACCAAAATCGCAGTAATATAGCAAATAAATGTGAAAAATACATAGTTAGAACCAAAAATAGTGATTTTTGGCAAAACTGCCTGTCAACAAACGGTTGCCATGGCAACAAGAAAAAACGGAAAATTTGTCAAACTTCGCAAAATTGTTGCCAACAATTTTTTAGGAAAACTCACCAAATTTGGTGGCTCTAGCGTAAGCCGTTCTGGCGTTATAGGACATCGAAGTTAGCGCGGGCCTCAAAAGCCCCCCCCCCCGGTCTGAATAGGGTTAATGAAGAAGTAATTTAAACCAACACATAGTGAAACATGCCGCTAAATCATAACGGTCTTTCTGCATGCTTTTTTTGTTAGATATATCACTTAACGTTTAAAATGATATTATTCCCCTTACATTGTGAACGTGCGATGTCTATACATATTGTGCTTTGTACATAAAGCGGTGCAATAATGTTGTATATACATATCTAATACCGTAGACTTTGATAGTTGTGCTTGCATACATAGATATTGTAATGATAAGCAAAATTCAAGCAACTTTGGCAGTCGACAGTGTGGCTATTCAACTGCACATAAAACTTGACATGTAAGAAAGCACAACGGTAAATAGATCTAGATGTGCGAAATGTAGGTACAAGACAACTCAAATGTCTAAAAACCCAAGTATATGTTATAAGAACCCACAACGGAGAGAAGCCATACAAGAGTTATTAGTGTAAGTACTTTGCAGCTATGAGGGTTTTTTTTGTTAGCAGCCTGTTATTGTCAATATATATATGTGATTTTCGATAGTGTATAAACGTTGAAATACATATGATTCAGTCTAGATCAAGTATTGATCCTTTGAATAAGATTGGTGTTACAATTCTATACGAAAAATGCATTAATGTGTATCTGAGATAGAAATGCCAAGATATTGGATTGGTCTAAACCCTTAAAGTTCTATCTTTAAGTTAAAATGTTCTGTTATGTATGTGGAAGTTAGAATTATAAAATTTAAAGGTATCAGGTATAACATTGTTGATTGTACAATTAAGGGTTAATGACCCGCACCGAGGTGTATATGGTGTCATAACGTCTGGTCCTTTGACGATAAATAAATACAGTTTCAGTACATTTCCTGCTGCCGTCTCGTGTCTATTGTCTGCTCCCAATTGTTGTAAGTCTCTTTGTGACGAATTCTTCTGGTTTTGAGAATAGTAAAAGTGCCGTTCACTACATCTAGACGAGTATATTAACCACTATAGCAAAGCGGCGAAGCGTATCCGAAGGTTACGAAAGTTTGAGCAAAAACAACAATAATATGAATGGATATAGTTTTCTGGTATGTTATGCGATACGTGGCTGGAGCAAAGAGCAACAGACTCTTCCTCATTAATAGGTATGTGTACCGGAGTGCCGGTAACCTTGCAGCCAGACTCGAGCCAGACTGGCCGACTTTCGTGCATCGGCTGCGGTGTGATACCTCCGCTGGGTCAAATAGAAGTGGTTTTCATAGTAGAACGAGCGAGCAAACAGTACCTCATTTTCACATGCAGACAGACATAATATTTGCTTAAATGTAACCTATCAAAAAGCTTAGCATAGCCACAGTATAGCGATGTATATACAGTGGAAGCCGCTTAATAGCACACCCAATTTGCCAGCGAATTCCGTGCAATTATCCGGCGTGTGCGATAATGCGAAGTTACCCAGTTGGACCGCACTGCCACGGGACTTGGGGATTCCGTGCAATTGACCGAAGTGTGCGTTTATCCGACGTGCAATTAACTGGCTTCCACTGTATCAGTATACAACCAGACATGCTAACTTACTAAAACATTGTTGAAACAGCTCGTTGGGTATACTTTCAATACCAAACGAAAATTCAAGTTGAATGCACACACAAAAAAAAAAGACTAAAAAGAATCCTTCATGTCAGCAGTACAAATACCAGAATCGGTTTTCTGCATCTTATTACAGGCATCCTAGTAGCGCTCATACTGCTATACTATGTGGGTAATCAGTGTTTGTAAAGTCTACCCAATCTTTGACCCTGGGGTCAGGCCATCATCATCATCAACATGGCTGCCGCAGACCTAGAACCCCACACCAGCGCAGTTCGTCCTCGTTCCTACCAAGACGAGAGTTACCTGCACGGGTTTCTAGGAACTGTAGGTGACTTACAGAAGGCTGGGATACTGCAGGATGTCATCCTTGAAGTCGAGGACCGGCGGTTTCCCTGCCATCGGCTTGTTCTGTCCGCGGCCAGCCCCTACTTCAGGGCCATGTTTACAAACGACATGGCTGAAAGTCGTAAAAAGACAGTTGTTTTACAGGTAGGTTTGGTGTAGAATAGTAACTATGGAGTAAAAAAGAGATGCCACGTACCACATATATAGAGATACAAATGATACAGGGGAAACCGTTGCATAACGAACAAATGCTAAACTTTCCTTGTCCGTCGTTATGCTCCCCTCCCCACCTACTGACTTCTTTGGAATTTTGGGGTCAAAGTTCATCGTTGTGGCCACATTATAATGTGCATAAATCTTTGACAAAAAGAATTATTCACAGTTATCGGACACAGATGGAGTACTAGTAAGAAGTAGTAGAGATTATGTACATAAAATAACAGAATTCGAGAAAAAAAATGACATTCAAAAGATAATCAAGTCAATCAAATTTGTGATATATTTCCTCTTGATAAACCATGACAATGATACCTTATGTGTTAAATGTTTGAACATTGTTACGATTTACTGTTTGCAGGGTTTGGATGCAGGCATGTTTGGGGAGATCCTGAGTTACATCTACTCGGGAACCCTCCATGTGTCCCTGGACAAAGTGCAGCCCCTGTACCAGGCAGCCGACCTCCTCCAACTGGACTATGTGAGAGACACCTGCAGAAGCTACATGGTCATGAATGTGGAGCGCTCCACCTTTGTGGACCTGTACAGTTTTGCTGATGTTTTTTCCGTGGATATTGTCCTGAGGCGTTGTGTGGAGTGGATCGATATAAACTTTGCTGAGGTGGGACTGATATTTTGATAGTAGGTCACTTCTGTCCATAATGATCTTGAAAAAAAAGAGTTTGTCTTTCATAACTCAAGTTAAGTTAACTTTTGTATGGCTATTAGTAGAACATTCTAAAGGAATATCCCTTAATTTGTTCTTTGTTAACTGTTCAGTTTTAACAAGTCTAGCCTAAGGTTAAGGCTTAAGCAACATGTACTCTGCACCTCCACAGTTTTCCCTTGGAGACGAATTCTGCAGCCTTAGTGTGAACCAGCTGACTGAGATCATCGGCCACGAAGAGCTGGATGTTAAAGAGGAGACAACAGTGTGGGAGGCTGTGGTGAGATGGGTGCAGCACAGCAGGGAGGACAGGTGGGCGTTTTACTTATAGATATAAATGTGTACATGCTTCATTGCACGTATGGCTATATAAGCTTGCCATTATCAATTAACAACGAATTCTCTGCTGCAATGTATAAAAGTTTAATACATCCATGTAAATCTCTTGTACCCTACGGACTGCACCACTTACCCAGCATCCTCCCTCACATCCGCTTCAACCTGCTGACCTCAGATGACACATCAGCCATCTTGGAACACCCCTTGGTCAGGGAGAATCCTGGGAGTTCTGAGGTCATCAAGAATATGGTACAGGAAGGGAACCCTGACCTGATGCCAAGGGTTGGGAGGACTACAGAAATGGTTCTGCTGTCCCGTGCTGCGTTAGTATACTCTCCTTTTTTGTTCCATTTTTCGGGTCTAAAATCCTTGTAAAAGGTTATTTTACATTTTGAGGTCCTACAATACACATTTTCACTGTCTTAGTTATGTTGCAAATACAAACACGTTTCCTTTTTGCCACTAAAATGACCGAGTGGGGTCCAAACAGACTTCAAAATGTTTTGTTCAAGAAAATTTTCGTTTCTATTCTTATCGATGATACATATCGATTGTGCATACATTGCTTAGTCATTATGAGAGGAATACTTTGATATGATAATGTGTTGATAATATCAGCTCATTATCATGATTTCTGCAAAAGATCAGAGCATTTTGCTCTAATTATTATAACCCTATTCTGAACAGGGAGGGGAAATTTGAGTCCCTCAGCAAATTTCATGTCGCATAACTCGTGAAAGGCTAGCGGTAAAGCTACCAAAGTTGGTATTTTATCACAAAATGTTTTAAGTCACCTAAGGCCACAGCAAGTAAATTTTATGGATGACATCAGCGCGCGCATTAATTTTCGCCTGATTTAAAAAAAAAAAAACAAGATTTGTACTTGTAGAAGTGACACTCGCGAGGTACCCAGTACTGTAGTTGTAGAAATAAATCTTAATGGATAGTTGACAACCACACGCATGGCTTCCATATTGGTGTCACCTTTACAATGTAAAGGTAAAGGTGACACCAATATGGAAGCCATGAGTGTGGTTACCAACTTTGTTGGTGATGCCAGTCTGCCACACTAGTGTCACTTTTACCACACCAGTACATGTCTTGAATACAGGAATAAATGCCTTGTTGGCTCTGATACCATGTTTTGTATCTGTAATTCTTGTTACAACATTCATCACAACTTAATGGTGCCTATTTTTGAAAATGTAGCCATCTCGTTTTTTTTACCCATCTTGTTTTTTTTCGCCCTATCGCAAAATTTTTGCAGTCTGCAGAGCATGTCATCCATAAAATGTAATTGCTGTGGCTTAAGTAAATTCGCTATTTTTCTATTTAATAAAATTCTGTCACTTTAGATTTAAACAAGTTTTTCTTGGTTAAATTCACTTGGTTTTTTTAAATTACATAGATTAAATCTTATGAAATTCAATGTAACATTTATCGTTCATAATGTATAGTGTATGCTTATTTCAAGACGTTGTTGGTCAAAATCCAAGATGGCCGCCTTTTTTTCATTTTTCACTTAGCTGAATGACGTCATAAGGTCACATTATTAGATGATGACACAAAGAGTCTTGTAATGATTTAGTTTACGTATTTATTATCCTCTGAAAATCTGATAGTCGTACTATAAGTAGTTTAGGCGTGGGTCTCAAAAGTTAGTTAAAAAAACTGTACATTTGGACCCCAGACGGACTTTCCTTTATAATTGCCACAGAAATGTATCAATCTCCTTTAAAAAAATAACTTTGGAGAGAGTGTAGTAGACATTGACCGACAAAGTCAAGAAAGGCATTTTTCTTCACATTGCATTGAAATAGCACTTCAATATTTACTCTTGGCTTCCAAATTGGTGTTTGAGTGTTAACATTCTCTGTGCCTAATTCCAACACATACTGAATTTCATTTCTTTGAGGCTGCAAGATTATATTTGATAGATAACAACAGTGCATGTAGTGATGTGGGCCTCATTCTTGAGGAAAGGGTTGAGTTTCGTGGCCATTATAATTGACTGTTGCTTATGTGTTCTACCCTCTTCATCAGTTCCAGTGATGTCCTCTTCCTGAACCCTCCGGAAGGGAAGTACATCAGCTACAGTTATGATCGTAAAGACCTTCCTGACACAGCAAACGTGACAGTCACAAGTGATAACAATATCTACGTCCTGACTTGTGAGGAAGAGAGTAGCGTTCAGTTATCCTTGTTTAAGTACAACCATGCGGGGAATTTGTGGGAAGATGCTGGTATGTCCTCAGTATCTAAGTGGCTGAGGCGGGGAAAAGATTTGGAATACTATAATAAGCACCTTGTTGAAGTTGATCACATTTTGTACTATCTTGCTGTTGATGAAGATGAAGGCGTGTTATTGATGATAAAGTACAACCAGACCACAGACCATTGGGAGGAATGTTCACAGCTGCAGCTTGACAATACTCTATCCGCCGTCTACAATGTTCTAGCATTGTCCTGTGGCCCACACATCTACTTCCTTACAAGCGACGAACTGCATCGCTACGACCCGAGCCAAAACCGTTGGTGCAAGAGGACCTCACCAGGGTACTTTCCTGAAGTCTGTACAGCCGTCGCCATGGGAACAGAGATTTTCTGTACCGATATGGATTTGACTCAGACTATGGTGTACGACACAGAGTCAGACCAATGGCAGACACTGCAAAGCTGGCCGAACCCAGGAGACTTTGATATCCACGATGTTCCCAGTCTTTTCGTACTGGACAACCAGCTACACGTACTGTTCAGCTGTACTAGTGACCCCGAGGAAAGATGCAGAAACCTGCTGTATGTGTATGACAGGTCTGCTGATGCCTGGAGAGACTTGAAGGCCACCCTGCCTAATAATGACTATGATGCGCGTGGACCTCATTTCCCTGTGGCACGTATATGCCCACGGTATCTTAGGGGGGGCATGAAATAATTTCATAATTTTTTTCATCGTTAGTGCGCAGGTTAAGGATGCATATAATGTGTATATTTATTTATTTATTCATTTATTTATCTATTTATTTATTCGAATTCACAGAAATGATCTGAGAGGATCCTGCAACAGGAATATAGCTTTCCTCTACAAGATCGGATCTACTTATACAAAGAAACATAATGAAAATAAACAATTAAAACAAAGAAAACTACATACATAACTTCTAAATGAATGGTTAAAACTATTGGGACAGTAGTTCTTGTTCTTGTACTGAATAACCCCTTATTTTTGTTGGGGCAAACCATCCAGGGTGTAGTGCTGCTGTTTATTGACCGTTCCTCAGGTGTTGCAACACCGCTTCCTTAAACTTGACGGGATTAGCTTGAAGGGTGGTTGAGTATGGCAGGGTATTCCGATCGATAGTGGTTCTTGGGAAATATGAATGTTTGTGACAGTCATTATCAGTCTTAATGGGTTTGTATGAGTTTGGGTGACTATGTCTAGATTGCCTTGGGTTCGGCTGCAAATAGTAATCCACCGGTAGGGCTAGGAGATTTTGTCTAGATTTCTGGAGGATGGTAAGTCTGTTGGCTGTACTTCTATTTTTGAGTGTATCCCAACCCAGGTCCGAGACTAGTTTAGTGGCGCTTATCTGAGAATCGGGACAGTTCGGGACATTTGAAGTAAATCTAGCCGCTCTTTTTTGGAATGCTTCGAGTTTGGAAATGTGGTTTTTCTGATAAGGATCCCATGCTGCACTGGCATATTCAAGATGGGGTCTGGCCAGGCTAGTGTAGGCTTTTTGTTTGACCTTTTTGGGGCAGTCAAATAAAGTTGCGCTTAACGAATCCAAGGGTCTTGTTTGCTTTGCATGTAATGTTATCTATATGGTTGGACCATGATAGTTGGTTATTTAAGGTAACACCCAAGTATTTGTGATTACTGGTTTCCGTCAGAATGTGGTTACCTAGCCTATAGTCATATAATTTGGGTTTACGTTTATGTGTGAACTTCATGACATGACATTTGTCAGGATGCAATTTCATCTGCCACTCCTCTTGCCATTTGTCTAATTTGTTAATGTCATCTTGTAACAGTGAATTGTCCTGGTCATTTTTGATTTCCCTGTAGATGACACAGTCATCTGCGAAGAGTCTAATGTTGGAATTTAGGTCGTCAGCTAAGTCGTTTATATAGATTAGAAATAGTAATGGGCCAAGGACGGTACCTTGTGGTACCCCAGAATCTACATTTGACCATTCAGAGTGTTCACCCCCAACCACTGCCCTTTGTTTACGATTTGTTAAGAAGTTCGTTATCCGTTTGAGCAATTGGTCTGAAATACCGTAGTTTTTTAACTTCATGAGAAGTCGGTTGTGGGGCACTTTGTTGAATGCCTTAGCAAAGTCAGTTATAATCATATCTGTTTGGGATCTGGTGTCAAGAGAAGTAGCTAAGTCATTTGTTGTCAATATGAGTACATGGAAGTAATCAGTCCCATCCATGAAATGAATGAAACGTTTGTATCACTTTTGAACAATGAATATTTACTGACGGAAATATAGTCGTCGTTTTTTTTATTCTGTCTAACGACCAATTTTACTTTGAAGAGGGTTAAAACTAAATTGTGTCATGATTACTTCTATGAAAACATTCTTTCTAAATTCTCTCAGCTTTGCGGGGCTTCTTAGCGAAACAAAAATCACTACATTCATCACATTTATTGCAAAACATCTATGTTTAAAAACATCTAAATATAAAGACTTACCCAACACATCATAAAAATTATGTTTTTGAAAGAAAAACTCAACCTGAAGTAATGTTGGTTCTTCTAGTGTCAGCTATCAGCAGTTATATTCACATAAGGCAAGACGTGCCAACATACAAAATCATGTTGAAGCATCGTGTAATGGGGGTATATTTTCACTCTATCAAACCAACGCTCAAAGAACGGCGAGTAAAACATAACCTTCTTGCCAGTGGTACAGGTATCAATATCAGTTATTTACATCATATAATGGTATCTTCCATCTCAAGAAATGATGGAAGAATTCATAGTGCTACATTCTACGGGTAATCAGTGCTACATTCTACGGGTAATCAGTGCTTGTCTAGTCTACGTACCCTTTGACCCTTCGGGCATACCATCATCATCAACATGGCTGCCGCAGACCGAGAAGCCCACGTCAGCACAGTTCGTCCTCGTTCCTACCAAGACGAGAGCTATCTGCACGGGTTTCTTGGAACTGTAGGTGACTTACAGAAGGCTGGGGTACTGCAGGATGTCGTCCTTGAAGTTGAGGGCCAGCGGTTTCCCTGCCATCGGCTTGTTCTGTCGGCGGCCAGCCCCTACTTCAGGGCCATGTTTACAAGTGACATGGCGGAAAGTCGTCAGAAGACGGTTGCTTTACAGGTAGGTTTGGTGTAGAATTGAGTTAGAATAGAGTGAAGCAGAGAACTTCCAAAGATGCTACGTACCATAGAGAACATCTAAAACGTGGTAATTTCATTGTTTACCAAAACGAACAAATGTTGAACTTTTTTTCTCTAGATATGCCCCCCTCCCCACCTACTGACCTCTTTGAAATTTTGAGGTCAAAGTTCATGTTTTTGGCCACATTACTATGAGCATGTATCTTCAAACAAAGAGAGAGATTATGGAGATAAAATAACAGAATGGGAGAAAAAATGACCTTCAAATTAAGATAATCAAGCAAATTGTGATATATTTCCCTTCTTTATAGAAGTTTATTTGCAAGTTCGTGCCCGAGGGCTAATTGCAAGTACATGGTATACACATAGTGACAATGGACAGTCATAAACAATATTCTAATCTAATACTAGTGTTGGCTATTTCTAAACAGGTTGGGTTTGACTTCTTTTTTGGAAGCAGAGGGAGACGAAACGCCCACATTTTCTAAAATTTGTGGGTTCTGCGATTTCAAGAGAAAAGTGGCTTTCTAGTCGTCTGTCAATGTGAGGAAGTTGGGATAATACTTTTTCGCTATTGCGTGGTGTTCGACAAGGTTGCCCGCTCTCGCCGTATCTGTTTATTTTATGTGTAGAACTCCTGGCCACGAAAATTAGATCAAACAACACAATAGAAGGATTAACGATGCATGGAGTGGAAATTAAGGTATCCCAATTTGCCGACGACTCAAATTTCCCTTTGAAGCCGACATTACCATCTCTCTTTGCCCTAACAAATGACTTAAATAATTTTTCAAAAATCTCTGGATTGGTACCAAACTACAAAAAATGCCAAATTCTAAGAATAGGAACTTTAAGGAATACTAACTTTACCTTGCCATGTAATCTCCCTATAATATGGACAAATGGACCGGTAAAAATGCTCGGAGTTGGGATCACCGGAGACATAAATAAACTTACAGACAATTATCAAGATAGGTTAACTAAAGTTGACAGAACTCTCCAACCTTGGAGAATGTTACCCATGACACTTTATGGCAAGATTACCCTCATTAATACACTTGTGGTCTCACAATTTACCCACTTATTTTTGTCTTTACCTTCCCCCGGAAAAACTTTTTTCCAAACATATGAGCAAAAATTTTTAAATTCATATGGAATGGTAAACCTGAAAAAATTAAACGTAAAATCCTTTACAATACATATGACAATGGAGGTTTAGGATTAATACATCTACCTTCTTTTGACCTTACCCGTAAGGCTTCATGGGTTCCAAGAATATTCTTCCAGCAAGATTCAAGTCGCAAATCTTTCTTATGTACATCGTCCGTAATATTTAGTAGATATTTGTATCCGTTCTTACAACTGTCCTTGGGGAAGGATATCGTAACAAAGATATCCACTGATCAAATGAATAAGGTTTTTATTAGATTACTTGTCTCTCCTAATCCCTTTTTCAAAGATGTTTTGAAAGCATGGCTTTCTTTCCAATTTAAACCTCCTGAAACTTTGAAAGAGATACAAGCACAACTCTTATGGTGCAACTCAAGTATCGTAATCGAAAATACGCCTATTATATGGGAAAAACCTCTTAAACATGGAATTTATTACATTAATGACCTTTTGGATACAAATGGACGCTTTTTATCTTACAATGGCCTTCTTGCTAAATTCGGTACAGCATTTGATAAGCTAGAGTACAATCAGATATTATCTGCAATACCGCGAAACTGGAAAAAAAAGCTTTTAGACAACACACCAGTAATAGGCCCTATCTTACCTCATACAGCAAATTACGTATGGCTGAAGGCAACTAAAATAAACAAAATTATCTATACATCCTTTTTGCAATCAGAAAATAGAAACCCACTGAACATACAAAGACGCTGGGAAGATGAATTTAATACAATTTTCCCGTGGAAATGGGTTTTTAGATTAGTTTATGCACTGACTATATGCCCGAAACTAAGAATTTTTCAATATAAAATATTGCACAGATTGTTAGCCACAAAGAAAATGTTATACATCTGGAAAATTCTAAATAGCCCGAACTGTGCACATTGTGAGGAAGTAGAGACCATTAGACACTTATTCTGGGACTGCCCTAGAGTTGTTACTTTTTGGACAGATTTAGAAATATGGTTTAAAACAATAGTAAATAAAACCTTACATCTGGACTTTCAGACAGTTATTTTAGGTGACATATCTGAAAATTGTAATGTAATCGAGAATTTGTTAATTCTAGTGGCCAAACATTATATTTTCATACAGAGAGACAAAAAACTAGTTGTAAATCATTACATTTCGTATGTAAAGAGATATTACAAGACAGAATATATGATAGCAGAGAGAAGGAACAAATTAGATATCCATTTTAGTAAATGGGAGTCTTTCCCATTTAACCTTGCTAATTAATTGGTCCATTGCTATCTTCCATTGGCATTGTTCTACTTTCTTCTCCACTTGTCCATATTACCTGTCATGTAGTATCCATCTTCGTTGTTATCCTTAACTATGTTCAGATGATTGAATACCAGTTGTTGTAAATGTTTTTTCACTGTAGCCTTTGTTCGTTTATTTCCACCTTTATGATATATTATTTTGGATCCGTGGTCTGTGTTTTGTACTTTCTTTCAACTTTTGTAATTTCTTTTGATTTCTGTAAATCTGTGCTTTTCTGTGAAATGCAATAAAAAAATTAAAAAAAAAAAAAAAAAAAAAAAACAAAAGTTGGGATAATACTTTATACACCCTTACAATGATACCTTATTTGTTGAATGTTTGCACATTGCTATTACTAACTGTTTTGCAGGGTTTGGATGCAGACATATTTGGGGAGCTCCTGAGTTACATCTACTCGGGAACTCTCCATGTGTCCCTGGACAAAGTGCAGCCCCTGTACCAGGCAGCCGACCTCCTCCAACTGGACTATGTGAGAGACACCTGCATCAGCTATATGGCCATGAATGTGGAGCGCTCCACCTGTGTGGACATGTACCAGTTTGCTGATGTTTTTTCTGTAGATATTCTCCTGAGGCGTTGTGTGGAGTGGATCGATATAAACTTTACTGAGGTGGGACTTACATTTTGATAGTAGGTCACCTTTGCAGATCATGAATCTTGAAACTAAATTGTCTTGCAAAACCCAAGTGACGGTAACTTTTCTATGCCGCCTATCAGTAGAATACTCTTTAGGAGTATTCCCTAACTTGTAGTGTTTACTGTTCAGTTTTAACAAGCCTTGTGTCAAGGGTTATCCAACATGTAAACTGTTCCTCCACAGTTTTCCTTCAGTGAGGAGTTTTGCAGCTTGAGTGTGAATCAACTGACTGAGATCATCAGCCACGATGAGCTGGATGTTAAAGAGGAGACAACAGTGTGGGAGGCTGTGGTGAGATGGGTGCAGCACAGCAAGGAGGATAGGTGGGTGTTATATAATTATAGGTATCGTTGTCTACATACTGCATTGCATCATTTGCATGTATGACTGTAGAAGCTTGCAGTTATTGATGAATGATTTTACCTGTCTTTCCCCGAGACTTAAGATACCTAAATTTTCCTCTTCAATGTCTAAATGTTTAACACCCCCATTTGAATCTCTTGTACCCCACAGACTGCACTACCTACCCAGCATCCTCACTCACATCCGCTTCGGCCAACTGACCTCAGATGACACGGCAGCCATCTTGGACCATTCGCTGATCAGGGAGGATCCTGGGAGTTCTGAGGTCATCAAGAATTTTGTAGAGAAAGGAAACAATGACCTGAAACCAAGACTTGGGAGGACTACAGAAGTGGTTCTGCTGTCTGATTTTAAGTCAGTATATACTTCTTCGCTTTACCTTCTGGCTCTACAATCCTTATACAAGGTTATTCCACATTTTGACGTCCTGCAATACACATTTTCCATGGAATACAATAAAAAGGCCCTGGGTCAAATCCCAACACTTACTAAATTTTATTTCTCTGAGGCTACAAGATTAGATTTGACAGATAACGTCAGTACATGCTGTGACATTGGCCTCATTCCTAGAAAAAGGGTATGCAAATCCATTTTATTGACTGTTGCTTATGTGTTTTACCGTCTTCAGTTCCGGTGATCTCCTCTTCATGAACCCTCTGGAAGGGAAGTACATCTCCTGCAGTTACAATCGTAAAGACCGTCCTGGAGCCATGGATTTGACAGTCACCAGTGATAACAACATCTACGTCCTGACTCGTGATCGAGAGAGTAACGATCGTTCTGTGTTTAAATACAACCATGCGGAGAATGTGTGGAAAAATGCTGGTATGTCATCAGTATCTAACTCGCTGCGACCGGAACACCATGTGAATTGCTACAATGAGCAACTCATTGAAGTTGATCAAACTTTATACTACCTTGCTGAAAATACAGAAGGTGTGGTGTGGATGAGAAAGTACAACCGGCACACAGATCAGTGGCAGGAGTGTTCACAGCCACAATTTGACAATGTCACATACAACTACAGTGCCGCATTGCCTTGCAGTCCACACATCTCTTTTCTCACAACCTCGGAAGTGCATCGCTACGACCCGAGACAGGACCGTTGGTGCAAGCAGAGCCCATCACCAGAACTCAACCTTGAAATTGAAACAGCCGTTGTCATGGGAACAGAGATTTTCTGCACCGATTTTGACTTCAGTCAGACCATGGTGTACGACACGGAATCAGACTGCTGGCAGGAACAGCAAGGCTGGCCGAACCCAGGAAACCGTAAAACTAGTAGTATTCCCAGTCTTTTTGTCTTGGACAACCAGCTGCACATATGGTTCATCTGTTGCTATGATCATAATGAGGATGAAGAAGAACACCTAGTATATGTGTATGACAAGTCTGCTGATGTCTGGAGAGACTTGAAGGCCGCTTTGCCTAATAAAGAATATTTCCGGTATGGTCGCCTGTGCCCTGCGCGTATATACCTACCGTATCTTAAAGTGCAGGATAAGGACATATAGAATGTAACAATATTACAGGGCAGGATTGTTTAATGATATTTGTGTTTAGAATTTGGCTTCTGAGGAGAACCCAAAAGTGGGATAGATCATTTGGTACATTTGAAACAAGCTGCATTTTGACGGAAACCCAGTCACTAAGTGGTGTAGCCAAATGGCCAGAAAGCAGAGATTGGCACCGCCATATGTACCTTGTACATTGCTAGGAGAAGGTTAACCTTTAAGCTTCTTCTTTCTGAAGTTTGAAGGTACTCATCTTCTCATGACTGACTTGATGTGTCTTCCACGCATGCAAACAGTTTTAATTGCTATAGAAGTGCCATAACAATCATAACAATTGACTTATATGTACATTTCCATGTCCTATAAAAGTTTTTTTCTGTATTAAATTTTGTATTTTTCCCACTTTGTATGTTATCCTGACGAGCTTTGTATGTTAGTCTAAGTTATGTATATTAGACCAAGTTTTGTATGCTAGTCTGACTACATGTAAGATTTCTATGTTAGTCTTACTAAGTTTTCTATGTTAGTCTGACTAAGATTTCTATGTTAGCCTGAGTAAATTTTGTATGCTAGCCTGACTAAGTTTTGTATGCTAGCCTGACTAAGTTTGTATGTTAGCCTGAGTAAGTTTTGTATGCTAGCCTGACTAAGTTTTGTATGCTAGCCTGACTAAGTTTTGTATGTTAGCCTGAGTAAGTTTTGTAAGTTAGCCTGACTAACTTTTGCATGTTAGCCTAAGTTTGTATGTTAGCCTGAGTAAGTGTTGTAAGTTAGCCTGAGTAAGTTTTGTAAGTTAGCCTGACTAAGATTTCTATGTTAGCCTGACTAAGATTTCTATGTTAGCCTGACTAAGATTTCTATGTTAGCCTGACTAAGTTTTGTATGTTAGCCTGAGTAAGTTTTGTATGTTAGCCTGAGTAAGTTTTGTATGTTAGCTTGAGTAAGTTTTGTATGATAGCCTGGCTAAGTTTTGTATGTATGTGAGCCTTAAGGTTTGATTCTAGCAACCCTTTTAGGCCAGGCCTCTCGTTGTAGGTCTCCACGGAGCCCTGGACAGTGAGAGCTTGTGTGGAACAGACTATTGTTTTCAGCTTTTGGAGAAGAATATAATCGGACAATTGCACTCATTCATATATATTACACCAGTTGACATGTTTGCATATACTATAAATAACTTGATTTAATATTTTGTGCTGTACTTGTTTACAATTAGTTGTTCTTCAGAAGCCTGTTACACTGTTACGCATATCGATGAGATTATAGCTAGTTTATATACCTGCATTCCCATTTACAATACCTTTGTATCATTTTAACAATAAAAATCCATTAATTAACACAATGATTCATTCTCTAGTTAAACCTATTCAGACCGGGCTTTTTTGGTCATCCATTTCTAAGTCCTATAACTCTTTAATGACGTGTTGTGTGGCCACCAATTTGTTAGGAAATGATATAGACAATATCTGACAAGTATAATAAGTTTGACGTGTCGTGTGGCCACCAAATTTTTAGGAAATGATATAGACAATATCTGACAAGTAAAATAAGTTTGACGTTGCGATGACGTAATATAACGTAAATAAGACGTCACCAGTTTGATTGTTTTGGCCGGACCCATGAATGAAGGGTATTATCAGAAAACTTCACGTTTTGCTCCAAAAATGTAACAGCAAGCGAAGATAACAGAATGATAATGTTTGTTACGATTTGTGTTACGACAAAACTGCCTGTCAACAAACGGTTGCCATTGCAACACGAAGAAACGGAAAATTTGTCAAACTCCGGAAAATTGTTGCCAACAATGTAATGGGAAAATTCACTAAATTTGGTGGCTCTAGCATAAGCCACTCTGGCGTTATAGGACATCAAAGTTTGCGCAGGCCTCCAAAAATACACAAATGTACTAAATTACTAAACCAATGTGAAAACTCCTTATAACTCGGGCATATTTTTACAACGGTCAGCACTGAAAATAGTAAAGAAATCAAAACATTGCTGTACTTGACAGTAGTATCTCTTATTTACATCTTATAGTAGTAAAAAGCCTTCCCTCGCGAGAGATATGACGTTAGACAGACTGCTACAATATGTGGGTAATCAGTGAACGACTTACTACACTTTGACCCTGGGTCATGCCATCATACCAAAATGGCTGCCGCACGCCAAGAATCCGACGTCAGCGCAGTGCGTCCTCGTTCCTACCAAGACGAGAGCTATCTGCACGGGTTTCTTGGAACTGTGGGCGACTTACAAAAGACTGGGGTACTGCAAGATGTCGTCCTTGAAGTCGAAAGCCGGCGGTTTCCCTGCCATCGGCTTGTTCTTTCCGCGGCCAGCCCCTACTTCAGGGCCATGTTTACAAGTGACATGGCGGAAAGTCGTCAGAAGACAGTTGTTTTACAGGTAGGTTTGGTGTAGAGTAGGGACAAAGATGCTACGTACGATAGAGAACATCTACAAAATCTGGGAAATCTATTGTTTACCAAAACGAACAAATTATGCCCCCCCTCCCCACCTACTGACCTCTGAAATTTTGGGGTCAAGGTTCAACTTTGTGGCCACATTATAATGAGCATTTATAAATGAAAAAAAAAGAGAATTATTTACAGTTATCGGAAACAGATGAAGTACTAGAGAAATGTACATACAATAACAGAATAGGAGAAAAAAAATACTTTCATATTAAAGATAATCAAGCAAATTTGTGATACATTCCCTTCTTTATATACCCTACCAATGATACCTTATGTGTTAAACGTTTGCACATTGTTACGATTTACTGTTTTGCAGGGTCTGGATGCAGGCATGTTTGGGGAGATCCTGAGTTACATCTACTCGGGAACCCTCCATGTGTCTCTGGACAAAGTGCAGCCCCTGTACCAGGCAGCCGACCTCCTCCAACTGGACTATGTGAGAGACACCTGCAGCGGCTACATGGCCATGAACGTGGAACGCTCCACCTGTGTGGACCTGTTTATGTTTGCTGATATCTTCTCTGTAGACGATATCCAAAAAGCTTGTCTGAAGTTTATTGATGGAAACTTTGTTGAGGTAGGCCTGTTGTTTTTAAAGTTAGTCACTTAATTTATTACTTGCCTCTCATATGGTACAAGGGTGGTATTACTTTGACATGAAAGCCTAGAAGAATTAGTTTGTGTGAAAAAGGTTAATTTCAGTTTGTTCTATCTTTTTTTTAATATTAGTAAAGTCATCTTTATTTTAAAGGCTGTCATCTAAAAATAGAACTTTGTAACCTTTATAGCTGTCCTCAGAATAATGTGAATGAACGAACCCACTTTTTAGTGCTTATCTTCCAGTTTCAACAGGCATTCACCAATTTAAGGTTGTTTTCACACTTTACCATCTACATGTACCTTTAAAGGTTGCCTCTACTGACGAGTTTGGAAGCCTGAGTGTGAATCAGCTGACTGAGATCATCAGCCGCAATGAACTGGATGTTGAAGAGGAGACAACAGTGTGGGAGGCTGTGGTGAGATGGGTGCAGCACAGCAGGGAGGACAGGTGGGTGAAGGTGCAAATTCTGGTTTCAACATAAAAGAAACTTCATCAAATTAGAAAGTGATGTGATATCAGGCTGCCAGCTTATTCTTCCCCTACCCTGTACGCTACAGACTGCACCACCTACCCAGCATCCTCCCCCACATCCGCTTCAACCTGCTGACCTTAGACGACACGGCAGCCATGTTGGAACACCCTCTGGTCAAGGAGGATCCTGTGAGTTCTGAAATTATCCAAAATGTGGTACAGAAGGGGAACCTCAACCTGAAGCCGAGACTTGGGATGACTATGGAAATGGCTATGGTGTACAATACAGCCCCGGGGTAGGTATATTTTTTCAGCTATTGACATCAATTGCGCAACATCATTTCTATTATGTAGTCCTGCAAAAATGTACTTTTCTAATTCCTGCTTATACTTTTAGACATTTCTCAAGGGGCTATAATATTCATGTATGATTTTCTAGAACATTGTACGCTGCGATTTAAGTCCCATCCCTTGAGAAACGTATGGTTTTCCAGTCCAGATTTTTGGCACATCAACAGATGTATTTTGTCCTCTCTAGTTCCAATGAGATCCTCTTCATGAACCCCCAAAAAGGGAAGTACATCAGCTGCTGTTACAAGCGAGAAGACCTTCCTGATTCCGCCATCATGGCAGTCACCCGTGATAACGACATCTATATCCTAAAAACCAGAGAATCAGAGGATAAGAACCAGTTGTCCTTGTTCAAGTACAACCATGCAGTAAACATGTGGGAACAAGCAGGTGTGTCCTCGATATCTAAGGGACCAGAAGACGACTCCTCGTTGTATGAGAAACACCTTTTTAAGGTTGATCGGACTTTGTATTACTTTGCTGTTTATATCGGTCAGTCTTTGCAGCAGATTCGAAAGTACAACCCACACACAAACCAGTGGCAGGAGTGTTCACAGCTACAACTTGACATAGCTTTTGAAGACGTAACAGCATTGTCCTGTGGCTCACACATCTATTTCCTCACAAACAAGGAAATGCATCGCTATGAACCAAGGGAGGATCGGTGGACCAAGCGGACCCCACCAGGGATCATTGATAATGTCTGTACAGCTGTTGCCATGGGAACAGAGATTTTCTGTACAGATTACAGCTTCACTAATACGATGGTGTACGACACAGAGTCAGACCGCTGGCAGGAACTACAAGGCTGGGAGAAGCCAGAAAACCTCTATTCTGACCGTTTTCCTATTCTTTTCGTACTGGAGAACCAACTGCACATATTGTTAACCTGTATTAGTGACCTCCATGACGACATGGTATATCTGGTATATGTGTATGACAGGTCTGCTGATGCCTGGAAAGAGCTGAAGGCAAATCTCCCTATTAATGAGGAGTATTGTGCGTTTGGTTCTTATTCCCCTGTGGCACGTATATACCTACCATATCTTAAGAGTACATAAATACATATCACTTCTTACGCTATTCAGTGCGCAGTGCTGATATGCAGGATAAGAACATTTAGAGTATGTATTAGGACTGAATAGCGACATTTTGTATAGATCTTGGCTTTTACTAAATGTTCTACAATATGATAGCTGTACTAGATTTTATACTTTAGTACAAGCAAGGAGATTTACAGAAATGCTTCATTCTTTCATTTTGACAGTGGCTGTTTCTATAAGAGACTGAACTGATGTTCTGTGTCTTAAAGTTTAACAGGAGTAAATACATTTTACCATTACACTGGGTGCCTTTCTAGTAAGTATCCTAGCCCGTTAATACTACAGTACTATTTGGTGAGAGAGGTGGGTGGTATGGGAGCCCTACTCACGTAATTACATGTAAGATGGCACACAGGCAAAAGATATCATGCTCTTTA
The DNA here is from genome assembly GCA_019207045.1 of Branchiostoma floridae x Branchiostoma belcheri. NCBI lineage: Eukaryota > Metazoa > Chordata > Leptocardii > Amphioxiformes > Branchiostomatidae > Branchiostoma > Branchiostoma floridae x Branchiostoma belcheri. Next base: position 23,453,604 of record CM033027.1, read on the forward strand.
GAAACTTAATCATCATTGCACATATCATTGTTCTTTTTGTTACATACGCAATTCTCGGTGGCGTGTTTATCATTGTATTTGTTATTCAACTTATAGTTTTGCTTACAGAGCCATTGCCAAGTTACGCACATTATCTCCACATCGTTTTGTGTCATTTTAGCAATAAATGTTAACTGATTGAAAGAAAGAGCCCTAGTCTTGTCAAGTACTGTTATGTCTGTACTTCAAAGAAGTCTATAAATAAACCATGTATGATTTGTTTCGTGATGCCTTCTATCAAAACACACTTCGTTACTTCCGAAAATAATTTCACTAGGAGGGGAGAATATAAGATATTAGAGATTTATTGTCGCATCTGTGTTTTTTTACTTTATTTCTTACTTACTTAGAGGCCTTCTTGATATGAAAAAAATCACAACATCAACCCAATAATTGCAAAAAAATATCAAGTTTCTATTTTCTATAAGGCTACTGGGGCATTAAGCCACCACATAAATAGAACACTTTATGTTGTCAAAAGTCAAAATGACGAGACCTCACTATAGCGATGGATATATAAGTATACAGCCTGACGTGCTGACTTTAATATTTTAGCATATTTTCAATATCGAAAACTCAAGTTAACTGTACTACAAATATTAAACAAATCATTTCTGTCAAATGTACGAATGTCGGTAGATCGGATTTTATACTACGTTACTACTGAGCGCGGAGATGGCAGAGGATTGGTGCGGATAAGAAAGTACAATCGGCCCGAGGACCAGTGGCAGGAGTGTTCACAGTGTCATGTTGAAAGAGCAGTAAAAGACAACCTGGTATTGTCCTGTGGTTCGCACCTCTATTTCATCTTGCCGTCAGTAATGCATCGCTACGACTCAAACCAGGACTGTTGGTGTGGTTGCGCCCCACCGAATCTCATAGCTCGTTACTCAAAGTTCACAGCTGTTGCTATAGGAACAGAGATTTTCTGCACAGATTTTCATTTCACTCAGACTTTGGTGTACGACACGGAGTCAGACTACTGGCAGAAACTGCAAGCCTGGCCAAACCCAAGAAACCTTAGTGTCAGTCATCTTCCCAGTCTTTTCGTCCTGGACAACCAGCTGCACATTTTGTTAGAAGTCTATGGCAAACAAGGACCGTACAACTATCTCGTATATGTGCATGACAGATCTGCTGATGCCTGGAGAGACTTGAAGGCCATTCTACCGAATAAGGCGTATTATGCACCAGGTCCCATGTGCCCTGTGGTACGCATGTACCTACCATACTAGTATCTTAAGGGGGCGCAAAAACACATCACGTCTTACTCTTACGCTTTGTGGAGCTAATATGCATGCAAAGACACAGAGTACATGGTAGGACTGTACAACAGCATTCTGTCTTGATCCTTTTTGCACCTACAATGGAAAGATTGTCGACGTCTATACCTTTGGAGAATATTTGCAGAAATTATTTGTTCTTTGTGATATAAAGGAACATCTTTGTATATGAAACTTGACTAATATTAACTACATGTGATTTTGCTGGTGTATTTGAAACATGCCTTTCTGCAATCAACATTGCATGTGTTGATCATTATAGTAATGTAACTCGTCAACATTTTCTTACAAAGCCATTTGCAAAGTTACATCGACATAAAATGAAATTAGTTTATCTTTCTTATTTTTTTAACAATAAATATTTGCTAGATTCTGTCGTCGTTTGGCCAATTGCTCTTTCTGTTCGATAGCTCATTGTACATGTACTTGAAAAAGTCCCTAGATAAAGCATTTATGATTCTATTATGATACAATTTATTCCAACATGGTGGATTTAGGATTCGTGATTAATGCGGGTGCTTTTAACATGCGAAAAATCATCACATATTCCTTATGCAAAGATGTATTAATTTGTTACATGTTAATTGCAACCTGGATAAAAGGTCAACGTTTTGATCCAAAAGGAATGCAACATTTTCTTAACAAGTCCAAACTCTTAGTTTTATGGTCATGCCTGTATGTTATATCAAGTAGAAAAATAATTTCAAAATGATTATGTTGTAACAGCGGGTAGTTGTAGTTTCAAACCTGCTTGGTCATAAAACAACCATCACCTACATATTGCAAAGTCGGTAAGGTTTAACATCATGTTAACAAAGGAATATACGAACATGTGTAACATCTGATTACTTTATAATGTTACGTAGATTCACATCCGTACAACACTGCCAACATGTCAGACAGTCGTAGAAATGCCATCTTGTGAGGTTTATTTTTAATACGAAACCTATATATTTGTTAACGACACATGGACATGACTTAAATTGCAGAATGAATGTGGTTATCAGTTATTGACACGTCGCGGAGGGCATCCTTACATCTCGACAAATAGCGACATCACTGTTAACGCTACATTATGTGGGTAATCAGTGCTTGTCTGCCTACCTTTGACCCCGGGGTCATACCACATCATCAACATGGACGCCGCAGACCAAGAAACCCACGTCAGCTCAGTTCGTCCTCGTTCCTACGAAGACGAGAGCTATCTGCACGGGTTTCTTGGAACTGTGGGTGACTTACAGAAGGCTGGGGTACTGCAGGATGTCGTCCTTGAAGTCGAGGGCCGGAGATTTCCCTGCCATCGGCTTGTTCTGTCCGCGGCCAGCCCCTACTTCAGGGCCATGTTTACAAGTGACATGGCGGAAAGTCGGCAGAAAAAGATTGTTTTACAGGTAGGTCTGCTGCAGGATATTAGAATGGAGTGAAACAGAGAAATTCCACAGATGCTACGTATCATAGAGAACGTATGAACCAGGGAAAATTTATTGTTTACCAAAACTAACAAATGTTAAACTTTCCTTTGTCCCTCGGTATGTCCCCCTCCCCACCTATTGACCTCTTTAAAATTTTGGGGTCAAAGTTCATCTTTGTGGCCACATTATAATAAGCATGTACGGGTTGGAAATCTATATCAAGCTTACAAGACAGACTCAGACTAAAATTTTACGATAGACTCATTAAAATGGAATAGCACAGATGGCCAAAGATGATACTTCTTCAACTATTTGGCATGATCAGGACAGGGAAATCTATAACATGGTCCTGGGTCAAACACATGAAGAACCTTCTCACTTCCATAGGTTTGGACCATATATGGTGCAATGATTCACCCGTTAACAGACACTGGATAAACTCAGCAATAAGAATACACAACTCTCAGCAATATGACATTTTCCTAAGTAACATGACCTCTTGTAAAGCAATGGTACTTAGAAACAAACATGAGCTCAAGCTTGAAGACTATCTTAAAGACCCCATTAGCCCAGAGCAAAGCATATTAAAGTTCAAGGCTAGAGCAGAGGTACTAGAAATGGAAGGGAGGAAACTATCCTGGAAAAGTTACAATGGAAAGTAACTGTAACCTGCAAGAACAAGAAACCGTAACTCATTTCCTACTTATATGCCCCAGTTATTCGAAAGAAAGAATCTCCCTTTTCACCAACCTTGAAGATGAACTAACACGTGCAGGGGGAGTCTTTCTATGGGAAACATTCATGTCATGCAATGCCGAAAGAAAGAAAGATCTCCTCTTAGGTTACAAAGGCCCATGGGAATTTATTATAGATAGACATGTTAAGAAATTCCTGTATAAGGCATGGTCCACTAGAAATTGTAACAAAAATGGAAGTCAAAGTACTCAACACTAGCTTCTCTCAAGATCACTGTCCTCCAACTCCACTCTATTACACTACTCAACGTTATGTTTACCATTACGCTTTCGTTCATTTATGTCCATAGCTATGCTATAACAATACTGAACCAGTGTTATGATTTGATCTGTTAGTATCGATTATCATTTATTATGCTATTTTCGCCCATGATCTGGACATGATTTGTCTTCTTAACGTACTTATCTATCTACGTTAACTTTTCCTATAGATAGGCATTGTTAAGAAATTCCTGTATACTAAGGCATCATCACTCCACTAGAAAATGTACCAACAGCAATGAAAGTCAAAGTACTCAACACTAGAAAATGTACCAACAGCAATGAAAGTCAAAGTACTCAACACTAGTTTCTCTCAAGATCCAGCTCCACTCTACTACACTACTCAACGTTATGCTTACCACTACGTTTTTCGTTCAGTCTTATGTTAACATACACTTATGTCTATAGCCATACGCTGACAATACCGAACCATTGTAAAGATTTCATTTGTTACCATCCACTATCATTTTGTTATGCTCTTTCTGCTCATAATTTGGACATGATTTGTCACCTACTTATTTATTTATATATTTTAACTTATCTTCATTAGAGTTAAGTCATTCTTATGTTATTTTGATTTACGTTACTACGTACTTGTACTGCCTGCACGCGGCAGTGCCGAATGTGCCGCCGTTTTTAAGGCGAATAAAGTTCAAAGTTCAAAGTTTGTATCTTTAACAAAAATAATCGTTTACAGGTACCAGAAGCAGATGAAGTACTAATAAGAAGTAGTACAGATAATGTAGATAAAACCAGACCCCTACCCACCCACCAAATATCAGCTGCATCCGTCGCAGTCTTCTCGAGTTATGCTGTTCACAAACGGGGAAAACACAACCGGACCGAAAGTATAACCTTATGCCATTCTAGCAAAGGTAATAACAGAATGGGAGAAACAAATCGTGACATATTTCACTTCTTTATACACCCTGGTAATAATACATTATGTGTTGAATGTTTGAACATTGTTACGTTTTACTGTGGTGATTTTATAGGGCTTGGATGCAGGCATGTTTTGGGAGATCCTGTGTTACATCTACTCGGGGACCCTCCATGTGTCCCTGGACAAAGTGCAGCCCTTGTACCAGGCAGCCGACCTCCTCCAACTGGACTATGTGAGAGACACCTGCAGCAGCTATATGGCCATGAACGTAGAGCAGTCCACATTTGTGGACCTGTACAATTTTGCTGATGTTTTTTCCGTGGATATTGTCCTGAGGCGTTGTGTGGAGTGGATCGATATAAACTTTGTTGAGGTGGGACTAATAATTTGATACTACGTCACTTTTGTTAATCGTCAATTTTGAAGAAAAAAAATTGCCTTGCATAACACAAGTGATGGTAACTTTTGTATGGCTTTAGAAGAGTTAACTGTTCAGTTTTATGTTAACACTTAGCCAACATGTACTCTGTACCTCCTCAGTTTTCCTTCAGCGAGGAATTCTGCAGTCTGAGTTTGAATCAGCTGACTGAGATCATCAGCCACGATGAGCTGGATGTTAATTTGGAGATAACAGTATGAGAGGCTGTAGTGAGATGGGTGCAGCACAGCAAGGACGATAGGTGGGTGTTGTACAATAATAGAGATGGTTGTCTACATACTTCATTGCATGTATGACTGCAGGAGCTTGCAATTTTTGACGAATGACTTTTATCATTTCTTTTCTTGATACTTGAGATACCTGAATTGTCCTCTGCAATGTCTAAATGTTTAACACCCCCATTTGAACTTCTTGTACCCTACAGACTGCACCACCTACCCAGCATCCTCCCTCACATCTGCTTCAACCTGCTGGCCTCAGACGAAACGGCAGTCATCTTGGAACATTCGCTGGTCAAGGAGGATCCTGGGAGTTTCGAGGTCATCAAGAATGTGGTAAAAAAAGAAAACAATGACCTGAAGCCGAGGCTTGGGAGGACTACAGAAATGGTTCTGCTGTCTGATAGAAGGTCAGTATATACTTCTTTGTTTTACTTTCTGGCTCTTCAATCCTTATACAATGTTATTCCACATTTTGACGTGCTGCAATACACATTTCCATTGAATAAAATAAAAAGGCTCAGGGACTAATTCCAACACTTACTGAATTTAATTTCTCAGAGGCTACAAAATTAGATTTGAAAGATAACACCAGAGCATTTTGTGACGTGGGCCTCATTCGTATGGAAAGGGTATGCGTTTACCGTCCATTTTATTCACAGTTTATGATGTATTCTGTTCACTATAGCTCCGGTGATCTCCTCTTTATGAACCCTCTGGAAGGAAAGTACATCACCTGCAGTTACAATCGTAAAGACTGTCCTGGAGCCATGGATTTGACAGTGACCAGTGATAACAACATCTACGTCCTGACTCATGATCGAGAGAGTAACAATCAGTTATCCGTGTTTAAGTATAACCATGCGGGGAATGTGTGGGAAGATGCTGGCATGTCCTCAGTATCTAAGTGGCTGAGACCGGAAAACGTTTTGGATTGCTACAATGAGCACCTTGTTGAAGTTGATCGGACTTTGTACTACCTTACTGAAAATGCAGAAGGTCTGGTGTGGATGTGGAAGTACAACCGGCACACAGACCAGTGGCAGGAGTGTTCACAGCCGCAATTTGACAATACTGCATACCACTACAGTGCCGCATTGTCCTGCAGTCCACACCTCTATTTCCTCACAACCACGGAAGTACATCGCTACGACCCGAGACAGGACTGTTGGTGCAAGCGCAGCCCATCACCACACCTTAATCTTGAGATCCAAACAGCCGTTATCATGGGAAGAGATTTTCTGCACCGATTTTGACTTCAGTCAGACCATGGTGTACGACACAGAGTCAGACTGCTGGCAGGAACTGCAGGGATTGCCGAACCCAGGAAACCGTAAAACCAGTAGTATTCCAAGTCTTTTTGTATTGGGGAACCAGCTGCACATATGGTTCAACTGTCGCTATAATGGTAATGAGGATGATGAAGAACACCAAGTATATGTGTATGACAGGTCTGCTGATGCCTGGAGAGACTTGAAGGCCACTTTGCCTAATAAGGAATATTATTCGTATGGTCGCCTGTGCCCTGCGCGTATATACCTACCATATCTTAAAGTGCAGGATAAGGACACATAGAATGTATCAGCCAGTTGCAGGTTAGGAATGTTGTTTTGAGTTCTGCTTTTGAGGAGTAATCCAAAGTGGGATAGATATTTTGGTACAATCAAAATAAGTTTGAAGATACTCATCTTCTCATGATTGATTTGATGTGTCTACTACGCAAACAGTTGTAATTTCTAGATACACCCTTAGAAAAGTGTCATACTTGTAACAATTGTACTTATATTACATTTTCGTAAAAAAAGTTTTTCCTGTATTAAATTTGTATTTTTCTCCCACTTTGTATGTTGTTATTCTGACGACGTTTCTATGTTAGCCTGAATAAGTTTTGTTTGTTTGTCTGACTAAGTTTTGTATGTGATCCTTACTAAGCCGTGTATGTTAGCCTGACTATGTTTTCTTTATGTGAGCCTAATGTTTTATTCTAGCAACCCTTTTAGGTCAGGCCTCTCGTTGTAGGTCTCCATGAAGCCCAGGGCAGTGACAGCGTGTGTGGAACAGAGTTTGACTATTGATGTGAATTGTTTTCAGCTTTTGTCTTGAAGAAGAAGATAATCGGAAACTTACACTCATTCATATAGATTGTTCCAGTTGCTGTTTCTATATACTTAGATGAATAAGATTTTCAAATACAATTCAATCTCTACGACTGGATAAAAAACGGATATTTACTTCCGGACGTCTCGAGTGATATCCATCACTCTTCTTCGTTTATCCAGTTGTAGAGATTGACATGTTTTTCAATATTGCTTACCTGGATGTCTAACCTTCATAATCGTATGAATAAGATTTGTTTACACAGTTTTTCTTCAGAAGCCTATTACACTGTTATGCATATCCATGAGATTAGAACTATTTTATATACCTGCATTTCTATTTACAATACATGTGTACCCTTTGTATCATTTGAACAATAAATATCCATTGATAAACTCAATGATCCATTCTTTAGTTAAGTGCTAAAAGGTTTAAAGGCCAAAAGTACCTAGAAGAAATTGATTGATGATGCATTTATAATTTTTGTTGTGATATCCATTTTGACAGCTTGTCTGTTACATTTTAACCGCCCCAGAAATATCTATCAATTAGAAAATAACATTACCGCGTTCCTGCGTAAATGTATTTATGAAATCATCTGCGTATTCCTTCAAAGCTATTTTTCCTTGGAGAAAAACGCATTTTACTCTCCTCAAATTCCTAGCTCATACCCTACAACGTAGTATAGAATGAGATAGACAGAAAAACGCTCTAAAACTTGAGCGTAACAACATGTACAATCCTCGTAACGTAGACGAGGCATAATGATAAAAACGTTCTAAAACTTGAGCGTAACAACATGTACAATGCTCGTAACGTAGACGAGGCATAATGATAAAAACGCTCTACACTTGAGCGTAACAATATGTACAATGCTTGTAACGGAGACAGAGCATAATGATAAAACGCTCTAATACTTGAGCGTAACAATATGTAAGATGCTTGTAACGGAGACAGAGCATAATGATAAAACGCTCTAATACTTGAGCGTAACAATATGTAAGATGCTTGTAACGGAGACAGAGCATAATGATATAAACGCTCTAGAACTTGAGCGTAACAATGATAGAAACGCTGGAGCGCTGGAGCGCAATAAGTAGGAGAGTAAAGTAAAGATTCTTCGGTGTGTGTAAAAATGTGTTCGGAATGTTCAGAATGAAAGAGCAGAGGATAGAAACGGTGTAGAATTTGAGCGAAGACTGTCTAGATGGAAAAGCCTCTTGTAATGACCACAACGACACTACGTGAGCGGCCGAGGTGGCAATTAGTTATTTCGAGAGGCAAGAATGTTGGCACGGAGGTGCGGGGCGGGTGGGTGGCAAATCGTCTTTGTAACTTCTAGACTGCGAGAGACACAAGCTTTGCTGTTGCTTGTGCTCCAGCTAGGAGGGAAGTGAATGACTCAGCATCCTCTGAGTCACACACACACACAGTATCGCTATCTCCGACCAGAGCGTTGTGCCTGGTAGTGACATTTTTTGTGGTAAACGACATCCGGTGTCAATATCAAACCGCCTAGAATTTGCTGCGTTGAAAATTCGTATTTTTTCCTTGGAGAAAAACGCATTTTACTCTCCTCAAATTCCTAGCTCATACCCTACAACGTAGTATAGAATGAGATAGACAGAGAGGATTGTGTTTGGCGGTGCAGAATATTTAATGAGGAGAGTTGAACGAGAATTGTGACAACATGAAAGATTCCCCTTGGGAAAACATTTTCCAATCGTACAAAAATAGACGTTAAAATCCGTTTACAAACGAGAAATGTGACTGAAGTGGTTCGAAAATGATGACATATGGATCAAGACCACCAAATAGCTCACTAACTGTGAGCAGGAGGCAAAACCACCAAAGGGACGCGTAAATGCGGACAAAATGGAGTTGTAAAATAGCCACTTACGGTTGCCATAGCTTGGGCAGATAGATGCGGGATGAGAGCCCCACGAATGCTTTTGTAATAATAGAGATTTCCATAGTCTGAGAGATGTAAAGAGTCAGCAGCGAAGTAATCTTTGTTTTTCTGCCAAAGGCGGCTGTGGTACCAGCGGGTAACGGACGGAGTGGAATCGATGATAGGCCGGAGAATTGTACGGAATACGCGTAGACGCTCGTGGAAGTCTGGCAAGTAGTTAGGGGACTTAAGTCTCCAAAGTGGCTCTGCAACAATGATTACACGGACAGAAGGGATACAGGCTATGGTCCGAGCCAACGACACAAGGTCATGTGCCACTTTGTCGGGGGATTGGTTCCGAGAACAAATGTCATTGTGTGCTAAGTCGAGGTAAACGATGTGTGGATTAGAGTATCGTAGAACAGGAAGAATTGTTTGATAATACCTGGCTATGGTGCAGCCAGGGACTCCGTGGAAGGAAATGTCCACGTTTTCAAGCCAGAATGTAGGAGAAATGACTCGGCCACGAGCCGTAGAACAACGCCTTCGAATAAACTGGTCTAGATGGCAAATAAAGGAATGCCCGGTAATGGCTATTCGGGTGGTTTGTTCCATAGTCTTGAACAAGAATGAAATCAAGAAAAACGATAAAGGTCACAGGTACGCTCACCGCTCGCAGTATGTAACTGCTGGGCCGGGTGGACGGCGTGGGAAGCAGACGATCGATTGGCGGGAAGCGGCTGCGGCGTCCGTCGGGTGATTCACAACTCGTGCTACCGGGCTGGGTTGATAATGGGTACGGACGGCGGGCGAGAAAGACGATCGGAGGGAGGAGGACGGCTCCGGCGACCGTCGAACAAATCACAACTCGCGCAGTCTTCAGCAGCAGAAAAAGCACAGCTGAAACGTGCAACAGTAGTCCACAGAAAATGAAGACTAAGAGAAAGCAGTGGCAAATCGTCTTTGTAACTTCTAGACTGCGAGAGACACAAGCTTTGCTGTTGCTTGTGCTCCAGCTAGGAGGGAAGTGAATGACTCAGCATCCTCTGAGTCACACACACACACAGTATCGCTATCTCCGACCAGAGCGTTGTGCCTGGTAGTGACATTTTTTGTGGTAAACGACATCCGGTGTCAATATCAAACCGCCTAGAATTTGCTGCGTTGAAAATTCGTATTTTTTGCATCAAACCAGCACGTACAGAAAACTTACACCTAGATAAATAAAGTTGAAAGATACCATATTTCCAATGTAAGTCATCCGCAGACCCATAATCTCTCTACTGTATAATGCTACAAACATTCACATACAAAAAGTACTAAATTACCAAAGCAATGAGAAAACTCCTTGTAACTGAAGTATACTTTTTACAAGTCAGCACTGAAAACAGTAAATAAATCAAAACCTGGAATGTAAGTTCATCTGTGACGGTAGTCAATATTATGTTACAATTTTCAGACCATATATCCGTGCTCAAAATAAAGCGCTTACCAACTAGCTTTCGATTAGTCCTCTGATCCTTCTAAAGTTGAAATGACCCAAAACCTTAGACACACATCCGGAACGGTACCCTTACCCGGTACAGAAAAAAACAGGGCTGTAAACCGTGATCTTTGTCGCGTCAACAAAGGATTTGCCATACTCCCGTAAGTTAAAGACCTCTCAGAGGCCCTCAGGAGAATCTTTGACACGCACGGAGTCGAATCCTGCTTTAAACCCCAAAAGACCCTGAGGCAGTATCTAGTTGCACTTAAGGACAAAACTCCAAAGGCTAGCAAGTGCGGTGTCATTTACCACATTCCTTGCCAAGGCCAAAATATCCGAGGCCCTTGCCAGGAATCTTACGTAGGTGAAACTAGCCGCGCTCTCAGAACCAGGTTTTATAGAGCATATACGGCGCAGCTCAGTCAAAACATCGGAGGTGGCACAACACATCCATGTAGAATCTCCGGGACACTCTGTGGATTTCGTCACGGCGAAGATGCCTGATTCCGAACAGGATCACTTTCTCAGGGGAGTGAAGAGGCCTGGATTTATATCAGAGCCAACCAACCTTCTCTCAACCGAGACGGGGGCCGATACCGATTGACAAGCACCTTTGACCCTTTACTGACGTCACACTTCCGTTCCAGATGTGTGTCTTATGTTTTGGGACATTTCAACTTGAGTAGGATCAGAGAACTGATCGAATTTGACGGTAAGCGCTTTATTTTGCGGCGCACGGAAATGTGGTCTCAACTTGTGACATGAATCAAAACCTACTTGCACTTACCAGTGGTATTGCTTAATCAGATCTTATAGTATTAACCCTTATTTGGGTAGCCCTGACTGTATTTCTCATGATTCCACGGCCGAGTAAATAAAATCAATTTAATCAAACCCTTCCTTCGAGAGAGAAAAAGACAGACGCTACAATATCAGGGTAATCAGGGAATGACTTACTACCCTTTGACCTTGTGTCATGCCATCATCACCAACATGGCTGCCGCAGAACCCCACGTCAGCGCAGGTCGTCCACGTTCCTACCAAGACGAGAGCTATCTGCACGGGTTTCTTGGAACTGTGAGTGACTTACAGGAGGCTGGGGTACTGCAGGATGTCGTCCTTGAAGTCGAAGGCCGGCGGTTTCCCTGCCATCGACTTGTTCTGTCCGCGGCCAGCCCCTACTTCAGGGCCATGTTTACAAGTGACATGGCGGAAAGTCGTCAGAAGACGGTTGTTTTACAGGTAGGTTTGGTGTAGAAAAAAGTGAAACAGAGAATTCCCATAGATGCTACGTACCATAGAAAATATCTAAAACAAGGGAAATTCGTTTTTTTTTTACAAAAACTAACAAATGTTAAACTTCCCTTTGCCCCTCGATATGCCCTCCTCCCCACCTATTGACCACTTTGAAATTTCGGGTCAAAGTTCAACTTTGTGGCCACGTTATAATGAGCATGTATTTTTAACATAAAATAATTATCTACAGTTATCAGAAACAGACGAAGTACTAGTAAGAAGTAGTAGAAATTTTGTAGATGACAATTTTCAGGATGCTATTCATATTATTAAGATAATCAAGCGAATCTGTGATATATTTCCCTTCTTTATACACCCTGATAATGACGCATGGTCTTTTTAGCGAATGCCCACAAACGCCCACTCTAGAGAAGTCCGCACTGCACGAATCTCATTTTTTTTGCTTGGAATATGTCCACGTTGTGCTCCCATGTATTAATGATGAGTTTCAAGTCAATCCATCGACCCCAAGTGACATAAATCAAAGTTGACGATTCTCGATGGTCTTTTTAGCGAACGCCCAGCAAAAAGTCTTTTTAGCGAATGCCCACTATATCCACAAAAATATCGGCCGTCGCGCAACGACACCTAAACCTACCGCCACAAACATGTTCAAGATGGTGTCCCATTGATGTGTACGGAGTTTCCGTGCTTTACAAGCATTTTAAGTCCCTGTTTTTGGTCAATATGTACGGCGGCGATACTTCCATACATTAACAATAGCATTTCAAAATGGCGGGCACTAGTCATGTGACCTCCTTGCGGGACTGTTCTATAAGTATCGCGGGAGGGACTGTTGTAGCATAGCTTATCATACAACCATTTTAGAGTGAATTCTGAACAAGATTTTCAATTCATAGTGCTATCATCTAACTGATATTTACATTGTGGTCCTTTTTCTGTGCTATCATTACCCAGGTTTGAGAAACTTAGTGCAAATATGGATATTGATTCACCTCAGTGCCCAATTAAGGTACAAAAGGCTCAGACATATTAGTGTTATAAACCTGACTAGGGGCAGGTAACCAATACTAGAAAAACATGCATAGCTATTTATTATTAACAATACTATTTACATTATAATAATAACTCTTCACCAAACTGGACTTTTCTTATCTTTATCTATCACAGCAACATTGTTACAATGAAGATTTGATTAGATGAGTATCTGTTACACCGTATACGTGAGTAAGGTGTGTTTCCTTGACTGCAGACTAGGTAAGATACCGTACAGGTGAGTAAGGTGTGTTTCTTTGACTACAGACTAGGTAAGATGCCGTACAGGTGAGTAAGGTGTGTTTCCTTGACTACAGACTAGGTAAGATGCCGTACAGGTGAGTAAGGTGTGTTTCTTTGACTACAGACTAGGTAAGACACCGTACAGGTGAGTAAGGTGTGTTCCCTTGACTACAGACTAGGTAAGACACCGTGCAGGTGAGTAACGTGTATTTCCTTTGATTACAGACCAGGTAAGACACCGTGCAGGTGAATAACGTGTATTTCCTTTGATTACAGACCAGGTAAGACACCGTGCAGGTGAGTAACGTGTATTTCCTTTGATTACAGACAAGGTAAGACACCATATAGGTGAGTAACGTGTATTTCCTTTGATTATAGACCTGGTAAGACACTGTACAGGTACGTAAGGTGTGTTTCGTTTACTACAGACTAGGTAAGACCCCGTACAGGTGAGTAATGTGTGTTTCCCTTTGTAACAGGCCAGGTTAGACACCATATAGGTGAGTAAGATGTGTTTCCTTTGCCTATAAACCAGATAGGGTATTATACAGGTGAGTAAGGTGTCTTTCCTTTGCCTATAGACCAGATAGGGCATTTTGCAGGTAACTAAGGTGTCTTTCCTTTGCATATAGAGCATATAGGGTATTGTACAGGTAAGTTAGGTGTCTTACCTTTGCTTATATACCACACAGGCCATTATACAGGCGAGTAAGGCGCCTTTCCTTTGCCTATGGACCAGATAGGGTATTATACAGGTGAGTAAAGCAACTTTCCTTTGCCTATAGACCAGATAGGCCATTATACAGGTGAGTAAGGCGTCTTTCCTCTGCCTATAGACCGGATAATACCCTATCTGGTCTATAGGCAAAGGAAAGTTGTTTAACTCACCTGTACAATACCCTATCTGGTCTATAGGCAAAGGAAAGTTGCTTTACTCACATTTACAATACCCTATCTGGCCTATAGGCAAAGGAAGCGCACCTTACTCACCTGTATAATACCCTATCTGGTCTATAGGCAAAGGAAAGTTGCTTTACTCACCTGCATAATACCCTATCTGGTCTATAGGCAAAGGAAAGTTGCTTTACTCACATTTACAATACCCTATCTGGTCTATAGGCAAAGGAAAGACGCCTTACTCACCTGTATAATGGCCTATATGGTCTATAGTCTATAGACAAAGGAAACACATCTTACTCACCTATCTGGTATCTTACCTAGCCTTTTACAAAGGGAAACACACGTTACTCACCTGTACTGGGTCTCACCTAGTATGTAGTCAAGGAAACACACCTTACTCACCTGTACGGTGTCATACCTGGTCTGTTATTAAAAAGAAACACAACTTACTTACCTGTACGGTGTCTTACCTGATCTGTTATCAAAGGAAATACACGTTACTCACCTGTACGGTGTCTTACCTTGTCTGTAATCAAAGGAAATACACGTTACTCACCTGCACGGTGTCTTACCTGGTCTGTTATTAAAGGAAACACACGTTACTCACCTGTACGGTGTTTTACCTGGTCTGTAATCAAAGGAAATACACGTTACTCACCTGCACGGTGTCTTACCTAGTCTGTAGTCAAAGAAACACACCTTACTCACCTGTACGACATCTTACCTAGTCTGTAGTCAAAGAAACACACCTTACTCACCTGTACGGTATCTTACCTAGTCTGTAGTCAAGGAAACGCACCTTACTCACCTATACGGTGTAACAGATACTCATTTAATCAAGTCCTCATTGTAACAATGTTGCTGTGATACATAAAGATAAGAAAAGTCCAGTTTGGTGAAGAGTTATTATCATAATGTAAATAGTATTGTTAATAATAAATAGCTATATTTTTCTAGTATTGGTTACCTGCCCCTAGTCAGGTTTATAACACTAATATGTCTAAGCCTTTTGTACATTAATTGGGCACTGAGGTGAATCAATATCTATATTTGCACTAAGTTCCTCAAACCTGGGTAATAATAGCACAGAAAAATGACTACAATGTAAATATCAGTCAGATGATAGCACTATGAATTGAAAATCTTGTTCAGAACTCACTCTAAAATGGTTTTATGATAAGTTATGCTTCAACAATCCCTCCCGCCATACTGATAGAACAGTCCCGCAAGGAGGTCACATGACTAGTGCCCGCCATTTTGAAATGCTATTGTTAATGTATGGGAGTATCGCCGCCGTACATTTTGACCAAAAACAGGGACTTAAAATGCTTGTAAAGCACGGAAACTCCGTACACATCAATGGGACACCATCTTGAACATGTTTGTGGCGGTAGGTTTAGGTGTCGTTGCGCGACGGCCGATATTTTTGTGGATATAGTGGGCATTCGCTAAAAAGACTTTTTGCTGGGCGTTCGCTAAAAAGACCATCGAGAATCGTCAACTTTGATTTATGTCACTTGGGGTCGATGGATTGACTTGAAACTCAGGATTAATACATGGGAGCACAACGTGGACATATTCCAAGCAAAAAAAAATGAGATTCGTGCAGCGCGGACTTCTCTAGAGTGGGCGTTTGTGGACATTTGCTAAAAAGACCCTCCCCTGATAATGATACATCACATGTAAAATGTTTGAACATTGTTGCGATATATTGTTTTACAGGGTTTGGATGCAGGCATGTTTGGGGAGATCCTGAGTTACATCTACTCGGGAACGCTCCATGTGTCCCTGGACAAAGTGCAGCCCCTGTACCAGGCAGCCGACCTCCTCCAACTGGACTATGTGAGAGACACCTGCAGCAGCTACATAGCCATGAACGTGGAGCGCTCAACCTGTGTGGAACTGTACAAGTTTGCTGATGTCTACTCTGTGGACATTGTCAAAAACCCTTGTCTGCAGTTGATCCATAGAAACTTTGTTGAGGTGGGTCATTCATTTTTATAGCAGGTCACATCCTTTTTCCTCTCCTCACAATGATGATGTGAATACAAGGGTTGTTGGAATCCGTCAGGAAACTCTAGTAGGATATGTTTTTGTGTTAGAAATGATTGCAAAACGTTTGCAAATTATATTTGATTGCATTTTTACAAGTGTGGTGACCATTTTTTTACAGAATGTCATCTACAAATTTGAATTTTGTAACCTGCACACCTGTCTTCATTATTATTTCAAAGAATAGAAACCACTTTCCAATGCTGTTTTTTTCTTCAGTTTTATGACGTCTTTACCAATGAAAGGTTGTTTTGCATAGTACCGTACATGAGCCAGGTACCATATATGTACATGTAATCTGTACTTCACAGGTTGCCTCCAGCGAGGAGTTTTGCAGCATGATTGTCAATCAGCTGACTGAGATCATCAGCCACGATAATCTGAATGTTAAAGAGGAGACAACAGTGTGGGAGGCTGTGGTGACATGGGTGCAGCATAGCAAGGAGGACAGGTGGGTGTTACTATTCTATATGTGTATAGTGTTCTTTTAATATGACAACAAACATGCTTGATTATGAAGCTGCTATGTTACTAAAAGTCAGTCGAATCCACCCCTACAGACAGCATCACCTCACCTACCCAGCATCCTCCCTCACATCCGGTTCAACCTGCTGACCTCAGACGACACGGCAGCCATCTTGGAACACCCCCTGGTCAGGGAGGATCCAGAGAGTTCTGAGGCCATCAGGAATCTTGTACAGAAGAGGAACCCCAACCTGAAGCCGAGACATGGGATGTTTACGGAAATGGCGCTGGTGTACAATGCAACCCCGGGGTACGTATATACTTATTTGTTACATTTTGTCAGCTGTGAAAAAATATTGTGCAATATTATTCCACAACCAGTAGACTTGTCATACTTGATTGAGTGGCTGTCCATCATTATTCTAATTCCTGCTTTTACTTTTACACATTTCGTAAGAGGCTACAAGATAAGACAAGCTAGTAGTACAGTGGATGCTATGATCTCAGCCTCATCCCTATAGAAAGTTAACATTATGAGTTTCCAGTCCAGTTTTATTTTTGACAGTTTATAATGACAGATATATTTTGTCCTCTCCAGTTCCAACGAGCTCCTCTTCATGAACCCCCAGGAAGGGAAGTACATCAGCTGCAGTTACAGGCCTGATGACCTTTCTAATTGCTCATCCATGACAGTTACCAATGATAATGACATCTATATTCAAAAAAATAGAGAATCAGAGGATAAGAATCAGTTGTCCCTGTTTAAGTACAACCATGCAGGAAACATGTGGGAACAGGCAGGTGTGCCCTCGATATCAGAAGATAAGAAGGAACCAATAGGCCACTTCTCGTTATATAAGAAACACCTGTTAAACGTTGATCGGACTTTGTATTACCTTGATGTTGATTGCAATCGGCCTTTACAGCAGATGAGAAAGTACAACCCACACACAAACCAGTGGCAGGAGTGTTCACAGTTGAAACTTGACATGACTTTGGATACAGCAGCATTGTCCTGTGGTTCACACATATATTTCCTCACAAGCAAAGACATCCATCGCTATGACCCAGTGGAGGATCGGTGGAGCAAGCGGACCCCACCTGGGATCTTTCATAATGTCTGTACAGCTGTTGCCATGGGAACAGAGATTTTCTGTACAAATTTCTGCTTAACTTACATGATGGTGTACGACACAGAGTCAGACAGCTGGCAACAACTGCAAGGCTGGGAGAAGCCAGAAAACTTTAGTGTTACCCGTTTTCCTATTCTTTTCGTACTGGAGAACCAGCTGCACGTATTGCTAGCCTGTGATAGCGACCTGGTTCATCAAGTATATGTATATGACAGGACTACCGATGCCTGGGAAGAGTTGAAGGCAAATATCCCTGATAATGAGGAATATTGTGCGTTTGGTTCTTATTCCCCTGTGGCACGTATATACCTACCATACCTTAAGAGTACATAAAACACATCGCTTCTTACGTTATTCAGTGTTAATGTGCAGGTCATTTAGAGTATAGGTTAAGACTGATAGCGACGTTTTGTTTAGATCTTGGCTTTTACTGAATGTTCTACAGTATGATAGATGTACTGGAATTTACACTTTAGTAGACGCAAGAAGATTACAGAAATCCTTTATTTTATTATTTTTTTGACGGGTATATTTCTACAAGAGACTGAACTGACGTTCTGTGTCTTAAATTTTAACAGGAATAATTACAAGACTCCATTACTATAAATGCATTTGTAGTTAGTATACTGGGTCATTTATAGTTGCTATTTGATGACATAGGTTGGGTGGTATGAGAGCCCTACTCAAGTAACTACAGGAAACAAACAGGCAAAGATATGTCCTTTAAGAAACTTTACTATCATTGTACATATGATACTACTTTTTGTTACATATATAATTTCATGTGGTGTGATTAGCATTGTATTTGTTACTTACCTTACAGTTGTGCTTACAAAGCCAAGTAACGAACATTACACACGGCGGTCGGTTGCTAGGGTATTCTTTCCCGTTGCCATGCGAGTTCGACAGAGTATCGGGTTACAAGAGGCCTACTATTTGCTAACCGTAGAATATTTGAAAATAAACAAAATGTTACGACAAGGAAAATGTATTCAAAATAAGATTAAATTCGCAATTTTAGATAGTTTGAATCTTCCCGTTTGAATTGAGATAGCTGTTTTATTTCGATTTTGCTTTCAAAGACGATTATTTTCTGTTTCAAGGAAGGCCTTCAATTTGACTATATTCTTGATAAGATGGGCCGCAAGTGCCATGGAAAATTCTCGATTTTTATATTTTTCGTCATCTGAGAGGCAAATAAAACTTTTTGTTTTTGGGATTTTTTAATTTTTTATTTTAAGCAAAGTTACAGTCAAAAATATGCATAAAAATGGCATTTTCGCACTTAATTGTCAATAATTCAAAATCGAAGCCATTTTTTAAAAATCCCAAAAACAAAAATCTCGGGAAAACCGTTGTGGTCATTTTGAGCCGTCAATGAGTTAAGTTGGACTCTTCTTGGTGGAGATCTTAAACGATGTTTGCACGAATGTCATGCCGCACGAATGGCGGGAGGGTGTAATTGATACCGGTGTAAACAACACTTATGATATTCAAGGTCACCAACAAAAACGCCGGTAGCTTCGTTACATATTACAGATCTGCCACAAAGCGAAAGCATAGATGTGCTGTCCAGAAAATTGTTTATATTGGTTAAAGACTATATTTTTCGCTTGATTCAAGTTAGTTGGGCGGAAAAGGCCATAAAGCACGGCTTTACCTGCAATGACCGCAGATGACCTAAATAGAACACGGGTTCGGCTCGAATTACGTCAGATGGAACATCGTGGAATAAGGTTCGAATTCGGCCAGAAATGGGAGGTTTCGAGCCCGTATTTGACCACCGTGACATTCAAGCCATAACTTTCTGTCTCATTTTAGCAATAGATGTTTACTGATTGTTTACTGTTATGTTTGTACTCTTTTCAAAGAAGTCAATAGATAATGCATGTATGCTTTGTTTCGTGATACCTTGTATCAAAACATAATTCGTCATTTCCGAAAATGATTTCACCAGGACTTTAGAGTGTAAGTTGTTAGATATTCCTTTTTGTATCTATTTTTCATCACTTTTACGCCCATTTAAGACCTTCTTGATATGAAATAAATTCACAGTATCCACCACAATTGCAAGATGTGTATTTATCAAGTTTCGTATATAAGGCTACTATATAATAAGGGACATTAAACCATCACATAAATTAAAGAAGATTCCAGGGTACCCTGTGCAAAGCACTAAAAAACTTCTCCCTACTGTGACCATCCCAGCAGCTAGAGGGCTGAATTGACCGCCAGAAATACATTAAGTAATAAACAAGAAATCTTTTTAAAAAAGCTGTGCCTTGCCGCGTATTTTATGTTATTTTGGTAAGATAGACTAGATTCTACGCTTAAAAATCCCGAGTTCCACATGTCGCCCCCCTCCCCCCCTCATTATCATAATTTATGTCAGATGAATTATTGGCACATTAAACAGGTTTTGTAAAACTTTTTGACCCACAATGAATATGCATTATTTTTTATTAC
Source organism: Branchiostoma floridae x Branchiostoma belcheri (assembly GCA_019207045.1). Taxonomy (NCBI): domain Eukaryota; kingdom Metazoa; phylum Chordata; class Leptocardii; order Amphioxiformes; family Branchiostomatidae; genus Branchiostoma; species Branchiostoma floridae x Branchiostoma belcheri. The sequence continues at coordinate 23,473,919 of CM033027.1, forward strand.
AAATTAAGTTCCTTCTGATGCAATTTGTGATATATATTTATATAAACATGGTGAGTTAAAGCGTAGATTTATTACGCTGGACCACATACAGTAACATGCGTCTAGAAGAGCGTTTTAATACTCGCCTGGAATGTACTATTGTCTAACTAAGCCATAAAACTCGGCAAGGAAAGAAGAGCCTTTGGAAGGGGCTTTGGAAGGGCTGGGTTAAAAGGTCCGTCCGTCCGTCCATGGAAGAAAGCTGGCGTAAAGCCTTGCCTGGCGGCAAGGCAAAAATCAAAGGCTGTCTTTAAGCTGAAACGAAGGCAGTGGCATATTAGCATAAAATACTGGTAAAAATTCAAATATTTTTCTCTGCTGGTTTTCATAGAAACACTATCAAATCCTATAGTTGTTACAAAGTCCAAGGTCCAGCAACTTTCAAATTTTGGGAAACCAACCTTGCACGATGGTTAAATTTGGCCCCAAAATTTCCAGACTTCTATGTGGGGAATTAGAACACGAATCAGGTTCCATCTGCCGAGATCGAACAGAACGCTGACGTGATCGAACAGAATGGGTGTTCTATTGGAGGTCATCCCCGGTCATCCGCAGGTTGTTACAGTAAACATGCAGAAAACACCCTTGTTTTCCTGGGTGCCGTGCGTCAGAAGAAAAACAAACATTTTCACAAATATAAACCATTATTTGGCAAGCTTAATTTTGCTGCCGCTTAGTTTGGAACATGTGACATGTAACAGAGCTGCTGGCGTCATTATTGGTGACCTTGAATGTTACAACACTTGTTTACGGCGGTATCAATTGCTCCATGTCCCTATCAGTGCGACTCAACATACGAGCAAACATTGTATTTAAATCGCTTACAAAACGCGTGCAAATAAACTCTTTCATGATTTTTGGAATATGGAGGCAATTTTTAATTACGAGGCTTTGAGTGTGAAAAACATGATTTTTCGACCTTATCTTGGTTGTAAAAATAGTTCTAAGTAGAAGTTGAAAAATCCCTAAGACAGAAAGTTTGATTTTACAATCATTACTCATATGATATAAAAGATTTGGATTTTCAGTCAAATTTAGGACCGATCTAAATATGGTATTTGTTTTTTTGTCCACCAAACACCCTTTCTAAACCAACCAACTAGGCACATTTCAGAAAACATGGAGACAAAACTGTGCAACACACGTACACGGTAAGATTTGACTTGTACACACTGCCAGTTTTCATTCAATCTCGACGAGACACGTGCGAGAGGTTGCTTTTCTAACTATCACGATCTTGTAGAAGATGTTTCAGTCACTGTCAGCCCTCCGCGGGGACCGCGCGGGAGCTCCGGTAACCCGATACTCTGCGTTCGAATGGAAACTTTTGGGCCATATTTGACCATCGTGTTGTACTTAGATTGATCTGTCAGCTGAGTTGAAAGTGCCTTATTGTATCTACCGGTTCAATATATGTTTGCAACTTGGAAATGTCTTCCTTATACCAAAATTAGATTTGATATTCACGTGTCTAGAAATATGGCTAATAATGTGGTATCAATTTCTCTATGGAACTAAGGTGGTCCAGGCCATGTTAGAGCTATCACTTGGGGTCTGAGTGAAAATGGGCATAACTCGGCCATACACATTTCAAATTGACTCAAATTTGCAGGAAAGTTAGACTAGATGTGTATCATTGTGCCTAAGTAATTTTGGTACTGATATGTTGTATTAATTTGTTTCTTTTATTAAATTAATAAAGTCATTTTTGAGGGTGGAAAATGTAGTTTAAAGAACCATTCCTAAAGTTCAATACTTGTGTTTTTTTGTGTATAGCTGCTAATACTTACCTTGAAACAGAAACTGGGTGATTATAATGATACTATATTTCCTTCTTCTGAAAAATCATTATTTGTCTATATTATTGATGGATATTTTAGGGTAGGTCTTTCTTTTCTGGCTTATATCAAGTCTACGGAATCATTTTCCTATATTTTTGGCTGTTTTTAGCGTAGAACAGGACATGGCCGATCATCTAACGTTATTTTGGTATTTCCTGAAAGTTTACTATAGTCTTTTAAAATTGTTAAAAGTTTGTACTATAAATTTTACCAACAGAGGCATGTTCTCCAACCAATCAATCTGACAGCCTAATTACTTAGTTTATTTAGCACCTCCTTGAGAAGCAATTATAAGTAATTGACACTTGCACCGGGGCTCAGTTGGTGCTATTGTTATGCGTAGTGTGGTCTGCCAGGTTTGTCTTGCGCTTTTCACCTGACCATACTCCAATGCCCATCCAAAACACAAAATAATGACATGACAAGACAACTGTAAGATTTAAAGGTACATTTTGATGAATGAAGGCTCAGGAATTCCTTTCGTTTCCTGTAGCAGTCAAATAACTGGTCATAGCTGCGCACACAACTAATGATCGAAGGCAAACTGAATGATTGGATTCTATGTAATTAATTTTGGTGATAAAATGGAGACCTAAAATACTGGTACTCGTATTAACCTACGTGTGGCTTCTTTACCGATATTGTGCTTCATTCAGTGGCCCGGGGCCGTAGTGATACCACAGGACTAGACAAAAATCGGCGGCGCATTGTGTCATAAAGACTTTACATGGAATTAGGAAAATTTGGATATGAGGGAATCGGCAATGCACATTGTAACTACAGAGTAGACATAGAGTTATCAGTTTGAGTTAATCATGTCGATTGTATGATGCAATAAAGATAATATCTGCAACAATTTGAACTGATAAAGATGTTAGAAGTTTGAGAAGGCTAGGTGTTTTTTTAAGCTACGTTTTTTTAATGCTACGTTTTTTGCTATTGTAGAAAATCTACTAAAACTAAGTAAAAGACTCTTCTCAAAAGAATACATGTAAAATATTTCGTTTTTGGTTTTTATAACTGTATGTAAGCACTATCCATTCATGTATTTGTCATCATACACGCGTACGGCACTGCACGTCTGTCTCATTATTTGAAACGGCCGGCACAATGTCCCTGACTGCCCGACACCATAGCCAAGCATTTTATAACATTTTGGCGGGCTAATATGAAGAAAAACCATCTAAACCAACGTTGGAATTACAAATGTGCAACAATATTGTGATGAATAGTGAAAAGGATTATTAAAAAAAAGGAAATAGAAAAGTACACCATCTCGGGTTTGAACCCGGGTCAAAACTCAGTTCACATGTAGTATCAAACCCTTACCAACTAAGCCACAAAGACAGGCGCTCAAAAAGGGGTAATTCTGATGTACATGTACAAAGTCTGTTGGTTTAGTATTGTTTGTGCTTGATTGAAGAACAAAAGAGCATTGTCCTCCTCTGGCTGGGAAAGTTGTTTTTACCAAAAGAATTAGACAATAAGAGGAGTCGATTCGCATATACCTGTCTGGGCATTATTTCTTAGAAAAAGAGTTCCGTGTAGCTGTTTTGTGCGCTTTCAACGAGACGAAATTAATAAAAACAACCACGAGAAATTTGTTCGCCATCAGTGCAAAAGTTCTTGAGACAATAACTGTCTAGACAGTCACAATGTGTTCACAAAAGCAACAACTGAAATATTGTGTATTGGATAAGATCTTAACTTAATACTCGTATAGGATGATATAATGCCCAATTGAATTTTTTTTAAACATTTGTTAGGAAGTCTTAGTTATCATGTACAAAGCTAAGGTTATTTTTGATTTATAGACAAATAGTATGAACTACACAATAACCGCAGGTCTGCACATAAGAAACAATATTACATGCTTTATTTCTAGTCACAAAACGAACACCTAAACACTAGGACATGCAGCCCTGTCTTGTCCTAAATGCGTTGTATTTGCTCGGCCATCTAATAGAAATGAAGTCCGGCGGTGCAGCAATTAACTCACCAGGGGAAAATTAGCACCTCATTGGGATGCAAAAGATCAGGCGGGACATTGGGAGATGAACTACTGCATATTTACAAGCACCTAACTCGCACTTGATTCATTACAATATTCAAGTACCTAATCATCATATTTAAATGAAGTATTTGGCAACACTGGCCTGGGCCACCTTAGTCGCGTTGAGTTGGAAGTCTAACAACAGGGACTATGTAGACTGTACAATCATGTAACTGCCAGCCATGTCTCACACTACTAGAGCAAGCCAAGCAAGCATTGTCATTACTTTATATTCTGGGTTAGGTAAAGCTACGTTTTTTTATGTGTTATAATACTTCGATACTTTATCTGTTGTATCCTAATTTCTAAAGTGAATTGAAAGAAGCTTGTGTTGGTCAGTGGTCGCTGAATTGAACTCCACCACAGTCAACAGGAGACTAGCTCTTGTAGTTTACGTTAGCCGAATTTATTCGTGTTTTTTTTAAGTACAGGCTTTCTCTATACGCAATTCAGCCTATGGCTGCAAGATGTTATTGACTCACTGTATTGTACTGTATTGCTAACTGTTGATGTGAACAATAAATCAGGTTACAGTTCAACTATTTCAAGAATAAACCAAGTTATCATTGTTATTATTAAAATAGTGAAAATAAAATATTTTCGCAAAAGAAAGATGCAGACAGACTTAACATAAGCTTAAATGTAAGCTATCAAGTTCAAAGTGGCCACAGTATTTCGATGGATAAATTAGTATACAGCCAGACCTGCTAAATTAAACATTCTTTTGAGACACCTGGATATATTTTCAATACCAAACGGAAATTCACAATCAGTTGCACAATAAAGAATAGATAAAAGCCTTCCTGTCAGCGGTACAAATACCGGTGTCGGTTTTCTGTATCCAGTGACAGACATCCTTCCATCTCAAGACATGGCAGCACTCATACTGCTACATTATGTAGATAATCAGTGATTGTCATGTCAAGCTACCCTTTGACCATGGGGTCATGTCATCATAATCAACATGGCTGCCGCACACCAAGAACCCCACGCCAGCGCAGTTCGTCCTCGTTCCTACCAAGACGAGAGCTATCTGCACGGGTTTCTTGGAACTGTGGGTGACTTACAGAAGGCTGAAGTACTGCAGGATGTCGTCCTTGAAGTCGAGGGCCGGCGGTTTCCCTGCCATCGGCTTGTTCTGTCCGCGGCCAGCCCCTACTTCAGGGCCTTGTTTACAAGTGACATGGCGGAAAGTCGTCAGAAGACGGTTGTTTTACAGGTAGGTTTGGTGTAGAATAGAGTAAAAAAAATCGAAACAGAGAACTTCTAAAGATGCTACGTACCATAGAGAACATATAAAATTGGGGAATTCCATTGTTTACCTAAACGAACAAAAATTATGTTGAACTTTCCTTGTCCCCCACTATGCCCCCTCCCCACCTACTGACCTCTTTGACATTTTTGGGTCAAAGTGGTACATAATATCTACTACTTCTTACTAGTACTTCATCTGTTTCTGATAACTGTGAATAATTTCTTAAAGAATATAAAAGATACATGCTCATTATAATATTGCCATAAATACTAGTAATAAATAAAATAACCGAATGGGAGAAAAATTGTGATTTATTTTCCTTCTTTATCTTCCTCCTCCTCTTTATTTTCCTCCTCCTAACAGTGATACCTTATGTGCTAAATGTTTGAGCATTGTTACGATTTTCTGTTCTGCAGGGTTTGGATGCAGGCATGTTTGGGGAGATCCTGAGTTACATCTACTCTGGAACCCTCCATGTGTCCCTGGACAAAGTGCAGCCCCTGTACCAGGCAGCCGACCTCCTCCAACTGGACTATGTGAGAGACACCTGCAGCAGCTACATGGCCATGAACGTGGAGCGCTCCACCTGTGTGGACCTGTACATGTTTGCTGATGTCTTCTCTGTGGACAGTGTCCGAAAGGCTTGTTTGCTGGGGATTGCCAGATACTTTACTGAGGTTAGTCTTCATATTGGGTTAGGCCAGTGTCCCAAATAGCAGTCCAGTTATGCATCTATGTTGCATACACTGCAATTTGGTTCAAAGAACTACAAAAACTATCTGATATGGGAAAGGAAATGTAGCTTTCAATGAAGTATGCAATATTTTGAATAAAATGAACCATAACATAATATAGCATAACAAACAATTATGGGAAAAGGACACATTTAAAATAATTGTTAATGTTCTATTAGGCTACATCTTTATATTAGCATTTTTGGTGCTTAAAGGTTAGGTGTAAGAGTACATCTACATAAAATAACCTCCCAAAAGGTAAGGTCCCGGGCTAAGGCAGGCCGGCCTGTAGGGCATTCCACTCTGGTTTTGTTAGCAGAAAAAATATTTTTATATGAGTTGTTTCTGACCAGTATGGATTGCAGTTTGTGTTCGTGCACGTGGCTACCTCGAGTACGCCCCTGGCTGGTCTGAAAAAAAAATAGCGGTATCAATATTAGCATAATGTGGTTGTTGATGAGTTTGTAGAATTTGATGAGGTGGGCAGTGCCTTGGTACATGTACATGTAATCTGCATCCACAGTTTTCCTTTACCATCGAGTTTTGCAGCCTGAGTGTGAATCAGCTGACCGAGATCATCAGCCACGATGAGCTGGATGTTAAAGACGAGACAACAGTGTGGGAGGCTGTGGTGAGATGGGTGCAGCACAGCAGAGAGGACAGGTTTGTGGTAATTCTCTATTGGTGCATATGAGGGTTGAAACTCAAGACAAACTGAGTAAATAAGTAAGGAACTGCTTTAATACCAAGGAATCAGCTGTACCCACAACTACCTTGTCCCTACAGACTGCACCTCCTACCCAGCATCCTTCCTCACATCCGCTTCAACCTGCTGACCCCAGGCGGCACGGCAGCTATTTTGGAACACCCCCTGGCCAGGGAGGATCCTGGGAGTTCTGAGGTCATCAGGAATGTTGTACAGAAAGGAAATCCCAACCTGAAACCGAGGCATGGGATGTTTACGGAGATGGCCCTGCAGCCCTTTCAGGCCAGTGGGTCGGTATATACTTATTTATTTCTTTGTTTTTTAACTGAAAAAGGCCCTGTATGTAATAAATATACAAGCACATACTATTTTCTCTAATTCAGAACTACATATTCTAAGACTTAAGAGACTACAGAATTTGAAAGAACAGTGCATGTTGTGATTCCAGCCTCATCCCTACAGAGAGTTATGAGTTTCCAGTCCAGTTTTATTGACAGTCTCTGATATACTTTTTCTTTTTTAGTGCCAATGACGTCATCTTCATGAACCCTCGGGAAGGGAAGTACATCAGCTGCAGTTACAGGCCTGAAGACCTCCCTCGTGCCATCGCCATGACAGTCACCAGTGATAACAACATCTTCATCCTGACTCATGAACGAGAGAGTAACAATCAGTTATCCGTGGCTAAGTACAACCATGCGGGGAATGTGTGGGAAGATGCTGGTATGTCCTCAGTATCTAAGGAAGATTTTAGATACAACCAAACGTACCTTATTGAAGTTGATGGGATTTTATACTGTCTTTCTGTCAATGAATCCGGAGGCGAGATATGGATGATAAAGTACAACCAGTACACAGACCAGTGGCAGGAGTGTTCACAGCAAATTGACATTACTGAATACTACGACTTCTATGTAGCATTGTCCTGTGGCTCATTCCTCTTTTTCCTTGCGAGCTCGGAGCTGCATCGCTACGACCCAAGCCAGGACCGTTGGTGCAAGCTGACTTCACCAGGGTACATTGAAGATGTCTGTTCAGCCGTTGCAATGGGAACAGAGATTTTCTGCACAGACATGAACTTAAATCAGACTTTGGTGTACGACACAGAGTTAGACTGCTGGCAGACACTGCAAGGCTGGCAGAATCCAGGAAACTTTTATATTGACCATATTCCCAGTCTTTTCGTACTGGAGAACCAGCTGCACATCTTTTTCACCTGCTGTAGTGACTCCCAGGAAGGATACAGAAATCTGGTATATGTGTATGACAGGTCTGCTGATGCCTGGATAGACATGAGGGCAACCCTGCCCAATACGGAGTATTTTACGCATGGTTCTCATTGCATTGTGGCACGTATATACCTACCATATCTTAGGGGGGCATAGAAACATAATTTCTGACGCTTTTTGTCGTTAGGTTACGGATGCATAGAGTGGCTGACAGGGCTGATCGATAACATTTTGTTCAGATCACGGGTATTGCTGAATGTCTCAACAATGGGATTTGTATTGTAGTGGTAGATTTAATACTAAGTAGAAATATTACAGAAATACTTCCATCCAGGGGGTTCCAGTAAACTATATAGGATGGTACCCAGACTGAGACGATATATGGAACTTTTACCGTTACATTAATTCCTATGTGATTCTAATGGCATTTTCTATACAGTTTTTTTTTCCTGTGATGCCATTACCATTGTACAAAATGTTTAGGTTTATTGTGTGACATGTATGTTACTTGCTGTCAACGTTTGTTGGTTTTCAGCCATTTGTTAACTTAGGCGGATCAGATTTTAGACATGTATTCCAGATATAATGTATAATTCTAGAATAATGCTTTTTGTATAATTTTTGTAACAATAAATATTTACTGATGGAAAGATAGTGTAAATCGCTGCAAATCTAAGACAGCAGAAGACATCTCTTTATGTGCGAGATTTATTTGAAAAACTCACCATATGTGCACCTTTCATTCCTTACTTACCGTTGATATTCTGTTATTACATTGCCGTCAATTTCCACTCCTCTCCAGAAAAGATGAGATCCTCTTCATGAACCCCAGGGAAGGGAAGTACGTCAGCCGCAGTTACCATTTTAAAGAATATTGTTCAGTGGCAGCCATGGCAGTCAGCAGTGATAGCAACATTTATATGCTGGCTAGAGATTCAGGTAAATTGACCATGTTCAAGTACAAGCATATAAGGAATGCACATATTTGGGCACATGCAGGTATGTCCCCAGTATTTACATTCCTGGAACAAGGAAAGAACTCGCTTGACTACAACGAGCACCTCGTTGAAGTTGATCGTACTTTATACTACCTTGGCGTGAAAAAGAGAAGCGACAGTACCTTGGTGCGAATGAGAAAGTACAACTGGTACTCTGACCAGTGGCAGGAGTGTTCACAGCTGGAAGTTGACGGACTTTCTAAACTCAGTGCTGCAGTAACCTGCTGTTCGCACCTCTATTTCTTCACAAAGTCGAAAATGCATCGCTATGACCCAAGCCAGGATCTGTGGCACCAGAAGACACCACCAAGAACCGATCTTCCAATCTGCACAGCCGTTGCCATGGGAACAGAGATCTTCTGCACGGACGATCTGTTTACTCGGACTATGGTGTACGATACAGAGTCAGACAACTGGCAGGATTTGCAAGGCTGGTTGTCCCCAGAATTCCCCTCTCACCTGGATATGAGCAATCCCCAATTCTTCGTACTGGAGAACCAGCTACACTTAGTGCTAGAAGCCTATGAGACTACCAGAGAAAGGTCATCAGCACAGTATATGGTATATGTGTATGACAGGTCTGCTGATGCATGGACAGACATGAAGGCCACAATCCCAAAGAATAGATATGTATCGGGTGGTTCCATGTGCCACGTGGCACGTATGTACAACCCACTTTCTGATGCACAGTATGCATTCATGTATTAGGTGCCTCCCAAGCCTTGTGACCCCACACTGGGAGGGTCGGGGGTTTAGTGTATTCTAAATGCTCTGGCGTTTGCAGTTATGAAGCTAACCCCATGAAATTCACACAGAATTCACAAAGACATGTAAGAATTACCACCATGATGTTAGATTGGGTGAGTTATGGATAATTTTCCAAAAAATATGGCATCAAAAATGAACTTCCTGTATAGAAAGTCACTATCCGATTGTGACAAATTTAGTGCAATACTTGCCAAAAATTTGGTCACAAACAATAATCTACGTACCAACACATGCACTCAAAGTATTATTGTAGTTGCATTTTACCAAATAGAAGAGAAAGTCAAGGTATAGTGCTTGATTTTTCTCCAAAACTTGGCACTGTGTGGCAAGCACACGCTGGCACCGAGCCGCCATTTAAATCTACAGGCACTTAGCTTACATGTCAGAGGACCACTTGCCTGCTCCATATAAGGCATGGCCCCAAGGAATACCGAGAATTAATGTCTCTAAAATAGGGTTTCTGTTGGTTGAAAGCCCCTTCCGAAGATCCCCGAAGGTTGAAGCAATTGTCTGTCCATGGGGAACAGCAGGCTAACTACCGAACCAGCTTGCTGCGTGGGGCATACATTGTGTACATTAGAACATACAAGGGGCTTTCTGGTGATTATATCGGCTAAAAACTGTGGAAAACACAATCAAGAGAAGACCATACAATTATTTTACATAACAAACATGTGCTAAAATGTTTTAGACTTGTAGTAACGTGTAATAGTCATGTCGATAAAGGCTCCAGTAATAGTTATTGACTGATTGATTTTAGTTTCTCCTAACTGTGGGCTATACCAAATGTATCCAAAGATTGAAAGAAAATAGGTACAGATTTATTGAATCGTAGTGTTTTGTGCTTTTACTTTATATGTAATGGGCTTGTAGATTATTTTTCTAATACATTCTTAAAGATTCAATCGTATTTTATGAGTTTTCATACAGATATATTCCATGCCTACCTCCTCAATGTTGGTAGCAACCTTTGGAGTTCCCCTGCATGTTTGATCAAAGATGTACACATGTATGTCCTGGGCTTCTTGTATCTTTCAATCATATCGGCCGAGAAATTTCAGTCCCCACGAGTTTGCACCACAAATTTTAATGTAATGTGGTATATGAAGTGGCACTATGCTTTGTAAGTGGCATTTCAACCAGAGAAACCAAGCATTAGATATACGACCCGACCTGACCCTCGATCTGCACCACAGGTGGTACACTCTTATCACCATCCAGCCCAGCCTGGTCAGGTCTGGTCTCTTGAATTCGGGAAAAGTCGGAAATCGGTTCCGCATGAGTGATTGTCTCACTTGGGAAACACCTTAGATGCAACAAACTATACGATGGCTTCCATGTGAAGTTTATCTGTATTTATATGACGTCTCTGTTGATTTGAGTGTTCATGATGAGATAGCAGTGGGTAGTCTCTCTATTCATTTGTGTGTTTGTATCAGCTTCACGTAGCTTTGTTTCAGCGGAGCATGACTGTTTAAGGATATCTCCGTCTTTTAAAGTTTACAGTTTACACTGAATGTAGGATAGCATTCTCTGCATTCAAAGTTAAACCTTAACCTTTGTCAAAAAATGCATGTTTCTGCAGAAGGGCCGCCTTATGATGAATGAGCTAATGTGTCCTAAAACTGAACGTTTGTTACCAGACAGCGCAATCTTAAAGAGGCCTGTCCAATTATTGTATTTTGTTTCATCTGCCATTTCATTTACTAAGGCCATGTTGATTTGATTATATGGATGACATCCTCTGGGAACTCCAAAATTGATGCGAGCGAGCGAATAAAAATAAAGTTTGGCCCCCCCAAAAAGTTGCCTTCAGTATGAAATCTAAGTGGTCAGGAAGGTTGAACATAGGACTAAAAACACATAGTATGGTATAACAACAGTCTGAGGTGTAGGGACCAGTACATTGTACAGGTGAAAAACATTTTATTTTTCTTCTTGGACTGATCCAATAAAAACAGACCTGAAAAAAATCAGTGGAACGGGTTTTGCCAATTATAAAATTGTACCAAGTTTCTACAGTGAAAGGTAGAGAGACAGCATTTATTACATGGAGATGGGATTTTAAAATGGGAGTCCACCAAACAGATTCCTTTGTAGCAAAATTGACCCATTACCATTGTTTTGAGTATTGCCAGTTCTCAAGTTTCCACATACAATCAGGTCCAGGTTCAGGTCCGGAACTGGAAATGATCCTTTGGACCTGAACAGGACCTATACCTGAATTTTCTGTACCGGTACCTACCCCTGCCGACAATATTTTTTTAAAAATTCTGTCCTTTCACATCTTATTCTTTGACTTTAGATTTATTTTGGCATTCTATGGCATTAGTTATATGTTTTCTGATACTTTTTCTTCAATCTACAGCATATATGTGCTCATTTTACAGCTGCTTTGCACAATTTACTGTATGGTTAAAAACTTTTTTTTTGGAAACGGCCGAAAATTGGTGCGAGCGCGCATGTCATCCATATAATCAAATCAACATGGCCTAAATCTGACAATTTTTTAAAACTTTTTAGGTCAATATTACTGCTCTTGATACTTTACAAATATCATTCTGTTATATATCTAGTTTGTTGTATGATATCCCTACATTAGCTCGCACAATGAAGATGTGCACACGCACACGCATTCATTCACTCAATGTGCTTTATTTTCATGGTAACATATCCTTCTTTTACTACAATTTAATGAATGTTAACAACAATATTTTCTTGAAGCACTGTTTTCTATGATATTTTGTCAAATGTTACGGTATAACAGTTATGTGTGACCAAGACGATTTCTGATGCCTTGAAAATTCGTTTCATCCATCCATAGTGAAGATACTACAATTAGATATCATTAGACGTCAGCAACACCTTGGTGCAGGAAGACCAATCTTCATTGCATGGACAAGGTCCATACCTGTGTAAATGTTTGAATTAACACATTAATAACTTCCTGAATGAAACTGACTGACCAATTAACAGCTTGTAACAGTTTCCAAGAATCCTGCTGGCGCATAAAAACGACAAGACTTACCAGCGGAAAATTCTTAAACCTTTGGATTTCTTGCCCAGGGTAAGAACTATAAGGAAGTGCTCCCACTGTGACTTGTCCAGCAGTTTGAATGGTGGATTGACCCCTATAACTACATAAACTCAAAAACATCCCAGACTGTCTACCAGCTAGAAACAATGGTCAGAGATAGATTTGCATATTACAGGTCACTGATTCAAATATTCTGTACTGGTTTGGTTTTCATAGCAACATTATCAAATCATACAGAATGACCCAAAGTAAGTAACAAAGTTACATAATGCAAGGTTTCAATTAGATAAGATCATGTAATAATAAGATAATTCTATCTGCAGTTCTGGAAAAACAACTTTCTTCAAATTTCAAATCATCCTTGTCAAAATTGTACCAAAGCATCTACTTGCATCTACATTTCGAACTTGAAAATGTCTTCCTTACAAGTTCTAGCTGTCATGAGTGTGTGTATTAACATGACTTGTAATACTTGACTTATAGTATGAGACTAGTACAAACCTATGTTCTGTAGAACTGCACAAAAAAACTGCCAGCTGATGTCTCACACTGAATAGCAACCCAGTATTGTCAGTACTTCATATTCTGGGCCAAATGTTCTTCAACAAGCTAATTTCTCTATGATGTGTAGTCTTACTTCATTTTTTATCTGTTGTCTCTAGATTTCAAACAGGATTTGAAGAGTAAATTGTACTTTCTCAGTCAGGCCACCACTGATGTTAACTGCACGGGTGCCTGTAGCATACTGAAACCCATAGTTTATATTATCTGGTCTTTATATAGTTTTACCAGCCGGTTTAAGGTAAATACTTGAAAGGCCGACATTTGCCCGCGATTATATATTAGCATATAACAATTCATATTCAACCAGAAATGAAGTCTTCCATCTCAACCTTGACATTGACCGATCTTTCCAAAACGTCAACCAACATCATGGATTTCAAGCCACGTGCCTATACAAACTTCCAAATGATTTGCAAATGATGGCACCGGAGTCCAATATATGCATTTAAATTCTAACGAATCCCAAATTAAACCAAATCAATGCGATTTACATCACAAGTTTTTCTTTCCAACAGAGCTGCTGGGCAAAATGACTTAAAACAGACAGAACAGTCAGGTGAATATGACGTTTGCAAAGAAAGACACAACTTTCGATTTCTGTACAACGCTACATAACTTACATCCGACCAATCCACAGATCTAGATATGCATGAAAATCTTGAACACTCTGTAATATATCTTAAACTTTAATGATGTTCTCTGCCGGCGTTACAGATATAAATGTTGCTCTTTTTTTACATCGTTACTTAGGCATTTTCCTGTCTAAGAGGTGATGATGGCTCTTTTACTGCTACGCTATCTGGGTAATCAGTGGGTGAAAATTTACTCTTTGACCTTCGGGTCATGCTATCATCATCAACATGGCTGCCGCGCAACAAGGTCTACACGTCAGCGCTGTTCGTCCTCGTTCCTACCAAGACGAGAGCTATCTGCACGGGTTTCTTGGAACTGTGGGTGACTTACAGAAGGCTGAGGTACTGCAGGATGTCGTCCTTGAAGTCGAGGGTCGGCGGTTTTCCTGCCATCGGCTTGTTCTGTCCGCGGCCAGCCCCTACTTCAGGGCCATGTTTACATGTGACATGGCGGAAAGTCGTCAGAAGACGGTTGTTTTACAGGTAGGGTTGGTGTGACGTGTGGATAGAATAGAGTGTAACAGGCAGCTTGTTAATATGATACGTATCATACAGAATATATACAGCAGGGGAACCCATTGTTTTCCAAAACCAACAGATGGTAAACGTTGCTTTGATGTGGCCCACGCTATGCCCCCCTCCCCACTCTTTGGAATTTAGGGTCAAAGGTCAACTTTACAATAGGTGCTGGAGATGATAAAGATTTATTTCTTATGAAAGTTATTTGTGATATATTCTGCTTTATACACCAAGAAGGTGATACTCTTAAAAGGCTATTGGAGTTTTCTTTTACACAACCAAATAATCCCTTTACGCAACTAATTGATCTCGGTCATGGGCCGAACACACTGCCACTGCACTACGCAGTCCCACTGTTAATATGTTATGTTGTTTTGCAGGGCTTGGATGCAGACATGCTTGGGGAGATCCTGAGTTACATCTACTCGGGAACCCTCCATGTGTCCCTGGATAAAGTGTGGCCCCTGCTTGTACCAGGCAGCCGACCTCCTCCAACTGGACTATGTGAGAGACACCTGCAGCAGCTACATGGCCATGAACGTGGAACGCTCCACCTGTGTGAACCTGTACACATTTGCTGATGTCTTCTGTCTGGACAATGTGCGAAAAGCTTGTCTGAAATGTATCGATAGAAACTTTGCTGAGGTGGGTCTAAAATTTTGATTGTAGAGCACTTCATTTTACTTCTCGTTCATACAAGAGATGCTGTAATTTTGTCATGAAATTGTAGAAGAATGAGTTTGTGCAACAGCTATTGTCATATAACCAGGCGCCACGGACCAATCAGAAGGCCCTGTTTCATGTTGGTTATGATGCCGTAATATTTCAGGCCAGGGGGTATTCCCCTTCTGACTGGTCAGAATGAATCGACACCGGCACCAGTGTCGATTCATTCTGACCAATCAGAAGGAGAAATCCATTTATGAAAGTAAGGGATATGCAGGCATGGCCCATCAAAAGGAGTGAAATATATGTCAGAGCAGAGGGAATAAGTAACTGCAAGGGGAGAATGGCTGCTTCTGTTAACATTGATAATCACAGAGTTTTCTTTTTCCAAGAACCGAAGACTGCAATGTTTTGAATATTTTCTGTGAAAATTTTGGTTTCAAAATGCAATCTGTTATGTATGTGCCAAAGAAATTCACATGTATAGTACCAAGGGATCTATGCGTCATACAGGAGTTTACAAGTTTTGGTAGGCCACGAATATGATAATAATGAAAAGCTTCGCTCACCCGGTGGTTTTATTAGGTGGTTATAGCATAGGAAGAGGCGTTTTGACGCCATGTACACCTAGGAACAGGCGGGTCATTAACCCTTAATTGTAGACCTCAAATTTCAGTTTGCTGTAGTTTGTGTATTAGTGGATGCCGTGTACAAATTTGAGTTTTTAACCTTCATAGCTGTCCTTGGAAACATACAAAAGAATAGAACTCACTTTTCAGTGCCATGCATGTACATTTACTCTGTACCCCACAGGTTGCCTCCAGTGAGTTCAACAGCCTGAGTGTGAATCAGCTGACTGAGATCATCAGCCACGATGAGCTGGATGTTAAAGAGGAGACAACAGTGTGGGAGGCTGTGGTAAGATGGGTGCAGCACAGCAGGGAGGACAGGTGGGTGTCATTATATTCAGAATATATAGGTACTTTTCATTTGCTTTTTAGTAATTGTACGGATGCATTGTAAACCATTATTGGCAACTGAAACACGTTTCTATTGATTGCATTAATGTCAGTATCTTCAACATAATTCAACAATCAAGTATTTTCTACAACAATGTAAAATGATGTAACCTTAATTCACCCCTACCCTGTACCCGACAGACTGAACCACCTACCCAGCGTCCTCCCTCACATCCGCTTCAACCTGCTGACATTAGACGACACTGCAGCCATCTTGGAACACCCCCTGGTCAAGGAGGATCCAGGGAATTCAGAGGTCATCAGGAATGTGGTACAGAAAGGAAACCATGACCTGAAGCCAAGGCTTGGGATGACCACGGAGATGGCTATTCTTTTCGATCTGTTCAAGTAAGTTTATACTTCTTTATAATATGGCAATGTAGGTTGGGAACAATCTTTGATCAATAGTTAGAATACATGTCGTTCTTTGATTTTGTAAGCCCTGGCACAATCCTTGCACAATGTCATTTCGGTCCTGCAACACACACATTGCCAGGCATGTATACATTTATATACTCTGCAGTGATATGCGACTTATACTTGTCTTAAGGATGAGGCTACAAGACTTGATATTATAGATGGCATCAGGAGTGCATTCTGTGGTTTAAGCTCTTCCCTAAATAGAAGTAGTAAACTTGTATTTGTGATGTGTTGTTTTTATTTCCAGGCCAGATGATCTCCTCTTTATAAATCCTCAGAAAGGGAAGTACATTACCTGCAGTTACAAGCATGAAGCCCTCAATCGAGTCTCAGCCATGACAGTCACCAGTGAAAACAACATTTATGTCCTGGCTGATAAGTCTAGGGAGCTGTTTCAGTACAACCATGCAGAGAATGTGTGGGAACATGCTGTTATGTCACCAGTATCTAATCTGGCACCAGGAGATAATTCCATTTACCACCGAGAGCTCCTTTTTGAAGTTGAGCGGATTTTGTACTGTCTTGGAGTTGACTATAGAACGGGAAGTTTACTAGTGCGGATGAGAAAGTACAACCGGCACACGGACCAGTGGCAGGAGTGTTCGCAGTTGGAACTTGACACTGCGACACACCACAGTGAAGCAGTGTCCTGCAGTTCACACCTGTATTTCCTGACAAGCTCGGAAATGTATTGCTATGACCCGAACAAGGACTGTTGGTACGAGCGGACTGCAGCAATGATCATTCCTGATGTGTACACAGCCGTTTCTTTCGGACCGGAGATTTTCTGCACAGATAGTAACCTCACTCATACCATGATGTACGACACAGAGTCTGACCACTGGCAGAGGCTACAAGGCTTACCAAACACATTGAACCCTGTTTTGGTGATTGAAGAACCCAGACTCTTTGTAATGGAGAATGAGCTACACATATGGTTAAACTGTTCTAACTATGTTGATGACAATAATGAGTATGACAATCATGTTATATATGTGTATGACAGGTCTGCTAATGCCTGGAGAGACTTGGAGGCCACTTTGCCTTATGGGGAATATTTAACCTATGGTCGTCAGTGCCCTGTGGCTCGTATATGCCTACCATATATCAATGTGCAGGATAACGACCCATAGTATATAACTAGGCTCGCAAAGCAGGACTATTGAATGACATTTTTGTTTAGAAGTAGGTTTTTAGCAAATGTCCAACAATGAGATAGATTTTAGTACATTTTAAACGTTGCATTTTTACAACGACCCTTCCACAAACTTATGTGGCCCAAGGGCCTCAGAGCAGAGATGGACGCTGACTTGTGCAACAATTGCGGTCCGGAGAAGACGATAGATTTTTAAGGTCCTTTCTGAGGCTTTAAGATAAGCATAGTCCATGACTGAACGCTGGAAGCACCCTCCATAAAACCCTTATTGTACTTAATGATATGTTCTATTTTTATGTTCCATATGTTTTCCCGTAGTGTGATTAAATTTTGCTGTAAGTTAGCCTGACTAAGTTTTGTATGTTATCCTGACTAAGATAACATGAAAACCTAAGTTTTATTTCTAGTAACCCCTTCAGGCCAGGCCCTTCGGAGGACTCTATGAATCCCAGGTCAGCGAGAACTATAGTGTCGCAAAGAGTTTGACTATTAATGTTATTTGTTTTTATCTTTTGTTAAAGAAACCAATTTGAAAGGTTAATACATATATATAGATTACAGCCAGTTGATATATCCGCCTATACTATAGATAGATTCATTTAGGGTTACGAATATCTTTTCTTGGAACAACTATACACGACCATGAAATTAGAACCACTTTATATATCTGTGTTTCCATATAGAATATATTGATTTTGAACAATAGGTATCTAATGAGTTATCCCTTCATTAAGTGCCATTCAGCTTAAAAGCCAATTTTAGTAAGTTGTACTTTGATGGAATTATCAGATGATACATTGCTGGCCGATTCTGGTCAACGGCCGGGGGAATTATTGGCTTCTCGGGGGGAAGTATAACCTCTGAATAATGAGACTCTTTTTACACAACCATTGCTTTAATCATACTGACGTCTGGGTGTCAGTTGTGTTAAGCAATGGCTATGTAAAAAGAATTTCCTCATACAGCGATGAACCAACCTGATGGGACTATTCATGGAGGTGTAACCTCATTGTCATCTTCGAACCTGCCTAGCTGCTCTTTGTGGCCTTTACCTGTTTGCGGTATCCAAGACGGAATGATTACGTATCATACTCTTCGTCTGTCCCTATTGCACCACAACTTCTCTGGTCATGAATAATGACCGTGAAAGTAGCTGGGAGTCAGCTCAACAGCAGATACTGGAGGCGACCACACAAGCGTCACTCCTACGTCTATAGGATTAGTTTCGAAATCACTTTTACGTCGGCACTTCTAAACTGTATAGCGCACACGGCGTCTTCATTGGTTAAAAAGTTTGCAGTGCGTGGGCATAACCCCGAGATTTGTCTGCCACTTGCAGAAAAACAACGGGCATTCTCCCTGCGTCATACCCCACTGATCCTTCCATATAAGGGCAAGCGCTTCAACTCTTCTGCCAGACTAATCGTGGTATCTTCTTCTCTATTCATGAATCTTTGACGTTGGCTGTCGTGAACTGCGTACTCTTTGTCACAGTTCAGCAGACATGTACGGGGAAGCAGAGCCCGTCCGGAACCCTTCCTCCGGCCCCAGTCGCGGCCAAACCAGTGGACAGCCGCCCCAACCCCATTCTGTCCGTCTGGGTGGTTCCCACGGGCGTGTCCGTTTTAAAAAGGATGCTGACAAATGGCAAGGAGACCAAGAAACGTCTACAGAATACTACGAAGAAGCCGAGGCCGTGAAAAGTTCCGCCAGGTACACGACTGCAGGTAGCTGACTTTTTTTGCAGTTTGCCTCTCATTTTTACGAATACTATACTTCTGTGCAATAAGAAGGTTTTCCGAAGGGAGGGTGTATAATCTATATCAGGCGTGTTATTCACATTTCTTCTTATCATCTGAAGAATTGTAGTGATGGCAGATACATATTTACAAAATAAATATTAATCAAGTATGAATAAAGATCTGGCTGTAGGCATATACAGTTGCTCAGAATTTAGAGCACAGAGAAACAGAGTGAGCTATCTTCGGTCGAGACTCCTCCTCGGCCAAATGAATATATATTTGGATTCTTCTGTCGATTTGACAGATGAGGAGACAGACAGGCATTTGCCTGTTTGCCTGACCTGCACATGACTTTTTAGGGTGAAGGAGGGGTGTGCAATCTCATGCAGTTTAAGGCCTGTGACACCTACGGATTGTCCAGTCGAGCAGTTACATGCCCGTAACTTTTGATGTAACTATCTGTTTTTAACAAAATTTGGCCAGTTGACGTAACTCACGCGTATTCAAAATATGATCGACACGAAAATTGCGGATCATGAAAATTTTGGGTAAAAAAATCATATTTTTGGTAAAAAATGTGATGTTATTAAAATGGGTCTGTGCCCACAATGAAATGACTGTCTAACTGAGTCATATTTTCTGGAGTAATAGATTATATCTCTGTGATATCTAATGTGCCCGGGCCTTTTGCCGCTTTACATCGGTAAGGCTCCATTTTGGGGCAAAAACAGAATTTTTTGATAATGTTTGGGTATTTTTCGTACAAATATCAATACAGCCACGGAAATCAAAGATATTGCAAGAAGGCCCGCTTGATTTCTGAAGGTCTAAGGCTTAATGAACCTAAATCTGCACAAAACTCGTAATAAAACTCGTGCCCTGATGTGGGCAGGGGCCGACGAAACACTACTTACCCTACAAGAACTGCGCCCAAGTAAGACATGTTTGACTGTAAGTAACATTAACCGATGGTAAAATATGAATGTTTTATGTCTGTATCTGTTAAATCGCTGTTGTATCAATGCGAAATTTCGCAAGCAGTTAGCCTTATAAGGCATCAGTCAACTGCCATACAATCATTTTGGGCTAGAAATATCGATTTATAGCATTATTTTGCTGTTTCCTTGAAGTATGAGCGCCTCGCTGCTTTACCGCCACTCCACACCCCGGGAGGTCGGAACGCATGTTCGGACTGTACCACTTGAAGCTCTCGCGGGGGTGCCCTTTTGTTAACCGCTTCTAGTTATGTCGATATTTGATAAATACTAGATCAATATCTGTAACACTCAACATTGATAAGTCTTAAAAAAGGAGTCAGTGTAACCCATACATCGTAAGTTCCTGTTTGCGCAATGTAACATTAGGTACTGACATTGGACCGTTCTAAAAACGCTCCGGCCCGGCGGGGTTACCTGAGGCCACGCAGTGGTTCAAATTTCATGTTCGACCAAAATTGCCACAGGCCTTAAAGTGCCCGTGATTCCTTCTCCACCCTCTAAGTCTCACAGGGGCAATTGTATGCAACGTGTGAGGCGGCTCCAGCAGATGCAGCTTTGTTGTTCGGAGTATCCGTCTCCTAGGAAGACTTCCAACCAAGGATATAAGGGGTTCCTCCTACCACTGACTCGTGTGCCATGGCGGGTGCGTCAAACCCGAACATGCCCCTAAGGCCTGTCTCGGCCACAAAGCCCCGCCAAGGCCACTAGCCGCAGCTACAGAGACTCATTTACACACACATATATATATATATATATATATATATATATATATATATATATATATATATATATATATATATATACACTCGGCACAAAAAGTTTGGAATATCAACTTTAGTATATCATATTTCCGTTATTTATGCATCAATTTCAATGTATTATATATCATTAGAAAGCTTGTGTGATTTTCTTTCCTATGGTATCAAACTTATTATGATTATAAACACATGAAACGAGCACAAGGCCTGCTTACGTGAGTGGGTCACGAAAAAAAAAGTGCCCAAATTCCCCTACTTCGGTTAAACACTGCATCGTCCTGTTGATATTGGCGCATGTGTCACTGGTTCAATCAATCCTCTTTTCACCTCACATTTTGTATACGGAACATACAAGTTTTTAGCACACTTGAGTAGAGTTCATCTGCCCTTTCGATAGTTGGATGGCAGAATCAAAGCGTGGATGCGGCAAGGAGAACCGCACGCTGACAAGTCAAGAGTAACTTTCGGCATTTGGTGGTGGAGGCAGCGTCATGGTGTGGGGCGGTATAACCACCATAGGGTAAACAAGACTCGTCATCATTCCAGGGAAATTAATGTGGTGACATATAGGGACACCATCCTCCATCCAGTAGCAACATTCTACCTCTTCAATATTGGACCAAATGCCATTCTGCAAGATTACAACACCAGTCCACACAGAGCAAGGACCATTGGATGCTGGAGCACAGACTTAGGGTGGAATAGCCTTCCTACGGCTTATGGCTAGCACTCGATTGATCACCTCTTGCCATGGTTCAGATTTTTTGCTTGAATAAAGAGTAATAGTAGCTTTGATTGACATGTCCTGTTTATTCAACTTGCCTTCATTCACAAGTCAATACTGACGGAAGAAAATGAGCAGAATGGTGTGATTGACTTTAGTAGGGTAAGTTTGGCACTTTATCTTTAGGACCCCCTGTACGTAAGTGGGCCTAGTCCTCGTTCCACGAATTTACACTCATCAAATGCTCTACTCAGATATGCTAAAAAGAAACTTGGATGTTCTGTATACCAAACGTTAGGTGATAAAAGGATTGATTGAATCATTGTCACCCGCGACCATAACAACGGTTGAACCGGACGATACAGTTTTGAACAGAAACGGGGGAATTTGGGCACTTTTTTTTGGTGACCCACTCACGTTAGCAGGCCTAGTGTATGTTCCGTGAGTTAACAATGATAATGAGTTTGATACCTTTGGAAAGAAAATCAGACAAGCTTTCTATAGATATATAATATATTTAAATTGATGCAGAAACAACATAAATATGATCAACCGAAGTTGATATTCCAAACTTTTTGTGCTGTATAAACGCCCTTCGGTGTAACACACCAGCTTCTGTATCTGTATCTAAATATAGCCGGTATAACCACCCTTCGGCGTTGCATACCAGCTTCTGTATCTGTATCTATATACCCGGTATAACCGCCCTTCGGCGTAGCACACCAGCTTCTGTAACTGTATCTATACAGCCGGTATAATCGTCCTTCAGCGTAACACACCAGCTTCTGTTGCTGTTTCTATACAGCCAGTATAATCGCCCTTCGGCGTAACCCACCAGCTTCTGTATCTGTATACAGCCGGTATAATCGCCCTTCATCGTAACACATCAGCTTCTGTGTCTGTATCTATGTAGACGGTAAACCATTAAATTATATTACACTGAGTGACCTAAGTTTTGCCCATCTGTTTGCAAGTGTAGTTTTTGTAAACTATGGAGATAATATGTCCTTGCTGTGCTTGGTGATAACGGATTGACTGATCAATTGATTGATTGATTGATCGATAGATTGATCGATTGATTCCACTTATTTTTAATTCAAAAGAAAGAGCTATTTAAAAGAACTTCTGTGAAATTCTTGTGAACTATGATATACATATATATAAATAGAGAGAGATGCCTAAAAAGTTGAAATTTGGGCAAGGTTTGCGATGACCAGAACAAAATTTCTTTCAAACAGACCGATCGTATCCGGAAGATGAAAGCGGCCGCCGTGCTCTAAGCAGCTTCATCTGCTCCCATCGCAGCTACATGGCGGTCGGCATTGCCGTGCTGCTAGGTCTGGTTGTTGTGGGACTCATCCCTCTAATCTTCATCAATAAGCAGGTAATATAAGCACTATAATGTCTAAAAAACTCTCCCATTCTCTAGGAAAGTGTTTTCATTCTTTTTCTTGTCTTGAGTGAATATCAAGAATTGTGAATCTCTGTCATAGTTTCTTTCATTTTGTCTGACATCTTGAACAATCTCTAGGAAATATCGGAACTGTCCATAACTGTTGACGCCTTGAAACGCAACCTGGACATCGAGCGGATCGTATATGCTGGCTTGCAGCAACGTCTTCACGAGATGGTCAAGACGCCAGGCAAGTTGAAAGGACCTCAAACTTCTGCTTCTGTATCTATATAGCCAGTATAACCGCTAATAAGCGTAACACACCAGCTTCTGTATCTGTATCTACTTAGCTGTTATAACCGCCCTTTGGCGCAACACACCAGCTATTGTATCTTAATCTGTGTAGCTGTTATAACCTCCCTTCGGCGTAACACACCAAATTCTGTATCTGTATCTATATAGCCGGTATAACCACCCTTTGGCGTAACACATCAGCTTCTGTATCTGTATCTACTTAGCTGTTATAACCGCTCTTTGGCGTAACACACCAGATTCTGTAGCTGTATCTAAAGTATAACCGCCCTTCGGCGTAACACAACAGCTTCTGTAACTGTATCTGTAAACAGTATAGTCGATATAACTGCCCTTTGGCGTAACACACCAGCTTCTGTATCATTATGTATCGACATAGCCTGTATAAACGCCCTTCGGTGTAACACACCAGCTTCTGTATCTGTATCTAAATATAGCCGGTATAACCACCCTTCGATAATCTATACAGCGGGTATAATCGCCCTTCAGCGTAACACACCAGCTTCTGTTGCTCTTTCTATACAGCCTGTATAATGGCCCTTCGGCGTAACACACCAGCTTCTGTATCTGTATCTATACAGCCGGTATAATCGCCCTTCAGCGTAACACATCAGCTTCTGTGTCTGTATCTATGTAGACGGTAAACCATTAAATTATATTACACTGAGTGACCTAACTTTTGCCCATCTGTTTGCAAGTGTTGTTTTTGTAAACTATGGAGATAATATGTCCTTGCTGTGCTGGGTGATAACGGAGTGACTGATCGATTGATTGATGAACACGATTGATTGACTGATTTATTGATCGATTGATTGATTGATTGATTCCACTTATTTTTAATTCAAAGGAAAGAGCTATTTAAAAGAACTTGTGTGAAATTCTTGTGAACCATGAGTTTGAACGAACTTTGTAATTGTACTTGTACTTTGTCAGGACCACCCGGACCTCCAGGAGAGAAGGGAGTCATGGAGCCAGCTGGTCCTATGGGAAAGGACGGGCCGCCCGGACCAATTGGACTCCGAGGCGTGAAGGGACCCGTCGGGCCGCCTGGTCCAACAGAAATGTCCCAGTCTCCAAGCCCTGCCGGACCGGCTGAACATGCAGGTGAGTCACTCATTCCATCACGTGCCGAAAGCCGTTTTGGGATTCTTTCAAAGTGTAAGGTGCTGCTGCTCACACTGTCTAAGAAACCAACCTTGGTACTGCAGTAGAATTTTTGAATAGATTGCTTGTGAATTATAAGGAAGGAGACATGTATGTTTGCCAATGGGTATCCTAGCAGGTTGCTCTGGAACTGTAGGGTCGTTTTTGTCAAAGTCTTGTAAGGAGGATAACAATACAAGAGAACGGCAAATTTAGAAAGAGGTGTACATAGGGGTGGGTACCGGTAAAGCAAATTCAAGTCCAGATCCGGTTCGGGTCCAGAGGTCCGGACCTGCACCTGCACCTGCTTCTGCATTAAATATTTAGTATGTGATAACTTGTAAAGGGGTGATACTCAAAACAATGGTCCTTTTCGCTACAAAGAAGTCTGTTTTGTTAAGTATTCGAGTCCCACTGGCATTCTAAAATCATACAAGGCTCTGTACTATTGACTGTAAAACTTGGTAGAAATGACTAAAGACTAATTGTTCGTTTGAACCTTTGTTTATGAATGAAAGCTCTACTCAGCTTTGTTCCTTTATTTTCTTCGACCGGTAAGCCCCCGAACGTGTGAATGCCTGATCATATAGTCTGTTCATTTTCAGGTCCGGTTTTTCTGGACCGGTCCAATAAGAAAAAAAGGTTTTATACCGGTACACTGTACCGATACCCACCCCTAGGTGTGCATCATAAAGTACAAATTATGCCAAGTAGCAGTTTATTTGCATATTTAATGAAGGAAATATATATTTTTGTAGTGTTTTTCAGTATTGACTCAAATAACTGTAATATATCTAATTGCGGCAGGAAGAACATTAATAGATACCAATTATGCAAATAATTCCCTAATTTGCATATATAAGGTTTTTTGGAGTGACCGCCCAAAACTAGACCCTCTTGGCTGTAAAAAAACAACTTCAGGCCTCCTGTAGGCTCCCTATGGGGTGGGGTATTGAGTTCATCATACTCCAGGCTTGCTACTGGGGAAATCTTCTTCTTTGAAAACACTAATTTTTTTTCACTTCAGAATAGAATATAATCATGCACTTAGTCTATTTTGTAGGGTATCAATAAGCTAAGGTTATATTCCCTTCAAAACTGCAAGAAAGTTGGCAAAGATTACGTTTTACAAAAACTATGGTGAAACTGTCATCAGACTCCAATGTGCAGTCAGGCACACAAGACAGCAATAAGCCGTCATTGCGGGCATGCTTCCCTAGGAAGCATATGGAGGCTCATGTTGGAAGATCACAGTTTGTAGACATGTTAGTATGATGCACTGATGTTGCAGCTTCTCTCACTGAGCCTTCTGAGCCTTGGTATTCAATGCTAAAGGGTAGATTTAGCTTACTATTTAAAGAAATGGCAGGAAAGTCTACTTTTGTATAGTTCAAATAATACGTAGTATAGCTTTAATTCGACGTTAGTATCAAATGGGGGGGGGGGGGGTACTGTACTAGTTAATTTTTATATTTTCTGTAAGTTTGGTATCGTTATGACGTAATATGACGTAATTATAACGTCATAATTTCATATTTTAGGCTAAAATCGTCTACATATGACATTTCCGCTATACTTAAAGGTATTAATGATGACTATAAAGGTTAACTTATTGGTGTCTAAGTCTGCCAAGTCTTTTGTTACCAATGACGACGACACTGACGCCAATATGACGTCAGAAAATGACGTCATTTGTCCGCCATCTTGGATTGACAAGCTTGAATTTTCTAAAATGCGATTTTTTCTACATATAACACCAAAACCCAATGGAAGTGGACTAAAATGGTTCAAATGATTGTGTTTTGTAAGAAAATAAAAGATTTTGACGGGATTTGAGTAAAAATAACGTGTATTTATCGTTGAAAATGGCATTGTCCGCCATCTTGAATTTTGACCCATCACGTCATCAAATTAGCATAAATTATGAATATTTAATTAGAAATGTAACTTAAAATTACACAGGATCTTAATGATATAGATAAACAAGTTTGTTCTAGCAATTAAACTATGAAATCCCATAATTCAAACTGAAATTAGTAAATTTTGTAAAATATGCCTGTCAGAAACCCATTGCCATGGCAACATGAAAAATCACAAACTAATTTTTTTCGCAGAATTGTTGCTAACGATATTTTAGGAAAAGTCACCAAGTTTCGTAGTCTTAGCACACGTCGTTCGGCAGTTATATGACGTCAAAGTTGGCGCAGGCACTTTTAGCTTGGGCACCATATTTGAAGCATATAGTTGCATCAATGGTCCACCATTGCTTTTTCACACAATTTAAAAAGTTAACCGAAGTTATAAAAGCCAAACATTTTCTTGGCCTACTTTATTGCACCAACTGCTGTACTGTCAACAACAACATGACCAATTCATAAATTATCTTTTTGAATGGTAATTATGATGGGCGTGCAAAGCTGCATGACATGACTCTAAGTAACGTATATATTTTGACTGCCTATATACGTACTATGTCAGTACTATGTCAAAATTTACTCTCATAGGTTTAGTTCCATTGTAGCACTCAGACCGGTAATGTTACTGTGTTGTTTTATCTATAGATGTCGACTTATGTACAGGTGATACAGACAACTGCCACGATAACCGTGCATAACAGTATATTCGTCCTTATTTGTTTCTGTATTAGAAACTGAAAAGAAACAATCACGAAAGAAAACGATGATCATGATGATTGAATCAATCAGTAATGTAAACAAATGCAACTATATTGTACTGAATGAGGCATCGAGGCAATATGGCAACGATTTTGGCTGTGACCGTGGGTTTGTCGGAGAGTTGCATCGCTTCATGGGTGCTGCGGGAACCGTCATGCCTACACAGGAGCCTTATAGACATGATGTAATGTACGTACTGGGTTTTATTTTCGGTTTAATTTCCATGTTGTTTTCTGCAGCTGCAGCAGTTGGTTTGTGGCCCCTGAACGCACAGCACGGAGCATCAGACATCACCGGAAACGGAAATGACGGGGCAGCCTCAGGAACCCAGCTAGTCCCAGGTCCGTACGGAGACGATGACGGTGCTTTCCTGTTTTCGGGAACTAAAAATTCCTACATCGACATTCCCAACAATGGCATGTTGGATGTGCGCTACTCCTTTACCATACTGGCGCACATCTATCCTACCGGAAAGGCTGGACCGATATTCGACTATGTGGGGAACAACAAGTGGGCATTACACTTTTGGCAGGTGTTTCCACAGCATCTTTTCATGCGGTAAGTTTTCTTACCAGACACAGAGAATTAATCCTTTAGAACTAGAATTACCCTCTATCCGGATCCACTCATGTTTATAATCATCTTTATTAACATAATTACCCTTGCCGCCTCTTTTACTGCATGGTAAAGTCAGTCCCCCCAAAATATGTTCACGATATTAGCAAATAGGAAAGTCTGTCTATGTTATATAAAGATTCTACTAAGAACTCTTTTTTTAGATTTAGGTCGAATTCCTTTGAACTGAATGATTTAATCAATGCCTACTGTAGGCCGGTAGGCAGAGATGGACACTTTCCACCTCACATCACTGCGGACGTGCTGCAGCGGAACGCCTGGAACTATGTAGGTGCAACCTACGACAGAGCCACGGGGA
Source organism: Branchiostoma floridae x Branchiostoma belcheri (assembly GCA_019207045.1). Taxonomy (NCBI): domain Eukaryota; kingdom Metazoa; phylum Chordata; class Leptocardii; order Amphioxiformes; family Branchiostomatidae; genus Branchiostoma; species Branchiostoma floridae x Branchiostoma belcheri. Next base: position 23,502,234 of record CM033027.1, read on the forward strand.
AGGCAGCCCTCTGGAGCAACGGCGAGCTGGTCCGTGAAACACACATTCCGGTTGCCGAACTCGCAACTCAGTACCCCGTACGGGTGGGGGTGAGGGCCGGAGACGGTCGGTACTTCTCGGGTCGTGTCGCCTGTCTGCAGCTGTACGACTACGTCATGACTACAGAACAGATTGTGGCAGTGCGGGATGTGTGCAAAGGTGAGTTCCATGCCTGCGAAACTGACGTGTTTGTAGCGGAATGGATATATCACATGTTGCGTGAATTAAGGATAGCGTTTCTCTTTTCAGCACGAGAATAAGCCACCACTGTTCATCGGTTGTCTGCTGTAAAACATCACAGCTACAACTGGGCACCTGCAGTTCCGTCAGCGGGCGCCAGTTCTACCGATGTTATTTCGAGTTCTCTGCAGTTTATCCTTGTCAAGTGAGAATCTTCCACAGAAAACGTTATGAAAGGAAACCCCGACCACCTAAGCTTGTTGAAGCAGTTCAGAAGGATAAAACGTTTACTTTAGTGATCATTTAGATGATTTAAGTGGATCTATCATGTTGATGCTTGTTTGGTAGAAACAGCTTTTTTTGTCAAAGCCGTCCTGTTAACTGTTGCCTGATGAACTTAGTCCAACACAAAAACAATGAGTTATGTAGTCCTTTAGCACGAAAAAAAAAAACTTACGAAATTTATCTCGCTCCACTCAAGTTACTGGGGAATAGACGTGTAAAATCGACGATATCAATTGAACAAACACTCTTCGTCATGTCTTCAGTATAAACAACTTTAGAAACTTTTGGAAACATTATTATCACACACAAGCTCTCTGGGTGCCTTAGAACATACTGCAGCTGCAATCATTCCTTCTTGGCACACGGGCACCTTTGGTAAAGTTTGAAATGCGCGCGCTGACGTTTCGTCCCGAAAATTGGTCTGCCGCTTGCAGAAACAAAATGCCATTCAACAAAAAAGTCAGATTATAGAGAATTGCTAAACTTCCATTCCAACACAAAGATAATGTAGGTACTTACCCCTAAATTTTCGGTCGATCTCAGTCGACCTTGTTCACAGAATGACCCTTTCTCACTCCAGCAGTGACGTAACCTTGTGAGCTATAAGTGGCCAATGAACATGCAAAACAGCCAGGGTTTTCAACAAATACAGCATTAAGACCTGTTTCAAGCCTTGTTCCGAGAAATTGTTTAACTTCATTTTCATTTCACTGAGGAAGAAAGGCGGATGCCTTTCGAAACGTCTATTAAAATTTTTAAGTATCCAAAAGTATTGAGTGAATCTTCTTCAATGTTAAGCTAACGGATGTTATCTGAAACGTTTGACCGTTTCCAAAATCCTATCGAGTTTGCTATTTGGCGTACCTGCATGTCTAACAATCATCGACGTACCATAAAAACACTTTATCATCTACTTTTTGTACTGCAATTGACAGGCGTCAATCGTGTCAGAAAGTAATAAAACCATCCTAGACATATACAACTATACCTACCAGACACCCCACAACTATAGGTAGTATTTAATTCTGCACAGGAGGCTGGTGTGCTTCACTTGTTCTTCTTTTCTCAATATGACAATTAAAATTATAATAATTTAATTTTTTCATATTTTTCTCTTTGACGGATAGGTCTTATCAGAGCAGAACAGCTAGAATTTCTTTTAATCGGAGCTTCTTCGTGGCCTGTAAAGTAAGGGATAGTGAGGGGGAAGTGTGTAAATATACATGTAAGGTGAGTTCATGTTTTGATAATAGTTTGCAGTTGAACTTTTAGCCATTTGAATCTTATTTCTTTATGAAATATAAAATACATGGGCCACATGTTAATTATATATAAAACACCGTGCAGGAGAGAGGAAGAGACATTATAGTGGACCCCACATTTTATTTTCTGTCAAGCATTTTAGGGTTGACACACACAGCCTCCGTTTTAACCCCGTAGGGCATGTGACAGTTCAGGACCATGTGCACTCTCTTGTTCTGTCATGTGTGAAGAAAAAACAATGACAAATTATTACATCATGCTTTTTTCTTTTATTGCGAGAAATCTTGGTTACATAGAGCGGCAAGAGCTGATCTCCGGGCTCCTTCGATGAAGATAAAGGTTCCATTCGAGTCGCAGGAACTTGTGGAAAGTCAAGATTTAGAGTTATAGACATGAAATGGAAGGTTTCAAGAACTCGATACGGATGGAAAATAATGAAATGATTATAGAAAGTTCTAACTCCTGAAGAGGTGGGATTTGAGAGAAAGTTTTGGGAGCCCTTTTATCTACTATACAGGCTGTGAAACGGATTTCAAACAATTGTTTAAGACGATCTAACATTATCTGTTATGTGACGTGCGTTTTCTATCTTGCAGACGCAACACTGAAGTTTCCTAGCCAGATTTTCTGTGACTGTCAAAGATTGTACAATACACTGCATCACACACATTATGGTACTTGCCCAACAAAGCTAATGATCAGAGTTGTAGTTCTAAGACGTTGACCAATGAAACACTTTTTTCTCTCTTCTCAATAATTTTCATACCTAAAAGACAACAGATGTCCCCTACTGACTAAAAAAATTGACTTTGTTTTTCATTTTGGAGCAAAATGGCCTAAATTTGGTGTGTTTGTAGAGTGGGCAAATACCACGAAATGTTTCGCTGGTTCCACTTATTTTTCCATATACACGTAGACCTTATGAATTACTCTCTGGAGTATTTTGGCCATTTTCAGATCAAAATGTACATTTTGGCCTCCTGTGCCCTGGTACTGTATCACAATAACCTGAAATGTGGTATGGAATGCCTCGGGCATATGCTGACAGGACTTCATTCAAATGTTTGGAATAGGCCCATAGAAAGATGGCGCTGATCTCTTACGAATTATGATCATACATGTATTTGTAGTCCAGATATATTGACCAATTAAACGCTGAACATTTTTCGCTCTTCATTTTTGAAAGTTGAAATTTCGCGGATAATCTCTCAACTGGCTATTAAACTGTGGTTTCATTTCTCTTTATCATCACAATACCAAATTGTATGTTGAAGTTTGAAACCCCCTCACGAGCCTTGCTATGGTTAAATGAGACAAAAGCAGCTAAACTCTATGCGGCTGATCTGCAGTCCCGGCGGGAAGGCCAGGATGGTGCTCGGCACACGCAGGGGGCGGCGGGACCATCGCCATTCCGGGTCCTGTTGGAAACACGGACAAGACAGGATTAAACCTTCAGCTGACATTTGAAGAAAACAATAAACACAAAGCTGCTGCTATCTGGCGCTGGATATGCAATTGAATTGGCAGTGGAAATAACTGAGGGCTCAAACCGCGGCTGGACATGATTTTAAATATGTGAGTTTGACCCTTCTTCTTTTCCATTCAATTATTAAACCACTCTCGTCACCATCCTGTTCTCCTTACTTCTCTAATAAGGGTTGATAATTGATCATGAGCACAATCACATACGTCTTGCCATCGTCGTTCGATCGCTATCAAATATTTTTGGACAGTCATGCATGTGTCCTGCAAAAATCAGCTGCCTTGCTAAACAAATGGCTGTCTAAACTCTTGGAACTTTATCGGTGGTTGGTTCCGTCACAGCCTGCTTCCAAATCAGAGGGCATGACGTACGACTGCCGCACAACGTAAGTGACAGTGGCCTTGCTGTACAATTTATCACCCTACAAGCGACAGCAATGAGTTCATCTTTAAGCTGGGAGACACAATAGGATAACATGTTGGAAAAATATTACGAATTAATTTTTCAACCAGGTCTGTGTGAAGACTCCCACCCAGACGTCAACACATTTGTGTATCGCCGACAGTGTAATCAATGAGGTTTGTCCTTGGTGTAATAGGCCGGTTGTTCTACACAGGATCCTTGATCCTGGGAAACAAGTGCCCTTACCTTAGGGAACTACTCCGTGGTTTTAGTCATGTCATCCACATACTCCTCGGACAGCTCACGTTCCCCGTCCCAGTCCACGCCGTGTTCTCCGAACTCACGGCGGCGCAGGGCGTTCTCTTCCTGCTTCTCGAGCAGCAGCTCCATAAGGCCACGGGCTTCCTCGGTCAGTCTGGGGAACAGGGACAGGGCTGTGGGTTATCTAGAAAACACTCCTGTATGGAGGAAGGAAGGTAGGAAGGGGAAAGGAAGGGGGAGGGGGAAGGAGGGAGGGAAGGATGGAAGGAAGGAACTTCATTTGTCGACAAGCGTACAGGGCAAAATGTGCGGCAGCAACTGTTGAAAAACAAGACTACAAGGCCACACACAGAACAACAGAATATCATCGATAGCAGAACAGTGGTCTGATAAATAGAAACACGGTTTGTATCCAGAAATAGATATACTGACATACATACTGAAATACTGACAAGGCTATGCCATCTTGATGATAGCTTACCGCGGTAGGTCGTTGTCGACTTCGTGGTCTTCAAGTCCGCGGTCGGCCGCTGACATTTCTAAGAAGAATCGATTCAATTAAAAAAAAAAGAATGAAAAGCAGTTTTTGTACCCAACATATATTGCTGGAAAACAAAGTTTCTTTGCCTTACATATGTAAAATACCTTAAGGCGTAACACCCCTGTAAGCAAGCAAGGGTACTTTGAAATAATGGGATGAACTGTACACGACTATCATCCTAACAACTTTCGTCTGGTATCTCTGTTATCCGTGCTTCACGACAAGATGATGGTTAGTGATGGCAGTTCGTATTTTATGGGCGTCTGAAAAATGTTAATTCACTTTTTTGGAATCGTTTGCAGATTCATAATTATGTATTGATTACCGGGTTCCACGTCGTCCTCGTCCTGCTCCTGACAGGTCCACATATCGTCCTGATCCTCGATGGGATCCAGTTCCCCGTTCTCTCCACAGGTCACCGGGTAGCACGATTCTTCATTCTCGTCACAGACGCAGTTGTGTCCCTTCACTTTAGACACCCAGCTGTCTCCCTCCTGTATAGACAATCAATACATATAGAATACAACACCCGAGGTGCCAGCCCGACCGCGGGTCGGATCGCCCCCCGGCCGTCGGGTGATTCGACCCGCGGGAGGGCTGGGACCGTGGGTGAAGCGAAATACACCGTGTTGTATTTTATTTATGTCATACCCACCTGAGAAAACCCATGTTTTGATGCGAAATGCGCCAGAAGTTGAACAAATTTGGTGCACTCGAACAAAAAGCGTTCCAACAACAATGTTCCAACGGCCGAATCAGTATTCGAATTGCCAACCGTGCCACACTCGGCCCGCTCGAAATGGTTCGATTTACTTGAAGGAAGCCTAGTGATACAACTCTCGAACCTGTGTGATACGGAAGTTATGGGCCGGTCTGGAACACCCGTATCGAACGTTTTCGCGTCACAGGTATGACATAAGTTTAATTATATACCAAGAATCTTATCATGGACAGCACTTTGTCTAGAAATTGGCAAGAACGTTAACGGCACGGTGGACTACAGGGGTGTGGGTGTGAAATGACTACAATGCACACACATAAAATTGAACACAACTGCTCAACAAATTGCTGGGAGAAAACCGTACCAACGTTTCTTTTTTTTTAATACAAGGAATTAATGAAACGGTAAAATGAACCTTGATAGATGGCTCCCACCGATGTTATTAAAACCTGCACGACTAGTCGGGTAGGAATTTGCCTTATTTACATGTAGGTACTGCCGTACTAAGGTACACACTACCTTATGTTCCCCACAGCCTTGGCCCTCGGTACCTCGCACTTCAGAGGTACCTCGTACTTCAGAGGTACCTCGCACTTCAGAGGTACCGCGCACTTCAGAGGTACCACGCACTTCAGAGGTACCTCGCACTTCAGAGGTACCTCGCACTTCAGAGGTACCAAGCACTTTAGACGTCCTCTTCCGCGTCACCGTACCTAGAAAATTAGAATTTTGATGTCTGTCTGTCTCTCTCCATTCAACTTTTGAAAGAACCATTATGATAATTGTCGAAAAAAAAGGTAGACAAACTTAAGAGAAATGTTTACCTTACATACATACATACCTGCATAGACTTCGACTTCGCAGACAGTCAGCACCCGGCCGCGGCCAGGCAGTTGGATCCCCACATATCGTCCCCTCAGTCCGTTACAGTTGATGGCATCCTTGTTCTTACCAGCGGGGATGGTGTGGTGGCCGCCGCAGCGTGGGTTGCGGTCTACGCGTGCGTCGTTTCCGATGTGGATGGTGAAGGGGTTGAGTCGCCCTCTGCAACAGTCCGCGCGGTTGATGATGACCACCCACTGGACGCTGACTTGAGTACCGAGGTCCACTTGCAGCCAAGGGTCGGTCAGTGCCGGAGTTTGGGTGCAGCAATGTTGTCCATAGTTGGGGTCCCTACAGCCGTCAGTCGCTCGGTTGGCAACCCCGTAATGTGCGACATCCATCTGGACAGTCGGTTTTCCCAATGCTATGTTTGGAGCTTACAAGAGAAAAAACAAGACGACGTAAGCCAAATGTGTCGGGAAAAACCCCTCTGAGTATAACAATGGTTAGTTCACAGGATCTCGTCACAGTCAGTGGTTTAAAGAAGACTGATAATGATACAAGATACAACGTTAAACCCAAGCCTTGTTCATTGACGTCCCGCTAATCATTATGATATATGTCTTGCCTACTCACCTGCGTAAACCTCCACTTCACACAGCGCCAGGACTCGCTTCTTCCCCTGCAGCCTAATGCCCACGTACCTACCCCTCATCCCGCTGCAGCCGATAACAAGCTCGGTCAATTCAGGAGGGAAACGGTGATGCCCGCCACACCTCGGGTTACTAGCCACGTCAGTGCTGTCCCCAATGTGGACATCGAGGGGCGTGATCCTTCCAGATCGGAAGTACCGACGGTTGACGATGGCGACGTGGTCGACAGTGACCGCATATCCCAAATCGACATACCACCATGGGTCGTTTTCGTTGGCTGTAGCTGTGCAGGACTTGTGTCTCCATTCGGGGCTTCTGTTTCCGTCGACAGCTCGACCGGGAGATCCTCCCGAGGCAACACTAGACTGGAGTGCAGGTCTTCCTGATGCAATGTTTGGGTCTGTAGCGTCAGCTGTAAATAGAGTTACGTTAGTGAGAACAGTTTAAGCCTAACCCTATTCACACGGGGGTTACAACAACGTACTGTTTTTTTTATTCTATTTTATGTTTTACAGAAATAACAACGATGCATATTGAGACATCGATAGATATAGTGACACGTACAAAACTCAGAACTTTTTGGGGAAAGAAGCAAAACATTTCAGTTACGAAAATACGATCGTATAGTGATAAATACTAGTAGTAAAATTTTCTAGAATTAATAAAACTAGTAAAAAATTGCACCATGTCGTGTTCGAACTCGAGTCCAAAGGTTAAAATTCCAATCGCTAGTCAACTACGTCACGAAACCTCACAGTACATGGGAATGGAATACATAGAAGTCAAGTGACGAAGCGCGTAATACGAGACGTAAATACGCTGCAGGGCCGTCATTTAAAAAAAATGAAGGCGGAAAAACTCTATCGCTACAGTCCCTTCACCTTCTGGTCACCAAAGTAAACTTTTTAAACTGATAGTATGCACCAGCTGTTTGTGAACATGTAAAACTCTCCCACGGTGCAAAATGACGAACAATAATGCCTGCTTAGTTTAGTTCACGACATCTTTATGGTAAGCAAGGGTGCGAAAAGCTCGCAACTGGACAGTCACTTGAGTTAATTGACATGCCAGCAGCTATTTGATTGGTCCAACTTTCATGTCGCATAACGTCAGAATGGGGATTTTTTTCACACGGTATCGTTCTGGCGTGTAACGTTGCATTCAATATCGCAATCTTTTCTGATAACAAAGTGATCTTTTGCATGCTCCAGTAATGTACCTGTGTTTCTGACATTCTGTAGTCGACACAGTTCGGACAGTCACAGTGGGCTGCAGTGTGACCGCAGTAGTTATACTCCGAACAGCAGCTTTTACTCAAAGAAACGCCGTGGGCCCTACCGATAAACTGTTCCAAAACGGTCTCGATGTATCTTTTACTTTGTACCATGAACTTAAAGGAATGTTTGATGACCTTCTCAGGATGCAGGCTTGACAAGTGAGACCTTTTGGACATGGTTAATCAGTGTAAAATTACACCAGGCACGGTCGTGTTTCTTTCTGATCGGGGAAAAGTGAAAGTAAAACGACCTCCTTTTGACATACACGAGTGATAGATTAGCAGATGGCAGGCAAATCCCACCCACAGAACCCGAAAATTATCTTAATTTTTGGCTATGAAATTCTATGATTATCATCTGCATGGGTCTCAAGGCAATTTGAATATACTCTTCATTTCGTTATGATCCACCATCTAAATCCGTATGCGAGACTGTTTTACATGTGGGGGCGATATACTACTCTTTCTGCCCGGAAACAAAAAGCTCATCTGCTTAACTCATGGAACTTTGTACTAACGTTACAAGTGCCTAAATAACACGGTTTGTAAATGTTATCTGAACGATAATGCAAAATGTCCATTCTGTGAATGGATGTTCTTTTGGACAGGTCCATTTTACATCGAGGTACCGACGGAGAGTAAATGTTTGCCATGGAAGGGGTGTATTTTACACAATTTAATTTTTGATTCCTTTGATTATGCAAACGTACTTTCTTTCGAGTGTATGAGTTTGGGACTTGCAGTACGTTTGCGGTTTAGTGCGACCCGCCAAATGTAGACTCAAGAAACTCTACCTTTTAACGGATAATTGTTTTAAAGAAATATATAAGTGAAAGCTACAAGACACTTTTGATACTGCCTTACCCGGAGCACACAGGAGTACTTCCATCCTCATGCTGGGCCACATATGAACCGTCAGCGGGTTGAACCGGACAAACCTTGCCGTGACGGGTGTCACGAGGAGGTGTTTTATTGGACTGCCCCTGTCATAATTGCCTGCAAACACCTATTCAGAAAAGTTCAGAAGCACATGAATACAAGCGAGCAATTCCACTAATAATCGATGTACTGTAAATACGTTAACAGGCGGACTTAATACAAATATCTGAATGTGATGCAGCATTAACTTTTTAAAATAAAGTCATAATTGAATGAGTTTTTTAAAGGCATTGAAATGGTAATGGCTAGCAACCTTTCAATCGTAATTATTTTTTACTTTGAACCAATACACATCGATTTCAAGAACCTTTACATGGACTGAGTCAGAATAGTGATGATTTGGTAGGCGAGAGTGTGGGGGTTCGATCCCTGGCGTTTTCAGGTGTTATTCACAACGTTTAGAAAACGAGCACCCTTTCAATAGTCACAAAAGCAGCTATGTTATTCATTTATGCCAAGGTTATTCATCATACAGAAACTTTATCGACACAAGAAAAGTTTTATATATATCAGCCTATAGTATCTATTGTTTGATAGCATCTTCATATTAATAAGAATAGCATTGTTTGTTTGTTCTAGTTATCATAGCACGCATGACTAATGCTGCCAGAATTTCTCACATTGAAGAGAAAATTGCATTCACAGGAGAAATTGCATTTATTGAGTTCCAGACCTGTTAACTAATTTCAAGGCAGCTCTTAACCCTATTCAGACCGGGGGGGGGGGGGGGGGGGGGGGCTTTTGAGGCCCGCGCTAACTTCGATGTCCTATAACGCCAGAATGGCTTACGCTAGAGCCACCAAATTTAGTGAGTTTTCCTAAAATATTGTTGGCAACAATTCTACGAAGTTTGAAAAATTTTCCATTATTTCTTGTTGCCATGGCAACCGTTTGTTGACAGGCAGTTTTGCCAAAAATCACTATTTTTGGTTCTAACAATGTATTTTTCAAATTTATTTGCTATATTACTGTGATTTTGTTACATAAATAAAATCTTATATTATTCAGCATATCTTTCATAATTATATATGCATAAATTATGCTAATTTGATGACGTCATCAGCCCAAAATCCAAGATGGCGGACGGAATGGCCAGATCAAGAAAAACAAGCTAATTATCCCTTAAAATTTGCAACTACCTGGTATTTTTTTTATCAAAAACCATCTAAATGAATGAATTTAGTCTATTTCCATTGCCCTTTGTGATTATTTGTTGCAAAAAAAGTATTTTTAAAAATTCAAGGTGGTGGATATAATATGGCGGAGCCCAACTCGTATCTTAGATGTGCATGGCGTCATTTTATGACGTCATATTGACGTCATTGATGTTGCTATTGGCAACACAAGTCGTAATAAACATTATTATTCTGTTATCTGCACTTGTTGTTACATTTTTGCAGCATAACTTGAAGTTTTCTGAGAATACCCATTTTTCATGGGTTTGGCCAATGTAATCAAATTGATGACGTCATAATTACGTCATCTTACGTCAACGTAACGTCAAACGTCACATACTTGTCAGATATTATGTCGAAATCATGTCCTGAAAATTTGGTGGCCCTACGGCACGTCGTTTTAGAGTTATAGGACTTAGAAGTGGAGGGCCTCAAAAGCCCCCCCCCCCCCCCCGGTCCAGGGATGACCAAAAAAGCCCGGTCTGAATAGGGTTAAGGCATGTGACATGGTTCTAGATAGTTGAAAATACGTGAATGGCTGTAACGTTTTAACGCATGGTCGTATTGTAACGAAACCTTATACAGATACAATGCTATTGCTGCACGATAATGTAGGGTTTGGAATAACGATTTTGGTTACAATGACATGAAAGCATGCAGCATTTCTCCTGTAACCTGGGAACGAAGCGCAGACTGAGGACAGAGCTGCCTGGCGCACAGTTGTGCACAACGGTGTGTTGGACGCCGACAGGAGAGGGGAGAAGTGGTAGAGGAGAAGAGGGAAAGAAGAAAGACTAGTTAATATACACATTTAATGATGTCCTTGCCTCACCAATAACGCGCTAGATTCTTTAAAAAAGACATGATTATCGTCAGGATAGTAGTAAGAACTCCAGTCGCTGTGGGTGATCGACAAAGTTTTAATACTGTTATGATCTGTGATGCACTTGCAAAGTCAGCCCGTCACATGTTGACAGGAGCTGCACGAGCAACCTATGTGGACCTTCTCCATGGAGGTTGCTCGTACAGTCCTCTAGCTCCGCGCAAAATAAATATAAACACATGGTTCACGTCACCTTCAAGACATTTTTTTTACCTACATTGAGAATTTTTGCGAGCTCCTCCATGGAGGTTTCTCGTGTAGCCCCTATTACCCATCTCTTTTTGCAGAGCAAATACGTTAATTTACCAACGTTCCATTGTTCTCACCAATAGACCGCTGAAAACATTGGAAATCATCAATCACAAACAAGCTTCCCTGTCTGTCAAATAGCAAAGCCGTCATAGGTCAATCTCCAAGTGGGCTGAAGATGGAACAATCCAAATGCGATTCATGATCGATAGAGACTCACATGCCTTAATTGACCGGAGGAAGACTTAATTGATATAAAAGAAAGTAGCTGCGATGGCATCTTAATATCAATGCTATCAAATAACGTCTGTTACTACCTTGTCTTGTCCTTCTTCAGCGTACGTGTCCCAAGCGGTGCCATCAGAGCTAAAGGTAAGTTTATAGCTGGTCACCCATTGGTCCCCGTCAGCTCGTCCTTGCGTGATTACGCCAGCTATCCTGGTCGGTGATTTTAGATCAACCTATTATGTTTAATTGACAAAAGACTATAAGGGCATGTTAAAGAAATAGCAAGTAATTAGAAAGAGTTAACTCTAGTTGGTAATAGCCATGCTAAAAGTAACAAGAATGACTGGTAACTACCCATTGCCCCTAGAGACGACTTATAGGAATGCAATGGGTGTTGTAGTAGGTCATGGTTAAATAGATAAATCATGTAATTTATTTTACCTGAAGCCAGTGAACTCCGTGGTTCCCTAAGGCACACCATGCTCCTCCCCACCCAGTTCTACTGGCTGTAGCATGCGAGTTCAAAAGCGCCTTTTGCGTAGAGCAATGAGGGTGTACAGAAGATGCGGTTATGGTGGCGCCAGCATTTTCCATGCCCGATTGCTCAACGCTACATGTCTCTGCAAGAAATAATCACACTCTTATAAATTCACCCTGTTGCTTTGCTTTCATTTGATTTATTGAGATTGTACTGCGCAATCATATCAAAATGACGTCCTGACAATCTGACGTTCTATACGGCTCACACGGTCTCAATTAGACCATGGAATTAAAGGAATGTTCGCAGGCCTTCACAGAACGCAGGCTTGGATTTCATTACCCAAAATTAAGATAGGTTTCGGGTTCTGTGGGTAGCATTTGCCAGCCATCTGCTAATCTATCACTCGTTTATGTCAAAAGGGGGTTAGTTTACTTCTACTAAAGAAACGCGCCCGTCCTTTGTGTAATAATTACACTGATTAACCATGTCCAATAGGTCTCACTTGTCAAGACTATTGTCAGGACGTCCTTTTCATATGATTCCGACAAAACAGTGTTGCCGTAAAATGATTAGGGTAAATGTTGTCAACACTTGTACTACCTTTACCTGGCGGTATTGTCTTTTCCTTCTATTCGTAAAATAAAATTTGCCAGGTGCTAGAAATGTGCAGATGTCTATTTCGGCACCAGAAACTTGCCACAGTACAAAGGCAAGAGTACAAAAACCGCTGTTTGAACACATCTTTAAGACATTTTTAAACAGGATTTTAAAAAAAAATATATAGATAATATAACAAGCCTAACTGTGAGAATAGGTACAAAGTCAAAAATATAGCGAGACCGTTTTCGAACACCTTTTTGTATACAGTTTATCTGCGGGGCCACAGCGATTCCTGAGTAAAAGCGGGACATGAATAATCCGAAAGGGGGCGCACTCCTCCAAAATGTGGGACGTCGTAGCAGTCCCATGTTTAGAAGGAGACGTCTTGTATTTAGAAGGATGTCTGGCGTCTGCATGTACATGCCAGAACGATAACGTTTGAAAATTCATCGTCTGAATTGCGATACCGCGTACGTAAACGATATAAACGATATACCGGAAAATATAGATATATCGTAGATGTATTTTCGCTATTCTAAGGTGCCTTTTTAGATACGTTATTTTGACACGGAAATGATGCCACAGTGTTCCTGATGTATGTTACAGGAAACGCGTGTTCCTGGTGTATGCTAGGCGAAAGGATAGAATACAAATACAAGACACATACAACAATAATTATCAATACTTGTAAAAAAAAACTATGTCCAAGGGGATGGGCAAGGATGATAAAGGATAAGTGAGGATGGACAAGGAAGAACAAGGATTAACAAGGATGGGCGCAAGAATGAGTACGAATGAGCGAGGATGAACAAAGATGGGCTAGGATGAACAAGGATGGACAAGGATGGGAAAGATGAACAAGGATGGACAAGGATGGGCAAAGATGAGGCAGGACAAGGATGAACAAGGATGAGCTGGGCTGGGATATGGTGAACAAGGATGGGCTGGGATGGGCAAGGGTGAACAAGGATGGGCTGGGATGGGATAGGGTGAGCAAGGATTGGCAAGGATGAACAAGGATGGGCAAGGGTGAAGAAGGATATGCAAGAATGAGCTATGATGAACGAGGGATGGACGACGATGAACAAGGAGTCAGTAAGGATGAGCAAAGATCGACAGGGAGTCGGCAAGGATTAGACAGGGATAAACGATGGAGATTGGCTAACTTGCTACCTCCCTCCCCGCCCACCTGACTACATTTGTACTTAGGTTCACACAATAGTATGTGACATACTTGTTTACGTGTGACTATAAATAGCTAATATCATTTGCATACTTGTGACTGGCTACATGTAGCCTTAACCGTGTTTAAACCCATGTAGACCCTACCCATGCATTCCCTTTACGCATAGACACTTTGTTTATCGTACATATTTTCGGACTAATTGAGGTACGCTAAGCACACCGAGAAGGCAAATTGCTCATAAGATAGCAAAGAATACAAGAACAAGACGAGATTTCTTAGCGAACCTGAAATTAGTTTTGTAACCTTACCTGAAAGTTTTGAATTGTATTCAGCCATAAGATTAATTCAATTAGAGGGTACTTGGGGAGTTTAGTAGAAGACTGAATGCTTTTGAGGCATGTGGGGAAACTGGGTACTTTATCGTATAATGTGATGTAGTATGCAGTTATCACTTCCTAAAATTAATAACTATCGGAAAATAACACTCCCATGTGGAGTGGAATGCCCCTTTAAAAAGTAATGATGACTATGTTAGAAAGTATGAGATTATTGTGGGGAAAAATCTTACCTTGGGCCGTCCCGCCCGCAGCCATAGCGAGTAGGACCAGCAACCCCACGGGTACCGCCACTTGCGGGTCCATCCTGTAGCAATAACAGTCATTAAGAGGGGAGATTATTACCTGAAACACCTGCCGCTGGTCCTTCATGTGCTAGCTCACCTGCAATAATTCATCACTTTCAACTAATAGCTTTCTGCAGTATGAGAAACAGACGACTAGGAAGATAGATATTTTTGCGTTGTGGTTGAGGGAGTTTTGTATGTTCAAGAAAAGCAGTAGGTGTACAGCAGGATGTTTTGAGATAATGGTTAAACTGCGCATCAGTGCAGAAAAATCTGCCTTGATTTGTTTTAAAAGAACAGCCCTAAGTCACCCGGGACACAACAAATCTAGCGCACGTGACCTATTACACTTACACACGCGCGCAAACTAAAACATATCGGGACTCTACAGAATTCTGCCGACATAACATATCCATGGGACATATCCATGGGACACGTTAAATACCTGTGATTCTAGAAATATGAAACAAAACATGGCCATGTTCTCTTTTCATACGAAAAGTCCAATCTCTTTGAAAGAAAGTCTAATGTCATGCCCCCACTTTTAACCCCGAACATCAGGGGACAATACGCTTTCGCCGCTATGCATGTTCTCAACAACACGTCTCCTACTGGTGACGTGGGTTGAACCATGATCGACCATTCAATATAAAGTATGCGAGAATACTCTCCAATCTGTAAGGGTGGGTTAACCCTATCCAGACCGGGGTGGGGGTGGGGGGGTAAAGGTCCCTGTGCCAACTTTGACGTCGGATAATTGCCGAACGACGTGAGCTAGGGCTACGAAACTTGGTGACTTTTCCTGAAATATTGTTAGCAACACTTCTTTGTGTTGCCATGGCAACGGGTTTTTGACAGGCATATTTTACCAATTTTACTAATTTGAGTTTGAATTATGGGATTTCATAGTTTTATTGCTAAACCAAACTTGTTTATCTATATCATTAAGATTCTGTGTAATTTTAAGTTACATTTCTAATTAATTATTCATAAGTTATGCTTATTTGATGACGTCATGTGTCAAAAACCAAGATGGCGGACAATGCCATTTTAAACGATAAATACATAAATACACAATCATTTGAACCTTTTTAGTCCACTTCCACTGGGTTTTGGGGTTATATGTGGAAAAAATCGTATTTTAAAAAATTCAAGCTTGTCGATCCAAGATGGCGGACAAATGACGTCATTTTCTGACGTCATATTGGCGTCAGTGTCGTCGTCATTGGCAACAAAAGTTTTGGCAGACTTAGACACCAATACGATAACCTTTATAGTCATCCTTTTTATATTTCAGCCATACCATAGGTATGGTGAAATATATTGTATTCGTAATGTTTCTTTCTTTCTTTCTTTCTCCTGTCAAATCTTCAGAACACGGTATCTCCGTTGTTCCTCAACCGAATGACTTGAAATTTGGCACAAGGGTAGAGTGGGCCAATCCCCTTGGACGTTTTTTTCATTTTTTCCATATCTGTCTCTTAAATGATTTTATTAAGGTTTTTTGGTCATCTTAAGGCCAAAACTGTATATTTGGGCCCCCTGTACCCTGGTATAATAACCGAATTAGCTGAAATTTGGCACAGATGTGCCTTGATAAGTCCCCCATATAGATTCAATATCAGTTTTGGTGTACAGTATAACGAAATGCTTATTTTTGCGATTTTTTGGTCATTTTTTTACCAAAAAAGGACACTTTTGGCTCCTGTACCTTGGTTTTAGAACCAGATGACCTGAAATTTAGTATAGGAGTGCCCTAGACATATGCGCACATGGATTCAATAACACTTGAGGTATACAGTACAACAAAATGCTTAATTTTGCGATTATTTGGCCATTTTATGACCAAAAAATACACTTTTGGCTCTTGTGCTCTGGTTTTAAAACCAAATGACCTAAATTTTGGTAAAAGGGTGCACTAGATATTTATTCAAATGACACATGTATAATTTTTGTCATAGACTACGTCAAAATGATATATTTGGCGATTGTTTTGTCATTTTCCAATAGCCAGAGGGGTCAATGACCTTAAGGTCGTTGACCCCCAGCTGCAGATTGCACCTACTGGCATATATGTCTATTTAATCTAATTAGATAGGTAACCAATCACTTAGCCTGAATCTATATCCTAAAGAGGGGGGGTGGCAGCCAATCAGCGAGCCCGGTGTTATCTGGAAGAGTCCATTCTTACACGGAGGGGTTCATTTTTTTTTTAATTCATCATTGGACTGGTGAAGTCTTTCAGTGGATGTATTTTTGGACAGGTCTATTTTGCAATTTTACAGAATGTGTGCTGGAAGAGTCTATTCTCGCACGGAGGGGGATTTTTCAAAATTCATATTTTGGACTTTGGTGACTTCTAGTTTGTCAAAGTCTTTCAGTAGGGTTATTTTTGGACTGGTCTAATTTGCAATTTTACATGGGTGTTCTGGAAGAGTCCATTCTTGCATAGAGGGGGCTTTTTTAAAAAATCCATTTTTTGGACTTCAGTGATTATGTCCTATTTTAGTGGATGTATTTTTGGACTGCTCTACTTTACATGGAAGAGTCCATTTTTTGCACACGGAAGGGGGATTTTTTTCAAATTCAGTTTTGAACGGGTGATGATTCAAAATTCAATTTTTAGTGGAAGTGTTTTTAGACTGGTCTATTATACCTTTTCATGCACTGGGACCTTTTTTGCTAAATTCAATTTTGGATTTGGTTTCTTATTCAAAAGGCCAAGGTTTCAGTGGGAGTATTTCTGGACTGGTCTATTGTGAAAATTCACATAGGGTGCACTGGAGTCCATTCTTGAACGGGGGAATTTTGTAAGATTCATTTTTGGGTTAAACCGTCATTAGTAAAAGTGATTTTTCAAATGGGTGATTTTGAAATAGCCTATTGTTGCATGGGGAGGGAGATGGCTGAAATATGCTGTATTTGCTCTCAAGCAAATGTCGGCCTTTCTAGTCTTAAATACCTTTAAGTATAGCGGAAATTTCATATGGAGACGATTTTAGCCTAAAATATGACATTATGACGTCATAGTTACGTCATATTACTTTATTACGATGCTAAAGTTACAGAATATATAAGACTTTACTAATACGTCATCCCCTCCAAATTTGGTGGTCGTTACTTTAGCCGTTTTGAAATTACGAAGGGGGGGGGGGGTCAAAAGAGCCCCCCACCCCCGGTCCCAGGTATCCCCAAAAAGCCCGGTCTGGATAGGGTTAACACATGCGTATATATTCAAGTCCGTATAAGGTCCGTATTGACTTCTTAGACTCTACCAGGCTCCACTGGTCGCCGGAAAAATAGTAGAAATTGGACAAATATAACATGCCAGAGGAGTTAGCTGGCCGAGGAGAATGGTTTGCCACCAGCTAACTCGCCTTGCATGTTATCTGTCTATATTGGTTCAGTTTCTCTGGTAGAGGATAAGACCCCCCGACCGACCTCATACGGACTTGAATATGCGCACGTGTGAACCCACCCTAATGGCGTTCTTTCCGCTCTAAGGAGATATACATATGCATGCTGACCCAATTATTGTATAATTGAAGTATGATACACGTGGTATGATTTCAAAGACAGCAGAACATACGGTGTTTTTTTGTCGGTCTTTCTAATTGGTACCGTTCTATTTATGTCTCGCGTCAACAACGGCCGGAGCCTAACCTCTGCTTGGAGAGTAGATCTTTCAGCATAAGAAACCTGCCCGCAATATGTTGAACATCGCGCGATGTCAGCAGCAGCTGTTGCATTCTTTAGAGGGATTCGTCTCCATCGTCCCTGGGCCGAATGACAAGACATTTGGCACAATGGTAGAGTGGGCAAATACTCCCTGGCGTTTTTTTTTTATAAATTCCTTTTAAACAATTCTATTAAAGTTTTTGGGCAATTTTCTTCACAAAACTGTATATTTTTGGCTCAACAGTAAATACCAACGCACGTGGGAGGCAGTGAAGAAGGCTACGAGCATCGTCGAATCCCAAAAGACCTTCCCTATACGGATAGTTGAATAGTTTATTTGTAGATCATCATTTGTAGATATTACATAGCAGTCAATGTACATGTCTGAATTGCGTATCAATTACAAACGGAGAACTGATCTCACCGAGAAACACCGGACGGCCACAGGTGTGTTTCTAAGAAAAAATGTATTTAGAGTAGTTCCTCTATGAAATCCAATGTAAAATTTCTAACTGGTTGCCACAGAGATAAAATTGAAAGGTGTAAACAAAAAAACCTTCAGATTATTCAAACTATCCAACTCCTGCTTGGTTGCTTTATCACAGATTATCTCAAGTACTTAGTACCGTACGGTAGAAGCGTATCTAGCAATGACAGCGCTCATTTATGACGATTAAACTCGCATTTGGGCGTAACTGATTCAACCTGTTGTTTCGGGAGAAAGGGCTTTACACAGGTTACAGAGAGCGTCTCTAATTATAACCTATCTACCAATGACAGAGTCCAATTTTAACAAGTAAGCACGCAGTCGTGCATAAGCCATCCAACCTGTTTTGTTGGGGGGGGGGGTGTAGAGTCAAATTTAATGGGCGTGTTACCGGTTCGGACATTTCACAATAGTTTGTGCCAGCAGTGCAAGTCAGAGCGAGTCTCTACGGGAACATAAATTAACGTTGTCTGTTGCCACATTCAAACAACAACAAGGCGAGGATACTAGAAAACTTAATATTGAGACAAATGTGCGCTAAAGATAGTGTACTTGCCACTCCAGCAAGTCTGACCTTTGCAGCCATCTTCTCACTCACTTCCTGACTATCAAGTAACCACCTGCACGAACACACACCAACGCAAACAAACAAACACGCCGAAAATATGGAGTCAACAACATCAAATGTTTGTTCATCAAGTTTAGTTGAATCAAGTATGACGATAGTGCCTGTCTTTAGGCTGCATCAAACGTCTGGACTTGGCGCTGCATCAAACGTCTGGACTTGGCGCGCCGCCAACAAATTACAAACTACAGAAGCAGTCGGTTCGACCGGTTGCGTTCTCGGCTATTGTCGAAAGGCGGCGACAGCACCACAAAGCGTGGCGTGCGGCAAGAATACGGCGGTCAACGCGCCAGTTGATCGGGCCCCTGGACGTCTATGAGCCGCCCGGGCAGCTCTATCGTCTCGGGGGACCGCCGCTAGTCTATTCTGACACACAGAGTAGAGCAGAGCCGTCCGTACACAGCGTCATTTCTTAAATAAGGCCATTATTACATATTACATTCACGCCGTAATCTGATGATCGGTGTATTCTACTCTTTTGATCAGGATCCCCATACTATTTTGTTCTAAAGAAGCGGATTGTACCATGAAGTGTGCACTATGCCCAAATAGAGGCACTCTGCGATTTAAATGAGACCTCGTGGTCACCTTGCGAAAACAGCTCGTCTAGGCGGTGCGGCGAGCTTTTCTCAGCCAAGAGAGCTCGTGTCCAATTACAGGTCTCTACGTATCGGCCAATGTCAGAGCCAGAGTACAACAATGAAGCAGGCAGTGACCACTGTGTAGCCATGCGACGTATTTTTTTTCAAGGGGAGGGTCCATGGCATGTATCGTCTGACAAGAGTAAATGTCTACTGGGGATTGTCAGAACTTTGCCGCAATTACACGATAATAATTGGGAACAATTCCAGCAAAACTTATTACGCGACATGTATGGACGCTACAGGACACTGTCCACCAAATGATACGTGTTAGACACCATTATTTCACACGTGCCACCATGTCTAGAATAATCTACATTGTATATGACCTTTGCTTGACTAAAGTACATGTAGCTTTCTATCCTATACAGTAGAGTACATAACAGCAGCAACGGGAATTTAGGAAGAAGCTACAATGAACCGAAAAGGTCACCGATTCTTGAGATATCCCCCACATAAGCTCCAGACTGAAAACAATAGTGGCAACAATACCTCCATCTTCATAGAGGTAATAAAGCAGAACTGTGACACTTCGACTTGGAAAAAAAGAAAGCCCTCCCCCAAAATGCCTAAAAACTTGACAAGACTTGTCGGAGCCGTACCACTGTTTAAAGAGCAGAAGCCGCCTAAATCGTCCATCTTCTAAAAAAATTATGAAGCCTGCTCACCGTTCGCGAATTTCTGGCGTCTGTTGCTCAGGAATGTGTCTGGATGTTCTTGTTGGAGTTCAGTCGGTGGTTCCCTCTCGACTTGAACTGACTCTTGTAGAAAACAGCAGACCTTTTTATCTGTTCTGGGGAGTTGGGCAGAAGGTGCGGCAAGACCACTAGAGGAGATGACGTTATAGGCGTGCCTTCATGGAATGTTGACCCACCTACATACCTAAAATACCTATTCTATGGCGCCGGATGGATAATTTCTTACCTCGCTACACTTAAAGTGTTCTATTGTGTCAATTGTCACACAGTAGACAAAGTGACATCAATACCAATATCAATCATTCCAATCCCTCGTCGTTCCTGTCGTCAAGTTTGTTTGTTTAATTGTGTTCTCTTTTATAGTTTTTGGTGATGTGCTATTTATGGAAGTATTTTACAGTATCACTTCAGTTTTTTTAGTTCACTGAGTATAAGGAAAATTGATATATTTCCTTGTATTGTTATATGTATGGCTCGTCGGTGACAAAAAGCAAATGCAGTTCCATCCCAGATGCGCCCGACATTCTAGGGACGTTCCCTCTTGGTGTGTATCTTGATTAGATCACATGCCGACCCATTCTTGCTCAAATTATGCTCAAGTTAGCCACTGTGATGGATAATTACAGTCGTTAGAAGTATTGCTTGTGTTCGGATTATCTCATTAATCACGTGCATGCACACCATGTCATCCTTGCCTTCTGCCTGTTTAAGTCTGTTAACTCTTCAAACAGGACTACATCAGATCATATAGATTGAGATTCTATTACCACCTCTCAGTCGGTAAACGATGATGTATAGATTATAGAGGGGTCAACTCGGATGGAATATTCAGTTAGAAAAGATTTCCATGTGTCGTTCACATTGCAAAGTTAGCGGGAGTGGAAACCAAAATTGGAGATATGTGAGAAAAAATAATTTTAAAACATTCTCTGAGTCACCTTATTGTGTTTGCACTACTAAAGTGTACTATATATAGAATACAACACTGTGTATTCCGTATCGCCCAAGGTATCAGCCCGACCGCGGGTCGGATCGCCCGACGGCCGATGGCCGGAGGGCGATCCGACCCGCAGGAGGGCTGAGACCGAGGGTGATGCGGAATACACCGTGTTGTATTTTATTTATGTCATACCCACCTGAGAAAACCACTGTTTTGATGCGAAATGCGCCAGAAGTTGAACAAATTTGTTGCCCTCGAAAAAAAAAATGTTGCAACAGTAATGTTCCAACGTCCGAATCAGGTATTCGAACTTTCGATGGCGCCGTACTCGGCCCACTCGAAACAGTTCGATTTATTCGAATGGAGCCCGTGTGATAACCCCGGGCCGTACGGAAAGTTACCAGCCGGTCCGGAACACCCGTATCGAACGTTTTCGCGTCACAGGTATGACATAAATTACGATATACTAGTTTGTATTGGTTCTACAATCATAAATCAAGGGTTTCGTGGTCTGCCATCTGGTAAGGTGGGAACAGGATATTTCAAGAAACAAAAAAAGGGAGTTTGCCGCTCAGACGGACACACACACACACACACACACACATACACACACACACACATGTAAACACATAGATGCACACATATACACGTACACACACGAACGCACGCACGCACACACACGTACACACACACACATACAAATTCACGAACACATACACGCACACACACATGAATACACACACGAACGCAGGCACGCAATCACATACACACGAATGCACACGCAAACGCACACACACGAACGCACGCACACACACACAAGCACATACACGGACGCTACCCCAAACATAGCCTTCTTGGTAAAGGTAAGTAAAGAATCATCACAGACGCATCACAAACACCATACGTTTTACTGTACTCAGGTGATATCTATCATCGAGGTTTGGCCGCTTCCATTGTTCTCTGTGACATCTACAGACGGGTGCTGGCTTGATGATGGATGTGTCTCCTTCTAAAATAAGCACATCTCCCTACGCGTCATGGGGGGGTACCTGGGGACATGACACGTTTTGGGAGGGAGATTGCGCAATCCTGGTTTCAAACACCTATACTTGTACACTGACCTTTACAGTGTAGTAACCCGCTCCATACATCTGCTGGGATACGAACTTTTGTCTTGTCCCTGCAGTTTGCTTGTTTGTTTACAGGCTCACCCCTGAGCTCTAACCCAGTGTGAACAACGTCTGTAAAGTAGTGCCACGATAAACGTCACGTTGTGAGGAAAGGTGGTGTGTGTTATGCCTAGGTTACACATTGCCGAATTTGGCTCCCGACTCTCTCCCGACTATGGTTTAGGAGTGCTTCGGGAGCTAGTCGGCTGTAGTCAGCTGGCGTTCGGCTGAATCGGCTGGCGTTCGGCTGAGTCGGCTGGTGTTCGGCTGCCTCAGCCGAATGTTTTGAAATGTTCAAAACATTCGGCTCTGAACGGCGGGTCTGGAATGGGTCGGTTGGTGGTCGGCTGGTGTTCGGCATGGTCGGCTATTGTTCGGCTGGTGTTCGGGAGTAACTCAGTAGTCAAGTTTCAACTGCTTAACCAAGCCATAAACACTGCTAAATATTCCCAGCTTGTTTCCAATCTACTAACGATTCACCCCAAACCCGTAGACAAATCTCTGCTTACTCAATCCCAAGAAAAATGACTATTATCAGGGCGTAGGCGAATCACCCCCGAACTTCACACGACCGACATCCAGCCGAAAACAAAAAGAACCATAAATACCATATTAGAGCTATCTTTGATCCAAATTTGATCTCTTTGTGATGTATAGATAATAGAAGAAAGGATTATTTTGATTAAAAATAAAAATGGCTGCTTTTTAAAAAAATCGCTGATTAACGTTATATCCATTTCAAGTCGTAAAAACTTAGCAATCTGCTGGGAATCAGTCTGGAGTGATTCGGCAGTCTGCGGCTAGAGGTCGGGATGGTTGGTAATAGCTTAGTTAGCATTCGGGACACAGTCGGGAGTAAGTCATTTAATGGTCGGGAGATGGTTGGGACATGTTCGGGACATGTTCGGCGCTAAAAGATAGGCGTGGTCGGACTGCTCCCGAACACCAGACGATCTGAGTCGGCTAAGGGTCGGCTGGTGTTCGGGAGCTAAATTCGGCTATGTGTAACCTAGGCATAGCCCCGGTTGCACATAGCCGAACATGGCCTCACGACTCTCTCCCGACGCTCTCCCGACGCTCTCCCGACTATGGCTAGGAGGGTTTTGGGAACTAGGTCGGCTTTGATCGGCTGGAATTTGGCTCAGTTGGCTGGTGTTTGGCAGTGACACCGGCTAGGCTTCTAATCATTAAGTTTTAGCCAGCACGCTACAAATTACGTCGGATTAAATAGATTTCCCTGCGAATAATGAAATCTGCCCTACTTTCAACCACAAAGATATCAATACAAACCAGTTGATTGTAAGACTGAACACTAGCATGTGTGGAAGACGAGAGATTTGAATATGTTTAGAATCAGAAATGACTTCTTCATAGCCAGTATACTATTGTACCAGTCGGTATGATTTCAATCCAAAGCATCCTTTGTTCTCATCGAGTCATCAGATTAATTTGACGGAAAAACTAGGGGCCAAGGCTCAGAGGATCAAGTCATTAATTTATCTCACTTAGTCTAAAAGACGTGATACGCGTATTTGAGTAACTGATATGGCGATTTCTTCGGCGGATGTTTCGCGTATGACATCACTTAATCACCGATAGTCGCGCGGGTTCCTGACGGCCCTATCACAGAGGCCAGTCGAGAGCCATGGCGGAGCCGTGTAATGCATTATCAAGTCACCGGCAAGTCCAGCCGACTGGGCGGTACCATGTCGCCCCAGCCCCGAGGCCGTCGGGTCCCTCACTCGGTCTATATGTGCCTGGTTTTTCGACGAATATTTTCCCCGAGACGGACTATGCTTACTACTTGTAGTCTTCTCTTGTTAAAGGGATATAAAAAGCAGAGATTCAGCTCTATAAACAAAAGGCCTCGACAGACTTGATCGCGCCGGGCTAAGCAGATGTAACACGACGAACTGATAAGGTTAGCTCAGATTCACCTTTATTCTTCAATGTTACAAACGACATGTTTAAAAGTAATCAGAGGCATTGACATAATGCATTACTTCAGCATCTTTAGATATGATGTTCGTCATTTTATTGAAAATACAGAATTCCCGATCAATCAGACATAATCCTGAAGCGATCCGAAGTTATGTGCACTTCGATAGGAGGTCACTTGGAGGTCAATAGCGGACCGAGAAGGTTCGCGCAGACAACATTCCTGAACAAAGCAGTCAAGGGAAAAATTGCTGCATTCTGATCCGATCATGCATAAAGGTCTCAGGTTAAAATGCGCGAGATAATGACTTTCTCAGATGGCGCTAATATCTTCATACATGATTGCACGATGCATGATGACTTTGTTTTGCAAGATAGTGAACTGTGTGGGCCATCCTGAGCAGGTATAGTGGGAAACATCACTATACGTTTGGTACATACCTTGGCTTGACCTCCTGGTCGTTGGGTGTGTGTGTGGGGGGGGGGGGGGGGGTGGGGGGGGTGGCAGTTTAGCTATTAAGATACATTTGGTACATTATTCCTAAACTAGCATTTCAAATAAAATGTTACACAATGTAATACATGTCATTAGGATTAAGGTTAGATTTGGACAGATTTTAACGCGTCATGTAAACGCAGTCAACTGTTGCCTCTAATACAGAGACTACAAAAATGTACCCTCCTTCACATAATGAATTTTATTGTGGAACAAAAAGTGGTAACAAAACATTGCCTCAATTTCCTTAAAGTTGTTTTGTGTAAAAGCGTCATTCAATCTTATCTGGCAAAACTGACCTGGGAACTTTATTCTAAGGGCCATTTTTGCCCACGTCACAATGATGGCAGTGACGGTAACCAGACATGTCTGATATCAGCCACAGGGTGAAGGTTGACAGGTATGACTGTTTGGCGCGCTGAGAAGCCAGGTGCGCAGTGCAAGTCTCCTGTCATTAATAGGGCAGGTCATAAGATGCCACGTGTTAGCTCAGTAGATGCGTCAGGGCGAGATGGGTGTGTATCTATGACAATGGCGCTCTTGTTGTAGAAAGGTTAGCTTAATCAGTATGGGAATCAACCAAGCATGTGAAGCAGAATGGTACAAACTTGGACGTCTTCAGTTGAAAATATTCCACACTGTCCCGGTATCGTTTCGACAAACCACAACCACTAAGGGACACAGTCCCTCCTTGAACAACTGTGACAAATGTTCCCACATTACCAGATGGCAGACAACAAAATCTTTGATTTATGATTGTAGAACCGATACAAACTGGAGGGTCTGCATGGGGGGTTCCTACAACGATTTACGCTGAATTCAGATAAACCCCCTACGTATTACGCTGAATCAAGGAAGGCAATTACATGTACGCTAAATTTGGTCACCTCGCTACGAATTACGTAGATAAGATGGTTTTCCCTACGAGTTACGGCAAATAAAAATAGACTGCCTACGCCTTACGAAAAAGAGCATGCAGACCCTCAAACTAGTAAACCACAATATAGTGCAGTGCAGTATGGCATGGTTCCAAGTTCCAACTAGAAGGTTTGGCTCATCGAATGTATTCAAAGTTATCTCTTCTCACTTACCTCCGATGTCTGGTTGACATATATCTATAGAATTGTTTATTTCGTCAACGACACATGGAATGTTTTTCTAACGGAATATTCAATCGGAGATTATGCCCCTATACCTCCATCAAAATAGTCATGTCATATTTTGTGTGTCTGTGTATGCCTGGATTGTGACAGATTCAGCCCTCCTCGCAGGAGATAAGAAGCACACACAATCACAATTCTACCGTCAAAAGAAAGCTAATATATCATAGAATTAGACTTTTTATTTATGTTTATCAAAATTGGTCACCAGCTTCCGAAGAGAGCAAATTACAAAAGCGTGACAAGTTACGGATCACTGTCTAACTGTCTGATTTGGAAAAAAAAAGTGAATGCCTGGAAAGTAATGACTCCAATAATTTAACATTTGGAGAATATTGCTGAAAGGCTTCATACTATGAAGTTGTGCCTCAAAATCTGAGTTGTGCTTATTATTTCTTGTTGAGGCCAAGAACGTATTGATCACCCCTCGTATAGTTCAAAATGCTGTCGGCTGAATTTATGTAAGCCCTGACAGATTCGTACCTTGGAATGAAATAAAACTATATGTGAAATAGACAATTGTGTGTGTTTGTTTGTGTGTGTATGTGTATGTTTGTGTGTGTGTGTGTGGGGGGGGGGGTCTGTGTTTGTGGTCGTGTGTGTTTTTGTGTGCTTGCCTCTTGTGTTTACAAGTTTACACTTTATGTGTGCGTGTGTGTGTGTGCATGTGCGTGCCTGCATGGGGGCGTATTTGAGTGTGAATGTGTGTGTCAGCATGTGTGTGCGTGTATGAACGTGTTTGCATTCGTATGTGCCTATTTGTGGTTACAAGAGTGTTTGAATATGTGTGTTTTGTGTTTGTCACTTTCATTTTATTTGTGTATTTGCGTGCGTGCGTGTGTTTTTGTGTGTTTATGTGTGTTTGTGTGCGTGCGTGTGTGTTTGTGTCTGTGTGCGTGCCTCTTTGTGCTAACAAGTGTGTTTGTTTTGTGTGTTTGGCTTTCACTTTGTGTGTCAGCTTCTTTGTGTGTGTGTTTGTGTCTGTATGTGTATGTGTGTATGATAGTGTATTTGTGTGTATGTGTATGTGTGTGTGTTTGTGTTGGAGAAAGAGAGAGAGGGGGGGGAACTGCTTTGCGACAGTCATTGAAAGCAATATGGCTAAACATGGATCCAAGAGGCTTGTCTTGAGCTGATGTTTATAATTGATTATCGAAGGCTTGTGATTTTTCAAATTTGGCAAAGTAAAATTTTCTCAAGCAAGACGACCTGTACTTGTGATAAAAGTTAGAAAGATGATACTTTCAGTGTACTTGATTCTACGGACTTCCATGATGCCATACCATGTGAATGTACCGGTGCTGTGGTGTCGTCGCAGCCCGAGAAAACGCCAGAGGGAAATTGTGTTTGATTGACAGAACGCGCCTCGACGCCATCGTGGGAACACTGGAGACTGGCACGTACGCGTTGGTACACCGCTGGGCCAGGTCTTGTGGGTAATCAAGATTCCATTAAAAATGATTCAAAACTGGTTCTCCCTTTTGAGCTTTGTAAAGTGATTAGAAAGGTTTGAATAAACAGCCATTCTATGGTGAAGTCTCTTCACTCATGATCTCAATCAGTAGCCACCTGGCTGAAGGGACAGCCCAACTGTCTTCAACATGAATGGATACATGAATAAACTTGGCACATTCCACCTGCCTTCGGCTATGGGTGTAACCAAGATGGATAACACAGCTGTTCTTAAGTGCCAGTTGTCACGTATACGTTAAACCTTGTTGTGGCTCAGGAACAATGGGACGCCTCATGCGACATAAACAACAACCTGTGAAGCTACATCTCATCTTATCAACAGTTCTAACAGGTACAGTTGTGCCACCTGTAGAGTAACATCCCATCAACAGTTTTAACAGGTGCAGTTGTGACACCTGTAGAGTTACATCTCATCAACAGTTCTAACAGGTCCAGTTGTGACACCTGTAGAGTTACATCTCATCAACAGTTCTAACAGGTCCAGTTGTGACACCTGTAGAGTTACATCCCATCAACAGTTCTAACAGGTCCAGTTGTGACACCTGTAGAGTTACATCCCATCAACAGTTCTAACAGGTGCAGTTGTGACACCTGTAGAGTTACATCCCATCAACAGTTCTAACAGGTGCAGTTGTGACACCTGTAGAGTTACATCCCATCAACAGTTCTAACAGGTCCAGTTGTGACACCTGTAGAGTTACATCCCATCAACAGTTCTAACAGGTGCAGTTGTGACACCTGTAGAGTTACATCCCATCAACAGTTCTAACAGGTACAGTTGTGACACCTGTAGAGTTACATCCCATCAACAGTTCTAACACCTGCAGTTGTGACACCTGTAGAGTTACATCCCATCAACAGTTCTAACAGGTACAGTTGTGACACCTGTAGAGTTACATCCCATCAACAGTTCTAACAGGTACAGTTGTGACACCTGTAGATTTACATCCCATCAACAGTTCTAACAGGTACAGTTGTGACACCTGTAGATTTACATCCCATCAACAGTTCTCACAGGTGCAGTTGTGAAACCTGTAGAGTTACATCCCATCAACAGTTCTAACAGGTCATTCAGGAACTCTTGAAGCCAGGACACCTCTTCTGATATTGACTTTGCACAAGTTTGTCGGAGAGCATGCATTTTTTGGTGGGTTTGTTCGTCAGAATATGTTTTTTGTTTGTTTCCTTTTTTGTGTGTGTGTGCGCGCGCGCGCGCGTGTGTGTGTATGTACGTGCCTCTTTGCTTTTACAAGCATGTGTTTGAGTATGTGTGTTTCGTGTCTCTTTGACTTTATTTATGTGTGAGTGTATTTGTGTCTATACACACGTGTGTGCGTGCGTGTTTGTGTGTTTGTTTGTGTGCATAATTGTGTGTGTACGTGCCTCTTTGTGTTTACAAGTGTGTTAGTGTGTCGCTTTTTACTTTGTGTCTGTGCGTGTACGTGCGTGTGTGTATATGTGCGCGTACATGTGTGTATTGTGTGCGTGCAAGTGTGTGTGGATATGTGTGTGCGTGCGTGCATGTGTTTGTGTGTGTTTGCGCGTGTATGTTACTTCCATTTTATTTGTGTGTGTGTGTGGGCATGCGTTTGTGTGTGTTCGAATGTTTGTGGATGCGTGTTTGTGTTTGCGCGCGTTTGTCTGTGCGTACATGTGTTTCTGTTTGTGTGTTTGCATGTTTGTGTGTGTGTTTCTTGTGCGTTTGTTTTTGGTGTGTGCGCGTGTGTGGCTGTGTATGTATGTGTTTGTGTTTGTGTATGTGTATGCATTTGTGTATGTGTGTGTGTGTGTGTGTGTGTTTGCATGTTTGTGTGTGTGTGTATTTGTATGTGTGTTTGTGTGTGTGTGTGGGTTTGCATGTTTGTATGTGTGACTGTTTTTGTGTGTGTTTTTGCGTGTGTGTGTATGTGGATGTATGTGTGTGACTTTTTTTTGTGTGTGTGAAGTACTCTGCGTCAGTTGGCATAAGCAATATGCCAAAACGTTATGTTTTAAGCTGTTGTCCAATACACATTGGTACACCACTGGGCCTGGCCTTGTGTATAATGAAGATTCTATGAAAAATAACTAAAAAATTTCCATTTAGAACAAATAAAGAAAGCTATTTACAAAACATGGTGTAGTCTACTGTATATAGGAAGGATAGATCCTGGGTGGTCGTTTCAGAGTGACCATTGTGTCATGTCCTGTTGTTTTGTGAGCTGCGCATTGTAATGGGTAGTAGCATGTAGGTGTAAATCTTAAGTGGCATCACGTATGAGGTCATGGATCTTCTCAAACAATATGACCCGTATGTAATTCGATATCCTGCGCCGCGCTTGTCTAAGGGGGTTCATTTAAAGTTCTTAATGGCGGCCTCGAAAAGACGTCTGCTAACAACAACACCTGTTAAGCCATACCTTCCACTTTATTTTGCAGAATAGATAAAATACTTAAAACAGTTTTTTTTTCTGTCTGCAGATGAAACATGGTCTCACGAACATAATTTACATGCAGAATGTTTTGGGACCTTCAGTTGGAGGGAAAGTCGACTATGGAATAATTTTGGAAGCAATACAAAACACCGACGTTGCGAAAACTGCAACCATTGGAGTGCTCGTGGGCTGGTCGAGAATTTTGATACAAAACAATACTTCCATCTTTATGGAAATAATAATACAAAAGAAGACAAAGCTACATGTTGCACACCAGTCCATACCTTGTATACGAAAAGGAAGCAACGTCGACATTTTTAGCAGATAAAGGACGTACATTCGACAAAATATTATAACTATAAAGATTTACTTCTCGGTGGTAGGAAAAAAATTCGAGGTAGGAAAAATAATAGCAAGGAAATACTAAAATTTATTAGCCAAAGTACTGTCCGCAGTATGTGGTGGATATGACGTTATGCGTTCTGCGTTGTGTGCAAGCTCGTGATTATGCTTCACTACCGATATGACAAAAACTACACTGTTCAAATGTTCTGAAACAGTGTGATATGTGGGCTTATTGCACTCGTTTCAAATCTAATTGAAAGTTATCGTTTCGTCTCGCAATCGCAAGGTGGCAGTTCTTGATATCAAACAAATAAAACAAATACATCCGGGCGCTAACCAAAATACGTCACTTCCTTTCTCCCGGACCAAGCAGATACGTAAATTACTGTCTTCAGAGGTTTTCTTCGGAGGCCCAGGGACCCATCGGGAGAGGCTGACTTAGTTGTTCCTAGGTAGATTATTCTAAACTAGCATTTCAGATGAAATGGTCCGCAGTCATACACCATCAGCGTGAAGCCATACACCACATTATCATACAGATTTAACTGGGACCGTTTTTAGCACTTTATATTAATCAGACAAGTGTTGCCTCCGCTCAAATACATGAGCCTACAATACAATCACAAGTGTACAAAAATAATAAAACACTCATTAGCGGAGTCCAGATGGATGAGGAACAAAGAAAAGTTTACAAAAAATGCTCCTTCTCCTTAACGGTGGTTTGTGTTGAAACGTAGTTCTCAGGACCATCTTAATCTTAGCTGACAAAGTATGACCGACCTAGGAAAGAGCCAATTTTCCACTTAACAAGGAATGTCAGTGACGGCAACCAGATATGTGAGTGAAGAAGACCAGTCGGAGTTCAGTCAAGGTAAATGTAGTAGAACGTGAGGTAGTAAATGGTGAACCATGTCGTATAATGAACTTTATCATTTAATATCTTATGAACATGGTGATACAGGCCGTTTAAAACCTTGCTCTGCAGCATATGACATACACACATGTACATACCGAACGCGTAAAACGTATTGTAAAGACGAGGTATGGGCAAAAACAAGTAAGCAGCCCACACTCATGGGTTTCAAGTTACCCTCTACAAAATGGCCATGTAGAGAGGAAAATATCCGGCCAGGTAGAGACTGTAGAATGTACCAAATACAGGTTGGATATAAGATGTGCCCCTTCAGGGAACTGGCGAATGGAACAGATACAACCTATCCGTCATGTTTACTATGCATGTTCTTAATCAATCACAGACACCTCAAGGGGCAAATTTAGCTCCATTTGTAATGTTGTTATGGTACAGTGGACTGAAAAAAGACATTCCATCTCATACGTTTACAGAACCAATTAAAAAGAAATGTATCATACTCACGTACCATTGTTGTTCTCAGCTGTCTTGAAGCAAGTTTTCTGTCCCAGTCACCAAGCGTATTCCAAAGGAAAATGCCCTCCACTCGACAGGCATATTCCATACATCGATTGCCGTACATAGCACATGGGAAATCTCTACCTATCGAAGGAAATAACCTAATCATAGTCAGCACAGGTGGCAAACAGCATTGATCAGTTGAAAGGAACATGGCGGCCAACAACAATCATGAAAACTTGTGAAACCGGTTGTACACAATACCGCGCATGATATTGATGCCATCTGTCGATCCAATGCACAAGTACACATACCGCGAAATGCCATATGGTCAGAGTCAATGAACAAGAGACTTCTGGCGAATTAAATCACTTCCACCGCTCAGGCCCGACCAGCACCTGACAATGCACAAGTACACATACCATTGTCAGTGCCAATGGACAAGAGACTACTGGCTGATTTAATCACTTCACCGCTCAGGCCCGACTAGCACCTAAAAATTGTGCGGATTGTGTCACACAGGCCAGGTGAAAACCAGCCAACCCTTGAAAATTAGCCCACCTGTAATGATTAACAAAACACTGGGCGCGTCACTGCGTAAATGCCATTTAGAGCTCGCAGACATGTCGACCGATGGATTGTTATGTTGTGTGACAGGGGATCAAGGACAATACACATTTTTCACGCAGCTGCATGCCACTGCCTTGATAGATCGAAAACGAGGTCAATGAGGCAAACAGACAAATATTATTCATATAATAAACTCCAATTAATTTTCCCCAAATCACACAAATTTCACAATATAAGATCAAATAATTAACATTATAACTAATGTTATGCACCAAAAAGAAGTAGGCATTAAGAGCAGCGTAGACTGATCCCCAAACCTGTTAAGATGCAAAATAACAAATATTTGACTGATATTCAGCAATATTGGTTGAATTGCTTATTATGATGGACGGTCTTTTGTTCGCAACGGTTTCGATCTATCATGGCCGCCGCGTTGGAAAGGCGTATAATGTTAAGATAGCAGTCTAATGCTACAGCGTCACCTAGCGGTGTCACGTATAGCTGCAGTGATGACAGAGCTACAGTGTCATGTTGTTATAGTTTAAGCCTGGTCACAACGGATAGGCTTAAGGTTAGGGTTGTTTTTACCCGGCCAGGTCAAAACTCCTGCCTGAGCGATGTAGCCAAAACCAACCCCGTAAAATTGCCGTCAGTGCTTATGAGCTGGACGGGTGGGCCACACCCCCAACACCGTAGAGATAACAGCGAGCTCCTGATTATGTAGTATTTCTGTCTGCAAAGTAAACTGATTGTACATTTCGCAAGCGTTTCTTTCTCAAGACAGATAAATTATTCACCAGTTTCAATTCTATTGTTATGATATTTTTGTCTCTGCTTGATTGGTCTGTAGTCAAGAGCAGAACAGTCAGAAATGTTTTCTATCAAAGCTTCTCTCCCAGTGCCAGCCTTTCGTGGCCTGTAAGGTAGGGATTGGTGAGGGTGAGTGTGCCTACAATAGGTGAGATTCATCTTTAGCTGTTTTGATTATTGTTAGCAGATAAACTTTAAGCCATTTGAATGTTGAAACCCACATCTTATCTTTTGCCAAGCACTATAGAGCTGGCCACACCTCAGATTTACCCTGTATGAAATTCAAAAGCTCACACTCCCTATTTCTTTCACGTGTGAAGAAAACACAATGACAAATTATTGCATGATGCATTTTCCTTTATCGCGAGAAATCCTGAGCTGGTTACATAGTCATAGAGCGGCAAGAGCTGATCTCTGGGCTCCTTCGGGCATGAAATGAAAGTCAAACAAGGAAGATAAAGGTTCCATTCGAGTCCCCACGAACTTGTGGAAAGTCAAGATTTAGATTTAGAGATGAAATGTAAGGTTCTAAGAACTCGATATAGATGGAAAATAATGAAAGGTAAATTTGAGAGAAAGTTGTTGGGCTACCCTTCCTATTATATGGGCCGTGAGGCGGATTTTAAACATTTGCTTAACTCTATTCAGCCCGGATTTTTTTTTTGGGGGGGGGGACTTGTATGAAATAACAGTAAAGTCAATCTGAAAAATCTAAGGTTTCTGGCAAACTGAATACACTACACTGTTTTCAGGTTTTAAAAATAATAAATTTAGCCCAACTTTAAACCACTGAAAGTCTATAAGTGGAAAATTTTCGCTGGCAAATTACTACAAATTGCCACCAACTAGAGAGCCCTCAAATGAATGCTGACAAAGTTTGGTTCTTATTTTGTTGCTACGCGATCGTCCTCTAAAGGTTGCCAATTTTCATGATTTTGATAATATGCTATTTTAAAACAGTATGTCCCATCCAGAAGATCTTACGCTATGCCGACACATATTCAGAAATACAGACAGCAGAGATCCATAAAACATACATCCCTTATCATGGAGGTAAGAAGTACATTACCATGTCATGAACAAGCATTTATCAGGTTACAGCTAATGTTGAGTACCATGCATATATTAATACTAATTAGCTCTGGCTGAAGATCACCGCTAATCAGGTGCCGAGATGTCAGATAGAAGAGCCATTTAGCAGGCGGGATACAATACTGGTGGGTAGGTAAGAAACACGTGACCATCGAGCTGCCAGGGTCAAATGGAGCTGCCAGGGTCATCCTACAAATGAAGCGACGATCCAGTGTCCAAGACCTACACAGCAGACTCAACTGGAAGTATCTTACGCAGCGGAGAAAGGAACACATGTGTGTGATGGTCTTTAAATGTATTAACGGGCTTGTCCCGACATACCTGGATACCACCTTTGTACATAACCACCTGTTACACAGCCATAACACCAGACAAGCCTCTTTGCTCCATAAACCCAATTACAAAAACACAGCTGGCCACCGCACATTTGCATACAGAGGAGCAACATATTACAATACCCTTTCGGCGGACATAAGACATGCACCAACTCTACGGCAGTTTAAAGCTTCCCTAAGACACACTCCTCCGCACATGGACCTCTGACCTCCACCGTTGACGTTTTTTGTTGACCTTGACAACTGTTCTTGGTAAAGACGCTTCGGTTTATTTGTATATATTGTTTGTTGTCCTCTGGTTGTCTTACTGAATGTAACACGTTTCGTTTTTGTTATTTATGTATTGGGCCCCCTTGGAAATCAACTTCAAACAAGTTGAAGGGGCTACCCACATGTTTTGAGATGAATAAATAAATAAATAAAGACTACAGCAGCGAGTCGCAAGTGCCAAATAGCCTGTGTCGCCCCCCGTCTCTGCTCAGTGTTAGACGGTGGGCACTAATGTACACAGCCTCTTTCACCCATGTGACCGTTTACCTGGTATTCAATACAAAACACAAATGAGTAGTCAAATTCTGTAAAGTCAAAGTAAGTGTTTGCTTCTTCAATGTACCATTGTTGTCTATGGTCGGCACTAGTATAGTTGTCGATCTACTACTTAAGTTTTTATATGTTTGAAGTGTTTAGTACAGGTGTGTTACAAATGAATACAGTCACATTCTGTGATGAACCCCTCCCCTGT
Source organism: Branchiostoma floridae x Branchiostoma belcheri (assembly GCA_019207045.1). Lineage (NCBI taxonomy): Eukaryota > Metazoa > Chordata > Leptocardii > Amphioxiformes > Branchiostomatidae > Branchiostoma > Branchiostoma floridae x Branchiostoma belcheri. The sequence goes on from CM033027.1 coordinate 23,537,505, forward strand.
TTTACTTCATTGTACCCTCTTTGTATTGGCCGGTACTAGTTTTGTTGTCTGTCTTTCTACGTTGATAATGACTGGAACATCATGTATAATTACCTAACAAATTGTCGCCAAGTATTTATCAAAATCTGCGGTCTAAAAAAACTAAAGAACTTGTGTTTTCAACCTTACATGTCAGTGTACCTGTGAGAGGCCGGTACCGGGTGACGTTATCTCTACAACTGCAGCCGCGCTTCCCAGTGAGCCAGTGCCCACCGCTGTCGACCCGCTGACTGATATGACGTCAGCCACGGAATAACTGTCCAGCCATCCATGCGCCGAAAGTACATCAGCTACCCTGATGACTTACGTAGTGGCGTCACTTTTACAACTATCCAACTAGTTTTACTTTCGCAACTACAGACTCATGACTACGTCGGTAGTGTAACTGCTACAAGTACAATCAGTAGATTACAACACAACCTATCGCTCATTTTGACATTTTCTCGGAATCACGGAAGAAAAAAAATTCTAGGTTTTTTTTTCTTTCTTAAATCAGTCGAAAATCAATGAACGCGCTATAGTCATCTATATCACATTTACTTGCTGTGGCCTTGGATTTCTATAACATTTTTAGTCTATTAGCTGCTCTTTTATTTTGAAGTGTATCCCATCTCAGGCCGGAGACTAGTTTAAGTGACACTGTATCTTATTACTTATGTGGGTAGAGTTACAGACAATTTTAGCTGCTGGGTTGTGAAAATAAGGCAATAGGACAGTAGTATAATAGTCTATGGTAAAGACAGAAGACAGTAGGATAATAGTCTATGGTTCAAATGACATATCGCCACCATCTAAGCTCCCAAATTGAGATAAGAATATGCAGGACATCTCTTCCATAGTATTGTCGGAACGTACTACACACTATTGTACAAGCAGGTATGAAACAAATTAAGAAAATGGGAAATCGAACAAGGAAAGAAAGAAAGGCCAAGAAAGTAAGTAAAACTCCGGAAAGACTATCGAATATTAGTGCAATAAGCAGAGGGCATGTCGAATATTAGTCTATAGACAAGAAGACTATCGCTATAATCTAAGTTGCCAAATGCATATAAAACAATAGGGCTAATCTCTTATAGTGTAGACGGAGTTTACTACACAATATAGGGTAAGCAGGCATGAGATGACCTTTCACCCCACTGTTTCAGTCACCTTTTACCCCTTCCTGCTCCAGACAAACGATTGAAGTAGGATTGCGCGGAAGTAACTCTGGAAGCAGGTAAGAACGAGATATACACAGAATATGAATACACTATTATAGATTATAGGGGTTTAAGTGTATTTCTATGGTATGTGGGCTGCATTTGGCAAAAATGTAAGACTTTTCGGGATGACGAAAATTGGGGGTGGGGAGGGGGGCATCTTTACCTTCACGGAAACAAACGAAAACGTATTGTTTTTGCTCCGTTTGCTTTACCTTATATTCTTCTCCAAGCAAACAAGGTATATGACCTAGACCATACAGCTGTCACCATGGTACCTGGAGGTGTAATAGGCACCATGTGTTGTTCCGTTACATGTAGCCAGTACTTATTTATTGATCGTATAAGGACATTAAGCTCGAGGGTGTTTTTGTAAGACTAAACAGATCTTTTTTTTTTAAACGGGTAGTCAACACGACAGGCGACCGATAGATCTACTGAAGATGCCACTGGGGTGGTTTAAGTCATTGCGAGAGTCTATTGGAATTTAAGGAGGTATCATTTGCTATGAGTATGAGCTCTAGGCAATGAAAAAACAAACATTTTTTTCTTTTAGTTTTGAGCCAAGCTAGTGGAAATTTGACATGAAGGTAGAGGTAGCAAATACCTCCGGCCTTTTTTCACATTCTTATATAGGATTTAGAAATGATTGAATGTAGGGTTTTGGTCGTTTTTAGATCAAAAATATATATTTGGGGCCCTGTGCCCTGGTATTACAACCTCATGACTTAAAATTTAGTACAGAGATGCATACGACATATGGCAACGAGAAGCCATCACCACGTTTTTCATAAATCACTTCAAAACATTAGTTTTTTTTGTGTGTGTGTGGATATTTGGCTCTTTTAGACTGAAGATGTATATTTGGCTCCTATGCCCTTGTATTGAAACCGAATTGTTATTGTTATAGGTTGGGCTGACTAACCTCATTCAGCCGGGGGCTGAGTTGCGAGGAGCTGAAATTGGGTAGAAAAGTGGGTTGGAGATATTAATTTTCACTTACGGCATACATTTCTTAGAAAATTGTTGAATTGGGGGATTTTGTCACTTTAGAATAAAAATATATAGTACTAGCTCCTGTTCTTTTGTATGAAAAGTTATCATCTAAAATTTGGTATTGGGGTGCATACGGTGCATGCCCACAAGACTGCATTCACACTTATTGTGAACATCACTTAGAATGGTTGAATTTTGGATTTTTTGCCATTGGTTTTAGCAAAAATGTAGATGTGTGGTTCCTATGTCATGAAATAGCCAACTTATCTGGAATTTGCTGTTGGGGTAAATTTAGTACCAGAAATAGAAATAGAAAAAGGTAAGATGGACCAGTCCATTTTGCATAAATAGGGGTGATCTGGTCCAATCTTGTTTTAGGGGACTAGGATGGATTGTAATATGACGTATTCGCTTTTGATCATGAGCAACTGACGGCCTCTCTAATTTGTATCACCTCATGTCACTGTATATTCATAAATAAATATGTATATTTATATTGAACGAATACACATACTGTGATTACAAAATAACACAACAAACAAAAATAAAACAACACCTAACCGTAAATACATTGTTAGACTAGAGCATGTAAAGGTCAACATTATTTTTCGTTTATCTATCTGGTTTTAATTGCTCTATTTCTTCTTGTTTTATATTTTTCTATTACATTAGGTTTGACATGGCAGAGGCAGGTAATGGGTCTCATACTGCTGTTCCCCAGAGCTTTTGTGATCGGTCTTCAACAGAAGGTTTGTGCGCCAGAGATGCAAGTAAACCCAAAGACCAACAGACAGGGAGCAAAACCAGCTTGCACAGTCAACCAGAAGAAAACACTGGTGAGATACCCTACATGTGTGGGGAGTGTGGGTATAGGACAGCATCTCGGTTATCCCATCACCTGAAAACACACACAGCGGAAAAAACATTCAATGGTGACCACCAACATTTAGCCAAACACACTAGTGAGAAACCCTACATGTGTGGGGAGTGTGGATACAGGGCGGCTCGAGAGTCTGATTTATCCCGACATATGAAAACTCATACGGGTGAAAAACCCTACAAATGTGACCAGTGTGACTATTCTGCTACATTGAAATACAATTTGGACCAACATCTAGCCATACACACTGGTGAGAAACCCTACATGTGTGGGGAGTGTGGTTACAGGACGGCTAGACGGTTCGACTTATCCCGACATATGAGAATCCATACAGGAGGCAAACCCAACAACGTTGACCAGCGTGACTATTCAACTGCACGGAAAGAAACGTTGGACAGGCATTTGGAAGAAAAGCACACTGGTGACAAAACCTACACGTGTGAGGAATGTGGATACAGAACCACTCAAAAGTATCGCTTATCTAATCATATGAAAACCCATACACGAGAAAAACCCTACAAGTGTTACCCGTGTGACTATTCTGCTGCAGTGAAATTAACTTTGGACAAACATCTAGCAAAACACACTGATGAGAAACCCTATCTTTGTGAGAAGTGTGGATTCAGAACAACTCAAACGTTTCAGTTATTAAGACACATGAGAACCCATACTGGAGAAAAACCGTACAAGTGTGACCAGTGCGACTACTCTGCTACACAAAAAATTAATTTGACCAACCATATTGCAGCAAAACATACTGGTGAAAAACCCTACATGTGTGGGGTGTGCGGGCATAGAACAGTTCACAAGTCTAACTTGACCAAACATATGAGAATTCATACCGGTGCAAAGCCCTACAAATGTGACCTATGTGAGTATACTGCAGCACAGAGATCGACGTTGGATCGGCATTTAGCTATGCACAGTGGTGAGAAACCATACATTTGTGAAGAGTGCGGGTACAGGACTGCTGACAAGTCCCACATCTCCAGACATATTAAAACCCACACATGAGAAAAGCAGAGAAATGTTACCATGGCAATCCTGCATCTGCAAAATTTATTCTGGTCACAAAAGGCCACAGCAAGTAAATTTTATGGATTAAATCCTTGCATTCAAGTTTGCGGGGATTTAATTTCGAGGTAGAGAGACAATACAGTGTTCGTAGTGGCTTTGAGTTCGTGGAACTTAAATGCATTTATAGCACTCTACTGTAGAGTAATCCAGATGAAGATATTCTTGGATGCATATTCTTTAGCTGGATTACTCTTTCTAGGCAAGGAAGTTACGAAGGACTGTTATGCGTGTTCTTGTCGCAGTTTTGCCTCCCAGATGCGAGGTCTTTGTGGCTGTTCCACAGCGGATTGTGACAAACAAGGTTTGATTAGTCTTCCTTATATGGGCGTGTTGATTGTCTGACGCTGACGTCACGAGTGGCATGTGGGCGCTAGAATGAATATTTGAAATGCGGCATCTGTCGAGACATCGATCAACTGCAACCGAAAATTAAGTACGAACCTTCACGTGACTCTTATTATATTTTTAAAAAAATGGGGCTAATAAATGCAAATATTTGGTTGCACCCGCAATATAGTTGGCTCCCAATCTTACACTTTTCTGTGTCCACCCGACAAGATCGGGATAACATGGAGAACACTGCCTGCTGGCGCTCTCTGATTGAACTGCAGCTGTCCAGTTGAAGCTGTGAGTCGTTTCACAGCGGATGGCAGAGAACCGATGAACAGCGGGGCGATGCCACTATCCTCGTGCTAAAAAGAGAAATGAATTAAATTGTTATCAGTGACATCCCAATACCAAATGTGCCTTTGTAAGTTTCACAGTATAGCAAACGATTGTACATAAGATTTTTGATAAAAAATGTGTCTTGCATAGTTTTTGTTAAGTAACAGCCTTCCATCGTATTGCAGTATGTTTTGATATCATGCGTTTTAGACATGGCAAGGTCATTTTTACACAACACAAATAACTCTTAGGCTCACCAATGCGTGTGAAAATAGGAAATCAAATGGACTATAAAATTCAACAGCCTAAGCACAAATATAATAGTAATCGCCCACCTCCACTGAACAAACACCAAAGTCCATAATGTGTCGAGGTCGAATCTTCATAATAGGATGAAGGATCATTGCAGCATCCCCGCAATTCACACCTACGATGTACAGATCTAAATAAGCCACATGCCCTGTAATATTTTCGTGACAAACGTACTGTTAGGAAAATGTTGGTATATGTCGTATGTGGTGGTATCATGTGATGGAGGATTTTCATTAATGGTTCCATATGCAAATGACGTGAATACAGATTTTAAATAGCCCAAATGGAAACAAATAAGACAAGTTTGACGCTAATTGCGTACGTAGCTCCTGTTGTGTTAAAAATAACTGACTAAAAATACGCCTGCTTTTGAATTCAACTCGTCAGTTGTACATGAATATGTATTCATCAATCCCCAATCTACTTGTAGATAGGCGTGAGTTACTTCTTGGTGTGTGGGTGTGTCGGGGGGATGCATATTTCTTGACGCTTTGTGCGTCTGCATGCGTAAAAAAAAGGTCACGTGAAATATTACAATGTGAACTTAAAGCTAATGTGGCAGAAAAAAAAACAAAAAAAAAATTACAGTATACAGTCTCGCAAGCAACTGGAAGCGGTCAGACGTTTCATGCAACATTCACTAACTTCCGTCTGTTTAACCTTCGCTTTCACACCGGGTATACCATATACTTGTCACCCGGTCCTGTCTTCAATGTGCTTTTGCATTAATGTATTATATACCAAGAACCACAGGGAGAATTGGTAAATAGCTTAACTTGGATGCAAACAAAGTTCAAAGGTGACCAGACAAGGACACGGATATCTTAGAAATTTAATATATTCAGTTTGAATGTTTGTTTCAACATTTGGTAACCATGGCAGTTACCATGGAAACATGGCAAAAATAGCTCTCGCTATGTAATAGCCTAACAGGTGACCACACCCAACCAAGGACACGATTGTTTTTTGTATAGACAATACAAATGTGACAGTCTCGGCGTCATCAGCACAGACATTAATACCGCAAGGCCGCGGTGTAACCATAGTAATCACCATGGAAACGTGGCACACATAACACTCGCTAGGCAACAGGTCCACCTGGACACCTGTCCAAGGATACGATGTTTTAGACCGAAAACCAGACAATTTGGGCGTCACTTGCAGAGACGGACTAACCATGGCCGGACGGGACCGCCGGGCCACGAGGAGCGGACTGGTCTCCGCTGGGATCGCCTGTTGGCTGCTGATTGTCATGAGTAGGCAAAGTAGTTTTTTTTTCCTATTTGATATTTGCGTGCACACATGCAGTCGTCTGGTGCCATATCTGTAGCCTCTACCAGGCTTCGTGGTTTGGTGGTCTAATTGTAGAAATTGGTCAAATAGAGTAAATACTACGCTAGGGGAGTCAGCCGGCCGATTAGGGACATTCTCCAAACCACACAGCAAGAAATATATCATACGTTAAAAAAACGTTCCTAATTGCAACAGTCGGCTTAAAACCAAAGCGAGAACAACAGAGTTCGACAAGAACAGGGCCGTAAGACTTTAATAAGTTTTACCTGGTCTAGAGGCGTACATAGGGTTGGGTATGCTCGCAGCGGCGTCCGCAATGGACCGCCAATCAGTCTGAGGATGCTGCATGGGTGTGGTATCTGACAAAAAGTACAAAAATGATAAGGCGACTAAGTTTACCAAAAGATATTTTGTTGGTTTCAAAGAAGACAACGTAATTCATACAACTGGAACAAGCTGCATTTTATGCATGTCATTATTTCCTTTGCAAAAGCAAAAAAAAAAAACATTTAAAAATGACCTGTAATAACTTCGCCTTAGTTTTGCCTCTGACCTAGATAACCCGCTAATTCCCCAGATTTTTCTAAACTTATTTGACTGCGTGTTGTAATATCAGTTGGTGCCGACGATTTGAATGAAAAACAGGTTAACTGTATAACTTAAAAATAGTGAATAAAGTCAAAGGCAGGACATGGCACGTGCCTGCAAATTAGTCTAAGGCTGCTGCATGGGTGTGGTGTCTGGGGGAAAATTTACAGACTGAAATGTAACAGTCGTAGACGAGGGCGATTACGTTTAAATACAGGTTCCACGGTAACATCCCTTCAACGGTAAACCCCCTTCCTTGGCAAACCCCCTTCCGGCACAAGAGAACCTAGCCAACGAGGAAAATCGTGACCCCCCCCCCCCCCCCCCCCAATAAAAACAGACCTCGGTCGAAGACTGCAATGGAGGGTAGCGTACAAATCCGTCTCAATTTGGCCTCTTACGAGGATGAACAACAAGACCCCCCCCTCCCAAACACTTGAAAGGTAACTACATTTGTCAAAATAAAGTTTCTACGTTTTGTAAACTTGTCCATTAGCTATTTTAACAGTAGTAGAATTATTTGTTAGTATTCGGTCTGGTAGAGAAGGCTTTTGCAGGCATCGGACTGGTTTGTAGGGCTTGAACAAGAGAAGAAACTTAAAAGACTATCTTCAGAAAATTTCCAAACCTACCGGCACCCGTGTCACCAATCTGGGACTTCTGCTGCCCTCCCGACATGATGCCGCTTGTACTTGTCAGGTTTCTGCACCGCAATAACATGTCCTATACCTGGCAAGGTGCTTGTTGACTCCAGAGTAGCCCCAGACTCAAAGAATATTGAAGCCTTACATCACAACATTAGAATTAAACCGGAGATGAAAACAACTCGTGTACGCTGGGTAATACCGCCCACAACGAGACAAATTATGTGTATATGTGTAATGAGTTTGCTCGCTTAATATTAAAAATCAGTTTTCGAACACAAAGTACGAACTAAGGTATCCATTCTGTTCTTGGACATGTAATATAGTCTTGCAGTGATTATTTTATTATGAAAATTACTTAATTACTCGAACGTCAGCCTTTTCTTCATCCTTTTTTAATGTAATTTAATTTAATTTAAACTCAGCATCTCTCTGGCCACCAGGGAAAGCTTTTACGACTACAGTGCAGTTCAGACATGGACATGCAGATGTCGCGGTCAACAGGGGAGGTACGACGTTCTAGGATTTTGTAATTGCATTCGCGATCAGAATAAAAGTACGCTGGTATAAATGTTAAAGAAATGTGTGCTTTGAAACAAGTTGTTAACTTTACATTTGTATCTAATAATTATCGACAATGTATTGACATTACAGACATTAGCTAGCCACGTTGTAGCTGGTAGTGTCTGTCTACAGAACCTGACAATAATAGAACACCAGTGTTCAAACGAGAAAATGATAAAGAACAATACAAAGACCGAGTTTACGTAAGAACGAATACACTGTATTATGCACTTATGCAAAACGAATAGATAAGTCACAACAACCTTTCATCCTAAATACCTTTTTTTTAGCGTCAATGGCCTTTTACTCAGATCTTCCATCAACCTTAGCTTGTATTTGTAGAAAGTTTTGCCTATTAGCCCAGTTATATGATACTTCTTATCCAAATCTTCTTGCAGCTTCGCAAAATCAGACCAGACTCAATCTCATCTCAGTTGATATATGATTGAAACCCACTACTACAAATCAGACATGAGTTACGTGCTTTATGCTTTATAGATTTCCTCCAAGCTTTCGAGTCTCATATATGAGTCAAAATCCATACTAAATAAAGCCCATTGTTACAATTACAAATCACTCAATGCTATGTGCCCATGTGAACGTTATGGAATCCAACATAAATCTGCCTGTTAGAACATTAATTCTCGGCACACATATACAGATGGCATTTTTATTAATAGCATGTAGATTTGATACTAAAATAATGCTCATCATTCAAGCTCGTTAGGATGACCACACAATGATCTGACCAAATGTACATGTAAAGATGGGCATATTAAAACTAAAACGCTCCTAAAACAATTGTACAAAGCACATCTTTGTTACATGTTTCTTGGTCAATATCCAATACTTTATATTAAACACTGATTATGTTACGACACTTCATTTTAGACTTAATATACTATGTAGATATATAGATATAACTTTAATCAACATCCAGATCACATTGTTAAAGGCAAGACCGTGACCACCCTTAATCACGTGCGCGACCTCTCCTCCCCAAATCCCCAGAGACGCCTGGTTTTCTGAAAATTACCATGGCCTTAATAAGGAGTGACGCACTTTTCTCCCAACAGTTATACTGGTAACCCCTGAGCAGTGTTGTGGCAAATACTTGACAGGAGTAAAAATTCGGCAGGATAACGGGCAGCATGGTCTCACACTACAGTCTCTGCCTCCTTCAGACTAAGTCATGATTGTGACTTACACAATCAATTAATTCTATACCAGCAATGTGTTAAGCCACATAATACTTACTCTAACTTTAAAACCAAAGGAAGTTAAACATACAAAACTCAGATAACATTTAGAATGCTCTACTAGCCCACTCAAATGAGTTACTAAGGAATAATTTGCACCATGCAGTTACATGCTTTATCCACAAGCGAAATCCTTGGGCTGGTAAACAAATGAAAAGATTTGCACTTATCAGAATATATGAATGAATTACTCCATATTCTATTATAATCACATCCTCAAAAGGCGTTTGTTTCTGAATATAGCAATTTGACTCAATCAAACTTCCCACGTACAGGAACGAATTGAGTCTGCAGTTACTATGCAAGGTGGTAGCCATGCAATCTAAACATAACATATTTCAATTTTTCACCGTGAGAAGTGAAGAGTGATCGGAAATACTGATTTCATTACGAGTCAAAAATGGCATCTTTTTTCAAAAGCACTTGTTTAAAGTCAGAGCGAATCCATAAATCTGTACCATTCCCATACCAAAGGACTGCATAACTCATTGTTTTTAGTTGGACTGAGGTCTTCATTCAACATTAACAGTGAACAGGACAGATTTGACAAAAAGCTATTCCTACCAAACAAACAACAACAGGATAGATCCTCTTAAATCCTCTTCATGATTGCTAAAGATTTTCTACAACTAAACTGCTTCATCAAGCTTACGATAATAGGTAGTGGGAGTTTTCTGTGCTTGATTATCACCAGACAAGGTTAAACTGCAGAAAACTCGTGATAACATCGGTAGAACCGCCTCCTGGCGCCCGCTGACGGAACTGCAGCTGCCCAGTTGTAGCTGTGATGTTTTACAGCAGAGAACCGTTGAGCAGTGGTGGCGGGAAACCGGCCTAATGGCTTATTCTCGTGCTGAAAAGAGAAACGCTATCCTAGCAACCATGTGAAGAAACCTCTGTGTATAGCCACATGGAATGTGCGGACACTAGTTAGCAACTCCTCCAAGCTGTATCAGCTGGCATCAGTGATAGACGACTACAGACTAGACCTCCTAGGTGTTACTGAGACACACATGCCAAGCAGTGGTATCGAGAAACTTGAGAACGGTTCACTACTGGTCTTCTCTGGACGTACTGATGGGACCAGACGGCAAGGAGTTGGTCTTACTCTGTCTAAACGTGTTAAGAATTCACTCATCTCATACTCCCCTGTGTCTGAAAGGATTTTATGTGCCAGACTGCATAGTCAACAGATCAACATTTCTGTCATCGTGGCGTATGCGCCTACGGATGGGGCTGATGAAGGAGATAAAGACAGTTTCTATACCCAATTAGCTGATACCTTTGCTGATCTGCCCGGACATGACATCAAGTTACTCTTGGGGGACTTCAACAGTAAAGTGACATCTGACTACACAACCAGGAGGGGCGTGATAGGACGTCACTCTTTGCACAGCGAATCAAGTGACAACGGGATCCGATTACTGGACTTCTGCGCCTTGAACCAGTTGACGATCGGGGGGACTCTTTTTGAACATAAAGACATCCACAAGGGGACTTGGAGATCCCCAGATGGCAGGACTGTCAATCAAATTGATCATATATGTATAAGCACCAAGTGGAGCCATTCTCTACTGGATGTCAAAGCTTGCAGGGGTGCTGACATCGGATCAGACCACTACCTGGTAAGGGGCTATCTGCGGATTAGGCTAAAGGCAGCAAAGAAACTAGACGCAGTAGATCACACTTTTCCAGCCATAGAACATCTTCGAGATGGAACAAAGGCTGAAGAGTACAACATAGAACTCACTAACCGTTTTGAATGTCTGTATGTGGAAGATGAACCTCTAGAGGACACATGGGAAAAGTTCAAAGAAACAGTGCACTCTGTGTCTTTAGAAGTGCTTGGAGATCGTCCCAGAAAGAGACGACAACAGCATCTTTCACAGGAAACCAAGGACTTGATCAGAAAGCGTGCTGAGGTCAAGAGGCGTGACCCCACGTCTGATACTAACAAGTCGGAGTATTCCAGGCTAAACAAGATGGTCAAGAAGAGTTGTAAAGTTGACGACAATAACTGGGCTCTCAGGGTAGCATCAGATCTAGAAAGTGCAGCAAAGCAGGGAAACCAGAGAGAAGTCTGGCAGAAGATTCGGATCCTGTCAAACAAGAGAAGTAAGAAGTCTTCAGCAGTTAGGGACAAGTCCGGAAAACTGATTTCCGATCCTGATGCTCAGCGGGAAAGGTGGGCTGAACATTTCTCTGAGCTACTCAACCCGCAGCAGGAAGACTCTGACCTAACTGAGCTGGACAGGATACCAGGTGTTCCCAGCTTTGCGTACCTGGGAGAAGATGATGGCCCTCCAACAACTATTGAGATTCAGAATGCTCTTAAGAAATTGAAGAACCACAAATCTCCTGGAGTAGATGGGATAGCCAATGAACAGTTGAAGTATGGTGCGTCAGGACTAATCAAAGCTCTGGAGGTTCTGTTTGCCAAGGTTTGGTTTGGTGAAGCCATTCCCGAGGACTGGTCCAAAGGCATCATCATTGTGCTACCCAAGAAGGGGGATACTACATACTGCGGCAACAACAGGGGAATAACACTCCGATCGACAGCATCAAAACTCTTTCAGATCATCATCCTGGAACGCATCAACCTGGGGTTGGAAAGATTACTAAGGGAAAATCAATGTGGCTTTAGGAAGAACAGATCTTGCATCGATCAGATTTATTCCCTACAGACAATCATCCATAAGAGTATTGAGTTCAACATCCCCTTGTATATAAACTTCATTGACTTTAAGGCCGCATTTGACAGCATCAAAAGGCAATTCATCTGGAAAGCTTTCGCCTTTTACGGGCTGCCTATGAAGTACATCAGAGTCCTGCAAGCCTTTTTCTACAATACTGTGAGCGCCGTAAGAGTGAATGGGGAGCAGTCAAGCTGGTTTAATGTCGAATCTGGTACTGGTCAGGGTGACATACAAGGCCCTCCAGTTTTCAATGTCTGCATTAATCTGGCAGCTTACCTTACTGAACAGAGGAAACGGCTCAGCACAGGTGCAGTGCTACTACAGGAGACTCCTGGACAGCCGGCTGTTTCAGTACTGGACACAGATTATGCTGACGACATGGCCCTACTAGACAACACAAAGCCGGGTTTACAGGAAACAACTGACTTGCTATGCAAGAACAGCTCCCTTGCTGGCCTCAAGGCCAATGCCAAGAAGACCCAAGTTATGGCAGTTGGCAAGCACACCACTCAACGACCATACACTGAGGAAGGAACGCTCAGTGTAACTGTTGAAGGATGCCCAGCTGAGCAAGTCAGCACCTTCACTTACCTGGGAACGACGTTTAGCAGTGATGGGAAAATGGACACTGAACTTTCATTGCGCATTCAGAAAGCTTCCGGGGCTTTTTCCCAACTTGGTAAAATATGGAACAATAGCAGCATTCTCCTCTCAACAAAAATCAGGATTTACGAGGCAGCAGTACTAACTATTCTGACTTATGGGAGTGAAGTATGGGTCACTACCAAGGCACAAATGAGCAGGTTAGAAGTGTTCCATCAGCGCTGTCTTAGAAGGATCTTACGTGTTCGATGGTTTCATCATGTCTCCAACATAAGTGTATTTCAACAGACAGAAACAACGAACATTGAAGCTCTTGTAGCAGCCAGCAGACTCAGGTGGCTGGGTCACGTCTTGAGGATGCCTAAAGAGAGGTTGCCCAGATTCCTCTTGGACTGGAACCCGAACTTTGGTAAAAGGTCCAGAGGGAGACCGAGGAAGACATGGCTCAACACTGCCCTCGAGGATACCAGACTAACCACCGGAAACAACAACCTGAAACTGAATGACGTAGAAAAGATGGCCCAGAACCGCCTGGAATGGCGACGGATGGTTCGCAGGAGACGGAAAATCCTTGATGCAGGCCACTCCTCAGGAGGAGACCTTAACAAGTAACAAGTAAGTATCCTTAATTCACGCAACATGTGATATATCCATTCCGCTACAAACACGTCAGTTTCGCAGGCATGGAACTCACCTTTGCACGCATCCCGCAAGGTCACAATCTGTTCTGTAGTCATGACGTAGACATACAGCTGCAAACAGGCAACACGACCCGTAATTCTATGTGAATACCAGACCAGGTTCCTTGAGCACAGACGCACAAGTTCAACAACCTTAAATGTTTCCCAACATATTCATATAGAATCATTGGGTCATTCGGTCTCACTGGTCAAAGTTAAAATCTTGGACATAGAGCCAGACCTTTTTTTGCTAGAGGGATCAAAGAAGCCATCTATATCAGAGCACCCCCCCCCCAGTCTGGATAGGGTTAATACGAAATTTTGCAAAGGAAATTATAAAGTTGTCCTATCGAAACAGTGTCTTGAATTGAGGGACGATATTGATTGTAAACGATTATTGTAATTATTATGTTTATTGGACATATGAAATGTTGAAACGGAAATGATACCATAGACGGTGTGTTTGTGGCACCGTGTCGAAATAACGCACCATGTACAGCTCACAGACGAGCATGCGAGAGGATACATGCAAACATAACGATACGATTTGATAAGTGCAGCGTGCGCCTGAGCTTTTTCATGGATGGGCAAATCACACGACACCAAAATTCAGTTACTTGTTGATATGGAAGCTCTATACATATGCCACAATCATATAGACTGAATGTAGTACAGGCCTACCAGTAAATACTTGGACTTCGCACAGGGTCAGCATTCGGAAGAATCCAGGAAGACGGACGCCCACAAAGCGCCCCTTCATCCCCGGACATGAGACGGAAATGGACGGCTGGGTCACGTCGACTTGATGGTATCCTCCGCACCTGGGGTTCGTGCTGACCTGGTCGGAATCCCCGATGTGGATGTTGAAGGGGTTGAGTCGTTCGGAGCAACAGTCCAGGCGGTTGAAGATGACCACACTGAGATATTGAAAATATAACAGTGGCACTTGTATACGCAACGTACGTTCCTTGAATTGAATTTTATACGCAACAAACATTAGGATGAACGTTAACGTTCCTATGAGCACCACATAAGATGTGTGTACATTTGGATAGATCCACAAGCACCATCATTACAGTGTCGGAGAAATAACCAAAAGACTTCGTCCTATTACACATATAAAGTAAAAGCCAGTTAATTGCGCAATCGTTGATCGTACGGTTTATCTGTTAATTGCACGGAAACCCCAAATCCTGTGGTAGTGCAGTGCAGATGGATATAACTTCGCTTTGTTGCACAAAATATGCCGGCAAATGAAATGTGCATGCAGTTAAACGGCATCTACTGTACTTTAAATACATAAGCATTTTTTACATGCATCCCTACTTACCTATCAACCACATACGATTGGCCGAGATCCACCCACCAGGTAGGATAATCCTCTCCCGGGTACCCTCGAGTGTGGGTACAGGAACCAGCGTACCAGTCGGTAATGGTGTTCCCGTCTACGGCCCGGCTGGCTGTCCCGCTCTCATAGATACTGGTTTGGAACGCTGGCTTCCCCAGGGCGACATTGGCACCTACCACAGGCGAGAGGACTGTCATCAGTACATCATTCTACATCGTGTGGCGCAATCAGTAAGATGTTGGCTAAAACCCGGGTTCAAAATCTCCCCCATGATGGGAAAGGCAGTTTACACGACTTTCCTTACTTCACTCAACTGTAAATGAGTACATTTATCTAGCTTCGGCTAGGGCCGTCCCTCGGATACGTCGTTAAAGGGAGGCCCGTGTTTGGTAGAGCCACAGCTCAAGTACATTAAAGAACCTACAATACTTATCAAAAAGAGTCCGGTTTGAGTGGATCAAACCTTACAGTCTTTTCTCCGGGTTGACATCTTGAAAATGTAATAGTCAACTGTTATGTCGATCCTTCTACAAATGTGGTAAAACTAAATAGATAGACAAAACATCGATGACTCAAGTTGGCAAAGACTTTCTGTTTCTGACAGAGGTAATATTATTCCATGTCTTCTATCAAAAACTATGTTATTTTAATTATCTCACTTTTGTCCTGAAAAGGTGAATTTCTGACTTTAATTTGTACAATTTAAATACACATAAAAACTGCATGTAGAAAACATACAAAAACGTCAGAGAAATTAATGGAAAAGCTCTCAACACGTAATGGAATGAGTGCCACACCTGCATGTTCAGCCGGTCCGGCAGAGGCTGGAGACTTGGACATCCCTGTTGGACCGGGAGGCCCGACGGGTTCCATCAACCCTCGGGGCCCAACTGGTCCGGGCGGCCCGACGGGTCCCTTCACGCCTCGGAGTCTAACTGGTCCGGGCGGCCCGGCCTTTCCCACAGGACCAGCTGGTCCCATAGCTCCCTTTTCTCCGGGAGGGCCAGCTGGTCCCATAGCGCCCTTTTCTCCTGGAGTTCCTGACAAAGTATAAGTACAATTACAAAGGTCGTTCAAACTCATGGTTCACAAGAATTTCACAAAAGTATTGAAAAAAAAAAGGTTCTTTCTTTTGAATTGAAAAAAAATACCAAAACTTTGCATGATGTACAATGACCAATTAACTGGTTGACGTATTGACTGAAGTATCTAATACCAGCTCAAAAAGAAACAGTCATGCCCTCAAGTTACCAACCTACGATTAATATGTACAAAAATTCGTTGTTTTTTTTTCAGAACTATCGCAGATCGAAAGTCGTTATTACCAAGCACACCAGGGGCATCTTATGTCGATGGTTAAAAAACAGGTGTAGCGGGTCTTTTATTGTAATATATCGAGCTGCCTGCGTGTGACATGCGAAGCGGTTTTACCAACCTCCTTAGTTATACTGGTTACATATAGATACGGATACAGAAGGTGGTGTGTTACGACGAAGGGCGGTTATAACAGCTAGTAGATACTTATACAGAAGCTGATGTGATACGCCGATTGGCAGTTATACCTGCTATAAAGATACAGACACACAAAAAAGGTGTGTTACACCGGAGGGTGGTTATAACTGCTTCAGCTAATATATAGATATAATATAATATAATAGTACAAAGACACAGAGTCGGGTATGTTACGCCTATGGGCGGTTGCAACGGCAATATAGAAGACAGAAGCAGAAGTTTGAGGTCCTTTCAACTTGCCAGCTGTCTTGACCATCTCGTGAAGACGTTGCTGCAAGACAGCATATACAATCCGCTTGTTGTCCAGGTCGCGTTTCAAGGCGTCAACAGATATGGACAGTTCCGATATTTCCTGAAGATAGTTCAAGATGTCAGACTTAAAAATAAGAGAAACTACAGAAGAGATTCACAAATCTTGATGTTCACTGAAGACAAGAAAAAGAATGAAAATACTTTCCTAGGGAATGGGAGAATTTTGTAAACATTGTAGTGCTTACCTGCTTATTGATGAAGGTTAGAGGGGCGAGTCCCACAACAAGCAGGCCAAGCAGTACGACAATACCGGCCACCATGTAGTTGCAATGGGAGCAGATGAAGCTGCTTCGAGCACGGCGGCCGCTTTCATCTTCCGGATACGATCGGTCTGTTTGAAAAAAAAAGTTGCTGTTTTCTGGTCGTTGCAAACCTTGCAGAAATCTTAACGTTTTTGGCATCTCTTTCTCTCTTGACATATAGTACATATATAGCTCGCTCTGTTTCTCATTCTTACATGCTCTGCTTCTCATGCTTACATTCATCAATATTTATTTTGAAAATATTTGTCTAACATTACCACATTTTTTTCAGATAATAAGAAGCAGTTTGAATGACAAACCCGATACAGATCATATATCTGTTACCTTCCCGTCGGAAAACCTTCTCATTGCACAAAAGTATAGTATTCGTCAAACTGAGAGGCAAACTGCAAATAATCAGTTACCTGCAGACGTGTACGTGGCGGAACGTTTCACGGCCTCGGCTTCTTCGTACGTGTCTGTAGACGTTTCTTGGTCTCCTTGCCACTTGTCAGCACCCTTACCAAGACGGACACGCCCGCAGGAACCACTCTGATGGACAGGAGGGGATTGGGAAGGCGGCTCGCTGGTTTGGCTGCTACCGGGGCCGGAGGAAGGGGTCCGGACAGGCTCTGCTTGCTCGTACATTTCTGCTGTACTGAGCGAAGAGTGAGCAGTCGACAACAGACAAAGTCAAGATGTATGAATATCGAAGAAGATAGCGCGATTAGTCTGGGAGAAGCGCTGAAGCTCTTGCCCTTATATGGAAGAATCAGCGGGGTATGACGCAGAGAGAATGACATTTTGTTTTTCTGCAAGTGGCAGACAAATATTTGAGTTCTGCCCACGCACTGCAAACTTTTCTACCAATGACGAGGCCGTGGGTATTATCCTGCTTTGGAGTGTCGTTGTAGAAGTGAAACAAGTGTAGACGTCGGAATGACACTTCTTTAGTAGCCTCAAGTCTGGTTTTAAGCTGCCTCCAAACTACTTTTACAGTCAGTATTCGTGATTAGAGAAGGCGCTTTTCGTAGTCAGAACGTAGTTACGAAGTCATTCCGTCATGTAGACCATACATAGGAATTCTATGTTAAACTTCTCGGACCGGTGAGTGCTATTTTTACACAAGATCCTGTATCCGATAAGTTGTGAGACCGCGTGGCTTGATCAGCAGTGCGTTCGCCTCAGGCCCAAGAGGTCCTGAGTTCAAATCCCGCCGTGCAAGCGACCTTGTGCCATTGGGAAAGGCACTTTACACGACTCTCCTCACTTGACCCAGGAGTAAATGAGTATCTAGCTGCGGCTAGTGGCAGTGGCAGGCGCGGGACATAACGCTCAGGGAGTGCATACTAAATTATTCATTTATCATGAATAATGAATAGTCCTCATCATATTTACGCGCTTACTTATTACACTAGTCACTCATGAATATATGCGTTACGATTGATTTTTTAAAGAAATATTTTAAAGATTACACACAACAAATATCAAAATTGTATATTGCGAACAGGAAAGATTAATCTCAGCCCTCAATTTTACTTACACCTGTGACTTTTTTTCCTGAATTATCAGCAAACTTTGCTTCATAAATAGTTTGTTCGTTTAGCCTAAGAAGAACCTGTTTAATTTGTAACTGACGAATTCACAGGAATTTGTTCTTCCCTAGTCTTCAAGGGGTTTCGAATTGACGTACGCAGGCAAAGGGTGATCACGTGCATCTTTGGTTTCGCCCCCCCCCCCCCCCAATTATTTCCATAATGTTCACATATAATCATTACATCTACATCTATAGAATACCGAACAAAGCCCTTCGAGGGGGCATAACACTCAGGCAGTGAATGATAAATTATCTATCATTTATCAATGATAAAGAATATTTGAGGGCACTGGTCAAGCAGACAAACATATGAGTTAACTTTGAAACTTTATTCAGAAAATACCTTGCAGGCCGAGGCTGAATTTGGTTTTGCTTAATACAATAAATGCCAGTACCTAAAAGCTTGAAGTGATGCACACATTAAAATCGTATATAATAGATACGTATATAATATCATATGATTAAAACTGTCACATAAGCATCATCAAAACACTAGATAGTAGTGGACAAGGAGAATTGCGTATCGCATTCAATTTCTTAGCACATGTGCATTATTTTCATTAAGCAAAAACAAACTATTGACAGAAAAATCGCAGATCGTGCATTCATGCCAAAGTGACGCTAATGTTTTCCATTCAACTACGTGATTAAGAACTCTCCCATACCCTACATAGTGCGTCTTTTAAGTGTAAGTAATTCGGCACCATAGCCATTTTTAAAGCCATATGGGCAATGGAATGTCATCCACTGCATCTAGAGCACGGTCATTGAAGTCGGAGCCCATCCCCCTCCTTTTTACTGCCCTTTACCTTCCCAACCGTAATCATCTACCCATCACAGTTGTAGGTTTTTTTCTCCTGTATGTCATTTGGGTTCTCAAATGTTTTGATAACTTAACCTTTTGAAATATCATTTACCCACACGCTTCACACATGTTGTTTTTCTCACCAGTGTGTCTCCTGAGATGGAAGTTCAAGCACGACTAATTAACTGCGGAATAGTCACACTTGGACACCGCCGGGTCGGAAGGTGACGCTGATGGTGACGCTGAGAAAGTCTCCGTCCAGACTCGTCCGGCGGTACAGGGACTCCAGCTGAGGGAATAAAAGTTATGGACGCTGGTCTATAGTGTTCACTGAGTGAAGTCTGATTAACATAAGGCCACAGCAAGTACATTTTATGGAAGACATCCATGGCCACGTGCTCATTATTTTTGTTCTTCTTCGGAGATGGTCAACATGACAAGAAATTACTAAAATGGAACAATATGTTGTGTTGTAGCCTAATGGTTTTTCTTGTAGAAGTGACACTACCGATGTAGCCATGGCTGAAGTTGTAGACTTGGAACTTGTTGTATAGTTGCAAAAGTGGTTCCACTGTGGAAGTCAGAGTGTACCACGGTTGCCAACTTGGAAAGTGATGCCGGGCTACCACACAAGTGCCACATTTACTACACTATAGTTCACTTCTTGAATACAGGAATGAATTATTTGCTGTCTGTGTTACCATTTTTGTCACTTCAATTCGCTTTGGTCTGTGGTGTCTATTATGAAAATTGAGCCATCTTGTTTTTTTTGCCCATCTTGCTTTTTTTCGCCCTATCATTATCATTATTTTTTTTCAGTCTGCAGAGGATGTTATTCATAAAATTTACTTACTGTGGCCTAACTGCGACTCTTTTTCACAACCCTTGATTTATTAACCCCTTCCACTTGGTAATTCGGACTACAAGGCACTGCGGCCATAGGAATCGCTGCTTGCAGATGCGGTCACAAACGTTAAGTATTAGTATATATTAAACAGTGATTTTTAAGGTCGCAGCCCACAGTAGTAATCCGCGACCCCCGTGGTCTATTACGTAGGGGTAAAAAGTAGTGCGGCCGAAATCTGGAAGCACCTGTAAACACCGTAACGTGAAAGGCAGCGGGGGATGAGCTTTGCTATATGGTATTATAAGTAGTCGACTTTCAGGTGGTATGTGTAAGGTTTTGATGTTTGTCCTTTTGGTGTATAAATGCGCGTGACATTTACAGCTGCCTGCCCCTGTGAGTCGGCTGCAGTTCCGCATGACCCCATTTAAAAGAGGGCTTCAAAAATTCAAAACGACAATTTTTTCTGTTTTTTTTTTTAAATTATTCTGGTAGGTTATACCCTTGACTTGAACATATTAGTTTGTCATGCTTGAAAACTGCACCCTACTATGATTTTATCAGCGTCGATGTCAGTTACCTTTTCGTCCTAAACTATAGAAATCCCCATAGGCCGAAAACTGTGTTCTGCTACCTTGAAGCAACGTTTACAATGCGGTCCTAAACGTAGAGGAGAAACGTGCAAGGAAATGCAAGGGCTGAAAAAAAAATATAGATACATCAATTTCAATTCTGAAATGTGTATGACATGGAATCCATTGCATGGCATCCATGCTTACCGTGCTGACGACCTCTGCGACGAGGTCAATGTACTCGGGGCTTTCAGTATCCTGTAGTGCCGCGGAGAAGCTTCGGTTCAGCTGACGGAAGGTGGAATAGTAGGAATGGACAGCTGTTAAACAACATCGACATTGTGAATAGTAGGCATGGACAGCTGTTAAACAAAATTTTAATTGTAAACAGTAGGCATACATAGCAGTAAAACAACATTTTCATTGTAAACAGTAGGCATACATAGCAATAAAACAACATTGTCTTTGTAAACAGTAGGCATACATATCAGTAAAACAACACTGACATTGTAAACAATAGAAATACATTAAGGTCGCAGTGTACAATTTTTAATACTTGTTGTGTGCAATTTTAAAAATATTTCTTCAAAAATTTTCATCTTAACGCATATATCTATGAGTGACTAGTGTAATAACCACTAACCTCGTAAATATGATGAGGACGATTTATTATTCATGATATATGAATAATTTAGTATGGACTCCATGAGCGTTATGTCCCGCGCCGGGGCTTTGTTAAGTTCTCTATAAATTTACCGTAGATGTAGATAGGTGATAGGTGGTAGGTGATAGGTGATAGCCGACCGATGATGATGATGATAATTTTTGTGCGCCGTCCCAAATACCTGAGATATACGGTGTGCATGGGGGTTTCGAATATGGCATACATTTTGCTCGGCTAAATGCTGACACTAAATGGAATGATTATTTAAAATATGTCAATCTAATCAATACAAAGGTAAATTTGTCCAAACTATGGACAATTTCACTGAAGAAAGGATTGGTCGTCCCTTTTAGCGCCGAAATCGTATTGAAGTCATGACGCCGAAATCACAGGTCACCTCTGAATCTGATGACCTTTAGCCTCACAGAGCATAACACCTAATTTGGACTGATATACAAAGCATTTGTAAGCAGTGTATTAGCAGCTCATATATCAATGTAATCATATTTTAATCATGTTGTACTATATTTACTATGGGCACAGTTTTGTTGTGTTCCATTTTCTTTTCCGTTTTATGTATAACTGAGAGGATCTAAAGTTCCGTAACGTTAACTGTCATAGCTCAACCTAGAATGATTCTTTGAAAAAAGTTATATTTGAATATGACAGGTCAGCACGTGATATACGAAGAACACTTACAAGAATTTATTGATTTGTGTGACTAAAAAAAGAGCAATAAGATAGTTCAGGGGCGTCAATTATAATTCATTATGCAGATGGTGTTCCAGTTCGTTCACCTTGGTCGAAATCGGGGTCTATCCTCCTTACAATGTAATGATACCTGATATGATACGAAATAACGACCGTGCTTCCGCCATTAATGAGCGTGTCACCAGAAGTGGTGGTCAGAGTCAGACACTGGCCCTGATTTGCTCATTTTTACACACTTTACTAGCGAAATAATGTCATAAACATATGTTTTTATTTACCTACTGCAAGGAGCTTTTATCAAGCGATAAAAGCTCTTTTCCTGCTGTAACCGTTTCTGATGACTCTTAGCTAATATCGGGACACTACGACTGAGTCGCTACTGTGGTGCGCGCCAAAAAAAGTGCCATGTTTTCCCGCTGCATATCATTATCTTTAGGATTCCTGCTGTGGTGCGCGCCGAAACAGTGCCATGCTTTCCCACTGCATCCTTAGGATTGCTACTGTGGTGTGCGCAAAAAAAGTGCCATATTTCCCCGCTGCATATCATTATCTTAAGGATTCCTAAAGGGTCTCTTTAGAGTGTCCCAATTTTCAATCCCATGAAATCAATGAAGGCAAATAGCTCATTTGAAAGGTTCCTTTTAAATTTATTTCTTCATATAGTATTAAATTGTGAAATAGCCAGTTAAATATCAAACAAGGAAAGTTGTTGAAAAATATGTTTTTCAATTTACAGGTTTGTCGAATCGGCTACTACAAAACATCTGTTAGCATTTACAAAGGTCGCTACCATAGTAATCTTCGCTGCGACAGACTTGCTCCTCCCCTGCAGTGCGCAGCCGCAGTACCTGACCTCTCATGTATTTGGCGGCGCAAGGATTTGGCTTCACCTGTCCGGAGGACCTGTTGAAAGCTTTGCTAAAATTGTTGGTAAGGTTTAATTTGCGTGCAACCATAGTGTGTGAATTTATTACCATCGTCTGATATATGTTATTCCATTGCCATTGTACCACATTACTATAGTGTATGATATAAAGATGTCCATTCGTTCAGTAAAGCGTTATGCGGTGATGTCGGGTTCACCCTTTGTGAAGGATGTATCAGGCCTGTGACCTCTCATCTTTGGCCCTGCGAGCAAACGTCCGCCATTTTGTTTTGCGTCGTCCCCAAACGTACGCGATTTTGACGTGATTGTAGAAGTCATGGAGACTGCTAATCACCATAGACTTGCAGGTAAGACCCCCTGTGATTGTTGTAATACCGCCTGGTTGGTGGTGGTTCATTGGTGAACAATAAATAGAAGATTAGAGGTGTGTTGGCCATAGGTATTTAATGGGGGGGGGGGGGGGGGGGGCATTAGAACTGTAATTATGTAACCTCCAAACAACTTCCAGAGCATGGGTAGAATAGGATCTTTCAACACAATAAGGAGTAAATACATTACCTGTAATATACACCTCCAAAATCCAACATATCAAAGAAAGATGTTTACAGTAAATTTACCAGAAATCGTTGTTGACACAACAAAAGTACAGCGACTTTCAGAAGGTCTATAATTACAACTACATATACTACATATAAACAGACATGTGCGTACAAATGCATTGCCTTTGAATGTATATGGATGAGTCAACAAATCGCGTCTAGGGTGGCTTTATTACTTCTAAGGTAAAGCATTCTTTGATATATTTACCTGTGTTTGTACACAGCAAAGGTTATCTCCTCCCAGAATGAAGTTAAATTTATCGAACAGAAAGTATCAGATTCTTTAGAGAAAGCGGAAGAAATGCAAAAGGTTCCAAATCTACTTGATTAGGCCGAAAGTGAGCCCTTTGCGACGGCGTGGTTTACACGCAACACAATACAATACAATACAAGTACAGTATGTACACAACAATTTCATCATACACATCAAAATCATTCCAATTCTCATATTTGTTATCCATGCCAAGTCGTAAATCGTAAAATCTTAAAGTGGAACTATGCGGCTCAAGATGTCTTACTGAGAAATGACGGCGGTGCGATAGGTGTCGGTTAGCTCAGGAATGAGTCCACGGTACTGTATACTAGTACATAAACAATAATGCTGTTAGACTTCTTCAGATGAAATGAGTTATTTCACTATCCATACTCCCACAGAAATGGAAGATTCCAGTCTTGAACGTTTCTGTGAAGAACAGTGTGCTGGAGTTCCTGAGTCCACAGAACATCCCGGGGAGGAGAGTGACATCAGAGAGACCCAGACAACAGACATGAGCCTGCAGCAGGAAACGTGTGATGTGAACTTTCCCAAACCTGACAACACACCAACCTCAAAGGTACAGCAGAGCAAAGGTGATATTACAAGGATTCTGGTTGAAAACACTGGTGAGAAACCCTATATGTGTGGGGAGTGTGGGTACAGGACGGCCCAAAAGCACCATTTATCCCAACATGTAGGAACCCATACAGGACAAAAACCCTACAAGTGCGACCAGTGTGACTATTCTGCTGCACAAAAGTCCACCTTGGACCAGCATCTAACAACACACTCCAGTGGGAAACCCTACATGTGTGGGGAGTGTGGGTACAGGACAGATAGAAAGTCACATTTGTCCATGCATATGAGAACTCATACAGGTGAGAAACCTTACAAGTGTAGTCAATGCGACTATTCTGCTGCAGTCAAATCCACCTTAGACAACCATCTAGCAAAACACACTGGTGAGAAGCCCTACATGCATATGTGTGACCAGTGTGGGTACAGGACTATCAAAAAGTCTAATTTGTCTGTACATATAAGAACACATACAGGAGAAAAACCCTACAAGTGTGACCAGTGTGACTATTCTGCAACACAGAAATCTAATTTGGTCCAGCACCTGGCAAAGCACACTGGGTACATGGCGAGTCAAAAGTCTGACTTATCCTTACATATGAGAGTCCATGCAGGAGAAAAACCTTACAAATGTGACCACTGTGACTATTCTGCTGGATTCAAATTCACCTTGGACAACCACCTAGCCAAACACACTGGTGAGAAACCCTACATGTGTGGGGAATGTGGGTACAGGGCGAGTCAAAAGTCTGACTTATCCAAACATATGAGAACCCATACAGGAGAAAAACCCTACAAGTGTGACCATTGTGACTATTCTTCTGCACACAAATCTAATTTGGTCCAGCACCTTGCAAAACACACTGACGAGAAACCCTACTTGTGTGGCGAGTGTGGGTACAGGGCGGCTCTAAAGTCATACTTATCAAGACATATGAGAACCCATACAGGAGAAAAACCTAAAAGCTGCCACACAGGAGAAAAATCCTTGAAGTTTTATCAGTTTGACTATTCTGCTTCAAAGAAATTCACTCAAATGTCTTAAGGTGATGCCTCACTGCACTTGCGTCACGTTTGCGTCATGTGGGGTTCGAAAGATACTCAGCGAAATTTAGAGATAATAGAACGAATTTTCTTACTTTTTGTGTATTTTGTCGTCTTTAAAGTCATACGTATTACGCAATATCTAACAAGAATACAGTGACGCAATGAACCACAGTGACGCATGCGTAACGTAAGTACAGTGAGATACCACCTTTGATAGCCAATTATATAACAACCTAAAGGTGCGAATAACTGTTATCAGTGTCACAGGTAGGCATATCCAAGTAATCTGGCGATCATCGTGCTTAGTCCAACACCGATGTAGGTTTTGTACATAAACTGTCATATGGTTTCAGTACCTTGGTATAGACACATTCGTTTTACATATTCTTTATAGATGTTGGTGATCATAGAAGTACATGTATCTAAACTTCATTATGCTTACGAATCTATTCGATGAAATAAATTTACTCTTGCAATGATAAGGAAATTGTGCTGTCTTTTATGCCTAGTTTTTAACTCATGCCAACACTTTATATGTTTAGTCTACGTCACAGGTCAGGTGATGTAGATTTCCAGTCATGGTCACAGAACACAGTATTTCGCGGACCCCATCTCAACGATTTGGCAGGGCTTTCCGGTTTAAATACATACCTCACCTCTCAAATAGAAGTACCCCCTGGAATAAAAGTACCCCCTGGAATAAAAGTACCCCCCCCCCCCCCGGAAAAATCTTCAAAATCTAATAAAAGTACCCCCTGGAATAAAAGTACCCCCCGGAAAAATACCAAATTGACATGTAAACTGTGTCCATGCTACTTCTGTCCAAGCGAAGATGATCAGGTAAGTTCTTTTTATTTATTTATGACTCAGTACCAATGGTTTTTGGTGTACATTCTGGCCACCTTTTCTTGTCAGCTCATATCTTTAAGATTTGCCTTTACATCTTAAAAAATTACCTTTACAATTTTGTGGAAGAATCTTTCCACCAACAATTAGCATTGTTGTGATTCTAGTTATAATTGTAGTCCTGAAAATAGTGTATTGTCATTAGGTAGGGGGTTAATTTTTAATTTTTCTTTTGTTCATGATTGTTATCCAACATATAATTTGACAATATCTATGCAAAACTGTAAAACAGTGAAATGCATCAGGACATTGTTACATGATTAACATCATTTTAATTTCAGGGCTTGAAAAAAATTATTTGGTAAAAGTGTGCAGATGCAGATGAAAAACATACAATGTACATGTACTTGCACAAAATATCTACTTGCATGAGTACAAAGTCTAACCATATAAATTTAATAGTTCACATTGGCTTCATAGGAAGAGTCTTTATAAGTAAATCTTCTTCTTCTTTGGCAGTCCAGTCTTCAAGACCATCAATGCGCCATAGAGAAGGTGACTTCTGTTGTTTATAAATAAATAATAAACTAATGAATAATAAAGACATTGTAAAAACACTAATGGCTAAATTTTTTTTTGCCAACATGACTATGCATGACTACATGACTTTTTTGGTACAAGTTTATAGAATAACTAACCCCCAGTTCAGAAAGAAAGCTGGACAGCTCTAACAGTTTCAGGCCTTCCACAGCAATCCCCAGTGTAACTCCTACAAGTTAGAGCTCTTTCATTCTTGCCATTCGTTGTACTACATCTATTATCTAGGGGAACAGTTCACTTGAAGTCAGGGAAAGAACACATTTAAAATTAGAAAAAGATTCCATATTTAGAAATACAAGAGGGTATTTTGTAATATTGTATTTCAAAATACTGAGTGTAAACTTAAGAGACAATAGTAAATTGTAATTTGGCCATGTTTATAATTAGAAAAGGTTACGGAGTAGTGACCAAAATAAATACAACCTCCCCAAATGTTTCGATCATAGACTTGACCACAATCAGCACTGTAGCCACTCCCCCAAATGTGTTACATGCATGAGAAACCTGAGAACTCCGTTGGAACAAGGAAAGTCTTTTAGGTTTTAAACAACTTCACAAGCAGCTAGCATTGGAAATAGAATTTTTCTCTATCCACAACTTGGTAAAAAGAAATACATTTTAGTGTAGAAGTTACCAGGGAAAGATCGACATATAGCTGAGAATGCGACATCTAGCAGAAATGTTGTGATGGTTCCCATGCCAACGGCACACCCGTAGTAGACTTCCTGGCTGGTATAATCACATGCGGCACCGGCTCACAAAGCTTCAGATTTTGAACTCCGCCTCCTTGGAGGCGTATCCCATTAGGGAGGCCCCTGCAGTGGGCTGGCATGACGTGCCGCCTCAGACAATGTAAACAACAGAGATAATCTTACACATGCATTGTAAATTCGAAGAGAACACACTTGAAACATTTCCATATCCTTATTGGATTCTTTTCATACTTGTCCAAGATTCGTTGCAAACTTCTAAATTTACCTGCCGGTGGATGTAAAATCAGTCTAGTGGGTAATTTGAGACTTTTGCCGGAGAAGCTCTCAAAGGGAATCAGACAAGAAAACTCCGCCCTTCAGGGGGCGTCGGTCTCTGGGCAGGCCAGCCTGCACGCGTCACCGCTGACTGCGGGCAACTTTCAACAATGTAAACAACAGACTTACGAGGGGAAAATGATAGTTTTTAGATCCCGGAAGATAGTGAATTTTGAGCAAAAATAACGCGGAAATATGGGCAGAAAACAACAATTTTCAATATTTTTTAAGTCACTGGTTAGTCAAGAAAGCCCCAATTTGAAAAAAAAACATAAACGTACCGTCTAGAATAAGGACGTACCGGGTGGGTTCTGAGGCGGAAAAAAATAAACGTACCTGTACGTTTATTTGAGAGGTGAGAGTATAGAAATCTTCATTGACACAACAAACGTACAGCGAATTTCGTAAGGTATATTACAACTGCATAGGATATACTATGTAAAGTTAAACAGACAAGTGTATATAAATGCATTGTCTACAAATATGAATATCTATAGATATGAATAAGTCAACATTGAGTCTAACGTGTCACTATACCATGGGTTATAACGTATAAACGTTATTTTATATATTTACCTATTTGCACACAGTAAGGGTTAGCGCCTCCCAGAATGTAGTTAAATTTATCTATCGAACGGAGAGTAGTAAATTCTTTAGAGCAAGAGGAAAGAAATGTAAAAAGCCTTGTGCGTTTATCATCATATCCATAAAATAAAGATTAGTGAAGTTTACGTCACTTAGGCCGTTGCTGACATCACACCCCCACTCAGGTCAGGTGTCGAAGCTCTTTACTCTTTAGTGTTTTTTTTTTTCAAATCAGGTTAGGACGACCTGATGTTACCATCATGAAGATGAAGGGCGGCCCATAGCGATAACTGTAGCAGCATCTCTTATCCCTATGTCAGAAACATCAAGCTTAGGCAAGCTTGACTTCACCGACTCAACAGGCGAAGCAGGGGCCATGAGACTGCTCGGGAAATCCCCTACCCCATCCCGGCCGGAATGGCCCGATCCGCTCATCACAACGCACCATCGCACATGAGGCGGGTTCCCCTAAGCGCCCGGGGTATGGCTCTCCCCAGACATGGGACCTCCATTCAACGTCCCACCCGAGGGACGGCCCCAGCCGAAGCCAGGTACTCATTTTCACCTGACGTGTTTGTACATGAATAACGAAGCGTGTAAGTTTATTACTATTGTCTGATTATGATGCTGTTATTTCTTACTCCGTTGTCTATCTATGCAAAAAGTAAAATCATTGCACAATATGATAAGTAAAAGAGCAGGTAGATTACGTTAGCGGGGGTTTCGGTCGGGGGAGTGTAGGTTTCGGTTTAGTAGGTATCGAACCCTTTCCGCGGTCGGGCTTGCACCTCAGGTGATACGGAATACACCG
The DNA here is from genome assembly GCA_019207045.1 of Branchiostoma floridae x Branchiostoma belcheri. Lineage (NCBI taxonomy): Eukaryota > Metazoa > Chordata > Leptocardii > Amphioxiformes > Branchiostomatidae > Branchiostoma > Branchiostoma floridae x Branchiostoma belcheri. The sequence continues at coordinate 23,566,842 of CM033027.1, forward strand.
TGCTGTATTCCATATTTATGTCATACTACTGGAATACTAGTGTTGACTATATCTAGAGTGAACTATATATAATAATTGAATTTCTGGATAAAAACTCCTCACCAACCTTTCTGTTTGGTATGTTTATATTCATAAGACTGGTTTGTATCTATAGAAATGTTACCTTTGTATTTGTAAAGCTTGTACTGTTCTTTAGATATGTGGATCTAAATGTGTAAAACTTGTAGAATATATAATGAGAAATGAGAATTGTGTAAAACTCATTAAATAAGCAACAGGAAAATAGGGGTATGTTCTTTTTAATTAGTATTGAATGAATAAGTCTTGAATAAAGGCATGATTCGGAGTGAAGGGCTGTGTTCGTGGAACTCTAGTACTAAGACATGATATGCAACTACGTAAATAATGACACAATTGCCCTATATATAATTTCTGTTACCTTTATTCCCAAATTTTTCCTATCTACTATAAAGAAAAACTTAAAAGATGAAAATTTTGTTTCCTGCAATCAACCATTAATATTGTAAGGCAATGTTGACCATATCATTTTCCGGAATGCGCTTGTGAACGAATAAAACTTATTTTTAGAGGACAAGAAATTCAACAGTGCTGGCTATTATATAAGTATTGTCGCTAGTAGGTTCAATGCTTCTACTTTGCTACAGGGAAATGATTTAAGCATGTTAGAATCAGTATACTTCAGGACTACTTAAACAAATGTAACTTCTTCATGTATAACCACTTCTATACATAATGTTCCTTGCCACGAATTGTTGCGAAATGTACACACATTGCAATTGTGAGATCGCGTGGCGTTAGACTTTTCAATAACTAGCACATATATCTTGATGAACTTACAACCATAGCATAGACGATGTCACATTCCCATTGTTTAACTTTTCTAAATTGTAATTAAGAGAGAAAACGCCATCTGGTTTACAGATTGGACCAACACGTTGACATTTTACTAATTTTCTTAAAAATTCATAGATGAGCCAAAATTCCTACGTGTTCTTAATAATTGTTGCGTTGAATTGGGGTCAATATTCTTGAAAAGCAAGTTAGAGATGTGTAATGATCAGTTCTTTGAATTTACTGTACCAAATTTCAGGCAACTACTCTAGCCGTCTTTTCAACGATACAGCAGTCCATAAAAACATGCTGGCCAAAACAGACATATGTAAGACTTTGGTCCCATTTCCGAACCGAAACGCCCGGCTGGGATGTATGCGAAAACGAAAAATAAAAGTACTTACCAAACAGTATACACAAATTATGCTCCTGGCTAATTTCTTTTAGGTTCTGTATGTTTTGTTGCCTTTCTTATGATATTTTTCGTGAGAATTGGGACCTAGGCCTAAGGGGGACGCTTCTATTTGCATTTGTATATGAATTCTGAACTGAACTGTATGCATATTGTCTTCATACTGTCTACTGACTAGCAAGAAAGACGCATGTACAACAATTTAAAAATCCTACGTGCAAAATTGGAAGATCGATGTAATTTTGGATGTCGGAATTTTGAAAACTCCTTGAAGTTAAGGATATCCAACTGGCTATCACTTAAAATCACAGTACAGAAAAAGTCCGACCACACATGCTTCTCTACAGCCAGGTGTAGTAGTTTAGATGATGATGCACTCTTTCTTTTTCTTCGGAACCTTGGTTGGACACAACACAGCACGGATCGCTTCGTCAAAAACTGTCTTCAGTCCTTTCTGGGTCAGAGCAGAGCATTCCAGATACTTCACAGCACCTAGAGGACAGGGATAGAGATGGGTCAACGGGGGTTACATGTGTACCTAAACTTTATCAGGTGCAAGAACAGGACCTGGACCCACATGCACATGTAAACAAGATAAGCCAACTAGTGTCAAGTGTTTTTCCCCTTACGCATATAGCCAAATTTTGTTTTTAATTTTCACATGGAAACGTGTCATTTTGGTCTGAAATATGTGTCTTTCAAAAACACATATGAAACAATGGTGTCTTTCAGTCGGGGTTTTCATGTCAACTTTAATGCCTTTTAGTCCCACTGATTGTTCGGGAGCTCATCTTGTTGATTTGCTATGTTAAATCTGTACTGTACTGCGCATTGCTGTACCGTAATGTACTACACCATTCTATACTTAGCGTGGTGTAATGTACTCTACTGTGTTGTGCTGTAGTGTATTTTGTAGTACTTTTAGTTGTTTTAACAGTAGGAAAATACATACAACTTTTGTAGTTATTTTAACGGTAGGAACATACATTTGCATAAATTTTGTGTTATGGGTTCGAAGTTCACATTTTTTTGATGGTCTGACAGGATTTTTTCAGTCCCTACGAGCAAATTTCCGCCCTGGAACGGAGAGAGCCCTGATTTCAGTTGATGAAATCATGATTTTTTAGCTGTAAGCACTAAAAATTTTGGATTCAGTCATGCACTAGAAGCTTCTGTGTACAGTACAGCATGGTGCTGTAAATGCAGTAATTTCTGCGGTCGTTTTATGTTCGGGTTTTTCACGTTGCAAGTTTACCGCGAAATTAAAACCACCGCGAGCAGTCTTTTTCCCGCTATCGCGAAAGTAAATCCCCGCGAAATGCATTTACAGTACGGCATAGTACTACAAAGTACACTACAGTACAAGACAGTACATTACAAAACGCTACAGTATAGAATGGTGTAGTACATTACGGTACAACACTGCACAGTACAGTACAGTGCAGTATAGTACAGCAGAGTATAGTGCACTACAATGATTGGTGGTGAACCGCAGAATAAAACACCAAAAATGTCAGCACATGCAACGGGCGTATAATGTAGTTGGGGCGGGTCGCATGAAAAATAAATCGTACTTGCCCGATCGCGAAAGTGTGGTTGGACATGCACTTGTTCGATTGGCACTTACCCTGGACAATCGGACTAGTGGACCTGTCACATGTACTTACCGATGTCCTTCATCATTTGCAGGCCCTGTGTGTAGGTGATGGGAGCCAGCCTCTTCTCCTGAAGCTTGTCGATGGTCTCCTTGTCATCGCGCAGGTCCAGCTTGGTCCCCACCAGGATGATGGGTGTGTTGGGACAGTGGTGGGAGACCTCAGGGTGCCACTATACATCAACAACAACAACAAAATTTATGGGTCAGATATTGGCACACTGGCGCAACGAATCTGTAGGTTTTTCAACTCTTGATACCCTTTTTTGACAGATTAACCGTGAGGCTTGGTGGGCTTCACTCCACTCCCAAGGGTACAAGGTCGAGACATGGCGAGTGTATTGAACTCGGGACCTAAATAATGATTCCGACCCTAATGCTCTAGCCGCTGCGCCACACAGAGCCCACTACTGTACAACAAGTCAACTGGAATCAATTGATGGTTGTACGAGAGAGTGAATAACTGAATGAATTAATGTTATTCCTTTATTGTGCATATACAAAAAAACGTTCCTAATATGAATAATAAATGTAAAAGTACCATAAAAAATTCTTCTAAGTGGAACATAATGAGAAAATCAACATTGTGACCCGGTCACGGGTGTAAGAGATTTAAAGGTGTACATAAGAAAGCATAGATTGGAAGTCATTTACATGTACATAACCAGACTAAATTATGGATATATGAGGTCTCCGAACTCCTCACTGCTTACCTTGGCACGGACATTCTCAAACGATGCAGGGCTGATGAGGGAGAAACAGATCAGGAAAACATCCTGGAACACAGTGGTAACCAACTCAGACATGTTATATGTTCAACAGACACTAGGTGGCGCTATTTACATCAAAATACAAGATCATACAAATCATACTCACCATAGACAATACAAATCTATTAAACCTAACTTGCTATTACTACTAGAGGTATGGACGCTACTGGAGGCATGGACACTGCTGGGGAGGGGGGAATTGACACTACGGGCATCTACTATGAGGAAACAAATGAAATAAAAAAAGTAACTCACAGTCTGAGGATAGGACAGTGGGCGTAACCTATCATAGTCCTCTTGCCCGGCGGTGTCCCACAGTCCCAGGTTGATAGGTTTGCCGTCTACCATCACGTTTGCCGAGTAGTTGTCAAACACGGTAGGAATGTACTCGCCGGGAAAGGCGTTGGTCGTGTAGCTGATCAGCAGGCATGTTTTACCCACAGCGCTGGAGGGAACGGTGAAAGGCAATACAGGGTTGGACAAGTCCACTAGCCATATTGTCCAGGGCATTAGCAAAAGTGATAAGCGTCAATTGCATGACCTACTGGACGTGCCCGATCGGGCAAGCGATATTTTCCCATTTTGAGATTTATATATACATGTCCCTTTTTACCATCTTGCCATCAAGGAATGGTCAACACAGGCATTGACAAAAAATTCCATTGCTGGAATTGAAAATGCTTATACTTAAAGTGGCATTTGCATTTTGGCAAGTGAAAAGTTGGTTCAGGCATGTAAATATTTTTGTGCTTGTCCGATAGGACAGGTGAATTTTTTAGAAAACTTGTCCATCCCTGTAATAATTGTTTACTTATCACATAATAAACATACTGTACATTGAGCAGTATTACGATGTATTTTGGGAGGCGATTGTGGCACCCTTGCTAAGTCACTGTTCAGTTATTTCCGATTGGGTGTCCGTTAATGCACCATTTATTCCAATACCCATCTTGTTGCAAAAATCAAGGTCTTGTGTTCACGTTTTCTCTAGTGCTTTACGAAAAGTTTACAACAAAGTCCCTACATGCGCCAGAAAAATTCTACTCTAGTCTTAGTCTAAATTAGTCAAGCATGGACAAGTTGGACGCACTTCTTCTTTTGTACCGGGCCCTTTTTTTCATCCAGGAAAAATATTGATGTAACAAACAGCTCTATTATAGTATTAACTTACCCGTCGCCGACAACAACACATTTGATGGCCTGCATTGTCCTTGTTTCAGGGGAAACTGTGCTTTCTGCAACAGGAGGAGAAGTCCAAATGCCAGACAGAAAAAGAAAAACACTATTCACCAGTTTCACAATTCCCATAATCCTTTGCCACAGGGGTTCGGAAACGGAGGTTATATAAGTTGCTTTCACTAGTCTAATCGTACGAAATAAAGGTGGAGCAAGTTAATCACATAAAATAATGCGTTGTCCGGTAAATTTAGTATACTGCTGTTAATAGGGCTGAGAATTTTCAACATTTTTGGTCAAAAGCAAGTAGCCAACACGTCGCCACTGTGGCAGTTAGTTCGTTTCGCCCGATGACCTCACGGGTCACGCATTGTGCTTCGTCTGCAGCCTTTGTTCTTTGCTGTCAGAAAGTGAGTAAACCATGTCCTGTGCTAAGTTCCGCACCAAACTGCCATCTCTGTGATGTGTTCTGTGCTCACATATTGGTAAAAACTGAGTTCCTGTGTCCGCGGAATCGATTCCTGGTTCCGGGCAGCCATATTGGAACGCCGAGGCAAAGGATTTTGGGAAGTCTCAAAACGGTGAATAACCAGTTTAGCTAGTTTGATGACAATTGTCTGTTCCGCAGTGGACACAATAAGACAAGTAGCCCAGGGTGTTGTTGGTTCAAATTTTTATGTTTCTTTGAAACCTTCTTGTAATAGAGATAATCATAACTAAACTAAACCCACTGAAAAGGGATAGAGAAAACCGCCAACAATCAAGGGAGGCAGACAGAAAATGGTAAAATATACTGGAACAACAACAAAAACTGTAGTACAATAGCCCGAATAGGGTTAAACGTAAGAGGTACTTAACAACAGCCTCCTAAGGTGAGTAGAGTACCTGCAATATGAATAAAATGCTAATCTATAGCTTCATTCAACATTTCGCGTAAGGCTAGTACCAAAATTTAAATGATATCGCTACCTTAACCGATGTAATACAAGTTGATATAAAATACAGGTCAAACGGTGTTGTAAGACACTGACACTAATTGACCAGTGGAATACAAGCTTGTCTGCGTAACAAAAAGTGGTAACTCTGCTTATCTTACGGCTTCTGGGAGCAAACTCACTCACTCACTCACTCAGGTCCGCATGCTCCGGGATGGAGCGTAGCGCCTGCACACACAGATCTCCACATAGGTCTGTTGAGGGCCAGCACCCAGGCGGTGGTAAGGTCGAGGCCGGCAGCCCTCAGGTCGTCCTTCAGTTGTTCTTGCCAGGTATGCCTGGGACGGCCCCTGGGGCGGGACCAGTTGGGTGGGGTCGGCTCCCTCAGAAGGGCAGCTGTTTCCAGAGGTGGCTCCGTCCTGGCGATGTGACCAAACAGTCGTAGACGGGCCTGGCGCACCTTACTGGACAGTTGGGGTTGACTGGTGGTCTCGCGCAGGGTGGCATTGGATACATAGTCATGCCACCTGATCCCCAGGATTCTCCTTTGGCACTTAGTATCAAAGGCGTCGAGTCGACGCTCCTGGGCAGCAGTGAGAGTCCAAGTCTCTGCCCCGTAGAGAGGGATGGACAGCACAAGGCTGTTGTAGAGCCTTATCTTTGTCTGCGCAGAGATCTTGCTGCTGGTCCAAACCCTGTCCAGACTGGCCATTGCCGCGGCGGCCCGGCCGATGCGGAGCTGGATGTCTGTGTCGCTCTTGCAGTCTGATGTTATGGTGCCTCCAAGGTAGCAGAACTTGTCAACGGCTTCAACCGGGTTAGAGTTGATTACCAGTCCTGGTGGAGGAGGCTCGTAGTCGCTGAGGCTCTGGACCTTGGTCTTTCCCCAGCTGACCTGCAGGCCCAGCGGATGGGTTTCCGTGTCCATGGCCTGGAGGGCAAGTTGGAGGGCTTCCATGACTTCAGCTAGGATAGCCACGTCATCCGCATAATCCAAGTCAGTGACAGTGACATTCCCATAGCTTGCACCGCAGGCACACTGAGCCACAGTTCTGCTCATGACAAAGTCAATGGCTGCATTAAACACAGATGGTGCTAAGACGCAACCCTGGCGGACACCACTGTTGATATGGAAGGAGTCAGACATCTGTCCATTAACTCTCACAGAGGACGAGGTGTTGGAGTAGAGTAGAGAGAGGAGAGTCAGAAGCTTTGCTGGAACACCGAGAGTCTTGAGGATCTTCCACAGGGCCTGTCTGTCAACAGAATCAAAGGCCTGCTTCAGATCAACGTAGGCTGCGAAGAGGGGTCTCCGGAATTCTCTTCTCTTCTCGGCCAGCAGTCGCAGAGTTAAAATCCTGTCAACAGTCGAGCGACCCGGTGTGAAGCCGCTCTGCTCCTTTCTCTGTTTGCGAAGAAGGAGTGGGCGCAGCCTTCCAAGGATGACGTTTGCAAACACCTTCCCGGGAACACTAAGTAGGGTAATTCCTCTGTAGTTGCTGCAGAGATCCTTTGACCCTTTCTTCCAGAAGGGAAGGATGACACCTTGCAACCAGTCTTCCGGGATGGTCTCGCTGCTCCAGATGGCAGTGAACAGTTGTAAGAGCTGATCTGCTAGTGCAGGGCCTCCGTGGAGCAGCAGTTCAGGTGTGATGCCGTCAGCTCCTGCAGCCCGGCCAGGCTTCAGCTTCTGTATGGCTTTGACCACTTCCTCTCGCGTGGGGGGGCCAGTAGGAACAGAGTCGTCCTCGCTGGCTGCGGCGGCTAGTGCATCTAGCTGAGGGGAGGGTGGTGGTGCTGGTCGATTGAGCAGGTTCTCGAAGTGCTCCCTCCATCTTGCCAGCTGTTGGTCTGGGGTGTCTGGGACTGTTCCATCCATGGCTTTCACACAAGCAGTAGGTGGAGTTGTCCTCCCTGCGAGGGTCCTTAGAGTCCTGTAGAGGGACCCTTGATCTCCTCTGCGGGCAGCCATCTCCGCTTCTTCTGCTAGGTCATCAAGCCATCTCTGCTTGTCCTTGCGTAGGAGCTTATTGCGTATGGCGTTGAGGCGTCTGCATTCACTGCGGTTTCCTTCCAGTCTGGCTGCTCTTTTTGCCTCCACGACACTAAGGGTTTCCTCTGAGAGAAAGTCTTTTTTCTTCTTCCTTCTCTTATGGCCAAGCACCTGCACTGCAGCGGTTGTGACGTTTTGCTTGAAAACATCCCAGAGCTTTTCCGGGTTCTCCTCATCTGTATGTGCAGACAGAGCAGAGAAGCGGTTTTGGAGGTCCAGTTGGAAGTGGGTTTCAACTTCAGGTGACCGCAACCTAGACACGTCAACCTTACGCTGAGCTTTACTGGAAGGGTTCTTTTGCAGTCGAAGGCAGACAGTCATAGCAAGCAGCCTGTGGTCAGAGTTTCCCAGCACTGCGCTGCGGTAGACACGGCAGTCAGTAGATGCGTGCCAACGTCTCCTGGTGAGGATATGGTCCAGTTCTTTCCGTGTCTGCCCATCGTTGCTAATCCATGTCATGCTATGAATGGACTTGTGGGGGTAGAAGGAACGCTCGGTCCGTAGTCGGAAGCTGGAGCAGAACTCGAGGAGTCTCTTGCCGTTGTTGTTGCAGATGCCGGATCCATGGGGGCCGAGACTAGACTCGTACCCAGCCCTGTCAGGTCCGGTGGTAGCATTAAGGTCCCCAAGAATCCATACAATGTCATGTCTGGAAATGGTAGACATAAGGTCATTTAGCTGGGTGAAGAACTCGTCCTTTTCCTCGTCAGCTGCTACGTTGGTTGGGGCATAGGCTACGATGACTGATATTCTTCCATGACTGTGGCGTAGGCGGGCGAGAAGCAGTCTGTTGTTCACTGGTTTCCAGTGGACTAATGCACGAAAGGCAGTTGGGGCAAGGGCGAGTGCAACTCCTTGACGGTGTTGGCCGTCATCCCTTCCCGACCAAAGGAAGTTGTAGTCATTTGCAGTGTGCGAGCCGGAGCCAGGCCAGCGTACTTCTGTGAGACCTGCAACAGCGATGCTCAGACGTGCCAGTTCGTTGGCAGCCAGCTCTGCAGAGCCTTCCCTGTTCAGCGACAGAACGTTCCAAGTTGCAACTCTCAATCTTCTAGATTGTTTAGACTTAGCTCGTAGGTCCATCCGGTCCATGGTCAAAGATCCATTAGGGTCAGTCCTATTTAAGTTCCATGTGTGAGGATTCGTAGCAAGTTTGTTTTTACGTGGTGGGTTGCTAACCCATCGCACAACCCCGCCTGAATTTGTATACCGCCCATCGAGGACTGAGGCGGTGCGGGTGCAGGTGCTATTGGCCAGCTGCAGCTCCCCTAGGAACCGTCCCACCATGGTTGAACCTGCCAGGGGCGGGGGAAGCACTACAGGTAGACCTGCTAGTGCTCCGCCCGGCCCCCGATGGTATCGCAACCCAGGGTCATTGCAGCAGCCGTTGCCCGGGGAAAACCGACTAGGAGGTTAGCACTCTGACTTTATCCCCAATATCCCCAAGGAGCAAACCTTGATTAATATTCATAACGGATACTCTATGTTACAAGGATTGAGAGCTAGAGGAGTGGTAGATGTGCTAATTTACACTATTAAAGAAAGATAACTGTAACGCGTACACAATACAGAAGGAAAATAAATGCACAAGCAAAGATTTCACCTTTAATGTAAGAAGGGCAATGCATGGACATGAGTAAGGTTCAAAACGTTTTAAAACAACTAAATATCTCAGTCAGCAATGGCCTTGCACGTATGGTAACAAACACAAATGAGGATCATTTCACGATTGTAACTGGTTTAACTCCTTTCATTACGACCTTTTTAGCCGTCCATTGTGGTTTGTCTAAGAGCTAAAAATGCCGAACCTAAACAGAGTACATTCAAACGCAAATAAATTAATTGGACAGACTATAAATTCATACTGCCAGACATGATATCAATACATATCAGAAGTATATAATATCAAACGAAGTTAGATGCTTCAGGGTACTTTGGACAAACCGTTGTCTGTTTGCAAACATTTATAAATTTTAATCTCCAGGTAAGTCATTTCTGACAGACTGTATCCATGTACTTATTACACAATTCTTATTGACCAAGTAATCTTCGATCATTTGCCACTAAGGGTCCACATGGAGATTACATTATTCTTTAAACATATTTGGAGTAATTCTACAACTCTATCCTAAAGAATGGACTGCCATGGCCCAAGGATATAAATAATAACTGTAATCTGAACATGCAGAATCACTTTTATACTTCAAATGGCTTCTCTCGTTAACCTCACATGTCCCGCCGGTTCTTCCGTGCAAAAGGCCGAAGAAGAGGCCCTGCCGACAATCCAGTGAACCATTAAAACCCATGTGTTTATATTATGTATCACCAGTGTCTTGTTAATTGTCGAAACTTGATGTTGCAAAGTCTCACTGAACAAACTTGTAGCATACTTGTGAGTATTCATATTTAAAAAAAAATATTTGAATTGTTTGAATTGTCATGCATCCCCATCCCCACACATGTAGGGATTCTCGCATGTTTTGCTTCCACATGCTGTAACAAATTACCTTTCTGCAGAATAGTCGCACTACTCGTGTTGCATTTATTGAAGCCAAGTTATGAAAGACAACGGAATTATATAGTTTCCTCATTAATTATGAAAATCAAGCCATCATTTACATAACATGCATATCATTTGGTTCATCTTTGCCTTAGCCAAGTGCATACCTAAAATAATGGAAATCCGCCGTTCCTCGCTTCGGTTATCACTTTGGGAATCATGTTTTGCCAAAAATGTTCCTGTAGGTAGTATGGCCATATTTTAAGTGCACGCGTTGAACTCCACATGGCTTTTCTCTGCTACAAGTGCCTCACAATAATCACCAGAAGAAGGGAAGCGCCATTGATTTCCGGACAGAATCGATCTGTCACTTATTCTGTATCCAGACTGTCGTACTGTCGTGTAACTGCCGTGTAACTGTCGAGCTGCCGTGTAACTGTCGTGCTGCCGTGTAACTGTCGTGCTGCCGTGTAACTGTCGTGCTGCCGAGTAACTGTCGTGCTGTCGTGTAACTGTCTTGCTGTTGGGTAACGGTCGTGCTGTCGTGTAACGGTCGTGCTGTCAGGTAACGGTCGTGCTGTCAGGTAACGGTCGTGCTGGTTGCAATTGTTGTGTTACGTAATTTTTACCGTACGAGTTCTCATGTGTCCAGATAGCTTAGACTTTCGAGCTGTCCTGAACCCGCACCTCTCACACTGTGTATTGTTGATTTATGTAGATTTCTGTGCTGAAGAATAGTATCACTGGTCACACTTGTAGTTTTTCTCCTGTGTGGGTTCTCATATGTCTGGATAACTTAGACTTTTGAACAGTCCTATATCCACACTCCCCACACAAGTAGGGTTTCTCACCACTGTGCAATGCTGATTTATGGATGTCCAAAGTGCATTTCTGTGCAGCAGAATAGTCACACTGGTCACACGTGTATGGTTTTTCTCCGGTGTGTGTTCGCATATGTCTGGATAACTTACACTTTTGAACAGTCCTGTATCCGCAGTTTTCACACATGTAGGATTTCTCCCCATTGTGTATCGCTGATTTATGGATGTCCAAAGAGCATTTCTGTCCTGCAGAATAGTCACACTGGTTACACTTGTAGGGTTTTTCTCCGGTATGAGTTCTCATATGTCTGGATAAGGTAGATTTTTTAACTGCCCTGTACCCACACTCACCACACATGTAGGGTTTCTCACCAGTGTGTTTTGCTGCTATATGTTCGTCAAGGTTGGGTTTCTTTGCTGCAGAATAGTCACACTGGTTGCACTTGTAGGGTTTTTCTCCAGTATGAGTTCTCATATGTCTGGATAAGGTAAATTTTTTAACTGCCCTGTACCCACACTCACCACACATGTAGGGTTTCTTACCAGTGTGTTTTGCTGCTATATTTTCGTCAAGGTTGGGTTTCTCTGCCGCATAATACTCACACTGGGCACACTTGTAGGGCTTTTCTCCGGTATGAGTTCTCATATGTCTGGATAAGGTAGATTTTTTAACTGCCCTGTACCCACACTCACCACACATGTGGGGTTTCTCACCAGTGTGCTTTGCTGCTATATGTTCGTCAAGGCTGGGTTTCTTTGCTGCAGAATATTCACAATGCTCACATTTGTAAGGTCTCTTTCCTGTATGTTTTTTCATATGTTGATACACATTTGATCTGTGGGCGGTTCTGAACCCACACTCCCTACACATGTAGGGTTTCTCACCGTGTTTTTTCACCAGATGTGAACACATATCCTTTTTATGCATTGTAGAATAACCACACTGGTCACAACGATAAGGTTTTTCTCCGATACGGACTCCAATGCGTTCAGACAAGACAGTCTCCGCACACACCAAGTGTTTTTCATCGGCGTTAATCGACTTGACTTGTTCTGCTTCTATCTGGTCTTCTGCATGTCTTACTTTGCTGTGGCAGTCAACCTGGGAAACCCCTGTGAGAGGCCCACCATGGAAGTTGTTATCTACTTCGGTGTGATACCTTTGTCCTGTCGTTTCCATTATGAACCTGAGAGAAAATGAATGCATGACTTAAAAAAAAGGCATCGATAATTTATACAGAAGATACTACACTGGTATATATTGTTCTGATTTGATCAGGATATAAAAGTTCGATGTACTACAACTTACACAACAGCAATTTTGGCATGTTGCACAATAAGAAAAAACAATAGAATTATCAAATCATGACCAGGTAGATTAGGCAGGTCCAAGCTAGGCTAGTAGGAGAATGCAAAATTGGTTACTCAAATCCTTTGGTCTCTTTTCAAAGTTTTATGAATATTTGAACATACTTATTACTGTTGTTTGTATCTGGTAAAATGAGGATCCCCTAAGCAGTAAATGAACTTGGACAAATTAACTACGGCCGTGTGAAACACCCGATCCCCTCGATCTCGGAAGTTAAGCAACGTGCAGTCCGGACAGTACTTGGATGGGAGACCACCAAGGAAGACCGGATGCTTTAGCCCGACTAAGAATTCACGAATTCGTCTTTTGTAATTGCAGGGAATCCCAAAATCCAGTGTGGTGCGTTCCAGTGTAATAACTTCGCTTTGTTGCACCATTCGGACAATTGCACGAAATGCACTGGCAAATGGAATGTGCAAATAAGCGGCTTCTACTGTATTATTATCATTAGCATGACTGATTCAACCAATATTTTAAATCGTTGCTTTCAAAGGTTACATCCAAATGTTCCTTAGACACCATTTAATACACTTTATAATTTATATATATTATAATATGATTATATTGTATATATATATATATATATATCGTTCTATATACATAGCCTTGAAATTACCACTTCGCCTACTGCATACTATATGACGTACGGAGGTGATTACGGGGCCAGTTTTGTTTAGGCCCCCCTCCCTCTTCATTTGCTACGTTATTCACATCGAGAATAAAAGAATAAATTATCAACTTACTATACTTTTCCCTTCACAGAATGGAACGGACATTCGTAAGCTTGATAAGAAAACACTTGGCTGTTCACAGTTATGTGTCTTACCTGTTTCCTACAACGGATGTTCTCCTCACGTAAACGGGGACCCGAGCTGCTTTCCTTCTCCGTCGTATTGGGGTCAGAGGTAAAGGTGAGCTAGGTCAAAGGTGAATATTAGGTCCTGATGGCACAGATCATGTCCCTGCCTTTTGCCGCCACATTAAGGTTGGATACTTGACAGGGTAGTAGTAGTAGACTGGTTTATTCGTTTCACAGAAATACAAATGACACGAAATAAAAGCAACCTTGCAGCCGACAGAGGAGGCTGAATTGTGCAGCTTTTCAATCACAATAGTGGCTTAGATGCAAACACAATTTAAAATTTAAATTACGAGTGCGAATTTCGACAAGTACATGTACACGATTTACTGCTAGATACATATTTATCATATAAAAACTATGTCATTTATAAAAATCGTTTAAACTATTTACATCGGAATTTAATATTGTACAAACACAGTCAGTTATTCACTGTTGACAATCGACAAGGGTACAGAGAGAATCTGAAGCACATTTCAACTTCAGTGTTACTTATAGTGCGTTCAGAATGTTCAAAATTGAAGGGACTGGGCTAGTGAGGTACCGCTTGGTACCAGTTGGCAGTTTGTAGGGCCGGGTGCGCCTGAGCTGCATGCTGTGTGGCTGGTTGCGGGCTGGGGGCAGCCAGGGGGCATACCTTGCAGATTTGGATACTGCAAGGGCAAAGTCCTGGCACAGAGACAGTCTGCGTTCTGACAGGCGTTGGAGGCCAAGTGTGATAAGGGCTTCAGAGTACGACAAGTACTGACTCCCCAACATGATTCTGCAAGCCCGTTTCTGGATTCTTTCTAGACTGTTAGATTGACTTTTTGTGAGCCCTGCGTTCCAGCACGGAGCAGCATATTCCAATGTAGGTCTTATGTATCCACAATACACGGTGATGAGGTCAGCGCAAGTGAGACCCGCTCGACGAAGCCTACTGAGGAGATACAGCCGTCTGCTGCCCTTTGACACCATGACATCAACTTGATCGGACCACCGTAAGTCTGACCGGATGTGCAAACCTAGTAGTTTGGCTTGTGTGACGATGCCAAGTGTCTGTCCACCGAGGGTTAGAGGAGGCATCGCCGGGGGAATACGCATAAAACAAAAGTGCATTGCTTTACATTTTTTTGGGTTAAGCAACATAGAGTTCTGTTCAGACCAAGTGTCAAGAGAGTCAAGGTCGGTCTGGAGATTAGATGGATTTGTCCCTATCCTAACTTCTCCAAGGTTTAAATCATCCACGTACTTCCAGTGAGGGTTATTGGTAGTGGGCGTGGCGTCGTTGATCATGGCTAGGAACACCAGTGGGCCAAGTAAGGTCCCCTGGGCCACTCCGGACGTTAAGGTTTCCCAGTCGGACATGGAATCTTGATACCGGACACGCTGTCTGCGGTTAGACATAAAGCTGCATAGCCATGGAATCAGTGATGCTCGTGTACCCATAGATAAAAGTTTGTTGATGGCAGTGGTATGACACACACGGTCGAACGCCTTCGAAAAGTCTGTCAAGATTAATGTGCCAACGGTGCCTTTCTTCTCACCTCCCACGTAGAAGAAATTGAGGAGATCTACAAGGCAGTGTGTCGTTGAGCAGCACTTGATATTGCCAAACTGCTTGGAGTCTACATTTGGTGCAATGTCCGAGAAGATCCATGTGGAAACAAAACTTTCGCAAATCTTTGCGAATTGTGCAGTTAAGGAGATTGGCCGAATCTTGGTCAGGTCCGCTGGATGTTCCTTGGGTACAGGGATTACAGTAGCATCCCGCCACATGTCGGGAACTGTACCCTCTCGTAGAGATGTATTCAGTATGTCTGTCAAGGGGACAGAGAGTTCGTACGCGAATTCCTTGATGAGTTTGGGTGGTATCAGATCTGGACCAGGAGTCTTGGAGGTTTTAACACGTTGAAGGCGGAGGTACATATCCCATGGGTTGATTTGGGGTGGTGGTAGAGCTGGGAGGTATGCTGGTAGCATGGAGTAGTCAAGTGGGGGGAGCGCTTGACAGATGGTAGCTAAATGTCTGTTGATGGCATGTGCTGCTCCAGATGTGTCGTCGGGTTCAACTCCAGGTACATGGATTGTTGAACTTGGTCTTGACCAGTTGGCCATACGTCTGATCGTTTTGTGCCACTGCGCAGTCTTGGTGTTCTTTAGTTGTTCTATGTAGTCCGTATAGTAGTTCTTCTTGCAGGTAGAAATAAGGCGGGTAATCCTGTTGCGTAAGAACTTGTACAGGTGGCTTTGGCCGTGTCTGTAGGCTGTCTGTCTCTTGCGTATCAGAGCTTTTATGGCAGTGGTGATCCACGGTTTGTCGTTAGAGTGTACTTTGGTGCTCTTCTGTGGGAAGTACTTGTCTAAGGCTGCACACAGAGTATTATAGAGAGCTGCAGTTTTGGAGTCAGCTGAGTCCGTTGAGATCACTTCTGTCCATTCATGGGTTACGATCCATTGGCCAAAGTGTCTTATCTTGGAGTCTGACATGGGTCGGGTTACAATTGTCCTGGTCTTGTTCGGTTTCCTAGGAGTGCTTCGAGGGTGCCACCAAACAGCACAGTGATCACTCCTCCCAACGGGGTTAGTAACCTCTGGAGTCGTGTAGTACTTCTTGAGGTTTGTGAGGATGACATCTAGGACAGCCTCCCCACGTGTTGGCATGGTGACGACTTGATCTAGGCTGTGCGATAACATTAGCGTTTTGTAATCAGTCCTATTGAGGTCTCCCATAAGCATGAGGCCTACATCTGGGTACTGTATCTTAAGTCTGTCGCTAGTTTGGATCAGGTGGTCAACTAGCAGCTCCTGATGCTCTGAAGCTGGAGGGATGTATATTGCACATAGGGCAATGGATGGAACTTGGCGAGGTAGCCTTGTGGGTCGTAGCCAGACCCAGATGCATTCTAGTTCAGGGGGGACAGAGATCTGCGAGATCAGTCTCGCCTGAATGTCGGATTTCACGTAAACAGCCACCCCTCCACCACGTTTATCAGTTCTGCATCTGGAGAAGAGGTTGTAGTTGTCTATATTTAGGAAGGTATTGTCCATCTCAGGTGTGTACCATGTCTCTGTGACGACTGCAATACTGGCATTCATTTGCTTGATTGTTATTTCAAACTCATCCAATTTGTTGGAGAGTGACCTTGCATTGCACATAAACACTGAGGGAAGCATGTGTGTCTGACGTGTACACTTTGTTTTCTTGTTTTGCTCAACTGGTACCATGATCAGGTTACTGGAGACAGCATTCCGACGATTCCATAGCGGTTGTTGATTTCCACATTTTTGCCCATTTGATTTGCATGTGAATGTCGAGTCTAAACCGGGAAATGTAGGCCTATATCCAACAACAGTAGAAATCGAACGAACAAAGTTCCTACCAGCTCGTGTTCCTCTGGGTCGACAACGTAGACGCAACAAGCCCAGCTGGCGCAGTTGTGACTTGAGTTCAGGGCCCATTGGAGGTGCTGAATGCCGAAGACGGTGAAAGAAGCTCGCAGAGTACAGGAATGGCCCCCTCCCCGCCATTGTTAAAGACAGTCGGTCTCAAATCAGGAAGGAATCCGAGTGGAAGTGACAGAAGTCATTCGAGCGAGATCCACCTGGATTCAGTAGACTCTGAGACGCACGTATCAACCTTTTTAACGACCAAGCTGGCATTCGTAACATCTAAAAACTCAAGTTGAGTAAGAGCTGTACATTTGTGCGGCCGCTCCTAGGAGCGCCACCTAACGGAACGACTGGCCGTCGAAGGGTCTGGCCGTTTGTACAGTTTAGCACATAAGTCATATCATTATTGTTCTTTGATATCGATAAGGGGGGATTTGTAAAATGGAATCACGTAATCAACAATGACGCGAAAACTTGCGATTTACTCAGACCCTGATACATTCTAGCTAAGGAAAGAAGTCTGCCATCTAAACGGAGAAGTCGTACCTCTTTGAAAAGTATTCAGCATTTGTAGAATTGATTGAAATGATAGTTTTATCTCATCTATAGTCATTATTCTTTACCTTTAGTTATCAAAAGCTTGGATATGATTTTGACCGGTCAGCGATGTGACATTGACATGTTATGACAGGGATAATTTCGGCGCATGGTCGGGCGGATTGCGGGAACGAATGTTAGGACATAAAATACAACAAAATTTGTGTATACTCTTGATATGCAGTTAGATTACAACTACTCAAAGCTCATCTACAGTACAAGAAGATATCCGTGTCATCATGTAGCGGTGCAGTTTTATGCAACTCTCTTCCACCTAAACTAAAACCACAACAAAAACAGGCTGATTAGAACCTTTGTTTTAAATTTATGGCTTACTAATAATTAAAATCACCCTACTGGCGATATGCTCGTCCCTGAAAAAATACACAAAATGAAATTAAATATATAGCTTGTAATACAGCCCGGCTGGGTGACGGTTTGAAAGTGTTACACTAGCACATAAGGGTAACAACTGTTCTGTAAAATAAGACATGATGCACTGAGTTTCTGTTCATTCTACTTGAATGCTGCTGTTATATGGAGTCAATGGACACATTACGCTGTAATGTATACAGTAAACGGTCAAACTGGGGAACTTCGCATTATTGCACACGCCAGGTACTGTAAATTTTGTGTGTGCAATTAAACGGATGCAATTAAATCTACTGTAACTTCCTTGCTGTGGCACTGCTTCGAGTTTTAAAATAATGATAAAATTTTGCGCGAAATCCTGCCATTATTATCTCTCCTACCAGATTTCACCTCTTGCCTAAAAGGTACAATTTTTGTTTTGTTTGCTACGCTCAAAACCACGTGTAAATTGCTATGCGTCAATCGCCGGTTTGACCCAATGTGAACCGTGTATCAGGTTTATGACCTCTCACCTTTGTCCCGAAGGTGAAACGGCGTCCGCCATTTTATTTTACGTCTTTGTCTCCGGTATCATCTCCGAAGAATTGTCGAGATTTTACGTACTCATCAGGAATCTTGGAGACCACTAGCCAACATAGATCTACGGGTAAGACATGTGTTTGTCGTTAATGCTTCCAGCTTGTAGTTAATTCAGCGGTAAAATTGAATTAGTAATGTGTTTGTGATTGGTGTTTTGATGGGGAGGGGGGCAGTAGTACTGTAATGTGTGGGATGTATACGGGACCACATTACACGTGGATATCTATCATACAAGACTTTCTACCAGTCTTCAAAACTTTGGTCCTAGTACTTAATAGACCCGGGGACGGGGTTTTGCTACTTGTATCCCAGGAAGAATTAATTGCTAAGGAAGGGTGAAGCCATGTATTTTTTTTTTCTTCCTTTTCCTTGGTCTAACCAAAGCTCCTTGGTCTAACACGAAAAAGGAGTACTAGTAGATCCTAACGCACGTATTCTGTGTATAACAAAATGGCTAGAGTACCATAGAATGTGGCAAGAGAAGTCTTGTGGGAGGCATATTGCATTCTTTTGCAAATACCTTTATAATAGATATATGCTGTTCCAGGTAGCGGCGTCCCTCCCGTGCATCCAGACAGAAGCTAGCCTCAGATACGGCGCCGCTGTCATTTACAGGTATATGGTTTCACAAGGTACCAGTTTAAAATGAAGTTTCATATACAAAAAACTTTATAAGTTTATCTTGATGAACAATCTTCCATTGCAATGCATCACTAAATAACGATAATGATTTTATTTAGTTTTGCAAGGTGCGATGTGTTCTAACCACAGTTCCATAAGGTTAATCTTTCCAACACAACAGTGTCTAGTATGGAGTGAAAATGGTTTTTCACAATCATTGGAGGGATTTATATATAATTGCCCACATACCAACATTTTCCAAAGATTTAAGTTTGTCACAAGAAAATTTTCTTTACACTTTTTAAAAGATTTTGTACCTGAATACATGAGAAGTGGGAGGTAGTTAAGGTACGAAATTAAGAAAGTTGAAATTTGTAGGTAAACAGAAAACCTAATGTTTACTATATGTGTCATACTTCTAACAGAAATGAAAGATCCCAGCTGTGAACATTCTATTGGACATCCTGGGAAGGACATGAACTTTCTTGGACACCCTGGGTACCCTGACTGTACTAAACGCCCTGTGAAGGAGAGTGGCAGCAGGAAGACCCAGACAGCAGACAAAGCCCTGCAGCAGGAAACGTGTGATGTGAACTTTTCCCAACCTGGCAACACATCAGCCTCACAGGTACAGGAGAGCAAAGGCAATGAGCACATTAATATGGTTAAACACAATGACACGGGTGAAAAACCCTACACGTGTGAGGAGAGGGGCTTTTCTGCTACACAGAAATGCAATTTGGACCGACATCTAATGAAACACATGAATGAAAAACCCTACATGTGCGGAGAGTGTGGGCACAGGACAGCTCGAAAATGTCACTTATCTGTACACATAAAACCTCAAATAGGAGACAGACGCTATGTATGTGACTATTCTGCTGCACAGAAAAGCAACTTGGACCAGCATATAGTGGCAAAACACGGTAAGAAATCCTACATATGTGGGGAGTGCGGGTACAGAACAGCTTATAATTCAAATTTATTCCAACATATGAGAATCCATACAGGAGAAAGACCCTTTCAGTGTGATAAGTGCGACTATTCTGCAGCCCAGAAATCTGCTTCGTTCAGACATCTAGCAAAACACGAGGGTGATCGCTACGTGTGTGTCGAGTGTGGGTACAGGACACCTTATAGGCCAATGTTATCTCGACACATGCGAACCCATACAGGAGAAAGACCCTACAAGTGTGATCAGTGTGACTATTCTGCAGCACGGAAAACTGATTTGAAGAAGCATCTGGCAAAACACACTGGAGAGAAACCCTTCATGTGTGGGGAGTGTGGGTACAGGACATATAATAGGTCTAACTTATCCGTACATATGAGAAAGCATTCAGGGGAAAGACCCTTTAAGTGTGACCAGTGTGACTATTCTGCTGCACAGAAATCCTGTTTGGACAAACATGTACTGAAACACACTGGTGAGACGCGATTTATGTGTGACGAGTGCGGGTACAGAACAGCTTATAAAATAACCTTATTGCGACACACGAGAACCCATACAGGGGAGAAACCCTACAAGTGTGACCAGTGCGACTATTCTGCAGTACAGAAATACGACTTGGACAAACATCTAGCAACACACACTGATGAGAAATCCTACACGTGTGTAGAGTGCGGGTACAGGACAGCTAAGATGTCTAACTTATTCAAACATATGAGAACGCATTCAGGGGAAAAACCCTACAAGTGTGACCAGTGCGACTATTCTGCTGCGCAGAAATGTTCTTTGGACCGACATCTAATGACACACACTGGTGAAAAACCCTACATGTGTGGAGAGTGTGGGCATAGGACAGCTGAAAAGTGTAACTTATCCCGACATATGAAAACACATACAAGAGAAAAACCCTATAAATGTGACCAGTGTGACTTTTCCGCAGCAGAGAAGTCCACTTTAGACAGGCATCTAACAAAGCACACCGGTGAGAAACTCTACATGTGTGAAAAGTGTGGGTTCAGGACATCTCGAAAGTTTTCCTTATCTGTACACATGAAGACTCATACAAGAGAAAAACCCTACAAGTGCTTGTGACTTTTTTGCAGCACATCAATCAGCTCCACGGTCCAATTTATCTCAAATAAACACCCATACTGGGAAGACATATTTGTAATTCACCTGTAGAAACATTTGACAAGACATACCATAGAACCTACATTGTGTCTGTGTGGCAAAATGCACAGCATACGAAATGTACGCCTTAAAACGTGAATGGGCTCGTTCTCATTGAAATGTAAAAAAGTGCTGTCGCCAGCATTTATGACTTGATATGGAGAAATTATAGAGAACATCGTCATCACTAGTCCTTTCATTTTTCCACAACCCATGTAATGCTTTACAAAAGATGTACCACAACATTCATATTGGTTGATGGCTTGGAAGATTTCACCCGTTAAAACTGGCTGTCGCCTGAGAAGACACGAAGAATTCAAATAGTAGCCAAAAATGTAATAATTCAGTTCCCAGAATGATTGTTCGGTAGGTGAAACCAGCTACCCAGGTCATCTGAACGATCACGCCAGATCGCTTCTATCACTGGTCTTTAAGGCTGTGTGGGGAGGTTTATGCCTGTCTCTAAATTCGGTAACAAACGTTACCACCACGAGTGCGATGGTTGATACGGTTATATCTTCTATGAATAAAACTAGAAATGGCCGTTTTGTGACGCTTTAGAGATTTTCTGGCTTTCTAAAGAAACAAGAAAGGGTCAATGACTGCCATTTGTAGTCCAACTTGTGTAACAAAATATTGTACAGAAATGACTGAAACAAACGTTACCATTGTTCTATGCTTTCTACGCTTTCTATTTGACCTTGTGAAAAAAAGATACCCACTTTTTAAATGTCCCTAGGGATGTCTACTTATATTTAAATGATAAAGCCAATAATGTTAATCATTTTGAAGAAAAAGGGGTAAAGTTTACTGTTGAAACACCCCGTAATACATAACCAAAGGGTAAGAAAATAAGAAGTCGCATTTTTTGGCAATCGTTAAAAGTGGAATTTTCCTAAACAAACAGGTAGATTTCAGTGAAAAATAAGCAGATTTATTTGACATTATTTACATTTCAATGAGAACAAGTGGAATGGTCTTGTATATATAGAACTAATAGCCTATCAGAATGTTATCTGTTGTCTTAGCCTTGACCTGGGTCCGATAACTACTCTTTAAAAAGAAATTCATATTAGAGGTAGACATTTTCAGGTAGACTGTCGAGCATTATAGCATATCTTTTAAGAGGCTGGCTAAGTAAAATAACTACTATAGTTTTAGATTCTGTACATAAGATAGTTGTAGTACCTACGCATAGATTTCCTTGTTCTTTCCGAGTTCAAATTAACTGTTTTTTCCAAAGAATTCCTTGTAGAAATTTTAGATGTCATGGAAGTTTCCAAACATTTTGGAGTTTTAATTTGTTTTAGTCTAATTTGTTCGAAAGTACAACCTTACGTTTGCAACATATTGCAGCACTATAACTAATATTTCATGCCCTGATATTCTGAGTGCTTATTCTGTATTTTGTTAAGCTCATAGCAATACCGTTTACATGTCTGAGAATGTAATGGAGTTTGGTGAAGATCATTCAAAATAAAGAAATGTAAATTATACGAAGCCATTGATACTGTGTTGATTTACATACTAGTGTAACGATTCTAACTACATTGTTACATATAGGGTTTATTGTTTATGTACAATCGTTGCGTTCTTTTGGCTTTATTTTTCATTCAAGGGGATTACAAATTCTAAATGTGAATTGAACAAAAAAAAAAACTCAGCCGTTTTTGTTGACTTGGCATGATTGGACATAGAAGTAAAAACATTAGAAAAAGTTTCCAATGCCCTGCTGGTAACATACGTGTTATATCATTTGAGGCCTTGTAGGCCAGTTAGGCGCAATAGTTTAACATATAAATGCACGTCATAAACGCCGTACGTTAGTAAATCATGTAGATCGTAGATTTAAGTAGCCATGGGGGGGGGGGGGTCGCTATACTACGAAAAGTAGAGCTGAAATGGATTTTGAACATGTTTAAACCCTCAAATCACCGTATAGGGTCAAAACTGACCCCAGGCGTATATCAATATGTGCCATTATGGTATTTCTGCTCGAAAAAAAATTCTTCCCATAAGTTTGTTTGTATATATGTCTTATAACTTCTCATACGTTTTACGTTTTACCGAAATTGGCTCATTGGTGATTAAGTTATCCTAGAACGTTTACGCATGGATAAAAGCGTTCATCCGGTTATCTAGAGGGGATAAATCGCACGACGCAAAAAAAAAATGTATGTGAAAAAAATACCACAGCGCTGATAGCTGATTTTACCTACGATTTACTTGCGATCATTGACGCGGATAAAATTATAGTAGGGTGCATATCACGACAAATGAATATGTTGGACAGTTGGAGTTGGGGTATAGCGTTCAAAAAAAAAGTTTCTTTTTAAATTTGACGGAATGTTTTTTTCCGTTCTGGTATTTCTGGAATTTTCCCCCGTGTATCCTTTGGAAGGGAATAACTCTTTACGGAATTGACGTATAATAATGATATTTGTGATGTAGATAGCTTTAGATATTCCTTACATAATAAATGCTAATCATGCAAATCAGGGGCTAATTTGCATTATCTATGAGAACAGTTTATAAATTCACAATATTCCGTAATAGGATACTCAAATTATGGCATATATTACTGAAAAAGAAAAAAAAGGGTAGCCTGCTATCTGTATCTGTCCGATTGGCAAAAATTTCCAGAATTGCACAGCAATTCGTCGCGCGTGTGCAGTTGCATCATCTCTTTGGAGGAAAATAACTTTGGAAAGGCTTGACGGATCGTGGGTTCGCTAAAAAGGCTGGGCTGTCTACCAGGCCAGGCTACCTGGCCTGTCTACCTGGCCTGGCTATCACGTCAGGCTACTCAGATCCCCCCATTCATACCCTCATCATGTGGCACTCAGCCAAAATAGCTGATTGACAGGCATAGTAATTGCTAATTCTCAACCCTGCCAGTGTCCACTGGCTGGGCCCTTTGGGAAAGTGTCTGGGAGGCCTTCCTTGCAGCTGTCAGGAACACATTCAAGTACTGTACCAGTACTGTGTTCGGTAAATGCTTTAGGGTGTTAGACCTATAAAACAGGGGTCCTGGGTTCAAATCCTTTGACAACATTGTCACAAAATCTGTTAACAGTACTTTCCCCACTCCAACTTGTACAAGGGGGTTGGAGAGATTATTGTCAGTGGAAGGAGAGGATTGGGCTCTGTCCTGGACACAAAAATTGTACAGTGGATAACAATCCACAGCCTCAAAAATGCTATGTGACTACTAAGATTGTATATGTCAACATGGCATACTAGCATAGAGAACAAGGAGGTACATATGTAATTATACAGTACCCCCCTTGGTCAATACAAGTTTAGCTTTACAGTGAGCAAGTGATTTATGCTCTCCCTTCTTGTTGAACAAGCTGAGATGGTTTCTGTTCTAGAAGATAGATATTCAATAAAGAAACAAATTTCTGTTGCAAGCCCATTCTTACACACACACACACACACACACACACACATTTACACACCCACAAACATACACAAACACAGTGCTGGTACTTGAATGTGTTCCTGACATGCTGCAAGCAAGGCCTCCCAGACACATTCCCAAAGGGCCCAGTCAGTGGTGGACAGGGCAACCTTGGGTCACTGGCACTAGCAGGGTTGGAGATCAGCAATTACTATGCCTGTCAATCAGCTATTTGGGCTGAGTGCCATATGATGGGGCTATGAATGGGGGGATCTGAGTAGCCTGACGTGATAGCCAGGCCAGGTAGACAGGCCAGGTAGCCTGGCCTGGTAGACAGCCCAGCCTTTTAAGCGAACCCACGGATCGTCGTGATTTTTGATATGGCAAATGTAACTGAAAAAAAAATATCATCATACATATATTGTTATTTTGGTATGGAATATGATCAGCTGATAATTACTTATCCAAATGAGGTCCTTATATCAAAAGTAATGAGAAACATTTACAATAGGCCACTCGTCACATGAGACCACCATTTCTGTTGACAGCAATGCCTCACAAACATTCATCTTGTTTTGGACCCACACGTATGTTTACATAATATACTTGTTACAAAGAGCACCAAATTGAGAAGGACCAGATGCCTGGTGGAAAACACATAACGTGGTGTACTGAAATGGTGTGTGAATTTATTACTATTGTCTGGTATATCTTACTCCATTGCCTAACCTGTGTATGATATGAAGAGGTATGCCTAATCGTTTTCTTAGAACTACGACTGTGTTTCTTTTAGAAATATCCAAGCCACTGCTACATATCGCCCCAACCGAAGCCTCTGCTTCAGGAATATGATTTTAAATCTTTGTTATGCTCAAAACCACGAGAGTAGAGCGTTATGCGGCGAACTGCGATTTGCCCCATTTGGCAAGTGTACATTAGGTTTGTGACCTCTGACCTTTGCTCCGTTGATGAGCTGTGTCCGCCATTTTGTTTATGTCGCGATTTAAGGAATTCCAGAAGCTGTGGAGAGTGCTATCCACCATAGACCTACACGTAAGCAACCTGAGTGTCGATAATGCTTGCTGGTTGGTGATTGTTTGGCGGTAAATTAGAATTATATAGGGGGGGGGGGGGGGGGTATGGAAACTAATGAGTGATGTAACGGCTGCCCAATATCGATTTGTACCTTCAGTTTACGGTTAGAAATCTTCTTGCTCGTCTTCTTTCGGTTACGTGTCAACTTCATTTTAAAAACTCTGACACGGTGGGGGGAGGGTAAGGGTAAGGGTACCCTTGGTGTACTTAAATCCTTAAAATCCATATAGAGAAAAATTATAGGGACACCACAAGAAGAAGATGAAAACCCTTACCTGTCACGTGTGTGATATCCACCTAAAATATTCTAACATATCACCAGGTCACCGCCTGTATCTCAAAAGAAGATCTTAACAGCCAATTATACAATGTATATGGGCTTTCAGCAAAATGAAAATGTGTAAAGTGTATAATGTGATACTTTATCAGATAAAATGATTATTACTTGTTTAACTATTCATACAGAACGATTCCAGCCGTGGATGTTTCGGTAGTGAACGGTGTGCTGTAGATCCTGGGAAGGAGATGAACAACACTAGAAATCCTGGGAAGGAGATGGACCCCGCCGAACACCCTGGGAAGGACAGTGACAGCAGGGTGACCTTGACAACAACCATGGGCCTGCAACAGGAAACGTGTGAAGTGAACTTTTCCCATCCTGACAACACATCAACCTCACAGGGAAGTACCCTAGGCCCATGTCTTGTACCTCGGTCCTTTACCCCAGTTCAGGGTGTTGAAAAGCGTGTGGTTAAACAGGCAGGTGAGACGCGTTACATGTGTGATGTATGTGGATCCAGGACGGCTAGAAAATGTAACTTAGCCCTACATAAGAGAACCGATACGGAAGAAATCTCTTTCGAGTCTGACCAGCATGACTATTCTGTTGCTCAAAAAGGCCATTCGGACAATCACCGGATACCAAAAACTAGTGTTGACAAACCCTACATGTGTGAGAAGTGTGGGTACAGAACATCATGCAAAGCCCACCTTTGCCGACATATAAGAACCCATACAGGAGAAAAACCCTACAAGTGTGACCAGTGCAACTATTCTGCAGCACAGAAATCCGCTTTGAACACCCATCTAAAAACGCACACTGGCGAGAAACCCTTCTTGTGTGGACACCGAACGATGACAAAGCTCTTGCTAGTCCAACATATGAGAACCCATACAGGTGAAAAACCTTACGGCTGTGATCTGTGCGACTATTCTGCAGGGGTGAAAGCTTGTTTAGAACGGCACATCATGGTAAAACACACGGGTGAGAAACCTTACAAGTGTAGCGAGTGTGAATTCAAGACGGCCGATAGCTCCCATTTTTACAAACATATGAAAAAACATTCTGGTGAGAAGGTATCCCCGCGTAAGAAATCACATAAGTGTGGTGAGTGCGACTATTCAACATCACAGAAATGCCGGTTGGACCAACACATCATAAGTAAACACTCCGGGGAGAAACCCTACAGGTGTGACAAGTGCGACTTGAGAACGACCACTAGATCCCGTCTATCCCTACATATGAGAAAACATGAGAACCCCTACAAATGTGACCAGTGTGACATTTGTACTGCAAGGAAATACGAGTTTGACCGGCACATCCATACAAAACAGACGAAGGAAAAATCATACCTGTGCGAAGAGTGCGGATTTAGGACAGCAAAAAGATCTTCTCTTATCTTACATAAAAGAACACATACTGGTGAGAAACCCTTCATGTGTGAGGAATGTGGGTATAGATCGACCGACAGGTCCCACCTTTCTCGGCACATCAGAAGGCATACAGGAGAAAAACCCTACAAGTGTGACCAGTGTGACTATTCTGCTGCAACGAAATCTGCATTGGACCAACATCTAAGAAAGCACACCGGTGAGAAGCCCTACATATGTGAAGCATGCGGACACAGTACGTATACAAAGCCCGGTCTAGCCCTTCACATGAGAACCCATACAGGTGAAAAACATTACGACTGTGACCAGTGCGGCTTTTCTACTTTGTATAAAGCTAGTTTAGAACTACACATCATGGCAAAGCACACCGGTGAGAAACCGTACATGTGTGGGGAGTGTGGATACAGGACGGCTGATAGGTCCCTTCTAAATAGACATATGAATAAACATTCTGCCCAGAACACATCTTAGGCGTGAAACGTCGGAAGCTGGAAGGAAAAACAGAGATCAGATTTCATAATTTTGGCAATCTTGGAAACCAAGCGTTGTTAGTTAAGACTGGAGAATGCAACCCCCCCCCCCCCCACACACACACACCTTTAGCTTGATGTTTCTTTACTAAATAAAAATTGTAATACAATCATGTCTGTTGATTATTTTCGAATGAAAGCTCATATGACTTGCTAGAATTCATAGTTGTACAATCTGAGCTTTGTTTTAACACAAAAGAAACGCTGAATTCTCAGTCATTTTGTCGCTAAATTTCACAAGATGCGATATAAACACTAGAAAGGCCGACATTTGCTTAAGAGCAAATACAGCATATTTCAGCCATACCCCTTCCCAGCAACATTGGACTGTTCCAAATCACCCCTGCGCAAAAATGGAACATCCTCTTAACAGTACATTATCCCCCAAAGTGGACTGGTATTGTGAATTGATTCCAGGTAAAGACAGAGCTTGCTTCTATTTTTCAGAAAATGACAATAATCACACCTTCCATTCAGAAAATTTTCATCATGACTGAAAATTGTTGAATGACTTCATGTAATGTCATTAACAATTTTCAGTACGATAACTAGGTGTAAGTTTAAAAACGTATAAGCTCCTTGTGATGTGGGTACATTTATTATTGCAGTGAACTTTTTTTTATTCAAGTAGGGCATACGATTTAATAATTATCAAGCAGGTGCAGGTACTGTAGGAGCGTTTGTTTTCTTCAAGCTGTAAAACTGTTAAACTGTTTTACTTTGTATGCAATCAGCCATCGAGCCTATTCTTATTTTAGTTTAACAACCCAGTCCTGCCAGACCCGGAAGATACGATTGAACCTTGTTCGAGGATTTATTTTCGTCTGTCTGGTCAGTCTGTTCATACCCTGGCGCTGAGAGTGTTTTATTGGGCTGAAACTCTGGCAGTTTAAAGTTACTTACAATTTAAATGTTCAAAGCTTATGTCAAACAACAACAGCACTAGGAACACATACATTTGCTCTGGAGAAAATACAGCAGTTTTCGCAAGTTCCAGTCCAGTGATAGAAATGTGGCCACTATAGACAGGTGGTCACTATAGAGAAAAAATGATGATCTATTGACTAGGAGCCATACGTTACACATGATTTCAGTACACTGATCATTAATCATATAAACATTGCACAGGTAAGCCAATTGTTTAGATGTACAATTAAGTTCAAATAATTCTGAAGAGAAATATTGATGAGAAAATAATCATTCTCGCCACTGTCTAACTTATAATTACGTATCAAAACTAAACGCAGATTTTCTAACTAACGCACCTTTCGCCGACTTCATCAAAGGACCGCCGGCTATCAATCAAACACGGCTGTTGATTAGACTTAGAGTTTCAAACAGTCATGTGCTGTGTGCCAGTTGACAGCGAACTTCATGCTACGTGATGTTTTACATTGCTTGGACCTTCTTTCCTACAGCGGTGCTTCTACAAAATATTTAGACTGTAACACTGAGTCCCACATGTTTTATAGAATAGAATTTGAACCAGAACAGCGTTTTTTGCTGGGTATTTTTCTTGAAACATGTCAGTGGGAATATCAGCGAGGCAGCGACGTAGGGATATCAGACCGTCAACAAAAGTCGCACGGCGGCTAACGGCGCAGCGAAGATACTAGCGCTATAAATAAGCGCTTCAACTAAGGATGGCAACCCGTACAATATTTTTGTATACTGTTGAGCTAAGTAAAGTTTGTTGTTTATGAGGTTTTAGTTGTCTTTGAAGCTTTGACCCGAAATATTTTAAAGTCAAACTGAAGAGAAGTAAGTGACTGCTACGATTATCGTAGATATGGCCCTAAAAAAACTGATAAAAGAAGCCTTCTCAATAGTCTAAAATGCAAGAGCTTCCGGGGGGGCTTCGCCCACCTGGGTCCCCCCCACAGTGGCCCTGCCCCTGGACCCCGCCAGGGACATTCGGCGGCCCCCGGACCCCTGAAAAATTTGAAAAAATCCTGGCGAGAAGTCTGTACGGCCTGAGTCTTCAAGTTAACGTATTGTGTGGTCCCGCTTATGAATCTTAATTAGCCTTCTCTTTCCTCTTCGCTGATTGGCTGAACCACTAATTGAATTAACTCTTCCTGCCGGCTAGACGCAGGTGCAGATGTCGGCTCTGTGGGGTGAACGTCCGAAAGGTCATGGCATGGAGAACGAAAGAAAACCAATTTCCCCTAAAAAAAGTGCTGTAATTAAGCCTTTCACAGTACTTTATGCCAAAAATTTTACTTGGATCATTTTACCAACTATCTTATGCCTATCTATACCAAATGTTACTCATACCAGGGTACAGGGGTGCAAAATATACCGTTATAAGACCGTCAACAACAGTCGCACGGAGCTAACAGCGCAGCGAAAATACCATCGCTAGCGTTTCAACTTCGGATAACAAGTTATAAGTACTGTTGAACTCAGTAACGTTAAAGTTTGTTTTTAGTTGCCTTTGACGGTTTGACCTGAAATAGTGTTACGCTAAACTCCTGAAGAGAAGTTAAGTGACTGCTGCGATTATCATAGATATGCCCCTAAGAACTGATACAATATAAAGCCTTCTGAATAGTCTAAAATGCGAGAGCCTTAGGCGGGCTTCGCTCCCCCTGGCGGGAACACTGCTATATACGGGATCATGAGGCCCCGCTTATGAATATTAATTAGCCTTTGGCCTCCTCTTCGCTGATTGGCTAGGTCTTTGATTCAATTAACTCTCCGGCTGACGCGCACAGGTGTGGCTCTGTGTGGGGTCACGGAAGGTCACGTCAGGAGGCCAAAAGAAAACAAATTTCCCCTCAGAAAAGTGCCAAAATTAATCATTTTAAAGTTGTTTATGTCAAAAATTTTACTTGAATCTTGTTACCAAGTATCTAATGCCTATCTATATCAAATTTCAGGTCATTTAATTGTAATACCAGGGTACAGGAGCCAAAAGTGTCCTTTTTTGGTCAAAAATTGGCCAAAAATCGCAAAAATAAGAATTTTGTTGCACTGTACACCAAAAGTGTTATTGAATTTATATGAAGGGATTATCAAGGCACATCTGTGTCAAATTTCAGCTCATTCGGTTGCAATACCAAGGTACAGGAGCCAAAAGTGTCCTTTTTTGGTCAAAAATTGGTAAAAAAAATCGCAAAAATAAGCATTTTGTTGTACTGTACACCAAAAGTGTTATCGAATTTATATGGGGGCATTATCAAGGCACATCTCTGTCAAATTTCAGCTCATTTGGTTGTAATACCAGGGTACAGGGGCCAAAAGTGTCCTTTTTTGGTCAAAAATTAGTAAAAAAATCGCAAAAATAAGCATTTTGTTGTACTGTACACCAAAAGTGTTATCGAATTTATATGGGAGCATTATCAAGGCACATCTCTGTCAAATTTCAACTCATTTGGTTGTAATACCAGGGTACAGGGGCCAAAATATACAGTTTTGGTCTAAAATTGACCAAAAAATCTCAATAAAATCATTTTAGAGGCAGATATGAAAAAACTGAGAAAAAACATCAAGGTATTGGCCCATTCTACCCCTGTGCCAAATTTCAGGTCATTCGGTCCAGGAACGGCGGAGATGAATCACTTTGAAGATTTGACAGGAGAAAGAAAGAAAGAAGAAAGAAAGAAACATTACGAATACAATATATTTCACCATACTATGTATGGCTGAAATATAATTACATGTTCGAATTAACTGCGATAGACAAGCTTCTAAAGGCAAACGGAGCGCGAAGGGTTGAGGTACGCATTCATGCATTCAAGGACGTCCATGCATCCATCCATTATTGATTTATTCGTTCTGTACTACAATTATCCAAACATAAGAGAATAGGTAATAAAAAAAACGCCAGAACACATATAGGCCGCTAATCTGGGTTTATCAACCGCAAGTCAACGATATCAAAGCAACATTAAGAACTATTCCAAACTTTGAAGTTATAAGTTAAGTCATGGGCGTACAGAAAGAGATCGTACATACACAATTAACAACCTAAAGACTGTCTGCAAGCATCACAGTAAAAACGGAAGAGATTAAAAATTACAATGAAGAGTTATGGTCGAAATTAACTAGCATGGTTATTGTAGAACTGTGCTAAAATATGGGCGGTGATTGGATGATGAAGCTTGTCACGTGATGCAGTGTTAGCACAGAGGCAGGAAAGATGCATGGCGGTTCTTGCTGTATCGACAGCGGAATCACTCCTCATCCTGAAGCGAAAGGGGAAAAAGGAAAATTAGTCTGTAAAAATCATTTGGGTCATAATAATGTAATGACATGGATGACATCCCCAGGGCACTTCAAAACTAATGGTAGCAAGCAAAGAATAGATGATTTTATTTGATGCCTGCTGCTTCTGGCTCTTCCCTTGCAGGTTATTAGGGTACTCCTATGAAGCACCAAGTATCAATAGCTTTACAATCTTAATTTTCTTCGCAAAAAAGTGCACTCACTACCAGGCTTATCAGCCATTATTCCCAATCATATTTTTCAATGGTTACTCAGACATGTGGTCAATGTGAGGATTTAATGCCTGATCTCCAGCTATTTCTGTCTACTACGTTATAGTTGCAATAAATGTAAACTTTGCAAGGGAACGTCAGTTGCATTATCCTTTGAAACTTTCCCTGCTCAGGCTACCTAACCTTGTAACCAGATCGTGTGTATGAAGGGTACAAATAGCTTGCCTTGAATGTTGCTGTCAACAGCTTCTCGTTTCTCCTGGCATCGTCCAGCCGGTAGGAGTCCTCTAACGGCGCACCACGTCTCAGCGGCTAGAAAAAGAAGATATGACAATGGCATATTCTGTAAATTTAAATACAAAACCGAGATTTTCAGATCAAAAACAGCTGACAGTATGCATGGTCTAAATGAACATCAGCATCTATTTAACGATTAAAAACCTTTCCACTTGCACCATCACGTTTGGCAACCAAGTCGTAAGAATAAAGATTGTTTTTGGCATTCAGAGCCTGAAAGATATGGGAATTATTTTTGTAATTGTTGTTATATTTCAGCCATACCATATATGGTATGGTGAAATATATTGTTATATTTCAGCCATACATAGTATGGTGAAATATATTGTATTCGTAATGTTTCTTTCTTCTTCTTCTTTCTTTCTCCTGTCAAATCTTCAAAGTGATTCATCTCCGCCGTTCCTGGACCGAATGACCTGAAATTTGGCACAGGGGTAGAATGGGCCAATACTTTGATGCTTTTTTCTCAGTTTTTTCATATCTGCCTCTAAAATGATTTTATTGAGGTTTCAAGGTCATGTTTTGACCAAAATAAAATATATTGTCCCCCTGTACCCTGGTCTTACAATGGAATGGCCTGAAATTTGGTGTAGATAGGCATTAGATAGTTGGTAAAATGATCCAAGTAAAAGTTTTGACATAAACTACTTTAAAATAATTAATTTTGGCACTTTTCTGAGGGATAATTTGTTTTCTTTTGGCCTCCTGGCGTGACCTTCCGTGACCCCGCACAGAGCCCACACCTGTGCGTGAAGAGGGCGAAGGCTAATTAATATTCATAAGCGGGGCCCCACGATTCCGTATATACTGCAGTGTTCCCGCCAGAATCCCGCCGAAGAACGCCGAAGGCCCCGGCCCGGCAGGGTCCAGGGGCAGAGCCCCGTTGGGGGTCCCAGGGGGGCGAAGCCCACCTGAAACTCTTGCACTTTAGGCTATTCAGAAGGCTTATTGTATCAGTTTTTAGGGGCTTTTCTGTAAGAATCGCAGCAGTCACTTAACTTCTCTTCAGGAGTTTAGCGTAACAGTATTTCAGGTCAAACCGTCAAAGGCAACTAAAAACAAACTTTAACGTTAATGACTTCAACAGTACTTATAACTTTTGTCCCGTTTGCCATCCGAAGTTGAATCGCTATCGATGGTATTTTCGCTGCACTGTTAGCTCCGTACGTTTTTAGAAGGTTCCGTTTATCACGGAACTGCTGTTGTTTCAGAAATCTCACGGACTTATGCTTACAAACATGTAAATTTCTAACTTGTGTTTCTTCTTCTTCTTTCTTTCTCCTGTCAAATCTTCAAAGCGATTCATCTCCGTCGGTCTTGGACCGAATTAATGACTTGAAATTTGGCGCAAGGGTAGAGTGGACCAATACCCACGTGCTCTTTTTTCATTTTTTTTTTAAATGACTTTAAAATGATTTTATTTAAGTTCTTTTGCGTTTTTCTGACCAAACTTTATATTTGAGCCTCCTGTGCCCTGGTATTAAGTCCAAAGTTCCCAAAATGGTATGGTAGTGCATGGTATGTTTACTTACAGGACTCCGTTATCATTTTTGGTTAAAAACCACTATAAAATGATTTATTGGGGAATTCTCTGCTCAAATCCTACGATTTTGGGCGTCAACAATAGAACGCATGGTCAACTCCAGGCCACCTGCGTGTAAATCAATTAGCCGTTCAGCCAACCAACAACCAGAAGCACGCCACCGTAAAGCAGCTGGCAGCTGGCCCACCCCGTGTAAATCAATTAGCCTTTCAGCCAATCCGCAACTAGAAGCAACAGATTATGAATCTGATTGGCTAAGCTTCGCGCGATATTTGGATCCGGCCATTTAAGATTTTACGGGGGTCAGAGACATTTGTTTGACCGTATGATAGCAAATGCAAAGCATACAGGAATATACTGTAAAATTCTATAAAAATAAACAAATATTTCCAGACAGAGACACGGTATAAACAAGGAAAGACATATTCAGGCCCGACATTTTTTCGTAGGACTCTTTGATACATCCACCCCTGTAGGTTATTTGAACTGATCCGGGTCAGACACCCGGGGTTTTTCCACAAGACCACTCACGTGCACTGGCTAGCTGCAGACGACAATTTTGCTACAACAGCGCGCAGCGCGCCGTACAGAAGACTATTTTGCCTCGTCCTACGTCAAATTTTGCGTCAGCTGTCGTCTTATACAGCAGAATATATCATCAGGTAAGAACTGGCTAATCTTGCTTTCTTCCCTCCGTTGTTTTTTTGACGAGTTAATTCATTTTGGTAGTAACGTCTCCAAAGTGTAACGTTACTGTGTAGCTTTTTGTTGTGTACATTTTTCAGACGACATAAACGTGAACCGTCTTGGTTCTTTCTGACGTAAATTTACTCTGTAACTTTCTCCAATATTGAAAAAAAAAAACACATCAACGTTGACCAACAGATAGTTCTTCAAATCTTGTCAGGTAAGAAGTGATTAACTTTCTACCCTTCATTATAATTTTGTCTTTCAACGCCGTGTGATAGAGATTCATTGTAGTCATGTGAAAGAAAAATATGTGTTTGTGTGGGGAGGGGGGCATTCCCAGATTCACTGTCGACACAGCTGATAGACTATCGAGTGTATGTTTAGTGTATGTTTAGTGTATGATTCAGCAGACCGAGTACCAAAGTTAGATAGCTTGTAACCAATATTATTTGATTCAGTGGACTGGGTATACAGTGTTTGAAGTGTATCTCAGGAATGTTACTGTGGACCAGTATGTAATTTGTTTGTAAGTGTATGATTCTCGACAATCTTTAAGTGGACCAAGTACACATTGTGTTTAAGTGTATGATTCTCTGCAAACTTTTCAGTGGATAGAGTATGCAGTGTGTGTTATGATAAAATAAATACTTGTGACAAAAATTATTGGAAGGACCGGGAACAGTAATTTCCACCCACCCCCCATAGATGTTTCCCTGTGGGATTTTTTTTTCTTTTCGCGGTCATAGTGGGGTATTCCCCGCCAGGTGTTTTCCCCGTCGGGTGTTTTGTGGAAATATTGATAAACACTGTCACATAGAAACCAGCAGACAGGACCCAGGAAACTACAGACCCGTAAGCTTAACCTCCGTGGTCGTCAAGACACTTGACTCCATCTTAAGAGATGTACTCGTCGACCATCTTATGGCGAAAGAGTTATTTACAGACGCTCAACATGGGTTCGTACCCAAAAGATCTTGTACCACACAGCTACTGGTAGTCATGAACGACTGGTCACAGTGTCTCGAGAGGGGGGAACCAGTGGACAGCATCTATTTGGACTTCAAAAAAGCTTTCGACTCAGTTCCCCACAAGAGGTTACTTGTCAAGCTGCATTCATATGGGATAAGGGGTTATACACTTAAGTGGATACAGGACTTTCTCAGCAACAGGAGGCAGAAGGTAGTAATCAACAGAGCTCACTCCTCCTGGCGTAACGTCAAGAGTGGAATCCCGCAGGGGAGTGTTCTTGGTCCTACGTTATTTGTGGTTTTTATAAACGACCTGCCGGAGGTTGCGACCAGTGCGGTGAAAATCTTTGCTGATGATAGCAAGATCTACAGACCCGCATTCTATGTAAGGAGGATCAGGAAGCGCTCCAGCGTGATCTCCAAGCTCCAACCTTAATTTAATTGTAAGTCAATCATTTAAGTCAATCATTATCGCCACCAAAGCCTGCACGGTGTGTTAAAGACATTGTTTAACGGGCAGATAATAGACATAACCATGGACTGTTTCACAATATAGTGCTGCTACAAAGGGATCTTTGGTGTATTCTCAGAGCAGAAGTTACAGTAGTTTGTGTGTGTGTGTGTGTTTTGAAGGTCTCTTGCTGTATACAGAGAAAAGCTGACAAATACGACTGGGAATAATCCACGATGACGGGAAATATTCCACGACGACGGAAAAAAAAGTGGGGAATGCCCCATAAAAAATGGGAAAACCCCAAAAAAATCTGACGGGGAAGCGTCTATGGGGAAAAACTCATGGAACCGAAGGACCATTGTTACAGATACGTTTGTAGTACAAATGTTATGGAAGACCTCCATTTTATGCATGCATGATGGTCTTTTTCAACTTGCAATTAAAAATTTGTCATCTACAGATATGTTTTTCAGCATATGATCTGTAGCTGTTTTCTTTTTTACTTGTTGAAGTTGAATGTTTAATAATTGTTGATCCCATGTCTACTTATTATCTCATATGATAATGATGTTATATCATATATGTATAGTCTCAAAGAATGTTGCTACATTCTAGCACTTGTAATCTTTCAGGAAAATGCCTCGGCGTAAGAAGAGGAATTGGACGAGGTGGGATGCCTGGATTGCAAAGCAGGAAACGAAGAAACCAGCTGATGAGCAGAAATTGGAGGTAACAGGGCAGGAGCCAGCAGATGACCTGGAAGTACAAGTAAGAGGGCAGGAGCAAGCAGATGACCTGGAAGTACAGGTAAGAGGGCAGGAGCCAGCTAATGACCTGGAAGTACAGGTAAGAGGGCAGGCAGATGACCTGGAAGTACAGGTAAGAGGACAGGAGCCAGCAGATGACCAGGATGTAGAAGTAAGAGAGCAGGAGCCAGCTGATAGCCCAGAAGTAGTGGAAACAGGGGAGTGGAAGGAAGAGTTCATGTTCAATCCCTTCACAGGAAATGATCAATTGGAACTGGCAGACCAGCTGAACCTTTCTGTTGAACGATATCTCAATATTCAGGAAAGGAATGTCCCTTTGGAGGCACCAATCAGTCCCATCAGAATTATTGGGGATGGTAATTGTTTCTATAGAGCTATTAGTTACCTTATTTGTGGCACCCAAGACTATCATGATGTATTAAGACAGCGTACAGTTGAATATATGTCAACATTGTCTGAAGATGTTTACAGGCCTTGGTTGGCATTCGAGCACCCTGAAAAAACCATGGACCAGTACCTGTCTCGTGATGGCCGAAGCATGCAGAATCGTCATCCAGCAGATCCTCGAGCATGGGCCACACAGGTAGAAATAAATGCGATGTCTTCACTACTGGGAAGACGCATCTTTGTGTACGGTAAGCATGGCTTTAACGTTAAGTGGGAATGGATGAAGTACCCATGGTGTGAGAGTAATACAAGCATGTTAGATGGTAGAAATGCTATATACATGCAACATACGAATGGTAACCATTTTGATGTTGTCACAGCAACAGTTTTCAACAAAAGACAGACAAGGAGTATGTCACGGCGCCACAGAGAGGAAACTACAGAAGCCTCACAAGTTGCCTGCATCAAGAGAAAGACCATGCTGAATGCCAATAATGATGACGACGACCGGAAAAGGGTCAGACGAGACCGAGAAAGGAAACGGTACCAGGAGGATCCGGAATATGCCAAGGCCCAACGGGATGGAAAGAAGACTCGATATAGCACAGATAAACAGCATGCCCAGGAGAAGCGCGAAAGGGAACGGGAGCGAGCACTGGAGCGCTATTACACTGATGATGACTATGCCAAGCAGAAGCGCGAAAGGGAACAGGAGCGAGCGCTGGAGCGCTATCACACTGATGATGACTATGCCAAGCAGAAGCGCGAAAGGGAGCAGGAGCGCTATCACACTGATGATGACTATGCCCAGCAGAAGCGCGAAAGGGAGCAGGAGCGCTATCACACTGATGATGACTATGCCAAGCAGAAGCGCGAAAGGGAGCAGGAGCGCTATCAGAGGGTCTGCATGCTCTTTTACGTAAGGCGTAGGCAGCCAATTTTATTTCCCGTAATTCGTAGGGAAAACCATCTTATCTACGTAATTCGTAGCGAGGCGACCAAATTTAGCGTAATTGCCTTCCTTGATTTAGCGTAATACGTAAGGGGTTCTTTTAAATTCAGCGTAAATCGTTGTCGGAACTCCCCATGCAGACCCTCCTATCACACTGATGATGACTATGCCCAGCAGAAGCGCGAAAGGGAGCAGGGGCGAGCGCTGGAGCGCTATCACACTGATGATGACTATGCCCAGCAGAAAAAAAGAAATGTGCAGATTAACAGACAGAAGAAGCAGAATTTAGCAGATGTCAATAAGGACATTGAACAGTTCCAGATGGAATGCAAAGAGGGACCAGAATATGTTTGCACTGTATGTCACAGGCTTTTGTTTCGCAATCAAGTCGTAATCTGTCATCGTGATGGTAAAAAATCAAGGTATGTTCGGGCTGTTAAGCACTGTCTTACAGGTACGTATGTACATCAATGCAACGTGGACTGCAGCCCACATGCGTGTCCCATAGCTAAGTCATCTAGGGGCAAAGAGTGGATATGTCACTGTTGTCATAGGCACATGATAGATAAAAAGACAATTCCATACGAGGCTCAGAGTAATAAGATGAAGCTCCCAGAAATACCCCCTGAGCTGAAAAGTCTCAATACTCTGGAGTCCCAACTGATAGCCAAGAGAATACCATTCATGAAAGTTGCAGCTCTCCCGAAAGGGGGTCAGAAAGGTGTTGTTGGCCCAGTAGTGTGTGTCCCAGCAGATGTGAGTGAAACACATGCAATCCTTCCCAGAATGCCTTCAGAAGCTCAGTTAATCAAGGTGAAACTTAAGAGGAAGCTACAGTACAGTGGGCATCACATGTATAGACAAATCAGTCCATTGAAGGTTGATGTTGCTTTGAAGTATCTTGTTGAAAATAATGAACATTACAGCGGTACGTCTATCGATGCAGACTGGGCTACTTCTTGGAATGAAGAAGGAGGCCTTGTTGAACCATCTGATGCTGAACAAGGAGGGAATGGCGCCTTAGAAGTTCATACAGCTCCTGAGCACCGCGAAGAGGGGGATCATATGGAAGGGCCAACTAGGAATGATATGGAAGATGATGAAACAGACAACGTTATTCGACAGGTAAATGAGGAAGAAGCCATGGAAGTAGCAGCTCTTAGTGATGAAGAAACTGTGGAAGAAGCAGCTCTGAGCAAGGAAGAAACCATGGAAGAAGCAGCTCTGAGCAAGGAAGAAACTGTGGAAGAAGCAGCTCTGAGCGAGGAAGAAACCATGGAAGAAGCAGCTCTGAGTGAGGAAGAAACTGTGGAAGAAGCAGCTCTGAGCAAGGAAGAAACTGTGGAAGAAGCAGCTCTGAGCAAGGAAGAAACTGTGGAAGAAGCAACTCTGAGCGAGGAAGAAACCATGGAAGAAGCAGCTCTGAGCAAGGAAGAAACTGTGGAAGAAGCAACTCTGAGCGAGGAAGAAACCATGGAAGAAGCAGCTCTGAGCGAGGAAGAGGAACTAGACAGCCGCTTGCGGGGACTGCCACATGACACTTGCCTCCAGCCAGTAGATATAGGACAGGATTTTCTTGACCACCACGATGAACGCGTCATGTGTGTGGCTCCAGGAGAAGGGAGCAAACCAATTTCTGTGTTCCAGGAGGTTGGGGGAGAGGCAATGTCCTTCCCTGTTCAATTCCCTACTGGAAAGTTTTCTTTTAATGTTGATCGTGATGTAAGTATTACGCCCAGCAAGTACTTCAAGGCACGCCTTATGGGTGCAGATACGCGGTTTGCAAGCGACACTAACTACATATTCTTTGCACAATACGTAATAGAGTTGCGCTTCATACAGTCGAATATTTCCATATCTATGCGCAAAGGTTCGCCGACGACAAGTGGCGGCCGTAAAATATCTGCTGGTATGTTGTCAAACAAAGAGGACTTACAGGCTATACTTAAGTCAGATGAAGGCTATCGCTTCCTTCAGCCAGTCAGGGGTACTCCGCAGTTCTGGGACAAGGCGCTAAATGAATTGTATGCAATGATAAGACAGCTGGGAATTCCCACGTGGTTTGCTACGTTTTCTGCTGCAGATTTGCGCTGGCCAGAAGTGTTAGAGGCGATTCGACAAGATCATGGCACAGTACCAGTAAGCGACTTGTCGTGGGAAGAGCGTTGTGACATTTTGAAGAGTAATCCTGTCACAGCTGCTCGCATGTTTGATCGCAGAGTCAAGCTGTTTTTCAAACACCTCATTAAATCTCCATCGCAGCCAATTGGCGAGGTCATAGACACGTTCACGAGGACTGAATTCCAGCAAAGGGGCTCACCCCATATCCATTGTTTGTTTTGGGTGAAAGATGCACCAAAATTGGGTGTAAATTCTGAAGAAGAGATCTGCTCTTTTGTGGACAGATATGTGTGCTGTCAGCTGCCAAACTCAGAAACAGATAAGGAGTTATTTGACATAGTTAGCCAGGTTCAAATGCACCGAAAGGGTCATACATCGTCATGCAAGAAAGGTGGCAAGATCTGTAGGTTTGGATTCCCTAAGCCTCCAGTGAATCAGACATTTCTGTGCAGCCCTGTCTCCCTACAGGACCTGACCGATGAAGAATCAGCATCCATTGCTGGAAGGAAGAAGCAAGCCGAATCTGACCTGAAAAAATTCTGGGATGTGTTGGACAAGAAAACAGAGCCAGAGAAGTGCTCCACTGAGGACGTTCTCAAAAAGGCCAATCTCACCACTGCACAGGTCTGTGACGCTTTGAACTTGATTGCAAACAGGAAGCAAGTATTCCTCAGACGCGAGCCAAAGGACATGTGGGTGAACAATTTCAATCCACATCTGCTCCGAGCTTGGAATGCGAACATGGACATCCAATATGTTCTCGATGCGTACAGTTGTGTCAAGTACATAGTATCATATATCAGCAAAGCAGAAAGAGAAATGGGAAAGCTGCTCAAACAGGCTCAGAAAGAGGCAAGGGAAGGCAACGAGGATGTACTGACAGAAATGAGAAAAGTTGGCAATGCCTACCTTCACCACAGGGAAGTGAGTGCCCAGGAGGCTGTCTATCGTGTCTGTAGCCTGAACTTGAAGGAGTGCTCAAGACAAGTCACATTCATTCCAACAGATGAACAAGCTAATCGCTTGTCAAAACCTTTGGCCGACATTCAGAAGCTTGCAAGCGAGGGAAACGGTGATGAAGAAAACATCTGGATGCCGAGCATTATGGATCGGTACAAGGCGAGGCCACAAGAAGAACCTTTCCGATCAATGTGTGCTGCAGAATTTGTCTCCGAGTATCGCGTTGTTTCTTGTTCAGGCCAGCAAGAAAATGCTCAGCAGTCTTCCAGAGGGGAAGCAAGGCATGTGTTGAGGGATAATTACGGGGCTGTACAAAAACGTACAAGATCTGATCCA
Organism: Branchiostoma floridae x Branchiostoma belcheri; assembly: GCA_019207045.1. Taxonomy (NCBI): domain Eukaryota; kingdom Metazoa; phylum Chordata; class Leptocardii; order Amphioxiformes; family Branchiostomatidae; genus Branchiostoma; species Branchiostoma floridae x Branchiostoma belcheri. The sequence continues at coordinate 23,608,519 of CM033027.1, forward strand.
GCCGTCATCCGCTTTGCCAAATTTAATAAAAAGAAAGAGCCAGAGCGATTCTACTTGACATTGCTCAAGTTGTACTTGCCACACTACCATGATGCACAGTTGAAACCACCACAATATGCCAAGTATGAAGAATTCTACTCGAATGGCTTTGCTCCCATATCAGACAGGGAGGATAGAGTAAATGTCATTGTGAATGGGAATAGGCGTAAATTTGAGCAAAATGTTGAGGAACTTGAGCAGGCTCGTAAAGACGCGGAAGATGGTAATCTAGAAGATGTTTGGGCCCAGATCTTCCCCGAAGTGGAACAAGAAAGACTTGATTGTCTAGATAAGAGGGGAGAAAATGAAGTGGATGGGGTTATTGAGGGCACTGAGGATGACATTCCTGACCTAGCGACAACTGACAAATCAAAAGAAAGAAGCTTTACCCTAGAAGCCTGCCAGACAAAGATCCAGTATAAAACTGCGGTCCCCATGATGCAGTCACTCAACCCAATGCAACAGGGGGTCTTCTATTTTGTAAGGAATTGGTGTATGGAAACTGCACAGGGAAAGCGACCAGATCCCTTTCATATTTTTGTGACGGGTGGTGCGGGGACTGGAAAGAGCCATCTCATAAAATGCATATATTATGAGGCTACCAGGTTACTAGGAAAGGCACAAGAAAACCCTGACAAGGTCTCTGTCCTTCTTACGGCACCCACAGGAACTGCTGCATTCAATATCGGTGGGAGCACTGTCCACCATGCCTTTCATCTGATGTGTGTTACGAAGACGTATCAGCCCTTGTCTGAAAGTACCCTTAACACTTTGCGTGCGCAGTATGAAAGCCTCAAAATTGTGATTGTAGATGAAGTATCGATGGTCGACATGAAGCTCATGTCTTCCATTCATGGTAGATTGGGTCAGCTGACCCAGTCAAGGTCAAGTGCAAACTTTGGAAATGTGAGCATCTTGGCAGTAGGTGACATGTATCAGATCCCTCCAGTCAGGGGACAAAGTCTCTACAGGGGAAAAGATTTCATTGACTTGTGGAATCCAATCTTTGAAGTTGTTGAACTTCAGGAAATCATGAGACAGAAGGATGATGCTGCCTTTGCAAACCTTTTGAATAGAATGAGGGTAAAGAGAAAAAAAGACAAACTTTCTGATGAAGATGACAAAACTCTATCATCAAGGGTGTTATCTACAGACTTTGCATCAAATGATTATCCTAAGGATGCACTTCACATCTTTTCCACCAATAAAGCTGTTGTAGATTATAATGACAAGATGTTGAATCTCAGGTGTTCAGATGTTACATGTTTTGAAGCCTCCGATTTTGTCAAAGATCCCACAACAGGTTCAATGACAAGACGACCTCATGCACAAGGAGATAAAGACGACCTCCTTGATGTGGTCAAAGTTGGGATTGGTGCTCGTGTCATGCTTTGTAGAAATGTCAATGTTGAGGATGGTCTAGTTAACGGTGCATTTGGAACAGTGACAGGTGTAACAGGTGGCCAGCAAGATGCAAGTGATGGTGCAACTGTCTTTGTGAAGTTTGATAATCCAAAGGCAGGTGTGCTTGAAAGAGAAAAAAGTGCAGTTCCCAGTAGTCTACCAGAGAATTCAGTTCCGATTCGTCAGATTGAGGACAACTTGAAGAAATTAAGTAAAGTCAAACGCTACCAAATTCCTATCAAGCTAGCCTGGGCCTGCACAGTACACAAAGTACAGGGCATGACAGTTCCTGAAGTAGTTGTCTCCATGAAAAATATTTTTGCATCAGGTATGGCGTATGTGGCCTTGAGTAGGGTATGTTCCATAGGCGGTCTTCACATTACAGACTATAAACAGGAGTCCATCTACTGTGATGAGGCAGTGAAGGAGGCAGTTAATAAGATGAAGCATTTCGAATATGTATCCAACCCATTTACAAATGTTGGTGACAGATCTGTCGGTGAAGTGTTGAACATTGTCCATCACAATACTGAAGGACTTGAAAAGAAATTTGAAAGTCTGAAGTCAACTTGTTTGGTTGAAGCTGATATCATATGCCTGACTGAGACATGGCTGTCAGAAAATGTGCAGTCCTCCCAGTTTCAGTTGGAGAGTTTTAACATGTTTCGTAAAGACAGATCAAGTGGGCATGCTTGCGAGGAAGCTTGTAATGCGACAAGGAATTCCAGTCGTGGAGGCGTGGCAATATATGTACGTGACATATACAAGTGTTCTGAAATTCCCATCCCAAATGATATCAGTCTAGAATGTGTGGTTACGCAAGTTTCTGCTGACTGCATGCCTGTGAAACATCTAATTGTAGCCATTTATAGACCCCCAAATGTTCGCAAAAACTCATTCATATCCAGTTTGGAGAAACTCTTGGGGCACTTGTCTGCAGTGGAAAGAAGTAACACAGTGATTCTTGGTGACTTTAATGAAAATTTGATGTCAAGTGAAAACAAAATGATCCTTTCTTTCTTGATGCAAAATGGCTTCAAACAGTTGATAGAGTCTCCTACAACTGAAAGATGTACTCTCATTGACCATGTGTACATTTCACAACTGTCAGCTGTTGTTAATCATGGTGTAATACAGACATTCTATAGCTACCATGATGCTGTATACTGTACGTTGTGTAATGAGAGATAAAACAGAAATCAGAGTCAAAGGAAGGGAGTGTGTGTATTGTACCAGCTTGGGCCTTGTCGAGCTGAGTGGAAGGTTGACAATCTCTATAGTCACCATGATGCTGTGATGCTGTATACGTTGTGTAATGATGAGATAAAACAGAAATCAGAATCAAAGGAAGGGAGTGTGTGTATTGTACCAGCTCAGGTCTTGTTGACCTGAGTGGAAGGTTGACAATTTCTATAGTCACCATGATGCTGTGTACTGTATGTTGTGTAATGATGAGATAAAACAGAAATCAGAATCAAAGGAATGGAGTGTGTGTGTATTGTACCAGCTCAGGACTTGTCGAGATGAGTGGATGAGAAATGGGAGTCTATGGTGCTCCATAATTGAGAAATACTTGGCGCCAGCTTCCACCCTTGCCACACGGCACATTCAGTGGTGGCAAGGGGGATGGGGAATGACAAAGGTTCCCGCTCTGGCTCTTGCCAAAATTGGTAAGAGGGAGCCTGGTGGATGCCTGTGAATGAAGTACTTGGCGCCAGCTTCCGGCCCTTGCCACACGGCACATTCAGTGGTGGCAAGGGGGATGGGGAATGACAAAGGTTCCCGCTCTGGCTCTTGCCAAAATTGGTAAGAGGGAGCCTGGTGGATGCCTGTGAATGAAGTACTTGGCGCCAGCTTCCGGCCCTTGCCACACAGCATATTCAGTGGTGGCAAGGGGGATGGGGAATGACAAAGGTTCCCGCTCTGGCTCTTGCCAAAAGTGGTAAGAGGGAGCCTGGTGGATGCCTGTGAATGAAATATTTGTTGCCAGCTTCCGGCCCTTGCCACACGGCACATTCAGTGGTGGCAAGGGGGATGGGGAATGACAAAGGTTCCCGCTCCGGCTCTTGCCAAAGGACAAGAGGGAGCCTGGTGGAGGCTCAGTGATTGGGAGCCATGTGGATTTATGAATCATTTTTGTTAATATTAATTCATCCTTTGGACTTGTTTTTAGAATTTGTGTAGATGTTATACCAAATGTCACTGGTTTGACTTCTATATGATGGCTTTAATTTCATTCATGTCAATCCTTTTTGATCCTGTCACTTGTACCTTTTCATTTGCAAGTACAAGTTGTGTATATGTATTTATTATACCTCTGTTGCAATATTCCTTTATCATTCAAAAACATTGTGCATTAACATTTTGAAGCGTCCACAAATGTGTAAAACAAAGATTGACATGTCTCTGTTTTTTTTTCAGCAGTAAGAACATTGTGCTCATGACACACAGCAGGTAGGGCCTGTTTTCTTGTCGCTAGACTTGCATGTACATGTAGGTGTAGACTGTAGAGACAGGTGCAGAATTGGGATCGAAGAGAAGATTTATGTGTAACACAAACACATTGTTATCTTCTGGCAACAATATGTATACTTTCCAAATCAATGGTATAATTATTTCATCAAATATTTGATTGATGTCTGCCTTGAAATGCCAAATCTCACTCTCCTGTTTGCATTGTTAAGATGTGACCTCTAGAGAAGAAAACAATTGGTCCATGAGAAGCTGTATTTGGAGGAGGCACACAGATTTTGTCCCAGGCAGCAACAGATTGATGGAAGATTGCAAATAGTTGTGGAAATGTGTACTGTTTCCAAATCTGCCTATAGTTTGATGTTTCTGCTTTGCATTGAAATTCTAACCTCCCTGTTTCTGTCCTCCATACCCCTCTACAGAAGAGAAGCAGAGCTTGGCCTTTGACTGTATGTGGAAGAAGCAGACTGACTTGATTCCAACCAGCCAGAAAAGGACACGTAGATATTGATCGCAACCGATTCTGAAAAGATATATTTTGACGGAATTGTAATTTTCTGCGAATAAGATCTAGTATGTAGTTTGCTATTTTTCCAGATTAACTTTTAACAATGTAAAAACTTAAGCTCAAATTACATTGTATTTACATTAAGTCAATCAGATTGTGAGAGCAGACATGTGTAAAATTGCAATTTTGTGAAAGTAAAACTGTAAAAATTGAAAGTTTTTTTTTCATTCTTACTGTTTGCTGTCTGTGTGTGTGTATGTGTGTGTGTTTGTAAGAGAGAGAAGAGATAATCATTCTGAACTTCATCCCACTTGCTATCCAACATGCCATCACCATTTTTTTTAATACAAGAAGACCAGAGACTTCATCATTGTCAAGACATGAATACCAAAATTGCAAAGGCCCTGGAGGTATATATCACAGGCATTTCCATACAAAATTTTGTTCCAATACCATGGCAATACAGAGGGGCCAAAAATGATACTAAAATGGCCAAAAATTAATCTTCTTGAAGTGATGTATGCCAAAAATGTTTCGTTCTACCGTGCATATGTCGAGGGCACCCTTATACCAAATTCCATGTTATTCTGTTGTAATACCAGACCACAGATATCTCCATTTTGGAATGTTTATTTTTTTCGATATGTGTGATTGTGGAAGAACATTGTTGCATCGGCAGAGGGGCGGAGTGAAAATGGTGCATTTGCTCATAAGTAAATGTCGGCCTTTCTTGTCGTTCATTTCGAGAAGTTACTGTTAGAATGTTCGATTTCCGCACAGGGGTGATTTGGAACAGTTCAATTTTGCATGGGAACGGGTATGGCTGAAATATGCTGTATTTGCTCTGAAGCAAATGTCGGCCTTTCTAGTATTCGTAATGTTTCTTTCTTTCTTTCTCCTGTCATATCTTCAAATCGAATCATCTCCGTCGTTCCGGGACCGAATGACCTGAAATTTGGCACAAGAGTAGAGTGGGTCAATACCGAGGTGCTTTTTTCTCATTTTTTTCATATCTGCCTCTAAAATGATTTTATTGAAGTTTAAAGGTCACGTTTTGACCACAGCGGTATATTTTGGCCCCCTGTACCATTGAATTACAATGGAATGACCTTAAATTTGGTGTAGATAGGCATTAGATAGTTGGTAAAATGATCCAAGTAAAATTTTTGGCATGAACCAATTTTAAATTATTAATTTCTGCACTTTTCTGAGGGGAAATTTGTTTTCTTTCGGCCTTCTCCCGTGAACTCCCGTGACCCCAGAGCCCACAGGTGCCAGGTGCCAGTGGTCTGGGGAGAGCGAGAGTTAATTACTTTATGGACGCCAGCCAATCAGCGACGAGAAAGGTGAATACTAGATAATATTCATAAGCGGGGCCTTGCAATCCCGTATATACACAAACAGATGCATATTACAGCCTTATAGTGGCCATATGTTACCCTGTGCCCGGTTTGAAATTGTACTTTGAGAGGATTTGGAGTTCAGACAGTGTCATTTGAGCGGTAGCGGACGGTACGCGTGCATTGAACGTCAGAATACAAGTCTGTGTCGATGAATTTACCAACATTCCGCATGGCACTATCAATCATTTTTGGCAGATTTGACTTTTGGGGTTAGTTGAGACAATCGAGAAAATGTTACTTGGCAGAAAACGCGGGAAAACTGGACAGTTTGCGTTTAGTTTTGATACGTAAGTTTGACAGTGGCGAGAATGCATGTATTTTTTCCCAAACAAATGTAGGTACTTCTAACGTTAGTGTTGTTGTTGTTCTTTTTTGACGTAAACTTTGTACATTCAAAGTGTAAGTAACTTTAAACTGCCAGAGTTTGAGCCCAATAAAACACTCTTAGTACCAGAGTATCACCACTGACCAAAAGAAACCCCCGAACAAGGTAGAAACTCCTATCCTCCAGGTCTCGCACGCTACGAGCAGGAAATTACAACACTCAGACAAGATTACGTCCGATGGCTGATTGCATACAAAGTAAAACAATTTAACAGTGGTATACAGGACATATACTTAACAAAGAATTCGAAGGAAAATGAAATATATAGATAAAGCCAAATCAAGTTAACTTGTTGGTCCTGGGATTTTTCAGAAAAGAAATGAAGCGACAGGGTGGTAAAATTCTTGTAAAAATTCGAGACGTCTCCGTTTATGTAATGGCTCATACAAAACAAGAAGAAGATTGAAGTTTTTAGCTTGAAAAAAAAAAAACACACTCCTACTACACAACACCTGCACCTGCTTAACAATTATTAAAACGTATGCCCTACTTGATTAAAAAAAAACAGTGCAATAATAAATGTACCCACATCACAAGGAGATTATGACGGTACTTAGACCTAGTTATCGAAGTGGAAATTGTTGAATGGCGTCATGTAATTTCATGATGAAAATCTTCTGAATGGAAGATGCGTTTTTTTTTCACTCTCGGAAAAATAGGAGCTGCCGCAATTCTAAAAGCCAATCAGTTATGCATAGGCGCTCCTGTGGAAGATTATATTCTTCCATATGGGCCCGGTTCATATTGGGCAAGCTCTGTTTTGACCTGAAATCAATTCACAATATTAGTTCTCTTTTGGGGATAACTTACAGTTAAAATATTGCATTTTTGCGCAGGGGTGACTTGGAACAGTCCAATGTTGCGTGGGAATGGGTATGGCTGAAATATGCTGTATTTGCACCCAAGCAAATGTCGGTCTTTCTAGTTATCATATATGAGGCGACTTCAATACGACGTCAATAGTCCCACTTCCGCAAAATGGTATTGTTACTAACATTCGTCAGAAAGAGTGACTCGCTGCAAGACTTGAAGTAAATGTCATTCATTATAACAAAAGCTAAACAAAATCCAACAGACAGGTCTGTCCTTGTGGCTCGACTGATTTTACATTCTCCCAGAAGTTTTTATTATGGTGGAATCGGTGATGTTAACCCTAAGGGAGAACCATTCTATCAACACATTCTCTTCCTTTCTCTAGCCCTTTGCATATCCACCTGGCTATTGTTACTGGTGGATTATTTTCCCATTGAATCCTGTTAAACGTAAAACTGTTCTATAGAAGGCGGCACCGAAGGTGCCGGTTACGCTCGGCGCGTTCCGAGCGGTTTCGAACTGACTATAAGTATGGGTCACCTACGGTGCCAGAGCCGAACAACTCTTTTCAACACTGACCACCACGGCGTGCGGACGCATAAGCGAGGTGCTCCCGCGGTACAAGCCGCAGCCCTGCCAGGCGTTTTAGGTTTGAAAAATGGTAACAATAAAGTCTAATGAATAGATGTACCCCACAATAATCTTACTACAATCATGGTAATTTACGTAAAGTCGGTCGGCCCGGCGTCACTTCCCTGTTGTCTGTGCAATACTTACAGTACTCCGTGTTTTCTATGTGGACAACAAAGCCCATGTAGCAGTACACAACACCACATTTGACTATAGCCCTTCAGTCATCTGTAGTCCGTACGCACTGTAACGTTACATTTCCCTGTGTACAAGCCGTAATACCTCCCACATAAGTAGGTACAACTTTATAACAGGACAATTTTAAAACAAACTATCGTTAGTTGCCGACAACACAATCTTATCCTTGAATAATATGTAACGTCAATGTTAACATTTGTCAGACTTGTTGAACGAGAGACTTGCCCCTTCGTTTAGAAAATATATCTTATTAAGTTGCTGGTAATTTTGCTTCGTCCGACATAATATCGCAAATATATAAATGTTACAGTTGTGACTAGAACAAAATTCACTCAACACTGACAAGGTCAGGAAAGGGACAGACATCGATGTCAGGCAAAACCTGAAGCGAATAACTAAGGGACATGGACACAACAAGAAACAAGGACACCGTGTATAGTGTACTCTGATCATCTGATGTTTCTTGCTAAACCCAAGCAAACAGAAGAAAATTGAGAGTTCGCAAGTAGAGTATTGGGGAGGGGGGTGAACGGTATTTGAATTTGTTACGCTACAAAACAAATTCACACGGAGCGCTGATATCGGTAACGTTACACCAAGGAGTCAACAAGAAAGGTAGGACAAATCCCAGTCATTATTGAGCTCATAACAATAGTCTCATTACAACTACCATATGCTGATGTCGACTACACAACTTATTTTGCCGTCACGATATAACGTTAACATGTTACCACATTTTTCTTGAATACAACAACAGAGGTCGGTAACGTAATCCCCTGTTATGCCGTACAGTGCCACTTGTAGCAAAATGTGACACCACAATGGACACAATAACGTAGCGGGAAGTCACGGGCCTAAGTGAAAATCAGAGGCGAGACAACGTTATGTCAGATATATGAGTGATGATGTTAAACGTATTATCTTTATGCACAGCTACAATTTTTGACAAACTAATAAGGCTTTGAGGGGACTTTTACCAGTAAACGGTTTATTACTTCGAATTCGTACACACAAATGACAATATTCAAATCAATGCCTCTAACTTTTATATCTTTATTGGATATATTACAAAGGGAAGTATTGTCTAAAACTTTGACATTTCAAGTTGCTAACTTTTGACAAAAATAACATTTCCACATCAAAATACAACATAGCCATAATAGCCAATTGACAATGAACTTGTTTTACTTTCAGTACATTACATCATGTCACGATTCATGTGCCAAAAAATTAACCCTAAACCATTTTGTTGACACTGTGATTGTTACAATACTTAGTTACTTTCTAAATATAATACACTGCACCTAAAAGCCCTAACATGACTCATTTTAATTATGTTCAGCTTGTAAGGACTGGAAGAACATGAGTGGACATGCCAGCATACAGATACTACAGGCATCAACAAATCTAATTGTTGACCTTGATAATCAATATTTTCTTTGTTTGTCACTGTCTATAACTAGATATAGTAAATGTGTGTTATGCAAAGTGTGGAGGTTATATATACATGTAGGCACTACTTGATTGATACAGTAAATTTTCTTGCCCCTCAGGATGTTTTGGTAGAGTTGTCAGCAGTTGTCTGTCATCAAGACATGGCATTTGTGTTCTGTATGGAGAAAGAAATATACAGTGCAATTGGTGATTTGTATTGAGTAAAATGCTTTTGACAGTGGGGCTTTGTGCCCCACTCTATGCAATCTACAACAATGATACACTGAAGAAATGGTATCAACAATAGTGTGAGGGTATGGGATAAAGAAATAACTATTGCACCAGTAGAAACAATGTAAAGGCACAAATCATCACAAATGTGTATTTAGTCCTCTTTCATTCAAGTCCCTGCATGGGTAGTTTTGGGCGGTAGATCCACTCACTGCCCATACCTGCAGTTTTCATTATCCAGTTATGCAGGGTGTGAGTTTATAGCCAAATTTATGGTAAATTCTTATCATGATGATTCATATAGCTTTATGGTAAATTCTTATCATGATGATACATATAGCCTTGTAAGTTTAAAAAACTCTAAAAAACAGTTACTATACATGTACATGAAGAGGTAGCATATCTAGATGGTCATGTCTCTCAACATGTCCACTCATACAGGTATGAGAACTGTCCTGACAGCAAAGTTGGCTTAGATTCTTTTTAACTCTACTTGACAAGTATTGCAGTTTAGTATACATGTATATGACAACATGATAACTAGGTGGTTTTAGTGTAAATTTGTTATTGGAATTCAATCATCTGCTAGAAGTTTTAACTTCTGGCATCATGTGTATCCAGAGTGTTACATGAACTTGTGAAGTGTCTTTGGACTTACAGTAGCTACAGTTGCTCCTTGTGGCCATATGTGTTCAAATAAGTGAGTTTTATCTGCACTGTTGCACATAATTCCTTTTTCTAATATTGGCATTTTTCTAGCATTTTTCTTCTTTAAAACTAAGAGTCAATTCCAACTCACAGAGAGGGTTTTCACATGATACTTGTGATAATTTTGAAATATTTCAGATGAATCCATATTTCAGTCACCATATTTCTAAATCATTCAAACCATTGTACATGAAAGTTTGAACATGTTTAAATATATACTACACAAATATCTCTATATTTGGAACAATTTTCAAAAGTCAGCATAATTTTCGAATTTGTATATTTGGGTTGTATCCCCATAAAAGTATGTAGTATTGTCAGGTTCTAGTACATTATTATATTACACAGCTGGGGATTGGTGGATATTTTGTGGTGAGCCGCCTGTGCATGATACCCGGACATATTTTCCATGAATGTTCCCAGCTAACCAACCTATTTACTGGTGAATCCACGCTGAAGCCGTTTAGAAACTTAACGTTATAAATGTAACGTTAATGTTGTCCATGTTAGAAATGTATGTAACATGATGGGATAAAGCGTTATGTGAAAATCTCAGATTGTTACAAAGATTTCAGAAGTTTGGTTGCCTATGTCTACATGTGCACTCGGTTTGCCACATCCAACTTCTTATTCAAAAAGACACAAGAAGTCTTGTAAAGATGTCCATCCTTACACATCAAGATCGTAATAAGTCTGAAGCAAATGACGGTACGGTACAGCAGCCTGATGATGTTGAACCATGCATAGCCACGAACGTGTACGTAACCGGGCCTTCAGTCCGGCTGCGCTGTCAGTCATGAAGTCAACTGTATACAAACTGCAGCCGCATTACACTTTGCTTGCTATAGTCTTGATAGAGTCATGAATTGCACTTTAGCAAAACTTTACTATTAACGTTAGTATTAACTAATTAATTATTACCTCGATGCCGTGATGGCGGATGCGATTCCAATGGTCAGCTGCAGTCGCACAGTGCACTTGCGTTGAAATACCCCTTCCGCGCTTACTGACGTACTGAGTTCGACAGAAAGACTGAGAATGCTGTAAAATTTGAGTGAAACAGGTTAGTTATGACGATGCTGATTTCCTTTGACACCTTGCTGACACTGACAATTGAAATGCAGTAGTATTATCTTCCAGCACGCAAAAATATTGGCGCCCTTCGAAGTCGCCGTCAGCTGTTCAGGGACGTGCACTGTGACCCTTGCACCTTCACCCCAAAAGTGCAACACCACACTGATTTAGACACTCTCCAAGACCTCAGAGTTTTCAAAGTTTAGTTACACGGTTACACCTATATCATTCGCCCGGGAATTTACTTTACTTACTTGTAGACATTCACAACTAATGTCAGACACCTTTGTTTATAAGCATGCTTACTAAACAAGCAGAGAAACTTACCGATGCGTTGAATTTCGCGTCTGTGGAGTGCGGTCTCAGTGTGACTGTAGTCCGCTGAGCATTGTAGGTTGCCTCCTTTACCATATCAGTTGAAACAATGCAATGCCGGGTAAAGTGTCCGTCTTATCTTTCTCACAAACTCATGGGTCGTACTTTTGCATGTATGATAACCCATCACCTTCGACGACGTAATTTGCGTCGTAAATCTACTCCATATATACTATAGTCTATGCCAGGTACTGGTACCCGGATAGGATACGGCACGTAAGTCTTATGAAATGGGAAAATGACTCCCTTTATTTAGCACTGATCATAATGATTACATTATAAAACACTGCCCCAAAGTGTAGGATATGCAATATATCGCAATGCAGGAGAATGACAACGGATTTGCGGGAGCGCATTTGCCGTGCGTCCGTCTCTCACGGCGTCCAGAGCACAACTGAGCGGACCCGGAACCGGCGCGCTCTTTTACGTTGTACTATGTTCGATAGAATATATAGTCCAGGTTCCCGTTTAAGAGTGGCCAACTTTCAAAGTCTTAGATTGCCATTCTGTATGAGTCCATTGTGTGTTGATCATTGACAGGGAAAACTCTCACCTGCATGGGATCATCACGTGTCAGACAGCGGCTAGAAAGAAAACAATATTGACATGACTATGGCATATTCTATAAAGCTAGATACAAAACTGAGATGTTCAGATCAAAAACAGGTGACGGTCTGTATGGTCTAAATTAACATCAGCATCTATTCAACTTTAAAAAAAAAAACTTTCTACTTACACCATGCCATTTGGCAAGCATCTCGTAAGAATGAAGACTGTTCTTGGCATTCAGAGCCTGAAAAATATGGGAATATTTTTGTTATTGTTGTTATTACAACTGAGGCGACTTCAAAACGACATAAATTGCCCCATTTGCACAAAAAGGAGTTGTTATTGCTACTGACATTCTTCAGAAAGATTGATTTGTTGCAAGACTTGAAGTAAATATCATTCATTATAACAAAAGCCAAGCAAAATCCAATAGATAGGTTTGTTCCTGTGTCTCGACTGATAGCGAAGTCACAGTTGAGATAACAGTTTCAATTAGTTGGTAGCTGGGAGACCCAGTCTCTGAGCGTCAAAACATATCAGCTGGAACTACAGCATGATCTTAGGGGGGGGGGGCATGAAATGGGGGTCTCGTGTTTGCCTCCAGCATGTAAAAGGAAAGGGGCTAGCAAAAATACCGGCTACTGAAACTACAAGAAAACGTGCCAATTGATACTGCAAGGTTCAGTCAAACTAACAAGAGCTAAACATGAGAAACTGGAGTTACACAAAAACATACTATTATGAACCCACTGTGAACCATGTGATCCTACTCAAACCCCCCTATTTTAGAAGTGGACTAGTCCTGTTACCTCCTTCTGGTGCTAGAATCCTGGAGGAAAGACAATAAACCATGTAACTCCAAAATGTCCAGTGTGCGGCCAGTTCTTTACATTTCATCAAGCAAGAACATAACAGCCGCCATGTTCCTTCAAAATGATCAGTGTTGTTGTTTGCAACCTGTGTAGAGTTAAGCATGGATAGATCGATGAAGGTTAGACATCCAGGTCATAAGATATGCCAAAAAGCAGTTTCTCAAGCAACTGGATATGATTTCGGAAACAGACGTTTCAGATGGCATCCGCTAGTTTTCATCAGTGACACTCTAGTGATCTGGAAGGAACTGGTCTTTTATATCCTTTCTGAACTTATAAGATGAATGAATTCGAAGTCACAAGGAAGTAACCGGAAATCCAGATTATTGCCAGGGCCCACACAAGCCAACTCTTCGGCACGAGCCGTAACATACCCCGAGGAAATTTTGCCTCAGCCCCGCCTCCATCCCGGAGGCCCTGTTAATTGGATTCAGTCTGGCGAAATCACCGGGATGAGCTTAGCTGACCGGCGGGGATAGACGTCGCTCAAACTGCCGATGACTCTGCAACCCCGGGGGATGGTTATAAGGCTTGGTTAGGTGATAGGGTGGATTTTAAGTTGAAAACAACATTGGTCGAGATTTTTTTAGTTCCGCTTTCGTTTTAAGTGGTTGAGGTGAATAATTCCTTATTGATTTCGTGTTTGGTACTCGTATCAAATTAAACGCCTCTGAAGTTTTGGTATATGTGTCCATTATATGTGTGTGTGTGTGTGTGTGTGTGTGTGCGCGCGCGCGTGTTTCTGTGTGTTGCTGTGGCCTATCGGTGGCTAAACGAAAAATAAACTTCAATTACAAAATGCACAAATGACAGAGAATTTCTCTCTTGTCAGGGATAAACTTCTGCTGGAACACACATGCCAGGTTAATCATGCTGACCCTTCCATGCTTATATTATGCTCAGATTAGTTTCTGTAATGGATGATTGACTGTCTTTGAAAGTGTCGCTTGAGTTCGGATTATCTAAAATAACCACTGGGCTACTCACGAAGCCCAACTTTGCTACCTCGCTGCCTAAGTCAGATTACATAAATTTGACACCAGCTTCTGTGTCTGTATCTATATAGCCGGTGTCACAGCGATCCCCCCCCCCCCAGCGATGTCGCCCCCGCGTTTTCGCCCCCCCCCCCCCCCGAACATTACTAGTACTTCTCGGAGGGGTCGCTGGTTACTACATATTAGGTGCGCTACCTGGTACTATAGGCTGGGAGTAACATAGTTGGTGTGTTACCTGGTACATATATGGCACCTTATTACCGTAAGATGTCAACACTCAAAAGTCGATACTATATTGTTCGACGCAAACAAGACATTCAAATGAAAAAGACAATTTTTGGCAGCTGAGGTGGCATAAGAAACAGTGCTATCGCGAACGTATTAATCAACACCGTCTATGGTACGTACGTCAGCTATTTGTTTTCAATTTGTCACAGTGTTTTCTTTCTTGTGCTGGCAACATTTCCAAAGCACTAACAAAAACACACGTGAATAATAGTTTCTCATTATAAACGCTATCTACGCACAAGTTGATATACATGTTGATAAATGCTACAGAAACACTGGTAAAGTACCAGTCTTAAGAAACACAGGTAAACGCACCAGTTCCTAAATACTAGAAAAAACAGTCATGTTGGAGGTGAAGGTACCTCTTGGCCAGGTGCATATACCAAAATGTGCGTTATTCTAATGATTACCTTATTTTTATAATTAATAAAGACATTACATAGTTCTTTTGTGGTCAATTCATAGTAGAGACTTCATATTGGAGATACATAGGTTGCTTAAGGACAGGTGAAGACAATGAAATATATTTTATGTCGAGACTCAGGTATATGCGATAATGGGAATACAAGGGACCAAACCTTCCTTGTCTGAAACAAGTTCAACTATCTTATTACCATGTAATTACGTTAATATTAATACTGTGGATGGGGTTATGTATCAAACTCGTGTACTTATATCATTCTGAATCTGCATTATACCAATCAACTTCTAAAATGTCATGTAAACCCTTTTTTTGGGGGGGGGAGCGAAATCGCTAAAGGGGGGCGAGGTAGGGGGCGAGATCACTAGCCGAGGAGGGCGAGATCGCTAGTGATTTCGCCCCCCAGGGGGGGGGGGCGAGATCGCTGTGACACCTGTATAACAGCCATTTGGCGTAACACAACAGCTTCTGTATCTGTATCTATATAGCCGGTATAACCGCCCGTCGGCGTACCACACCAGCTTCTGTATCTGTATTCATATAGCCAGTATAACCGCCATTCGGCGTAGCACATCAGCTTCTGTATCTGAATCTATATAGCCAGTATAACTGCTCTTCGGCGTAACACACCAGCTTCTGTATCTGTATCTATATAGCCGATATAACCGCCCTTCGGCGTAGCACAACAGCTTCTGTATCTGTATCTATATAGCCGGTATAACCGCCCTTCGGCGTAGCACACCAGCTTCTGTATCTGTATCTATATAGCCGGTATAACCGCCCTTCGGCGTAACACACCAGCTTTTTTATCTGTATCTATATAGCCGGTAAGACCACCCTTCGTCGTACCACACCAGCTTCTGTATCAGTTTCTATATAGCCGGTATAACCGCCATTTGGCGTAACACAACAGCTTCTGTATCTGCATCTATATAGCCGGTTTAACCGCCCTTTGGCGTAGCACACCAGCTTCTGTATCTGTATCTATAAAGCCGGTATAACCGCCTTTCGGCCTAACACACCAGCTTCTGTATTTGTATCTATATAGAGGGTATAACCGCCATTTGGCGTAACACATCAGCTTCTGTTTCTGTATCCGCATCTATATAGCCGGTTTAACCGCACTTCGGCGTAGCACACCAGCTTCTGTATTTGTATCTATATAGCCGGTATAACCGCCCTTCGGCGTAACACACCAGCTTCTGTATCTGCATCTATATAGCCGGTATAACCGCCCTTTGGCGTAGCACACCAGCTTCTGTATCTGTATCTATATAGCCGGTATAACCACCCTTCGGCGTAACACAGCAGCTTCTGTATCTGCATCTATATAGCCGGTATAATCGCTTCTCGTATAAATGAAGGAGGCTGTCTGACTAGTTAGTTGGTTTATCGAAGGCTGTAAGGACTACATGTTTCCTTTTATTTATCAAGTAGTTGAAGTGAGGAAATTTACTTCACACATAACTTAACCCTATCTAGACGGAGGGGGGGGGGGCAAAAAGTGCCTGCCCCAACTTTGACGTCGTATAACTGCCGAACGACGTGTGCTAGGACTACGAAACTTAGTGACTTTTCCTGAAATATTGTTGGCAACAGTTTTGTGAAAAAGATGAGTTTGTAATTTTTCGTGTTGCCATGACAACGGGTTTCTGACAGGCATATTTTGCCAAATTTACTAATTTCAGTTTGAATTATGAAATTTCATGGTTTTATTGCTAGACCACACTTGTTTATCTATATCATTAACATCCTGTGTAATTCTAATTTACATTTCTAATGAAATATTCATAATTTATCCTAATTTGATGACGTCATGGGTCAAAATCCAAGACGGAGGACAATGTCATTATCAACGGTATATAGATTTTTTTTTTTACTCAAATTCAGGCAAAATCTTTTATTTTCTTACAAAATGCAATCACATGAACCTTTTAACTTTTAAGTCCAGTTCTATTAAGTTTTGGGGTTATATGTAGAAAAAAACGTATTTTAGAAAATTTAAGCTTGTTGATCCAAGATGGCGGACAATGACGTCATTTTCTGACGTCATATAGGCGTCAGTGTCGTCGTCATTGGCAACAAAAGACTTGGCAGACTTAAACCCAAAGAAGTTTGTTGAATACTTTTAGGTATAGCGGAAATTCCATATTTAGACGATTTAAGCCCAAAATATGACATTATGACGTCATAATTACGTCATATTACGTCCTAACGATACCACAATTACGGAAAACATAAAACATTTCATTATCCCCTTAAAATTTGGTGATCATAACACAAGCCGTTTTGAAATTACGAGGGGGGGTCAAAAGACCCCCCCCCCCTCCTCCTGTCCCAGGAATCCCCAAAAAGCCCGGTCTGGATAGGGTTAAAAGAAAGCTTCTTACGCTATCATACACAGGACAATCTACAGTAAAATCTACTTCGTCTTCTACTTAACATGAATAAATATATTGGCAGATCCTTAATTAAAGTTAGTGCGGTTATGCCTTCCTGATTCGATTCGCAATTTTTGATAACGGATTCTCAGTTTTTTAACGGTGGACGTGCGACGTAAATT
The DNA here is from genome assembly GCA_019207045.1 of Branchiostoma floridae x Branchiostoma belcheri. Taxonomy (NCBI): domain Eukaryota; kingdom Metazoa; phylum Chordata; class Leptocardii; order Amphioxiformes; family Branchiostomatidae; genus Branchiostoma; species Branchiostoma floridae x Branchiostoma belcheri. Next base: position 23,625,881 of record CM033027.1, read on the forward strand.
ACACTAGACGACCTGTCACACCTAACTTTTGTACATTTGTCTGCAAGAGCTGTTTAAAGCTATAAGCGCTAACGAACGTGCTTCTATGGTAATTGCTGATTGTACAATACCTAGAGTCTGTTTTACTCATCTAGCTGAAGACCGGTGTTAATGTAACAGTGGATGGAAGCATCAGGGACAGAGGTGTGAGTACCAGATGATTTCTAATGTACCTCAGAACGGTGGTTATTACATCTTTCATCACATTCACACCAATTTACATAAAACATTGCATACTGCGTCTAACAAATAATTATAGTATTGTAAGGTCAAACATGTGATAGTGTTTTAATTGTGTGATATACAAGTCAAGTCATACAGACCCGTTTTATTTTATTTTGTATGAATTACACAATACATTTATTTCATTGAATCGGGATCTTAGATGTACTACAACTGTTACGATTGAAAGTGCCTGTGGCGCATTTGGCTGTTTTGCATGTTCATTGGCCACTTATAGCGCACAAGGTTACGTCATCAACCGATGTGAGCTCGATCTATACAGTGTAGTGTACCATCGGTAGGCATCCGTGTTACATGTACTATTTATTGTCTATCGCATGTGTCATCTACAACTTTCACTTTATTTATTTTACCGGGAACTTACAACTCCAGAATAAATGGATGATACAAAATCTGACTGTTTTGTTGAATGGCATTTTGTTTTTGCAAGCGTCAGACCAATTTTCGGGACGAAACGTCAGCGCACGCATTTCAAACTTTTCTAAAGGTACGCGTGTTCTAAGGCATCCTAAGGCACAAAGAGAGCTTGTGTGTGATCGATAATAATGTTTCCAAAAGTTTCTACAGTTGTTAACACTGAAGACATGACGAAGAGTGTTTGTTCAATTGATATCGTGGATTAAACACGTCTATTCCCCAGTAACTTGATTGGAGCGAGATAAATTGTGTAAGCTTATAATTATTTCCGTACTAAAGAACTACATAACTCATTGTTTTTGTGTTGGACTAAGTTCATCAGTCAACATTAACAGTTAACAGGACGGTTTTGACAAAAAAGCTGTTTCTACCAAACGAGCAACAACAGGATAGATCCGTAGTGAACAGTTTAAACTTTGTTCCAACACAAAGGAAGAAACTCACCATAAATTTTCGGCCGAGTACTCCGACCTTCATCAGATGAATGATTCACTGCGCTAATCCGGAAGTCGTCGGATGACGTCAGGTAGCAGTGAATCATAAATGGCGGGAAGGCGAAACCTGCCACCATCACGGTTCAATGAGGGTTGATGTGCCCTAATGTAAATAGCCTCCTTGACGCCCCTCACGAACCAGTCCTGTTCAGAGTCCAAGATGCGAACTTGGTCCAAAGACACAGAGTGGCCCGGAGATTCCACGTGTATGGTGGCAGGTTTCGCCTTCCCGCCATTTATGATTCGCTGCTACCTGACGTCATACGACGACTTCCGGATTAGTGCAGCGAATCATTCATCTGATGAAGGTCGGAGTACTCGGCCAAAAATTTATGGTGAGTTTCTTCCTTTGTGTTCGAACAAAGTTTAAACTGTTCACTATGGAATTTACCAACACAGATGAGCTTTCATTCGGATAGGATAGATCCGCTTAAATCCTCTAAATGATCACTAAAGTAAAGGTTTCCTCCTACTGAACTGCTTCAATAAGCTTAGGTGGGAGTATTCTTTCATAGCGTTTTCTGTGGACGATTCTCACTAGACAAGGATAAACTGGAGACAAGTCGTGATAACATCGGTAGAATCGCCTCCTGGCGCCCGCTGACGGAACTGCAGCTGCCCAGTTGTAGCTGTGATGTTTCACAGCGGATGGCAGAGAACTGATGAACAGTGGTGGCGGGAATCCGGCCTGAGGATTATCCTCGTGCTGTAAAGACAAACGCTATCCTTAATTCACGTTGATGTTGGAAAATGTAAGAGTGCTAACTCACAGTCAATAAATCTCTATGGCACGATGAACGTGGTTATACGATACTTACCTACATGACGTTACTGAAAAAATAGCTATCTATCGTTGCGACACCGTAAACGTACCTTTCATGGCATTCTACACGTATTTGCGCTTGTTTATGATACACTTTTTGATACGAAATTTAGACAAGAAAATAATAAAATTGTATTAAGGGACGTGTGGATATTATTCACAACGCCCACTTTGTCCTAGAGCATCGGCGGTTTTTATTCTATAATTCAATCATTTACGTTTATTTAATAAAGCATATTTTGATGCAAAATTTTGACACAGAAATGATGCCATAGACAGGGTGTGTATGACACCGTATTATATACAACTCACATGGGAGAATACTAGGAGGGCATGGAAACACAGCAAGGAAATTTGATAAGATGCAGCGTACGCCTGATTTGCCGTCCGTTGAGCGGCAAATCACCCAGGTCACCAAAATCATAGATAACGCTTCGTTTATATGGAAACATTATGCCATAACCATGTTAACTAAATGTAGTACAGGCCTACCAGCAAATACTTGGACTTCGCACAGGGTCAGCATTCGGGAGAATCCGGGAAGACGGACGGCCACATAGCGCCCCTTCATCCCCGGACATGAGACGGAAATGGACGGCTGGGTCACGTCGACTTGATGGTAACCTCCACACTGGGGGTTGGTGCTGACCTGGTCGGAATCCCCGATGTGGATCTTGAAGGGGTTGAGTCGTTCAGAGCAACAGTCCAGGCGGTTGAAGATGACCACCCTGAGATATTGAAAATATAACAGTGGCACTTTTAAATTTATAAATTGTATACGCAATGTACATGTACGTTCGGATTAACGTTACACTGTAACGTTCCTATGAATTGGACTTTATACGCAACAAACATTAGGATGAACGTTAACGTTCCTATGAGCACCACATAAGATGTGTGTACATTTGGATAGATCCACAAGCACCATCATTACAGTGTAGGAGAAATAACCAAAAGGACCACAGAAGAGAGGCCACAATTTTTGTGTGCGTTTGTGAGTAGACTTCGTCCTTTTACACATATAAAGTAAAAGCCAGTTAATTGCGCAATCGTTGATCGAATGGTTTATCTGTTAATTGCACGGAAACCCCAAATCCTGTGGTAGTGCAGTGCAGATTGATATAACTTCGCTTTGTTGCACAAAATATGCCGGCAAATGAAATGTGCAGGCATCTACTGTACTGTAAATACATAAGCATTTTTTACATGCATCCCTACTTACCTATCAACCACATACGATTGGCCGAGATCCACCCACCAGGTAGGATAATCCTCTCCCGGGTACCCTCGAGTGTGGGTACAGGAACCAGCGTACCAGTCGGTAATGGTATTCCCGTCTACGGCCCGGCTGGCTGTCCCGCTCTCATAGATACTGGTTTAGAACGCTGGCTTCCCCAGGGCGACATTGGCACCTACCACAGGCGAGAGGACTGTCATCCGTACATCATTCTACATCGTGTGGCGCAATCGGTAAGATGTTGGCTAAAGTGTTCAGTTCAGTTCAGTTCAGTTCATCCTTATCTGGTGACGCTTTGAAGTTCTTCCATACGACCCTGTCGCGCATGACAGACAGGAGGTCTCCGTCTTGGAGGCCAACATCTTCCTCAATCACCCTCTTAAGGGTCAGGGATGGTCGGCCACGTCTTCTCTTCTCGTCGGGCCGCCAGAGAAGAACCCTACCGGCCATCTCGTCGTGACGCATCACATGACCAGCAAGGGCCAGGCGTCGGTCGCGAATGACTCTAGTAATCCGTGGCAGACCATTGTAAAGCTGTGTGTTAGAGGTGTGACTCTTCCAGTCAACATCCAAGGTGGCACGGAGAAGCCGGGTATAGTTCCCGTCGAGTTTCTTGCACAGGGTTTTAGTTAAAGACCAAGAGTCAGACCCGTAGAGCAAAATAGACTCAACACTCGATTTGAAGACTTTGATCTTGGTGGTATTTTGAATTGGAGCCTTCCACACCTTCCTGAGGGAATGGGATGCTCCCCATGCTAGTCTGATACGGTGACTGACGTCATGGGCTGTATTGGAGAAGCTTCCGAGATACTTAAAGTCGCTGACTTGCTCTATGACAGTTCCATCACTTGCTTTTAAGACCTGAGGGTCGACAGGGGGGTTGATGTGCATGACCATGGTCTTAGACGCATTTAGGAGTAGACCAATCTCCTGGGTGGCAGACTCTACACGGTGTAGAAAGACTTGTGCAGCACGGATAGTATCTTCAAGCAGGCAGATGTCATCCGCGAAGTCTAAATCCGGCAAAACCACAGCTGGGTGACGCGAGCTCTGTCTTCTCCTCAGAGTGAGGCCGTCGTTGGTATTGACAGCCTTGCGCAGTGCATAGTCCAATGCAACAATGAAGAGAAATGGGGCAAGGGGATCACCCTGCAGGACACCAGTATTGATGTTGAAGGTGTCAGTTTCACCTTCAGGGGTGAGGACTGTAGCGATGGTGTTAGCGTACATTACCCTGATTGCGTCGACTATAGGCGTGGGCACACCATAGGCTGCAAGGATCTTGAACATTGTGATGCGGTTGATCGAATCAAACGCCTTTTTGAAGTCGATGAAAATGAGCACTGCCTCTTTTTGGTGGTTCTGCACCTCTTCAACGATTCGGCGTAGGGCCAGGATTTGAGCTGACGTTGAGCGTGAGGGACGAAAGCCGTTCTGATTGGGGCGTAAGAGCTTATCAACAACTGGCCTAATTCTGTTGAGCAGAAGGCGGTTGTACACTTTTGCGGCTATCTGAGTGAGGGATATGCCCCTGTAGTTGTCAGGAAGGGTAAGGTTTCCCTTCTTAGGGACTGGGACTATACCAGACAATCCCCACTCATCCGGCCTGTTCCCAGAAAGAGTTTGATTGCAAAAGTTGGTTAGGAACTGCCTAGCTTTGGGAAGTTGCCACACTTCTAATGGCAGGCCGTCCAGTCCCGGGGCTTTTCCGGCTTTCATTTGCTTCAGAGCTATGTCAACTTCACCCTGAGTGAAGGGATCGCAGCTAATGTTGTAGTTAGTGTCAAATACTGGGGTGATCGGAACTCCAGTGGAGCTGGACTGAGGGACATCATTGTTAAGGAGCTTGGAGAAGTGATTTTTCCAGGTGTTGAGTCTGTCTTCTCCCTGGATAAAGATCACGCCTGATCTTTTACCAGATAGCTCGCGCACTAGCTTCCATGCTCTCAGATGCTCTGGGGCTGAGCTTGCTTCGAAAGTCTGAAGTGTCTTAATGATTCTATCTTCTTCACATCTATCGTAAGTCTTTTTTTTAAAACCCGGGTTCAAAATCTCCCCCATGATGGGAAAGGCACTTTACACGACTTTCCTTACTTCACTCAACTGTAAATGAGTACATTTATCTAGCTTCGGCTAGGGCCGTCCCTCGGATACGTCGTTAAAGGGAGGCCCGCGTGTTTGGTAGAGCCACAGCTCAAGTACATTAAAGAACCTACCATACTTATCAAAAAGAGTCCGGTTTGAGTGGATCAAACCTTACAGTCTTTTCTCCGGGTTGACATCTTGAAAATGTAATAGTCACCTGTTATGTCGATCCTTCTACAAATGTGGTAAAACTAAATAGATAGACAAAACATCGATGACTCAAGTTGGCAAAGACTTTCTGTTTCTGACAGATAGAGGTAACATTATTCCATGTCTTCTATCAAAAACTATGTTATTTTAATTATCTCACTTTTGTCCTGAAAAGGTGAATTTCTGACTTTAATTTGTACAATTCAAATACACATAAAAACGAGTCGACTGCATGTAGAAAACATACAAAAACGTCCCATAGCTCCCTTTTCTCCTGGAGGTCCTGACAAAGTATAAGTACAATTACAAAGGTCGTTCAAACTCATGGTTCACAAGAATTTCACAAAAGTACTGAAAAATGTTATCTCACTTTTGTCCTGAAAAGGTGAATTTCTGACTTTAATTTGTATAATTTAAAAACACATAAAAACTGCATGTAGAAAACATACAAAAACGTCAGAGAAATTAATGGAAAAGCTCTCAACACGTAATGGAATGAGTGCCACACCTGCAAGTTCAGCCGGTCCGGCAGAGGCTGGAGACTTGGACATCCCTGTTGGACCGGGAGGCCCGACGGGTTCCATCAACCCTCGGGGCCCAACTGGTCCGGGCGGCCCGACGGGTTCCTTCACGCCTCGGAGTCCAACTGGTCCGGGCGGCCCGGCCTTTCCCACAGGACCAGTTGGTCCCATAGCTCCCTTTTCTCCGGGAGGGCCAGCTGGTCCCATAGCGCCCTTTTCTCCTGGAGTTCCTGACAAAGTATAAGTACAATTACAAAGGTCGTTCAAACTCATAGTTCACAAGAATTTCACAAAAGTATTGAAAAAAAAAGTTATTTCTTTTGAATTGAAAAAAAATACCAAAACTTTGCATGATGTACAATGACCAATTAACTGGTTGACGTATTGACTGAAGTATCTAATACCAGCTCAAAAAGAAACAGTCATGCCCTCAAGTTACCAACCTACAACCTCTCGTTTTTTTTTTTCAGAACTATCGCAGATCGAAAGTCGTTATCACCAAGCACACCAGGGGCATCTTATGTCGATGGTTAAACAACAGGTGCAGCGGGTCTTTTATTGTAATATATCGAGCTGCCTGCGTGTGACATGCGAAGCGGTTTTACCAACCTCCTTAGTTATACCGGTTACATATAGATACGGATACAGAAGGTGGTGTGTTACGACGAAGGGCGGTTATAACAGCTAGTAGATACTTAGTCAGAAGCTGATGTGTTACGCCGAAGGGCAGTTATACCTGCTATAAAGATACAGACACAAAAAAACGGTGTGTTACACCGGAGGGTGGTTATAACTAACACAGCTAATATATAGATATTACATAATAGTACAAAGACACAGAGTCGGGTATGTTACGCCTATGGGCGGTTGTACCGGCAATATAGAAGACAGAAGCAGAGGTTTGAGGTCCTTTCAACTTGCCTGCCGTCTTGACCATCTCGTGAAGACGTTGCTGCAAGACGGCATATACAATCCGCTTGTTGTCCAGGTCGCGTTTCAAGGCGTCAACAGATATGGACAGTTCCGATATTTCCTGAAGATAGTTCAAGATGTCAGACTTAAAAATAAGAGAAACTACAGAAGAGATTCACAAATGTTGATGTTCACTGAAGACAAGAAAAAGAATGAAGATACTTTCCTAGGGAATGGGAGAATTTTGTAAGCATTGTAGTGCTTACCTGCTTATTGATGAAGGTTAGAGGGGCGAGTCCCACAACAAGCAGGCCAAGCAGTACGACAATGCCGACCACCATGTAGCTGCGATGGGAGCAGATAAAGCTGCTTCGAGCACGGCGGTCGCTTTCATCTTCCGGATACGATCGGTCTGTTTGAAAAAAAAAAGTTGTTGTTATTTTCTGGTCGTTGCAAACCTTGCACAAACCTTAACGTTTTTGGTATCTCTTTCTCTCTTGACATGTAGTACATATATAGCTCGCTCTGTTTCTCATTCTTACATGCTCTGCTTCTCATGCTTATATTCATCAATATTTATTTTGAAAATATTTGTCTAACATTACCAAATTTTTTTCAGATAATTAGAAGCAGTTTGAATGACAAACCCGATACAGATCATATATCTGTTACCTTCCCGTCGGAAAACCTTCTCATTGCACAAAAGTATAGTATTCGTCAAACTAAGAGGCAAACTGCAAAGAATCAGTTACCTGCAGACGTGTACGTGGCGGAACGTTTCACGGCCTCGGCTTCTTCGTACGTGTCTGTAGACGTTTCTTGGTCTCCTTGCCACTTGTCAGCACTCTTACCAAGACGGACACGCCCGCAGGAACCACTCTGATGGACAAGAGGGGATTGGGAAGGCGGCTCGCTGGTTTGGCTGCTACCGGGACCGGAGGAAGGGTTCCGGACAGGCTCTGCTTGCTCGTACATTTCTGCTGTACTGAGCGAAGAGTGCGCAGTCGACAACAGACAAAGTCAAGATGTATGAATATCGAAGAAGATAGCGCGATTAGTCTGGGAGAAGCGCTGAAGCTCTTGCCCTTATATGGAAGAATCAGCGGGGAATGACGCAGAGAGAATGACATTTTGTTTTTCTGCAAGTGGCAGACAAATATTTGAGTTCTGCCCACGCACTGCAAACTTTTCTGCCAATGACGAGGCCGTGGGTAGTATCCGGCTTTGGAGTGTCGTTGTAGAAGTGAAACAAGTGTAGACGTCGGAATGACACTTCTTTAGTAGCCTCAAGTCTGGTTTTAAGCAGCCTCCAAACTACTTTTACAGTCAGTATTCATGATTAGAAAAGGCGCTTTTCGTAGTCAGAACGTAGTTACGTAGTCATTCCGTCATGTAGACCATACATAGGAATTCTATGTTAAACTTCTCTGACCGGTGAGTGTTATTTTTACACAAGATGTATCCGATAAGTTGTGAGACCGCGTGGCTTGATCGGCAGCGCGTTCGCCTCAGGCCCAAGAGGTCCTGAGTTCAAATCCCGCCGTGCAAGCGACCTTGTGCCATTGGGAAAGGCACTTTACACGACTCTCCTCACTTGACCCAGGAGTAAATGAGTATCTAGCTGCGGCTAGTGGCAGTGGCAGGCGCGGGACATAACGCTCAGGGAGTGCATACTAAATTATTCATTTATCATAAATGATAAATCGTCCTCATCATATTTACGCGATTACTTATTACACTAGTCACTCATGAATATATGCGTTACGATTGATTTTTTTAAAGAAATATTTTAAAGATTACACACAACAAATATCAAAATTGTATATTGCGAACAGGAAAGATTAATCTCAGTCCTCAATTTTACTTACACCTGTGACTTTTTTCCTGAATTATCAGCAAACTTTGCTTCATAAATAGTTTGTTCGTTTAGCCTAAGAAGAACCTGTTTAATTTGTCACTGACGAATTCACAGGAATTTGTTCTTCCCTAGTCTTCAAGGGGTTTCGAAATGACGTACGCAGGCAAAGGGTGATCACGTGCATCTTTGGTTTCACCCCCCCCCCCCCAATTATTTCCATAATGTTCACATATAATCATTACATCTACATCTATAGAATACCGAACAAAGCCCTTCGAGGGGGCATAACACTCAGGCAGTGAATGATAAATTATCTATCATTTATCAATGATAAAGAATATTTGAGGGCACTGGTCAAGCAGACAAACATATGAGTTAACTTTGAAACTTTATTCAGAAAATACCTTGCAGACCGAGGCTGAATTTGGTTTTGCTTAATACAATAAATGCCAGTACCTAAAAGCTTGAAGTGATGCACACATTAAAATCGTATATAATAGATACGTATATAATATCATATGATTAAAACTGTCACATAAGCATCATCAAAACACTAGATAGTAGTGGACAAGGAGAATTGCGTATCGCATTCAATTTCTTAGCACATGTGCATTATTTTCATATAAGCAAAAACAAACTATTGACAGAAAAATCGCAGATCGTGCATTCATGCCAAAGTGACGCTAATGTTTTCCATTCAACTACGTGATTAAGAACTCTTCCGTACCCTACATAGTGCGTCTTTTAAGTGTAAGTAATTCGGCACCATAGCCATTTTTAAAGCCATATGGGCAATGGAATGTCATCCACTGCATCTAGAGCACGGTCATTGAAGTCGGAGCCCATCCCCCTCCTTTTTACTGCCCTTCACCTTCCCAACCGTAACCATCTACCCATCACAATTGTAGGTTTTTTTTCTCCTGTATGTCATTTGGGTTCTCAAATGTTTTGATAACTTAACCTTTTGAACTATCATTTACCCACACGCTCCACACATGTTGTTTTTCTCACCAGTGTGTCTCCTGAGATGTAAGTTCAAGCACGACTAATTAACTGCGGAATAGTCACACTTGGACACCGCCGGGTCGGAAGGCGATGATGGTGACGCTGAGAAAGTCTCCGTCCAGACTCGTCCGGCGGTACAGGGACTCCAGCTGAGGGAACAAAAGTTATGGACGCTGGTTTAGTGTTCACTGAGTGAAGTCTGATTAACATAAGGCCACAGCAAGTACATTTTATGGAAGACATCCATGGCCACGTGCTCATTATTTTTGTTCTTCTTCGGAGATGGTCAACATGACAAGAAATTACTAAAATGGAACAATATGTTGTGCCTAATGGTTTTTCTTGTAGAAGTGACACTACCGATGTAGCCATGGCTGAAGTTGTAGACTTGGAACTTGTTGTATAGTTGCAAAAGTGGTTCCACTGTGGAAGTCAGAGTGTACTACGGTTGCCAACTTGGAAAGTGATGCCGGGCTACCACACAAGTGCTACATTTACTACACTATAGTTCACTTCTTGAATACAGGAATGAATTATTTGCTGTCTGTGTTACCATTTTTGTCACTTCAATTCGCTTTGGTCTATGGTGTCTATTATGAAAATTGCGCCATCTTGTTTTTTTTGCCCATCTTGTTTTTTTTTTCGCCCTATCATTATCATTATTTTTTTTCAGTCTGCAGAGGATGTTATTCATAAAATTTACTTACTGTGGCCTAACTGCGACTCTTTTTCACAACTCTTGACTTATTAACCCCTTCCTCTTGGTAATTCGGACTACAAGGCACTGCGGCCATAGGAATCGCTGCTTGCAGATGCGGTCACAAACGTTAAGTATTAGTATATATTAAACAGTGATTTTTAAGGTCGCAGCCCACAGTATTTCTCCGCGACCCCCGTGGTCTATTACGTAGGGGTAAAAAGTAGTGCGGCCGAAATCTGGAAGCGCCTGTAAACACCGTAACGTGAAAGGCAGCGGGGGATGAGCTTTGCTATATGGTATTATAAGTAGTCGACTTTCAGGTGGTATGTGTAAGGTTTTGATGTTTGTCCTTTTGGTGTATAAATGCGCGTGACATTTACAGCTGCCTGCCCCTGTGAGTCGGCTGCAGTTCCGCATGACCCCATTTAAAAGAGGGCTTAAAAAATTCAAAACGACAATTTTTTCTGTTTTTTTTTTTAAATTATTCTGGTAGGTTATACCCTTGACTTGAACATATTAGTTTGTCATGCTTGAAAACTGCACCCTGCTATGATTTTATCAGCGTCCATGTCAGTCACCTTTTCGTCCTAAACTATAGAAATCCCCATAGGCCGAAAACTGTGTTCTGCTACCTTGAAGCAACGTTTACAATGCGGTTCTAAACGTAGAGGAGAAACGTGCAAGGAAATGCAAGGGCTGAAAAAAAAGATATAGATACATCAATTTTAACTCTGAAATGTGTAAGACATGGAATCCATTGCATGGCATCCATGCTTACCGTGCTGACGACCTCTGCGACGAGGTCAATGTACTCGGGGCTTTCAGTATCCTGCAGTGCCGCGGAGAAGCTTCGGTTCAGCAGACGGAAGGTGGAATAGTAGGAATGGACAGCTGTTAAACAACATCGACATTGTGAATAGTAGGCATGGACAGCTGTTAAACAAAATTTTAATTGAAAACAGTAGGCAAACATAGCAGTAAAACAACATTTTCATTGTAAACAGTAGGCATACATAGCAATAAAACAACATTGTCTTTGTAAACAGTAGGCATACATATCAGTAAAACAACATTGACATTGTAAACAATAGACATACATTAAGGTCGCAGTGTACAATTTTTAATACTTGTTGTGTGCAATTTTAAAAATATTTCTTCAAAAATTTTCATCTTAACGCATATATCTATGAGTGACTAGTGTAATAACCACTAACCTCGTAAATATGATGAGGACGATTTATTATTCATGACATATGAATAATTTAGTATGCACTCCATGAGCGTTATGTCCCGCGCCGGGGCTTTGTTAAGTTCTCTATAAATTTACCGTAGATGTAGATAGGTGATAGGTGGTAGGTGATAGGTGATAGCCGACCGATGATGATGATGATAATTTTTGTGCGCCGTTCCAAATACCTGAGATATACGGTGTGCATGGGGGTTTCGAATATGGCATACATTTTGCTCGGCTAAATGGTGACACTAAATGGAATGATTATTTGAAATATGTCAATCTAATCAATACAAAGCTAAATTTGTCCAAATTATGGACAATTTCACTGAAGAAAGGATTGGTCGTCCCTTTTAGCGCCGAAATCGTATTGAAGTCATGACGCCGAAATCACAGGTCACCTCTGAATCTGATGACCTTTAGCCTCACAGAGCATAACACCTAATTTGGACTGATATACAAAGCATTTGTAAGCAGTTTATTAGCAGCTCATATATCAATGTAATCATATTTTAATCATGTTGTACTATATTTACTATGGGCACAGTTTTGTTGTGTTCCATTTTCTTTTCCGTTTTATGTATAACGGAGAGGATCTAAAGTTCCGTAACGTTAACTGTCATAACTCAACCTAGAATGATTCTTTGAAAAAAGTTATATTTGAATATGACAGGTCAGCACGTGATATACGAAGAACACTTACAAGAATTTATTGATTTGTGTGACTAAAAAAAGAGCAATAAGATAGTTCAGGGGCGTCAATTATAATTCATTATGCAGATGGTGTTCCAGTTCGTTCACCTTGGTCGAAATCGGGGTCTATCCTTCTTACAATGTAATGATACCTGATATGATACGAAATAACGACCGTGCTTCCGCCATTAATGAGCGTGTCACCAGAAGTGGTGGTCAGAGTCAGACACTGGCCCTGATTTGCTCATTTTTACACACTTTACTAGCGAAATAATGTCATAAACATATGTTTTTATTTACCTACTGCAAGGAGCTTTTATCAAGTGATAAAAGCTCTTTGCCTGCTGTAACCGTTTCTAATGACTCTTAGCTAATATCGGGACACTACGACTGAGTTGCTACTGTGGTGCGCGCCAAAAAAGTGCCATATTTTCCCGCTGCATATCATTATCTTTAGGATTCCTGCTGTGGTGCGCGCCGAAACAGTGCCATGCTTTCCCACTGCATCCTTAGGATTGCTACTGTGGTGTGCGCAAAAAAAGTGCCATATTTCCCCGCTGCATATCATTATCTTAAGCATTCCTAAAGGGTCTCTTTAGAGTGTCCCAATTTTCAATCCCATGAAATCAATGAAGGCAAATAGCTCATTTGAAAGGTTCCTTTTAAATTTATTTCTTCATATAGTATTAAATTGTGAAATAGCCAGTTAAATATCAAACAAGGAAAGTTGTTGAAAAATATGTTTTTCAATTTACAGGTTTGTCGAATCGGCTACTACAAAACATCTGTTAGCATTTACAAAGGTCGCTGCCATAGTAATCTTCGCTGCGACAGACTTGCTCCTCCCCTACAGTGCGCAGCCGCAGTACCTGACCTCTCATGTATTTGGCGGCGCAAGGATTTGGCTTCACCTGTCCGGAGGACCTGTTGAAAGCTTTGCTAAAATTGTTGGTAAGGTTTAATTTGCGTACAACCATAGTGTGTGAATTTATTACCATCGTCTGATATATGTTATTCCATTGCCATTGTACCACATTACTATAGTGTATGATATAAAGATGTCCATTCGTTCAGTAAAGCGTTATGCGGTGATGTCGGGTTCACCCTTTGTGAAGGTTGTATCAGGCCTGTGACCTCTCACCTTTGGCCCTGCGAGCTACCGTCCGCCATTTTGTTTTGCGTCGTCTCCAAACTTACGCGATTTGACGTGATTGTAGAAGTCATGGAGACTGCTAATCACCACAGACTTACAGGTAAGACCTCCTTTGATTGTTGTTAATACCGCCTGGTTGGTGGTGGTTTATTGGTGAACAACAAATAGAAGATTAGAGGTGTGTTGGTCATTGAGGTATTGAATGCGGTGGGTGGTGGTGATGGTGGGGGGGAGGAGGGGGGGTAGTAGAACTGTAATTATGTAACCTTGAGGATACCTTGAGGATACAACCTCCAAACAACTTTCAGAGCATGGGTAGAATAGAATCATTCAACACAATAAGGAGTAAATACATTACCTGTAATATACACCTCCAAAATCCAACATATCAAAGAAATATGTTTACAGTAAAATGAGTTATTTCACTATCCATACTCCCACAGAAATGGAAGATTCCAGTCTTGCTCGTTTCTGTGAAGAACAGTGTGCTGGAGATCCTGAGTCCACAGAACATCCCGGGGAGGAGAGTGACATCAGAGAGACCCAGACAACAGACATGGGCCTGCAGCAGGAAACGTGTGATGCGAACTTTTCCAAACCTGACAACACACCAACCTCAAAGGTACAGGAGAGCAAAGGTGATATTACAAGGCTTCTGGTTGAAAACACTGGTGAGAAACCCTATATGTGTGGGGAATGTGGGTACAGGACGGCCAAAAAGCAACATTTATCCCAACATATAGGAACCCATACAGGACAAAAAACCTACAAGTGCGACCAGTGTGACTATTCTGCTGCACAAAAGTCCACCTTGGACCAGCATCTAACAACACACTCCAGTGATAAATCCTACATGTGTGGGGAGTGTGGGTACAGAACAGATAGAAAGTCACATTTGTCCATGCATATGAAAACTCATACAGGTGAGAAACCTTACAAGTGTAGCCAATTCGACTATTCTGCTGCAGTCAAATCCACCTTAGACAACCATCTAGCAAAACACACTGATGAGAAGCCCTACATGTGTGACCAGTGTGGGTACAGGACTATCAAAAAGTCTAATTTGTCTGTACATATAAGAACACATACAGGAGAAAAACCCTACAACTGTGACCAGTGTGACTATTCTGCAACACAGAAATCTAATTTGGTCCAGCACATGGCAAAGCACACTGGGTACATGGCGAGTCAAAAGTCTGACGTATCCATACATATGAGAGTCCGTGCAGGAGAAAAACCGTACAAATGTGACCACTGTGACTATTCTGCTGGATTCAAATCCACCTTGGACAACCATCTAGCCAGACACACTGGTGAGAAACCCTACATGTGTGGGGAGTGTGGGTACAGGGCGAGTCAAAAGTCTGACTTATCCAAACATATGAGAACCCATACAGGAAAAAAACCCTACAAGTGTGACCATTGTGACTATTCTTCTGCACACAAATCTAATTTGGTCCAGCACTTTGCAAAACACACTGACGAGAAACCCTACATGTGTGGCGAGTGTGGGTACCGGGCGGCTCTAAAGTCATACTTATCAAGACATATGAGAACCCATACAGGAGAAAAACCTAAAAGCCGCCACATAGGAGAAAAATCCTTCAAGTTTTATCAGTTTGATTATTCTGCTTCAAAGAAATTCACTCAAATGTCTTAAGGTGATGCCTCACTGCACTTGCGTCACGTTTGCGTCATGTGGGGTTCGAATGATACTCAGCGAAATTTAGAGATAATAGAACGAATGTTCTTACTTTTTGTGTATTTTGTCGTCTTTAAAGTCATACGTATTACGCAATATCTAACAAGAATACAGTGACGCATGCGTAACGTAAGTGCAGAGAGATACCACCTTTGATAGCCAATTATATAAGAATCTAAAGGTGCGAATAACTGTTATCAGTGTCACAGGCAGGCATATCCAAGTAATCTGGCGATCATCGTACTTAGTCCAACACCGATGTAGGTTTTGTACATAAACTGTCATATAGTTTCATTACCTTGGTATAGACATACTAGATTTACATGTTCTTTATAGATGTTGGTGATCATAGTAGTACATGTATCTAAACTTCATTATGCTTACGAATCTATTCGATGAAATAAACTTACTCTTGCAATGATAAGCAAATTGTGCTGTCTTTTATGCCTAGTTTTTAACTCATGCCAACACTTTATATGTTTAGTCTACGTCACAGGTCAGGTGATGTAGAGTTCCAGTCATGGTCACAGAACACAGTATTTCGGGGACCCCATCTCAAAGATTTGACAGGGCTTTCCGGTTTACATACAAATAGAAATCTTCATTGACACAACAAAAGTACAGCGAATTTCGTAAGGTCTATTAGAACTGCTTATGATATACTATGTAAAGTAAAACAGACAAGTGTATACAAATGCATTGTCTACAAATATGAATATCTATAGATATGAATAAGTGAACATTGAGTCTAACGTGTCATTATATCATGGGTTCTAACGTATAAACGTTATTTTATATATTTACCTATTTGCACACAGTAAGGGTTATCGCCTCCCAGAATGTAGTTAAATTTATCTATCGAACGGAGAGTAGTAAATTATTTAGAGCAAGAGGAAAGAAATGAAAAAAGCCTTGTGCGTTTATCATCATATCCAAATCAAAATAAAGGTTAGTGAAGTTTACGTCACTTAAGCCGTTGCTGACATCACACCCCCACTCAGGTCAGGTATCGAAGCTCTTTGTGTGTGTGTGTGTTTTTTTTTTTTTTTTTTCAAATCAGGTCCGTAGGGCCTGATGTTACCATCATGAAGATGAAGGGCGGCCGATAGCGATAACTGTAGCAGCATCTCTTATCCCTAAGTCAGAAACATCAAGCTTAGGCAAGCTTGACTTACTTCACCGACTCAATAGGCGAATCAGGGGCACAAGGCTGCTCGGGAAATCCCCTACCCTATCCCGGCCGGAATGGCCCGATCTGCTCACATCGCACCATCGCACATGAGGAGGGTTCCCCTACGCGCCCGGGTATGGCTCTCCCCAGACATGGGGCCTCCATCCAACGTCCCATCCGAGGGACGGCCCCAGCCGAAGCCAGGTACTCATTTTTACCTGACGTGTTTGTACATAAATAACGAAGCGTGTGTTTTATTACTATTGTCTGATTATGATACTGATATTTCTTACTCCGTTGCCTATCTATGCAAAAAGTAAAATCCTTGCCCAATATGATAAGTAAAAGAGCAGGTACATAATATGATAAGTAAAAGAGCAGGTACATTACGTTAACGGAGGTTTCGGTCGGGGTAGGGGGGTAGGTTTCGGTTTAGTAGGTATCAAACCCTTCCCGCGGTCGGTCTTGCACCTCGGGTGATACGGAATACACCGTGCTGTATTCCACATTTATGTCATACTACTGGAATACTAGTGTTGACTATATCTAGAGTGATCCATATATTTTCATTGAATTTCTGGATAAAAACTCCTCACCAATCTTTCTGTTTGGTATGTTTATACTTATAAGACTGGTTTGTATCTATAGAAATGTTACCTCTGTATTTGTAAAGCTCGTACTGTTCTTCTTTAGATATGTGGATCTAAATGTGTAAAATTTGTAGAATATATAATGAGAAAAGAGAATTGTGTAAAACTTATTAAATAAGCAATAGGAAAATCGGGAAATGTACTCTTTAATTAGTAATGCATGAATAAGTATTGAATAAAGGCATAATCCGAAGTGAAGGGCTTTGTTCGTGGAACTCTAGTACTAAGACATGATATGCAACTACGTAAATAATGACACAATTGCTCTATAATTCCTGTTACCTTTATTCCCAAATTTTTCCTATCTACTATAAAGAAAAACGTAAAAGATGAACATTTTGTTTCCTGCAATCAACCATTGTAAGGCAATGTTGACCATATCATTTTCCGGAATGCGCTTGTGAACGAATAAAACTTATCCTTAGACACCACAAGAAATGCAACAGTGCTGGCTGTTATATAAGTATTGTCGCTAGCAGGTTCAATACTTCTACTTTGCTATAGGGAAATGATTTAAGCATGTTAGAATCAGTATACTTCAGGAGTACTCAAAGAAATGTAACTTGTGCATGTTGATTCAATTTGAATTGTTGCAAAATGCACACATATCATATTGTGAGATGCGTGGCGTTACACTTTTCAACAATTAGCACATATATCTTGATTAACTAACATCCATAGCATAGCCGATACCACCTTCCCATTGCTTAACTTTTTCAAATTGTAATTAAGAGAGAAAACACCATCTGGTATACAGATTGGACCAACACGTTGACATTTTACTGCTTTTCTTAAAAATGCCTTGATGAATTAAAATTCCTAGATGTTATTAATTGTTGCTTTAAACTGGGGTCAATATTATTGGAAAGTAAGTTATTTTAATTAGACATGTGTAATGATCAGTTCTCCGACTTTACTGTACCAAATTCCAGGCAACTACTCTAGCCGTCTTTTCAACGATATAGCAGTTCATAAAAACATGCCAAAACAGACATATGTAAGGCTAAGGTTCCATTTCCAAAACGCCCGGCTGGGATGTATGCGAAAACAAAAAAAATTAAAGTACTTACCAAACAGTATACACAAATTATACTCCTGACTAATTTCTTTTAGGTTCTCTATGTTTTGTTGCCTTTCTTATAATATTTTTCGTTTCTGAAATCTACCCGGCCCCGGGCTGAGAATTGGGTCCTAGGCCTAAGAGGGACACTTAAGCTTCTATTTGCATTTGTATATGAATTCTGAACTGAACTGTATGCATACTGTCTTCATACTGTCTACTGACTAGGAAGAAAGACGCATGTACAGCAATTAAAAATCCTACATGCAAAATTGGAAGATCAATGTAATTTTGGATGTCGGAATTTTGAAAACTCCTTGAAGTTAAGGATATCCAACTGGCTATCACTTAAAATCACAGTACAGAAAAAGTCCGACCACACATGCTTCTCTACAGCCAGGTGTAGTAGTTTAGATGATGATGCACTCTTTCTTTTTCTTAGGAACCTTGGTTGGACACAACACAGCACGGATCGCTTCGTCAAAAACTGTCTTCAGTCCTTTCTGGGTCAGAGCAGAGCATTCCAGATACTTCACAGCACCTAGAGGACAGGGATAGAGATGGGTGAACTGCGGTCACAATTAAAGTGTGCCCAAACTTTATCAGGTGCAAGAACAGGACCTGATCCTACATTCGCAAGTAAACAAGTGGTTAAACCAAATATTTTATTTTTTATTTTTTTTATCCTTACACAAATAGCCAAATGTCCTTCGTTGGTGGCACATTGTAATCTTTGTATGAAGATGTATACATACCTACACCCAAAGCAAAAGTATTTGTTTTCATTTTAATGTTCACCTGCAAACGCGTCATTTTTGGTCTGAAATATGGTGACCAATGATGTCTTAGTTTATTCACAATATTCCAGTCCGGACTTTCTTCAGCTTTAATATCTTTTCGTCCTACTACTGATTGTTTGGGAGCTCATTTTGTTGATTTGCTATGTTAAATCTGTCATTTTAAGGGTGGGATAATACATTTGCGTCACGTTTGTGTTGTGAGCTCGAAGTTCACATTTTTTGATGGACAGACTGGATTTTATTCAGTCCCTACAAGCAAATTTCCGCCCTGGGACGGAGAGAGCCCTGATTTGAGTTGATGAAGTCATCATTTTTTAGCTGTAAGCTGTGAAAACTTCGGATTCAGTCATGCACTAGAAGCGTCTGTGTACAGTACATCTTGGTGCTGAAAATGCAGTAATCATTGCGGTCGTTTTATGTTCGGGTTTTTCACGTTGCAAGTTTACCGCGAACTTACAACCACCGCGAACATTTTTCCATAGCAGTAAGAGACTACAGTGCTACCGCGAAATTAAAACAGCCGCAAACAGTCATTTTCCCGCTATCGCGAAAGTAAATCCCCGCGAAATACATTTACAGTACGGTATAATACTACAAAGTACACTACAGTACAACACAGTAGAGTACATTACAACACGCTACAGTATAGAATGGTGCAGTACATTACGGTAGAGCACTGTACAGTACAGTACAGCACAGTACAGAGTGTATAGTACACTACAATGATTGGTGGTGAACCGCGGAATAAAACACCAAAAATGTCAGCACATGCAACGGGCGTACACTGTAGTTGGGACGGGACGCATGAAACATGAATTGTACTTGCCCGATCGCGAAAGTTTGGTTGGACATGCACTTGCCCTGGACAATCGGACTAGTGGACCTGCCACATGTACTTACCGATGTCCTTCATCATTTGCAGGCCCTGTGGGTAGGTGATGGGAGCCAGCCTCTTCTCCTTAAGCTTCTCAATGGTCTCCTTGTCATCGCGCAAGTCCAGCTTGGTCCCCACCAGGATGATGGGTGTGTTGGGACAGTGGTGGGAGACCTCAGGGTGCCACTATACATCAACAACAACAACAACCGAATCTGTAGGTTTTTCAAGTTTTTAAAACCCTTTTTGACAGATTAACTGTGAGGCTCGGTGGGCGTCACTCCACTCCCAAGGGTACAAGGTCGGGGCATGGCGAGTATATTGAACTCGGGACCTATTAAATAATTCCGACCCTAATGCTCTAGCCATTGCGCCACACAGAGCCCACTACTGTACAACAAGTCAACTAGAATAAATTGATGATTGTACGAGAGAGTGAATTCATAACTGAATGAATTAATGTTATTCCTTTATTGTACATATACAAAAACGTCCCTAATATGAATAATAAATGTAAAAGTACCATAATACTCCTAAGTGGAACATAATGAGACAATCAACATTGTGACCCGGTCACGGGTGTAAGAGATTTAAAGGAGTACATAACAAAGCATTGATTGGAAGTCATTTACATAACCAGGCTATATTATGGAGATATGAGGGTCCGATCTGTCGTTTTCTATGCAATTCTTGTGTTTTCCTGCAAATCTTGTTCCTTACTGCTTACCTTGGCACGGACATTCTCAAAGGATGCAGGGCTGATGAGGGAGAAACAGATCAGGAAAACATCCTGGAACACAGCGGCAACCAACTTAGACATGTAATATGTTCAAAAGACACTAGGTGGCGCTATTTTCACCCAAGTACAAGATCATACAAATCATAGTCATCATACACAATACAAACCTATCATTTTACTCGCTATTACTATCCATCTTCTATTACGACGGGACATCTTCAATACAATTGTTGTATATGGGGATTCCTTTCTTGGACCTTTATGTGGCAAACAAACGGCTCAACTATATGGCTTCATGTTAAAAAGTACTTGTAGCAATAGTAAGAAAGGCCGACATTTGCACGTGCAGTCTCCAGGTGGGGGTTCAACATAATTGAGGTCATTAACCCCTCTGGCCATAGGAAAGTGACCCCCAAATCCCCAAAACAAATATATCATTTTGAAGTGCCAAGAATTATGCATGTATCATTTGAATGAATATGTAGTGCACCCAAAATCTTGGTCATTTGGTTGTAAGGCCAGGTTACAGGAGCCAAAAATGTACGTTTTTGATCAAACAATGGCAAAACAATTGCAAAATCAAGCATTCTGTTGTAATGTATGCCAAAAGTGTTATTGAATCTAAATGGGCAAATGAATCAAGGCACCTCTATACCAAATTTAAGGACATTCGATTGTAATACCAGGGTACAGGGGAACAAAATATGCAGTTTTGCCCCCCAAAAAATCAGTAAAATCATGTTAGAGGCAGATATGAAAAAAAATGAAAAGAAATAAGTAGGGTATTGGCCCACTCTACTCTTGAAAAGAAGGGTACTGGCTCACTGTACCCTTTTGCCAAATTTCAGGTCAGTTGGTCCAGCAACGACGGAGATGAATCGATTTGAAGATTTGAAAGGAGAACGAAAGAAAGAAGAAGAAGAAACATTACAAAGACAATATATTTCACCATGCCTGTGGTATGGCTGACATATAAAAAAATGTACACATGTTTTTTTTTTTTTACTTTGACTTTATTTGTATCCACATTTAGCTTAACAATATTTCAAATATTGCATCAGCACTTAAATCTCAATTATGATCCTATATCATTGTCGAAAGAGTTTTTACCAGTGAATATACTTACTGCTATAGATAATCCTACAAAACAGGACTGATTAACACTTTGCAACACCCATAGTATCGCCGATAGCAACAACAGCAGGCTTACTTCACATCTTCTGGGTTAAAGATCATAAGACTGTACCAACTCATAATTTGACTTTCCCCCTTTTTGCATTAAATCCATCAAAAGAATCTTCAAGAAAGAATCAACAAGTATACCTTGACCAAGAGCACTACATTCCATCTACTACGAGGAAACAAATGAAATGAAAAAGTAACTCACAGTTTGAGGATAGGACAGTGGGCGTAACCTGTCATAGTCCTCTTGCCCGGCAGTATCCCAGAGTCCCAGGTTGATAGGCTTGCCGTCTACCATCACGTTTGCCGAGTAGTTGTCAAACACGGTAGGAATGTACTCGCCGGGAAAGGCGTTGGTCGTGTAGCTGATCAGCAGGCATGTTTTACCCACAGCGCTGGAGGGAACGGTGAAAAGCAATACAGGGTGGGACAAGTCCACTAGCCAAGTTAATCGGCAAGTGCATGACCTACTGGACTTGCCCGATCGGGCAAGGAAGATTTTTTTCCATTTTGAGATTTTATATACATGTCCCTTTTTTACAATCATGCCATCAAGCAATGGTCAACATAGGCAATAGCAAGAATTCCATTGCTGTAAGTGAAAATGCTTATAAAAGTAGCATTTGAATTTTGGCAAGTGAAAAGTTTTTTCAGGCAAGTAAAGTTTTATGTGCTTGTCCGATAGGACAGGTGAATTTTAGAAAACTTGTCCATCTCTGTAATAATTGTTTACTAATCACATAATATACATAATGTACATTGAACAGTATAAAGATTTATTCTTGGAGGCGATTGTGGC
This sequence comes from Branchiostoma floridae x Branchiostoma belcheri, assembly GCA_019207045.1. Classification (NCBI taxonomy): domain Eukaryota; kingdom Metazoa; phylum Chordata; class Leptocardii; order Amphioxiformes; family Branchiostomatidae; genus Branchiostoma; species Branchiostoma floridae x Branchiostoma belcheri. The sequence continues at coordinate 23,648,479 of CM033027.1, forward strand.
ACCCTAGCTAAGTCACTGTTCGGTTGTTTACGATTGAGTGTGCGTTAGGGCACCATTTATTCCAATACCCATCTTTTAGCAAAAATGAAGGTCTTGTATTCACGTTTTTTTCTAGTACTTTACAAAAAAAAATAACAATAAAGTTTACAATAAAGCCCCTACCTGCGCCAGGAGAACTCTACTCTACTCTTAGTCTAAATTAGTCAAGCTTAGACAAGTTGGACGCACTTCCTCTTTTGTACCGGGGCCTTTTTTTAACCCAGGAAAATATTGAAGTACCAAACGACTCTATCATAGTATTAACTTACCCGTCGCCGACAACAACACATTTAATGGCCTGCATTGTCCTTGTTTCAGGGGAAACTGTGCTTTCTTCAACAGGAGGAACAGTCCAAATGCCAGACAGAAAAAGAAAAACACTATTCACCAGTTTCACAATTCCCATAATCCTTTGCCACAGGGTTTCGGAAACGGAGGTTATATAAGTTGCTTTCACTAGTCTAATCGTACGAAATAAAGGTGGAGCAAGCTAATTAAATAAAATAATGCGTTGCCCGGCAAATTTAGTATACTGCTGTTAATAGGGCTGAGAATTTTCAACATTTTGTGGTCAAAAGCAAGTAGCCAACACGTCGCCACTGTGGCAGTTAGTTGGTTTCGCCCGATGACCTCATGGGTCACGCCTGTGTCCCGTCTGCAGCCTTTGTTCTTTGTTGTCAGAAAGTGATTAATCTATGTCAGATAGCAAATATAGTACTACTGTTTTTAGGGCTAAGAATTTAAAAAGTTTCGTGGTCAAAAGCAAGTAGCCAACACGTCGCCACTGTGGCAGTTATTTGGTTTCGCACGATGACCTCATGGGTCACGCCTTGTGTTCCGTCTGCAGTCTTTGTTCTTTGTTGTCAGAAAGTTCATGTCCTGTGCTCGGTTCCGCACCAAACTGCCATCTCTGTGATGTGTTCTGTGCTCACATATTGGTGAGAACCGAGTTCCTGTGTCCGCGGAATCGTTTCCTGGTTCTGGGCAGCCATATTGGAACGCCGAGGCAAAGGATTTTGGGAAGTGTGAAAACGGTGAATAACCAGTTTTGCTAGTTTGATGACAATTGTCTATTCCAGAGTGGACACAATAAGACAAGTAGCCAGGAGTGTTGGTGGTTCCAATTTTAATGTTTCTTTTAAACATTCTTGTAAAAGAGATAATCTTAACCCTAAACCCACTGCAAATGGATAGAGAAAACCGCCAACAACCAAGGGAGGCAGACAGACAAGGGTAAAATATACTGGAACAACAACAAAAAGGGGGGCAGACAGACAAGGGTAAAATATACTGGAACAACAACAAAAACTTTTAAACATTCTTGTAAAAGAGATAATCTTAACTAATCTAAACCCACTGAAAATGGATAGAGAAAACCGCCAACAACCAAGGGAGGCAGACAGACAAGGGTAAAATATACTGGAACAACAACAAAAAACAATGATATCGCTACGTTAACCGATGTAATACAAGCTGATATAAAATACAGGTCAAACGGTGTTGCAAAAAACTACCACTAATTAACCAGTGGAATACAAGCTTATCTGCGTAACAAAAGGTAGTAACTGTGCTTATCTTATGGCTTCTGGGAGCAAAACATGATTAATATTCATAACGGTATACTCTATGTTACAAGGATTGAGTGCTAGAGGAGTGGTAAATGTGCTAATTTACACTATAACTAATCTTCACGAATGTAAGTATTTAAACTCTTAAGTCTTTTCATTTGGGACCTTTCTAGTCGACCATTGTGGTTTGTCTAAGAGCTAAAAATGCTGAACCTGAACAGAGTACATTCAAACGCAAATAAATTAATTGGACCAGATTGTCGTAACTGTCGTGTAACTGTCGTGCTGTCAGGTAACGGTCGTGCTGGTTGCAATTGTTGTGTTACGTCATTTTTCCCGTACGAGTTCTCATGTGTCCAAACAGGTTAGACTTTCCACCTGTCCTGAACCCGCACCTCTTACACTGTGTATTGCTGATTTATGGATGTCCAAAGTGGATTTCTGTGCTGCAGAATAGGCGCACTGGTCACACTGGTAGGTGGTTTTCTCCTGTATGGGTTCGCATATGTCTGGATAACTTAGACTTTTGAACAGTCCTATATCCACACTCTCCACACATGTAGGGTTTTACACCACTGTGTATTGCTGATTTATGGATGTCCAAAGTGCATTTCTGTGCTGAAGAATAGTCGCACTGGTCACACTTGTAGGGTTTTTCTCCAGTGTGTGTTCGCATATGTCTGGATAACTTACACTTTTGAACAGTCCTGTACCCACACTCTTCACACATGTAGGATTTCTCCCCACTGTGTATTGCTGATTTATGGATGTCCAAAGAGCATTTCTGCCCTGCAGAATAGTCACACTGGTTACACTTGTAGGGTTTTTCTCCAGTATGAGTTCTCATATGTCTGGATAAGGTAGATTTTTTAACTGCCCTGTACCCACACTCACCACACATGTAGAGTTTCTCACCAGTGTGTTTTGCTGCTATATGTTCGTCAAGGTTGGGTTTCTTTGCTGCAGAATAATCACACTGCTCACATTTGTAAGGTCTTTTTCCTGTATGTTTTTTCATATGTTGATACACACTTGGCCTGTGGGCGGTTCTGAACCCACACTTCTTACACATGTAGGGTTTCTCACCGTGTTCTTTCACCAGATGTGTACACAAATCCTTTTTAAGCATTGTAGAATAGTCACACTGGTCACAACGATAAGGTTTTTCTCCGATACGGGCTCCCATGCGTTTAGACAAGACAGACTCCCCACACATCAATTGTTTTTCATCAGCGTTAATCGACTTGACTTGTTGTGCTTCTATCTGGTCTTCTGCATGTCTTACTTTGCTGTGGCAGTCAACCTGGGAAACCCCTGTGAGAGGCCCATTGTGGAAGTTGTTATCTACTTCGGTGTGATACCTTTGTCCTGTCGTTTCCATTATGAACCTGAGAGAAAATGAATGATTTAAAAAAAGTCATCGAATATTTATACAGAAGATACTACACTGGTATATATTGTTCTGATTTTATCAGGATATAAAAGTTCAATGTACTACAACTTACACAGCAGCAATTCTGGCATGTTGCACAATAAGAAAAAAACAATAGAATTATTAAATTATGACCAGGTCAATTAGGCAGGTCCAAGCTAGGCTAGTAGGAGAATGCAAAGTTGGTTACTCAAATCCTTTGGTCTCTTTTAAAATTTTTATGAATATTTGAACATACGGTTTGGTGTTGTTTGTATCTGATAGAAATGAGGATCCCCTAAGCAGTAAATGGACTAGGACATTAACTACGGTCGTGTGAAACACCTGATTCGAGTCCGGACAGTATTGGTTGGGAGACAACCAAGGAAGGCTGGATGCTGTAGCCCGAAGAATCCAAGAATTCGTCTTTCGTAATTGTACGGAATCCCCAAATCCCGTGGGATGTGCAAAAATGTGACTCTCTACTGTATTACTAAATAAGTAAATGTATTCGGCTACTTCACAATCTAATGTACCCATTTTTTTTCTGACATGTTATCAGTTGATAGCAAAAGATACACAGTCTATAGTTGTTTTATAAATTCATTTCCCAAAACCTGGTACAACAAGGAACATGTCACAAAAAGAATTTTGTAAATCGGTCAATATTTGGCAAAAATATTGACCAAAATATAACCTAAAAATGCCCAATTTTAAGCGTTATCGGGGACCATTCAGTTTTTACTAATTCTTAAACCTCTGATCTAACAGAAAAATTGTAGTTGGTAGTTAGAAACCACTTGCTTTTGATATGCGGTCATGTGACTACTAGTGATTTTATGCTTTTTTTGAAGGACGTGACCATTTTTTGGTTCCATAGGGACTATTTTTCCATTTTACCCACATGTTGACAGATTCCAATGTTATTTTAACTGGATATATCTGTAGTCTGTAGCAGCTAATTGTTTGGTAATATTGGTGTTGTCTTTGTATGTAAAAGTAAGGTATTGTGTGTGTATAAGGTCAGAAGTAGAATAAGATCAGTAGCACACTCTTATGACATATTATTTACAAGCAAAGTCCAGGATGTCATTTTCCGAAAAAAATCTGTAGCGTCCGTACCCCCTTCAATTTCTGTACTAAGTAAATCCCACAAGCTTGTGATTATGACAGTTTAGAGGTCTCTATTACCACATACTAGAACACCCTTTAAACCATTGCTGTCCTGAAAACTCTGTCTAGTATAGCACCGTAAACATCAAAATGTAGCGTCCGTACCCCCTGTAGCGTCCGTACCCCCACCTGTAGCGTCCGTACCCCCATTTGAAGCTTTTTAGCAAAATGCTGTTAAAATTGCTGTCCAACTGCTACAATTCTGATTCAATACATTAATTACAGTTCTTACAGATATGATTGGTTAACTTTTTTCTCTAAAAATGTGACTTTTTAATGAATTTGAGCTGCATTTTTCTGAGATTTCTACACCCCCTCAGACTTCATAAATGGTTCATTCCAATGCAGCCAAAGATGGATGTGAGATGATATTTGATATCCCCCCATGAGTTTAGCTGATGTAAGAACACCAGTTTGGTAGATCTACATTATACAAGGCATAAATTAAACATAGTATTACATAGTATGTAATGTGTAGCGTCCGTACCCCCTGCACTATTGTTTCTCTTGTCCAAACTAATATGTACATAGCATGTATTCAAGAAAGATGCAAGTTTACATTGCTGGTTTGATGGCATGGGAAGCACTGTGTTATATTCTTTTATGTAAACCATCACTTCTTTTAGTTTATCACAGATTCTGTAAAATCTTCTATCAGTATTCCTGTTATCAAAAAGTAGAGTACAGATCCAACTGGGTGGAATCTTAACTGGCATATTTATATTCTCATTTTCTTTGTTAAACTGCTGCAGTAGCATTAATGGATGCTTCAATTAATAAATAGTTAATGATTATTAGAAAATGGACATGTTTAGTGGGCTAATTCCATTGTTCACTACCAGTCTTTACTATAATTGTGTAGCGTCCGTACCCCCCTTGAAATGTTCATTAATGGTCATATGAAAGATTCTATGTTATGTTATACACTATATCTGTTGTAATTTTATGTAGAAGCCCAATAAGAATAGATAACCACCAAAATTTAGCTACTATGGTGCCTGGATTAAGAATTATAGTATTTGATCTTTGCTTCAAGCCAAAATACCCGCATATCATTATAGCTGCTTTAGTAACAGATGACCAGAAAATGACCTAACATAGTCATACTGCAACTTGAGTTGATTTTCTAGCATTGCAAATGCTAATTATACAAGAAGATAAGGATAAAACACCCATTTTCTGTTCTAATGTTGAATATACAGTATGCTGCAGTTCCAGTAATTCTAAAGTTGTAGCGTCCGTACCCCCTTAGTGATCCATTTATAAAAGCCCATGTACCGAAGTTATAAAAGCTCGTTGTGCGGAGATCCTTTAGGATAGCAAGCCCAAGGTATGTACCTTTGAACTACTAACAACAAAAAAAGAATAAAGTAGAGTTGAATTTTCACCCCTAGTGACCCCCTTTTGGTACATTAGATTGTGAAGTAGCCGATTACTATCATTAACGGGACGGATTTTACCAACATTTAATTGTTGCTTTAAAAGATTACATCCGAATGTTCCTTACACATCATTTAATACCCATTATATATGACTTACGGAGGTGATTACGGAGTCAGTTTTGTTTAGGCCCCCCTCCCACTTCATGTCCTACCATATTCATATCTGGAATAAAACGATAAATTATCAACTTACTATACTTTTCCCTCCACAGAATGGAACGGACATTCGTAAGCTTGATAAGAAAACACTTAGGTGTTCACAGTTATAAGCCTTCCCTGTTTACTACAGCGATTTTTCTCCTCACGTTAACTGGGACCCGAGCTGCTTTCCTTCTCCGTCTTATCGGGGTCAGTGGTAACGGTGACCTAGGTCAAAGGTGAATATATGGTCCTGATGGTACAGATCATGTCCTTGCATTTTGCCGCCAGGTTAAGGTTTGACAGGGTCTGGTCGTTTGTACAGGTTAGCACACAAGTCATATCATCATTGTTCTTTGATATCGATTAGGGGGATTTGTAAAATTTATAATCACGTTATGAATAAAGACACGAAAATTTGCGATTTACTCAGACCCTGATTCATTCTATCTAAGGAAATAACTGTCATCTAAAATAGAGAACTCGTACCTCTATGAAAAGTAGTCAGCATTTGTAGAAATGATTGAAATGATAGTTTTATCTTATCTATAATCATTATTCTTTACCGTTAGTGATGAAAAGCTTGGATATGATTTAGACCTGTCAGCGATGTGACGTTGACATATTATGACAGGGATAAATTCGGCGCATGGTCGGGCAGATTGCAAGAACGAATGTTATGACTTACAATATGTGTGTATTTCTAGATGTTCAGTTAGATTACAACTACCTTACAGTACAAGAAGAAATCCCTAACATCATTAAGTGTTGCAATGTTATGGAAAAATCTTTTCCACCTAAACTAAAAAAAAAGAACAACAGGCTAATTAGAACGGTTGTTTTATATCTATGGCTGATTGAAACATCCCTACTGGTGATATGTTTGACCTGGATAAGTAAATAAAAATTAAATTAAATACACAGTTCCTAAAAACATCCCGACCGGGTGACGGTTTGAAAGTGTTACACTAGCACATAAGGGTAACAACTGTTCTGTAAAATCATGAAGCACAGAGTTTCTCTTCATTCTACTTGAATGCTGCTGTTATATGGAGTCAATGGACACATTACGCTGTAACGTGTACAGTGTACAGTATACGGTCAAACTGGGGAACTTCGCATTATTGCACATGCCAGATACTTGCACGAAATACGCTGTAAATTTTGTGTGCAATTAAACGGATGCAGTTAAATCTACTGTAACTTCCTTGCTGTGGCACTGCTTCGAGTTTTAAAATAATGATAATATTTTGCGCGAATTATCCTGCCATTAGTATCTTTCCTACCAGATTTCACCTCTTGCCTAAAATGTGCAACTTTTTGTTTTGTTTGCTACGCTCAAAACCACGTGTAAAGTGCTATGCGTCAATCGCTGGTTTGACCCAATGTGAAGCGCGCATCAGGTTTGTGACCTCTCACCTTTGCCCCGAAAGTGAGCAGACGTCCGCCATTTTATTTTACGTCTTTGTCTCCGGTATATCTCCGAAGAATTGTCGACATTTAACGTAGTCACCACGAGTCTTGGAGACCACGAACCAACAGAGATCTACGGGTAAGACATGTGGTTGTCGTTAATGCTTCCAGGTTGTTGCTAATTCAGTGGTAAAATAGAATTAGTAATGTGTTTGTGATTGGTGTTTTGATGGGGAGGGGGGCAGTGGTACTAGTACTGTAATGTGTGGGATGTATACGGGACCACTTGCACGTGAATATCTATCACATAAGACTTTCTACCGCCTTCAAAACTTCGATCCTAGTACTTAATAGCCCCGGGACTGTTTTCTGAAACTTTGAAAATTTGTATCCCAGGAAGAATTTGCTATTTGCTAAGGAACGGTGTCAAAGCTTTGTATATTTTCCTTTTCCTTGCACAAACACAAAATGTCTAACACGGAAAAGCAGTACTAGCAGATCCTAACGCACGTATTCAGTCTATGACCGAATGGTTAGAGTACTATAGAATGTGGCAAGAGGAGTCTTGTGGGAGACATGTTACATTCTTTTGCAAATTTCTTTATAATAGATATATGCTGTTCCAGGTTGCGACGTCCCTCCCTTGAATCCAGAGAAAAGCTAGCCTCAGATTCGGCACAGCTGTCATTCACAGGTAAATGGTTTCATAAGGTACCTGTTCAACGTGAAAGTTAAATTATATGAAAAACTTGATAAGTTTATCTTGATGAACAATCTTCCATTGCACTCGCATGTATCACTAAATAACGATAATAATTTTATTGCACAACAATTTTACAAGGTGCAAACTATTCCAACTACAGTTCCATAAGGCTAATCTTTACAACACAAGAGTGTGTAGTATGGGGTGAGAATGGTCTTTCACAATCATTGGATGGATTTAGATATAATTGACCACATAAAGTAGACCCAACATTTTCCAAAAATTAAGTTTGTCACGAGAAATTTGTTTTCTTTCCACTTTTGTTAGACGATTTTGTACCTGAATACATGAGAATTGGGAGTTTGCTGGTAAACGCAAAACCTAATGTTTACTATGTGTCACACTTCTTGTCACAGAAATGAAAGATCCCAGCTGTAAACATTCTATTGGACATCCTGGGAAGGAGATGGGCCAGCCTGAACATCCTGGGAAGGATATGGACTGTCTTAAACACCCTGGGATCGAGATGGACTGTACTAAACACCCTGGGAAGGAGAGTGACAGCAGGGTGACCAAGACAACAGACATGGGCCAACAGCAGGAAACGTGTGATGTGAACTTTCCCCAACCTGACAACACATTACAGGTACAGGATAGCAAAGGCAATGTGCAAATTAATGTGGTTAAACACATGGATGAAAAACCCTACATATGTGGAGAGTGTGGGCACAGAACAGGTCGAAAATCTCACTTATCTGTACACATAAAAACTCATACAGGAGGCAGACCCTATGAATGTGGCCAGTGTGACTATTCTGCTGCACAGAAAAGCAACTTGGACCAGCATATAGCAGCAAAACACAATAAGAAATCCTACATTTGTGGGGAGTGCGGGTACAGAACAGCTTATAATTCAAATTTATTCCAACATATGAGAATCCATACAGGAGAAAGACCCTTTAAGTGTGAAAAGTGCGACTATTCTGCAGCCCAGAAATCTGCTTTGTTCAGACATCTAGCAAAACACAAGGATGATTGCTACTTTTGTGTCGAGTGTGGGTACAGGACACCATATAGGCCAATGTTATCTCGACACATGCGAACCCATACAGGAGAAAGACCCTACAAGTGTGACCAGTGTGACTATTCTGCAGCACGGAAAACTGATTTGAAGAAGCATCTGGCAAAACACACTGGAGAGAAACCCTTCATGTGTGGGGAGTGCGGGTACAGGACATGTAATAGGTCTAACTTATCCGTACATATGAGAAAGCATTCAGGGGAAAAACCTTTTAAGTGTGACAAGTGTGACTATTCTGCTGCACAGAAATCCTGTTTGGACAAACATATACTGAAACACACTGGTGAGACGCGCTTCATGTGTGACGAGTGTGGGTACAAAACAGCTTATAAAATAACCTTATTGCGACACACGAGAACCCATACAGGGGAGAAACCCTACAAGTGTGACCAGTGCGACTATTCTGCAGTACAGAAATACGACTTGGACAAACATCTAGCAATACACACTGATGAGAAACCCTACACATGTGTAGAGTGTGGGTACAGGACAGCTAAGATGTCTAACTTATCCAAACATATGAGAACGCATTCAGGGGAAAAACCCTACAAGTGTGACCAGTGCGACTATTCTGCTGCGCAGAAATGTTCTTTGGACCGACATCTAATGACACACACTGGTGAAAAACCCTACATGTGTGGAGAGTGTGGGCATAGGACAGCTGAAAAGTGTAACTTATCCCGACATATGAAAACACATACAAGAGAAAAACCCTATAAATGTGACCAGTGTGACTTTTCCGCAGCAGAGAAGTCCACTTTGGACAGGCATCTAACAAAGCACACCTGTGAGAAACTCTACATGTGTGAAAAGTGTGGGTTCAGGACATCTCGAAAATTTTCCTTATCTGTACACATGAAGACTCATACAGGAGAAAAACCCTACAAGTGTTTGTGACTTTTCTGCAGCACATCAATCAGCTCCTCGGTCCAATTTATCTCAAATAAACACCCATACTGGGAAGACATATTTGTAATTCACCTGTAGAAACATTTGACAAGACATACCATACGAGGGGCGTGCAATAAGTAATGGTCCTGACCCACTTCCAGTTGTCTGATCTAAATGAAATTTTGTATGTGTAATAATTCATATCTCTATGGGTTATGTTGCAAAAGACAGCTCTGAACTAATTGTGGTTTCTGATTTACTGGTGTTTGAACTTAGTCAGGTGCGAAATGGACCAGGTGTGAAATGGAACCAGTTGAGTGTCGCGCAGTGATCCGGTTTTTGTATTTGAAAGGACGCACACCAAAGAAGACTTTTGATGAAATAAATGAAACTTATGGTGATGATGCCCCATCATATGACCTTGTAAAACGCTGGCACCCTGAATTCAAACGTGGCTGGAAGTCTGTGGAAACAGCTCCCAGACCTGGTCGTCCCTCTTGTGCCATTGATGAGGCATCAGTTGGAGGACCAACCTGGGGTGTCCTACAAAATCGGTGTCCAGAGCTGCATCAAACGATGGGAGAAATGCATAACTCTGGGTGATTCCTATGAAGAGAAAGACTAATAACTGTGCCAAGTTTCATTAATCTCCTGCTATGGGAAATGGGTCAGGACCATTACTAATTGCACGCCCCTCGTAGAACCTACATTGTGTCTGTGTGGCAAAATGCACAGCATACGAAATGTACGCCTTTAAACGTGAATGGGCTCGTTCTCATTGAAATGTAAAAAAATGCTGTCGCCAGCATTTACGACTTGATATGGAGAAATTATAGAGAACATCGTCATCACTAGTCCTTTCATTTTTCCACAACCCATGTAATGCTTTACAAAAGATGCATCACAACATTCATATTGGTTGATGGCTTGGAAGATTTCACCCGTTAAAACTGGCTGTCGCCTGAGAAGACACGAAGAATTCAAATAGTAGCCAAAAATGTAATAATTCAGTTCCCAGAATGATTGTTCGGTAGGTGAAACCAGCTACCCAGGTCATCTGAACGATCACGCCAGATCGCTTCTATCACTGGTCTTTAAGGCTGTGTGGGGAGGTTTATGCCTGTCTCTAAATTCGGTAACAAACGTTGCCACCACGAGTGCGATGGTTGATACGGTTATATCATCCATGTATAAGACTAGAAATGGACGTTTTTGTGACGCATGACAGATTTTCTGGCTTTTTATAGAAACAAAAAAGGGTCAATGACTGCCATTTGTAGCCCAACTTGTTTAACGAAATGTTGTACAGAAATGACTGAAACAAACGTTACCATTGTGCTATGCTTTCTACGCTTTCTATTTGACCTTGTGTAAAAAAGATACCCACTTTTTAAATGTCCCTAGGGATGTCCACTTATATTTAAATGATAAAGCCAAAAATGTTAATCATTTTGAAGAAAAAATGGTAAAGTTTACTGTTGTGACACCCCATAATACATAACCAAAGGATAAGAAAATATAAGAAGTTGCAGTTTTTGGCAATCGTTAAAAGTGGAATTTTCCTTAACAAACAGGTAGATTTCAGTGAAAAATAAGCCGATTTATTTGCCATTATTTACATTTCAATGAGAACAAGTGAAATGGTCTTGTAGAACTAATAGCCTCCTAGGATGAAAATGTTATCTGTAGTCTTAACCTTGACCTGGGTCCGATAACTACTCTTTAAAAAAGAAATTCATAATCATATTAGAGGTAGACATTTTCAGGTAGACTGTCGATCATTATAGCATATCTTTTAAGAGGTTGGCTTGAACTTATGCCTTAGTAAAATAACCACTATAGTTGTAGATTCTGTACAACTATATATATATGTATAGCACTATACCTAATATTTCACGCCCTGATATTCTGAGTGCTTATTCTGTATTTTGTTAAGCTCATAGCAATACCTTTTACATGTCAGAGAATGTAATGGAGTTTGGTGAAGATCATTCAAAATAAAGAAATGTAAATTATACGAAGCCATTGATACTGTGTTGATTTACATAGTGTAACGATTCTGACTACATTGTTACATATGAGGTTTATTGTTAATGTACAATCGTTGCTTTCTTTTGGCTTTATTTTTCATCGAAGGGGATTAAAAATTCTAAATGTGAATTGAACAAAAAAACTCGTTTTTGTTGACTTGGCATGATTGGACATAGAAGTAAAAGCCTCACACAACCTTAGAAAAAGATGCTAATGCCCTGCTGGTAACATGCGTGTTATATCATTTGAGACCTCTTAGACGCAATAGTTTAACATATAAAGCCACGTCATACACGCCGTACGTTAGTCAATCATGTAGATCGTAGATATAAGTAGCCATGATGGGTCGCCATACTACGAAAAATAGAGCTGAAATGGATTTTGAACATGTATAAAGTTTCTCGTCGAACGATATTTATCGCCCCCAGAGCAGGCTTCGCTACGGTCCTTTTATAAACTGGAGTGGTGACATAAAAAGGACCAAAAGCGTTCATCCGGTTATCTAGAGGAGATAAATCGCACGACGCAAAAGAAAAATGTATGTAAAAAAATACTACAGCGCGATGGCTGATTTTACCTACGATTTACTTGCGATCATTGACGCGGATACAAGTATACACATGTAGTAGGATGCATTTACGAATCACGACAAACGAATATTTTGGAGTTGGGTTATAGCGTCTATAGTTTCTTTTTCAATCTGACGGAATGTTCTAAATGGGACCATGCTGGGTCAAGCGGATCTGGAGAATCTTGTTCACTTGTAATTTTAGTGTCTTTAGCCTAACCTTTATTAGCAATATAGGTAACATTTCAATTTTGACGACGACTCGGGGGCTAGCTTAACAGTACAGAGTGCGTCAGTTTGGCGAGAAATCTAAAAATTCGATAGGTAATTCTGGAATTTTCCCGCGTGTATCCTTTGGTGGGGAATAACTCTATGAGGATTTGACGGGTAATAATCATATTTGTGATTATTCCTTACATATTAAATGCTAATCATGCAAATCAGGGGCTAATTCGCATAATCAATGAGAACAGCTTATAAATTCACAATATTTCATAATAGGATACTAAACATATGGCATATGTTACTGAAAAAGAAAAAAATAGTAGCCTAACTGTATCTGTCCGATTGGCAACAATTCCCAGAATTGCACAGCAATTCGTCCGCGCGGGCGCAGTTGCATCATCTCTTTGGAGGAAAATAACATTGGAAAGGCTTGACGGATCGTCGTGATTTTTAATATGTAGATATCTTTGAAGACGCCTGCCATGATTAAGTACTATTAATGCAAGCCAGGGGCTTATTTGCATAATAAATGAGGACAGTTAATTAATCACAGCATTTCATAAAAAGCCACTCAAGCATTTCACATATGGCATGTGTAACTGAAAAAAAAAGAAATCAATAGACATCAGTTATGCAAATCGTTATTTATTAAGTTATTTGCATAATTAATAAGGAATCGATATAATAGCATAGTGTTAGATTACGATAATTTTATTCTTGTGGCAATCACAGCCTTATCAGATCCAAGTTACGTAAATTAGGGTCTCATTTACATAATTTATGAAAAAATAACTTTCTTTGCTAACACTTTCATATTTCGAACGCATTGTTATTTTGGTAGAGAAGATGATCAGCTGACATTTACTTTTCCAAATGAGGTCCTCCTTTAAAAGTAATGAGAAACATTTACAATAGGTCTCTCGTCACAAGAGACCACCATTTTTGTTGACAGCAATGCTTCACAAACAGTCATCTTGTTTTGGACTCACACGTATGTTTACATAACATACATAAAATTTGTTACAAAGAGCACCAAATTGAGAAGGACCAGATGCCTAGTGGAAAGCACTTTACGTGGTGTACTGAATTGGTGTGTGAATTTATTACTATTGTCTGCTATATCTTACTCCATTGCCTAACAAGTGTATGATATAAAGAGGTATGCCCAATCGTTTTCTACGACTGTGTTTCTTTTAGGAAAATCCAAGCCACTGCTATATATCGCCCCAACCGAAGCGTCTTCTTTAGGAATATGATTTTGAATCTTTGATATGCCCAAAACCACGAGAGTAGAGCGTTATACGACGAACTGTGATTTGCCCCATTTGGCAAGGTAACATCAGGTTTGTGACCTCTGACGTTTGCCCCGTTGATTACCTCAGTCGGCCATTTTGTTTCATGTCGTCGTCATTGCAATCATCTCCTCCAAACTGACGCGATATTTAAGGCATTCCAGAATCCGTGGAGACCTGTACCCACCATAAACCTACAGGTAAGCAATGTGAGTGTCGTTGATGCTTCCTGGTTGGTGCTTGTTGATACTTTTCGGGGGTAAATTATAATTATAGAGGTATGTTTACGATCGGTAGTTAGGGGGGGGGGGTGCTGGAAACTAATGAGTGATGTAAATGGCTGCCCAATATCGATTTCTACTTCAGTTTACGGTTAGAAATATTCTTCCTCGTCTTCTTTGGGTTACGTGTCAACTTCATTTTAAAACCTCTGACACGGTGGGGGTGGGGAGGGGGGGTAAGGGTAAGGGTAAGGGTACCCTTGGTGTACTTAAATCCTTAAAATCCATATAGAGAAAAATTATAGGGACACCACAAGAAGAAGATGAAAACCCTTACCTGTCACGTGTGTGATATCCACCTCCAATATTCTAACATATCACCAGGTCACCGCCTGTATCTCAAAAGAAGATCTTAACAGCCAATTATACAATGTATATGGGCTTTCAGCAAAATGAAAATGTGTAAAGTGTATAATGTGATACTTTATCAGATAAAATAATTATTAGTTGTTTGACTATTCATACAGAACGATTCCAGCCTTGGATGTTTCGGTAGTGAACGGTGTGCTGTAGATCCTGGGAAGGAGATGAACAACACTGGAAATCCGGGGAAGGAGATGGACCGCGCCGAACACCCTGGGAAGGACAGTGACAGCAGGGTGACCTTGACAACAACCATGGGCCTGCAAAAGGAAACGTGTGAAGTGAACTTTTGCCATCCTGACAACACATCAACCTCACAGGAAAGTACCCTAGGCCCATGTCTTGTACCTCGGTCCTTTACCCCAGTTCAGGGTGTTGAAAAGCGTGTGGTTAAACAGACAGGTGAGACGCGTTACATGTGTGAGGTATGTGGATCCAGGACGGCTAGAAAATGTAACTTAGCCCTACATAAGAGAATCGATACGGAAGAAATCTCTTTCGAGTCTGACCAGCGTGACTATTCTGAGGCTCAAAAAGGCCATTTGGACAATCACCGGATACCAAAAACTAGTGTTGACAAACCCTACATGTGTGAGAAGTGTGGGTACCGAACATCATGCAAGGCCCACCTTTGCCGACATATAAGAACCCATACAGGAGAAAAACCCTACAAGTGTGACCAGTGCGACTATTCTGCAGCACAGAAATCCGCTTTGCACACCCATGTAAAAGCACACACTGGCGAGAAACCCTTCATGTGTGGAGAGTGTGGACACAGAACGATGACAAAGCTCTTGCTAGCCCAACACATGAGAACCCATACAGGTGAAAAACCTTATGGCTGTGATCTGTGCGACTATTCTGCAGGGGTTAAAGCTTGTTTAGAACAGCATATCATGGTAAAACACACCGGTGAGAAACCGTACATGTGCGGGGAGTGTGGTTACAGGACGGCCGATAGGTCCCTTCTAAATAGACATATGAAAAAACATTCTGGTGAGAAGCTATCCCCGCGTAAGAAAACACATAAGTGTGATAAGTGCGACTATTCAACATCACAGAAATCCCGGTTGGACCAGTACATTATAAGTAAACACTCCGGGGAGAAACTCTACAGGTGTGACAAGTGCGACTTGAGAACTGCCTCCAAGTCCCGTCTATCTCTACATATGAGAAAACATGAGAACCCCTACAAATGTCACCAGTGTGACTTTTGTACTGCAAGGAAATACGAGTTTGACCGGCACATCCATACAAAACAGACGGAGGAAAAATCATACCTGTGCGAAGAGTGCGGATATAGGACAGCAAAAAGATCTTCCCTTATCTTACATAAAAGAACACACACTGGTGAGAAACCCTTCATGTGTGAGGAATGTGGGTACAGAGCGACCGACAGGTCTCACCTTTCTCGGCACATCAGAAGGCATACAGGAGAAAAACCCTACAAATGTGACCAGTGTGACTTTTCTGCAGCACAGAAATCTGCATTGGACCACCATCTAAGAACGCACACCGGTGAGAAGCCCTACATGTGTGAAGAATGCGGACACAGAACGACTACAAAGCCCGCCCTATTGAGGCATATGAGAACACATACAGGTGAAAAACCTTATGGCTGTGATCTGTGCGAGTATTCTGCTGCGGATAAAGCTTGTTTAGAACGGCACATCATGGTAAAGCACACCGGTGAGAAACCGTACATGTGTGGGGAGTGCGGATACAGGACGGCTGATAGCTCCCATTTTTACAAACATATTAAAAAACATTCTGGTGAGAAGGTATCCCCGAATAAATCAAATTAAAACCACTGACATAGGGTTATAGATCGACAGTCGGTCGTACTGTGCTGATAGGGTAACCAGGACACGCTGAACGAAGTATGGGTGTCATATGCAACTTTTTATCGCCTCCTGACTACCTAGATAAAAAAATACACTGCACCTACTGTCGTTAAAAACGAAATGGATTTTTCTTATCTTATTATGTCAGAAATCTAACAAAGATGCAACTACACCCCGACCCATCGAATTCTGACATTCCTCGCGAATGTGCATACTCCTCTAGAAAATGGGACACTTCTCGACTTTCAAGGGGACACTCCTCATCCTTCTGTTCAGTGTTTTCATGGCGGCGTATCGTATGCCCGACAAGCACAACATCAAGTTTTAGCTTAAATAGTCGCGATCTTGTCGTCTTTTAAGGCCTCTCTTCCTATTATAAACACACATAGATGAGAGAAGTATCTAACACAATATTAGTAGTAGGATGAGAGTGAGTTAGTTAAACATGATCCTTTTTCAAAGATTATAACAACAGGCAGCTGTGCACATAATTATGTCTGTAGTAGACCCAGTAAAAGACGACCCTTTTTTCCGCAGGAATGAGAACAACTATGTGGCAATTGCTACGAAGAATTTCAGGTCAATTCCCCCAGTTATCTTGTTTTAAACTGTATCTAATTCAACAAAGGATGGAAGCTTCGGGTACTCGGGGTGTATGCAATAGACTATTTCAATGTAACAGGTTATTTCAGCGATTCAGGGGAGGGGCTGCTAAACCGAATTGCCCATTCTCTACATGGTTAAGCCATGCCAAACAATCACTTAAAAACACATTTACCTACAATTCAAACCTCAAGTTTTTACCCCCACTGCAAAGCTGGATTTGTCAGGTTTGTTTTGGTTGAAAAAGCCCGAGTTCAACTCCGGCATTTTAACGAGCTACAGCCAGATGATTGTCATGATGTCAGGATTTCACCCCCTCTCCTAATGGATCAGTCCATGTCTCCCAATTGAATATGAAGGTCACCCACAGGTCAAAGCATGCCAAAGGTCACAATTTTTGGCAAGATTTTAAAAATATACATGCTTCAGTCCCTCTTGCAGAAATCTCGACCTTTGTGATCAAAATTTGCCCATGGAAAAAAAATTATTATCAATGAAGAGGCTAAGGGTAGGCACCGGGCACTTTCTGCGCAGCTCCGGAAGAGAACTCCCTCCCCTTTAGGACTTATAATAAGAACCGGATATTACCATGGTCGATACTGCTCGAAGGAGGCCATATTTTTTTCTAGTGTACCTGTTGTGTGATATACTGAAATATTCAGACAAGTCAAGTCAGACAGAGCTGTTTTACTCTCTTTTCTGTATTTTGCAGCATACATAGAGAAGGATCTTAGATGCACTATAACTATTACTAAAAATGTCTGTGGCGTGTTCGGCCTTTTTCAATGCTCATTGCTCAGGGCCACTAATGGTGCACCAGGATAAGTTGTTCTTTCCATCACCATCTGCTGTCTTCAACATCTGCAGCCGACGAATAAGGCATGATGCTGTACCAAACAATCGGACTGTCTCGCAATATTTTAACGTCAAACTATTGGAGCAGAATTATGAAGATAAAGTATTATATATAACACATAATATTAAGCAAACTCAGCAGATGTGAGCTTGATCTATACAGCAAATGGCACTATCGGTAGGCATCCGTGTTACAGATACTATTGTATATCGCATATGTCATTTAAAACTCCAGACTAAACGGATGATACCACATCTAGCTCTTTTTTTTAAATGGGTTTTTTTTTTTCTGCAAGAGGCAGACCGATTGTCGAGATTTCTTCGGTTGTTTACACTGAAGACATGACGAAGATTATTTGTTTAACTGTCATTGTGGATTTACCTCAGCTAACTCTGACGTAGACCACGTCTATTCCTTAAGCGGAATGTGAATAATTAATTGCGTAAGCTTATTTCCGTACCGAGCAGTAGGAGTACATAACACACAGGTGTCTGAGTCAGAATCAACTCATCAGGCAACTAGTAGCACTTGACTTGACGAACACATTGTTCCTATCGAACGAATAACAACAGGACAGATCTGTTTATCTATAGTTAAATTTCTGCTACTGCATCGCTTCATCTAGGTTATGGGATTACTCTTTCGTATTTTTACGTTTGCCCGCCCTCAGGCCAACCTAATGAGCTCACTTTCCTCTTTCCTGGTTGGGTGGGTCTTTCATTAGCCTACACAAGAATCCCAGCTATACCTAACACGTTACATGGTATGTGCTCTGTGGTCTGTATTACTTAAAACACTTCAAATTACGTCAAAACAAGATTAAACATTGCTCTACAATGTGCATTAATAAAGAATATAAATAAAATTGATCATTAGACTTGAACATGCCATATTGGTGACTAAAAAATTGAAAAAAAAATGACATGTGTGAATACACATTTAAATAAATTATGTTAATGAGGATGAAAGGTTCATGTTTGCTGCAGTTTTTACAAGTACCGCAAGAGGCACGGTTGCCTGTCTGCATATGTATTGGTATAGCTACATTTGGAAGCGCACGTTTGTTGCATTCTTGTCGCATTCTTTCTCCTTTTAAAGGGGTTTTAGACGGCTCCGAAAGTACAAGCTGTGTAGTAGAATACTTCATAAAAAGAAAATAGACTTGATCATCTCGATATTTAACCGATCTCTTCATGTGATGTTGTTTAACATCCAGACTTTTCTTAACCCCACTGAACGCCTCTGTTACTCAATGGAGTCAGCATGGCTGCTGCATGAATACGGCAGTTTAGATCTGCAGGTGTGGGTTCGAATCCCAGTTGTTCAACAAATCCCATGTCAATTTTTTTTATAGAAAATAGACCAACTCAACACTTTTAATGTTTAATCTCCTTCTTTTCATGTGATTTTGTTTAAAATCAAGGATTTTTTTTCCAAAATACGCACTTTTCGTGTTTTCAAGAGCGCCCGAGCTTTGGTCTGTTTTCTATGAAACCGTGGCGGTCTGTCAACCGAAGGGAAGGGGAGGGGGCATTATTTCCCCTAGATTTAAAAGAGTTTTAGACGACTCCGAACGTACAAGTTGAGTACTAGTGAACTTAATAAAATAACCAAGCGTTTCGTGTTTGTGTATGAAAAATAAGCCTGTTTTCTGCTTTTAAATGTTCGTCATTTTCGCGATTGGTGCCATTTTGTAACAAATTTGCCCCAGGGGGGGGGGGGGCTTAGACATGTCAAAAACAATATAAAGGGCAAACGTCAGCTTTTTCAAAGCACTTGTTTATCATTCAACAAGGATAGACATCACATAACAGGTGCCTACTGGTGCTCGCTGACGGAACTGCAGTTGCCCAGTTGAAGCTGACACAGAAAACAGATGAACAGTGGTGGCGGGAATCTGTTTATCCTCGTGCTGAAAAGATAAACGACACTTTGACTAAATTTAAACTATGTGAATTTCTGAGTTTCACAAATAAATAGCGATATAGTAATTATATGTGACTACAGAGCACTTCCATAACATTAGATGAATCCCGATTAATGGCAGCTTCACATGACGTACCTGGAGCAACTTGGCAGATGAAGTTGAACATGCCGGTACATCGCCAGTTCACCCACTTGCCTTTCCGATATAGGGAGTAAGAAACGCAGTCACCCGGACCATTCGGTTTTCCCAGAAACCAAGAGTCGTAGTCACCAAGTGCAGAACCGTCCACCCACTCAAAGGTCCCCTTTTCGCGCTGACGGTGCAGGCCCAACCAGAATGTATAATTGTCGCGTATGGACTTGCATAAGGAGACCACGAAGTCGTTGATGTCAGCGTCTCGGGGCATGGCGAGGGTGCCGCCGTCTTCACGACAGGCCGCGGCTGCATCGCTGAAAGTCTTACGTGTGTTGAAGGCCTTGTAGCAGATTCCGCGCCACATTTTGTAATCTCCGGCGCAAGATGCTGAAAAACAAAGATTTGCAGTAACTTTGGAAGTGGTGTTAACTATATACTGCAAGAGAAAAAAACGTACTTAGAGAGCGAGAAAGACCGAACAAGAGAGAGATACTATGCTGTGATGTCATTTGGCGTAAAATATCTTTAAAAATTGTCAGAGAAATGAAATGGATAAAGAATTACACATTAATCTTTCGGTACGTGCTGTAATGTGTGCCTCACCTGCATGTTCAGCCGGCCCGGCAGGGCTTGGGGACTGAGACATCCCAGTTGGACCGGGCGGTCCGACGGGTTCCTTCAGCCCTCGAGACCCAACTGGTCCGGGTGGCCCGTCCTTTCCCACAGCGCCAGCTGGCCCCACGGCTCCCTTTTCTCCGGGTAGCTCGGCAGACACAGGGCCAACTGGCCCCATGACTCCCTTTTCTCCGGGTGGCCCGACAGACACAGGGCCAACTGGCACCATGACTTCCTTTTCTCCTGGACATCCGGGTGGTCCTGAGGAAGTAAAACTACACTTACGGGCTATATTTTCAAAACATCACTAATCAAAAATCTTCAAAACATTCTGTCTTTTCAATTAAAGGCTTCTACGGTCATTCCAACTTGCCTGGCGACTTGCTCATCTCGTGAAGACACTGCTCTAAAGCGGCATGCAGGTTCCGCTCGTTGTCCAGGTCACGTTTCAATGCGTCAACGGTGATGGACAGTTCCGATATTTCCTAAAGACGGTTAAGGATGTAAGGCTTAAAAGTATCAACTACAGAAGTTTAATTACAATTTATTTAGTAAACAAAACTACTGTAATGAAAAGATAATGACACTTTGAACATTCAATACAGTGTTCACCTTCTTATTGATGAAGGTCAGAGGGGCGAGTCCGACAGCGACTAGACTCAGCAGCACAGCAATGCCGGTCGCCAAGTAGTAGCAGTGGGAGCGGTAGAAGCTGCCGAGAGCACGGAGGCCGCTTGCCCCACCCGGATACGTGCGGTCTGTTAGAGATAGTTGTTTATTTTTTTTTACTCCGCGTACCGTAGGTAAGGTACTGAGTGAGCATATTATGTTCGAAATGTTTCTTCTTTTTTTCCTTATTTCACCTGTCGCGATTTTTAAAGTTACTCCTCTAAATCGTTCCTCTACATAGTTTATGAATATTTAATGTTCAACTAAGATGTGTTAGATATTAACCCTACTCAGACGGGGGGGGGGGGGTTCTTTTGAGGCATGCGGCAGCTTTGATGTCCTATAACGCCAGAACGGCTTACGCTAGAGCCACTAAATTTGATGAGTTTTCCTAAAATATTATTGGCAACAATTTTACGAAGATTGACAAATTTCCAATTATTTCGTGTTGCCATGGCAACCGTTTGTTGACAGGCAGTTTTGCCCAAAATCACTATTTCGGGTTCTAACAATTTATTTTTCACATTTATCTGCTATATTACTGCTATTTTGTTACATAAATAAAATCTTATATTATTTAGCATATCTTTCATAATTATGTATACATAAATTATGCTAATTTGATGACGTCATTAGCCCAAAATCCAAGATGGCGGACTGTATGGCCAGATCAAGAAGAACAAGCTAATTATCCCTTAAAATTTGTAACTACCTGGTATTTTTTCATCAAAAACCATCTAAATGAATGAATTTAGTCTATTTCAATTGCCCTTTGTGATTATTTGCTGCAAAAAAAGGATTTATAAAAATTCAAGGTGGTGGATATAATATGGCGGAGCCCAATTCGTATCTTAGATGTGCATGATGTCATTTTTATGTTGCTATTGGCAACACAAGTCGTAATAAACATTATTATTTTGTTATCTGCACTTGTTGTTACATTTTTGTAGCATAACTTGAAGTTTTCTGAGAATACCCTTTTTTCATGGGTCCGGCCAATTTAGTAAAATTGATGACTTCATAATTGCAGGCACTTTAAGCCCCCCGACACCCCCCCCCCCCAGTCTGGATAGGGTTAAATTGGGGGGTGCAAACAATTTTATTTTTCATAGAGGGGTAAGTCCCTTTAGTTTAATTCAGTGTCGGAAGTAAAGTGTTTGTTCGATAATTTTATCATATACAGCCAGCCATGCGCATAATATGAATCTGTATTGAAAATACGACACAATTTCCGTTTGCGAAATAACGTATGAAACCCTAGCGTGCTGCATGAGTGCTGTAACCGATAAAAAAGGGTGATTACAGTACAGTACTAGTATGAAAGCACCGTAGTCATTCTTACACGGGATTTTTTTTCAAATTCTATTTTGGAACAGTCCATTTTTGCAAGGAGGAGGGCGGAGTGAAAATAGCTGAATTTGCTCCTAAGCAAATACCGTCCTTTCTAGCTGTTTGAATGTTATCCGTCCTTCACCGTGATCCTCCCGTCAGGTTATCGGAAATGATACAAGAAACGTATCTATCTACAATATAAAAAAAAAAAACGTTCTGATTGTAAACAGGAAAGAGTCCAATATGCAGAAGCAAAATACAAAGAAAAAAGCAACCTGCAGACGTGGCGTAACGTTTTACGGCCTCGGCTTCTTCGTACGTGTCTGTGGTCGTGTCTCGGTCTCCTTGGCACTTGTCAGCACCCTTTTCAAGAAGGACACGCCCGCGGGAACCACCCTGAAGTAAAGGAGGGGGTTTGGGCGGCACCCCGCTGGTTTGGCCGCTTTGGGGCCCAGAGGATTGGGTCGTGACAGGCTCTGCTTGCTCGTACATGTCTGCTGGACTGTGACAAAGAGTGCGCAGTCTACGACAGCTAACGTCTAAGATTCATGAATAGAGAAAAAGATACCGCGATTTGTCTGAGAGAAGACATGAAGTGCTTGCCCTTATATGGAAGGATCAGCGGGGTATGACGCAGGGAGAATGGTATTTTGTTTTTCTGCAAGTGGCAGACAAATCTTCGAGTACTACCCACGCATTGCAAACTTTTAAACCAATGACGACGCCGTGGGTCATATACGGCTTAGAATTGTCGTCGTAGAAGTGAATTTGAAACTAGTTATATAGAGAAGTGACGCTTATCTGAATGACGCTATAAGAGTGACGCTTGTATGATAGTTCCATCAGGTTGGTTCATCATTGTATGAAGAAAAAAAAAAACTCATATTAACCCTATTCAGACCGGGGGGGGGGGTTGAGGCCCGCGGCAACTTTGATGTCCTATAACGCCAGAACGGCTTACGCTAGAGCCACCAAATTTGATGAGTTTTCCTGAAATATTGTTGGCAACAGTTTTACGAAGTTTGACAAACTTTCCAAATTTTCTTGTTGCTATGGCAACCGTTTGTTGACAGCCAGTTTTGCCAAAAATCACTCTTTTGGGTTCTAACAATAAGTTTTCAACATTTATTTACTATATTACTGCTATTTAGTTACATGAATAAAATGTTATATTATTTAGCATATCTTTCATATTTATATATGCATAAATTATGCTAATCTGATGACGTCATCAGCCCAAAATCCAAGATGGCGGACCGTATGGCCAGATCAAGAATAACAAGCTAATTATCCCTTAAAATTTGTAACTACCTGGTATTTTTTCATAAAAAAACATCTAAATGAATGAATTTAGTCTATTTCCATTGCCTTTAGTCATTATTTGTTGCAAAAGAAGTATTTTAAAGAATTCAAGGTGGTGGATACAATATGGCGGAGCCCAACTCGTATCTTAGATGTGCATGACGTCATTTTATGACGTCGTTTTGACGTCATTGATGTTGCTATTGGCAATGCAAGTTGTGATAAACATTATTATTCTGTTATCTGCACTTGTTGTTACATTTTTGTGGCATAACTTGAAGTTTTATGAGAATACCCATTTTTCATGGGTCCGGCCAATATTACCAAATTGATGACGTCACAATTACGTCATCTTACGTCAACGTAACGTCAAACGTCAAATTCTTCTCAGCTATTATGTATTATGTCGACATCATGTCCTGAAAATTTGGTGGCCCTACGGCACGTCGTGTTAGAGTATTAGGACTTAGAAGTGGAGGGCCTCAAAAATCCCCCCCCCCCCCCGTCCAGGGCTAGGGATGACCAAAAAAGCCCGGTCTCAATAGGGTTAAATAGCCATTGCTTAACACGACTGTTACCTAAACGTCCGTATGATTAAAGCAATGTTTTTTTAAGAAGAGTCTCTTTATTCATAGGTTATACCTCCCTCCTAGAAGCCTATAATGTCCCCCGGCTGCTGACCAGCATCGGTCAGCAGCTGTCCACGGTGCTGATACTCGACAGGTAGGCAGGGATGAGGATAGATATGAGTCGGGAAAATATGAGACTTGCTGGTTTACTCGAATTGTCAACATATGATTTTAGATAATATTTAAAGTTGGGACATAGATATTTTGTCTAGATCAGGTATTAATAATTTGTATGGGATGGGTGTTGTTTTAGTTGCATTGCTTGTATTGGAATAGAAATGAGAAATTCCAACATAATTGATTGGGAAAAACCATACACACCATATGTTTTATACTTCCTTCTGTGTACAGCAAAATACATGTATTTGGATAGGAAAGGATCTTAGATGCATTAAAACTGTTCGGATTGAGAGTATCTCTGGCGTATTCGACATGTTTGTATGTTTATTGCTCAGCATGGTCAGTGATTGTGCACCAAGATACGGCATTTTGCCATCACCATCTGCTGTGTACTGCATCTACAGCCGACTGATGTCGTAGCTAACAATCGGATAACCCTGTAATATTTTCATGTGGAACTATTTTGTTTGTTTGTTTGAACCTTTATTCATTCAAGGGAAGCTCAAATCGGCCAGCAGGCCGCTTTTCATTGAGGTCATGAGGGTGGATAAATATGATACAGATATAGATTATATTGAGTACTAATAAATCCATCAACCTATATCACTACACATACATGGTACAAAATATATAGTGGTGCAAGAAGCTCAGTGTTCATAGTCCGTGTCCGTTCGTTTTGGTCAATTTCTTTTACTTCAAGAGTCTCTTAAAGCTGGTCAGATTTAGAGCCGTACGTACCTAGGTTGTTCCAGACACTGGGTACACGGTAGGCTATTGATTGCACGAGAAGATTGCACGAGAATATTGAAGATTAAGTATAAGTCAAAGATATACCGCATATTCATCTGAGCTCGATCTATACAGCGCATTGTACTATTGGCAGGCATTTATGTTAAATGTATTATATCTTATAACATACAAAAACATACAGGTCATACAATTGATTTGTTCAAGTGTGCAATAACTAATGTTTTTCCACAGTTTTTTGTATGTTTCGGACGTGTGCGTCTGTTTGTCCTGCGTGATGCGGCCAGTGTCTTAGTGCATGCAGCAGAGCGCCCCTTGCGGTTAGTAAATAAGTGCAGTTATAGATGCCATAAAAATTGATTCTTTGGGGATATCTTTTAAAATATTTTACTAAAAATTTGCTCTTGCAAAAGAAAGTAAAACATCTCCAAACGGACTGTTTCTTTATTGGATTTTCACCCATAAAAGTTGCCTATTTATACAGAAAAACAGGCGGGTATGAGGCTTTTACCTTCGACGTCACAGGGTATTGACCTGTAGCGTCAACAAAACAGACAAAAGACAAAGAACAAAGCAGCCCGAGTCCCGGTCGACGTAAGGCAAAATCCACCATAGGAAGCAGGTAAGGCTTTGTTAGTAACAATCAGTATCAAGAGTATTTAGATACATATTCTAAGAGTTTCTGGGGAAAAAGATCATAGTAAGATGCGAAAATTGTGGCAATATGAAGAGGGAGGGTTGAAGCCAAATGTATTCGCCAGTTCTCACCACCTACATGCATGCAACATGCTGGTTGTGAAGGGCTTATATGATACTGACAAATAACAACGCAACATTACGTTTAAATGTGGAAAATCAATGAGATTAGGTTAACACTTGAGATCAGAGAATGAGCTATTTTGAGTAGTGGCTACCAGACTGACTGCGCTGGCTGTTATAGAGAGAACAATTTACGAGGGGAGTATTGCTACCTGAGGCGTTGGCCAGCCGCGCACGGGGAACATTAACCTTAGCATGGAAAGAGTCCCCCGGTTAATTTCCCGATTTTTTTGCTAAATTCTACGACCCTCGTAGAAACGCCTGATGGAGGCTATATTTTAGGGGAAAGGGGAGTGCATTCATTGATTCAAGGAAAGATTCTGAGCGAGTGTCTAGCAAATGTCTAACAATTTGAAAAAACCTACTTTTCATTTAAATCGAGAGGCATGTCAGGATTATTTTAGGTTAATCTTGATGAACAAAGGAAGTCCGGTTCTATTTCGTTTGCAAGTATCTGGTTATGTGAAAAGCCATAACGCCAGGGCTACCCAACTAGCCGGAGGCTATCATTATGGGCGGGGCTGTTAACTGCACAATATGCAATTAATAATTTATAAACGGCTACAATGCACAGAAAGATACAGAGAGAGAGATACCTTGAGAGATACATGCATCTGCATAGTGGGTTGTACAAATGGTCCTCAGACAACCGAGCACCTTGGACAACTCGGCACCATACTTACTCAGCACTTAATATGTGTTTTCTTCGTACTAGGTAATACAAATAACGCAAATAATAACTTAAGATATTATCTGTGATAAAAGCAATGTTACAAGGCTATCCATATAAAAGTTGTTTGGCATTATCACTGTATTAATCATTTATTGGTTTGGCTGTTCAATACGTGCAGCCAAGGATACTCAACTAGCTTGTGGCTATTACAAAGAGCCAGCCTTCCAATAATTACTGGCATGGCCTTGGCAAATAAAAAGGATCACTGCATAGCCACTACACACATTGAAGTAGGTCTTAATGTGTAGAGAAAAGATTCTATGGCTTAATCAAGTTGGAACTCGAAATGCTCTATTGTCGGCGTCAGGTTTGAATTTTCCTTATATTTTCTTTTCGTCTTTAGGTTGGACATGGCAACCGTGGAACCTCGGTCACCCAACGAAAATAGTCTAAACTGTTATGCCGGTGTGACAGCGATCTCGCCCCCCCCCCCAGCGATCCCCCCCCCGGGGGGGGGCGAGATCACTAGCGTTTTCGCCCCCCTTTAGCGTTTTCGCCCCCCCCCCCCCCCCAAGAGCAGCTGGTTACTACATATTACAGGTGTGCTACCTGGTACTATACTGCACCTGGGGAGTAACGTATATGGTGTGTTACCTGTCACCTATATGACACCTTATTACCGTACCGTAAGATGTCATACCTCGAAAGTCGATACTACATTGTTCGGTGCAAACATGACATTGAAATGAAAAAGACAATTTTTGCAGCTGAGGTGGCATAAAAACAGTGCTACTGCGAACGTATAAATCAACACCGTCTATGGTACGGAATACGTCAGCTATATGTTTTCAATTTGTCACAGTGTTTTCTTTCTTGTGCTGCAAACATTTCCAAAGCACTAACAAAAACACACGTGAATAATAGTTTCTCATTATAAACACTATCTACGCGCAAGTTGATATAGCTGTTGCTAAATGCTACACAAACACTGGTAAAGTACCAGTCTTAAGAAACACGGGTAAATGCATCAGTTCCTAAATACTAGAAAAAAAACAGTCATGTTGGAGGTGAAGATATCCCTTGGCCAGGTGCATATACCAAAATGTGCGTTATTCTAGTTAATACCTAATATTGGCATAATTAATAAAGACATTACATAGTTCTTTTGTGGTCACTTCATGGTAGAGACTTCATATTGGAGATATATAGGTTGCTTGAGGACAGGTGAATACAATGAAATACATCTTATGTCAAGACTCAGGTATATGCAATAATTGGAATACAAGGGACCCAACCCTCCTTGTCTGAAACAAGTTCAACTATCTTTATTACCATGCAATTACGTTAATATTGATACTATG
The DNA here is from genome assembly GCA_019207045.1 of Branchiostoma floridae x Branchiostoma belcheri. Lineage (NCBI taxonomy): Eukaryota > Metazoa > Chordata > Leptocardii > Amphioxiformes > Branchiostomatidae > Branchiostoma > Branchiostoma floridae x Branchiostoma belcheri. The sequence continues at coordinate 23,676,730 of CM033027.1, forward strand.
AATGGAGTTATGTATCAAACTAGTGTACTTATATCATTCTGAAACTGCATTTTGTGATTTATACCAATCAACTTCTAAAATGTCATGTAAACCCGTTTTTTTGGGGGGGGGGCGAAATCGCTAAAGGGGGGCGAGGTAGGGGGGGCGAGATCACTAGCCGGGGAGGGCGAGATCGCTAGTGATTTCGCCCCCCGGGGGGGGGCGAGAACGCTGCCACACCTGTTCTATTACGGACTTATTACGGACTAGGTTACAACTCGGCATCTGGGATAACTCGGCACATAGTTTAAGACAAGTCGGCACCATTCTTACTCAGCACTTAATATGATCTAATATGGGAACTCTACGTAGAAGTTTATACAAATAACGTAAAGCTATTACAAAGAGCCAGCCCTGCTGGGCAAAAGAATACAAATGATCACTATATACACGATATACACATTAAAGTAGGTCGTAATTTGTGGAGTTGAAATTCGATGTAATGTGTAGAGGAAAAATCCTATGATTAAGTTGGAACTAGAAATGTTCTATTTTCAGTGTCAAGTTTTAATTTTTGCCTGTTTTCTGTTTGTCTTTAGGTTGGACATGGCAACCATAAAACGTCAGGCTCCCAACGAAATCAATGACGGGTATCCCACCGGGGTTTCTCATGTTGCCTCTGACAGCAAAAGAAACGACGCAGAAGACGTAATGGCAGCAAAGAAAGTCAGCTTAAACAACGTTGGTGAGAAACCCTACATATGTGGATTCTGTGGTTACGTGACAGGTATGAAGTCTAGATTGTCTCAACACATGAGCACCCATACAGGTGAAAGACCCTACAAATGTGACCGATGTGACTATTCTGCAGCACAGAAAGGACATTTGAACATTCATATAGCATTAAGACACACTGGTGAGAAACCCTACATGTGTGGGGAGTGTGGGTACAGGACGGCTCATAAATCTAACTTGTCCAAACATATGACAAACCACACAGGTGAAAGACCCTACAAATGTGACCGATGTGACTATTCTGCAGCACAAAAACTAACTTTGGACAACCGTATAGCAGCAAGACACACAGGCGACAAACCCTTCATGTGTGGGGAGTGTGGATACAGGACTGCTCGGAAATCTAGCCTATCTGGACATTTGAGAACGCATACAGGAGAAAAACCCTACAAGTGTGATCAGTGTGGCTATTCTGCAGCTACTAAATCCGCTTTGAAGAACCACCTAGTAATTCATACAGGTGCGAAACCATACATATGTGGGGATTGTGGGTACAGAGCAGGTCAAAGGTGTGGTTTGTCCTACCATATGAGAAGCCATACCGGAGAAAAACCATACAAGTGTGACCAATGCGACTATTCTGCTGCATGGAAATCCAACTTGGATCGTCATCTAGCAAAACACACCGTTGCGAAAGCCTACAAAGGAGAAAAGTTTCAAAAACCCTACAAGGGTGAGCAATCTAACCAGTCATCTAGTAAAACACAGCAGTGATAAACCTTACATGTGTGGGGAGTGTGGGTACAGGCCAGCTCGAATGTTTACCTTTAACTTTACCACTGCGCTAGTGCGAACATGTTGAAGAAAGGCCTGTTTTAACAGGTATACAAATGTTTGGCATGGATTGAACAGGTCCGTTCATCTCAACATCACAACATCACAACGGCGACTACACTGGCCAGAAGGCATTTTGCGACTGCAAGTCGCAAAATGCAAAAAGATAGAAGAAAATGTAATCCTGAAAACATCATACATTATACAGATAAGATAGACCCTCATACCCTCACATGTAAGCAAATATATGATATCCTGATACAGAAACAATTTGTATCACCAGGTCAAGATAACAACATTATACAAAAAATAGGAAGTGGTAACATTGAAAATGCATAATATACCAATGCCTTTGTTGTAACAAAAGACACAAAATACAATGTTTTCAGTATAAGATTCTACACCGGTATCTTGCGACAAAAAACTGGCTACAAAAAGTTAACATCAAACAAAGCAACAAATGTAATAACTGTAATGAAGAACACACTATTGAGCATCTTTTTGTATATTGTCATGAAGTTGTACTTTTCTGGAAACACTTTTGTACATGGTGGAAAATCAAAACACAGCAAGATCTGAACATAGATGATAACTTGATTATATATGAAATATCTGAAACATATAGAGACAACAAGCTTTTACATTGTATCCTTATTGCCAAATATGTAATTTACACCTGTTTTTTGAAAGATTTGAAACCAAACTTGAAATACTTTAAAGCTAAAATTGCCAATATGCCAATGATAGATATCCCTTAGATACACCTGTTAAGTCAATCACAGACCAATGATCAACGCTTGTTATCCCTCTCTCTCTCTCACCCAGTCCTGTTATACCACATGTTAATGTTTTTATTGTGCTCCAATGATTTATATGTATGAGCTATTGTGTATTATGCTAAAATATTGAATAAAGTTTGAAAAAAAATACGTAATTTCTTATACAAAATCTAATGATACTGTAAATGCAGAAATTTTCGCGGTGGATTAATGTTCGCGGTTTTCGCGGCGACCACTTTACCGCGAACTTAAATCCACCGCGAACATTTTTCTATTAAGGTATTAGACTGCAGTCGATGGTGTTACCGCGAAATTAAATCCACCGCAAAAAAAATTTTTCCCGCTACCGCGAAATTAAATCCCCGCGAACTTAAATGCATTTACAGTATCCCATACATCATTGTTCTATGCTATAAAGTTGGAGAAATTCTTTCCAGAAACACTGCTCGTGGACGCAGGAAGGCACGCACTACCACCCGGCCCCATTAATAGTTTTGTATTGTTTTATGTAGCCGTGGATTCTCAAAAATATGATGTTAAGCTTACTGATTCGTCCGTTAGGAACTTTGTGAATGTTAAGTAATCATTGTACGTACTTAATAACTTATGTACTGCATGCGTAGGTGGAACGTTGGAATTGTATACGTAGTGTATCATGTAGGCCATGGGAGAAAATAAATTTCTGTGGTTGATGCTTAAAACTGTGCTTGTCGATTCTTGCAAATCATAGATTTAAATTAATCTAGACCAGCCTTTATTTTTACTCCTAGGGCCGGGGGTGGGGGCTCTTTTGACGCCCCCCCCCCCCCCTTCGTAATTTCAAAATGGTTTAAGTTAAGATCACCAAATTTGGAGGGGATAATGTACTCATAAAGTTTTATATTTCCTGTAATTACGGTATCGTTATGACGTAATGTGACGTAATAATGACGTCATAATGTCATATTTGGGCTAAAATTGTCTAAATATGAAAGTTCTGCTATACCTAAAGGTATTAAACAAAACGATGACTATAAAGGTTCACTTATTGCTGTCAAAGTGTGCCAAGTCTTTTGTTGCCAATGACGACGACACTGACGCCTATATGACGTCATCAAATGACCGCATTTGTCCGCCATCTTGGATCGACAATCTTGAATTTTCCAAATTACTTTTTTTTTTCATATAACCTCAAAACCAAATACAAATGGGCTAAAAGATACAAGTGATTGCATATTGTAAGAAAAAAATACATTTTGACGGAATTACATAATAAAATAAATAAAAATAACATGTGATTTTGACCATTTCCGTCAGATTAGCATAAATTATGAATAATTAACTAGAAATGTAAATTCAAATTACACAGGAGGTTAATGATATAGATAAACAGGTGTGGTCTAGCAATAAAACCACGAAATCCTAAAATTAAAACTGAAATGAGTAAATTTGGTAAAATATGCCTGTCAGGAACCTGTTGCCATTGCAACACAAAAATTTTTTACAAAATCTGAATTTTTTTTCAGAATTGTTGACAACAATATTTTAGGAAAAGTCACCAAGTTTCATAGTCCTAGCACACTTCGTTCGGTAGTTATATGACGTCAAAGTTGGCGCAGGCACTTTTAGACACCTCCCCCCGTGTAGCGGCCATGACTTTGTGATTTTATGAATGTGATAGATATAGCCCTTTCGGGAATCATTTTGTTAAGAGATTGCTTGTTTTTTTTTTTTACAAAGAATAGGTAGTTACAGGTGGACGACACATTCTGCTTGTGCGGCAAAGTAGCATCATTAAAAAAGCAATAGGTAGTCAGGTTTTCTTGTTGTGCGACAACGTGATTGAAGACGTTTTACACAGTCAGGTTAATTTCGAATCGTGTCGCTACTTTAGAGTCGGCGCACTCGGTTTCCAGTGCTGACAGGAGGGCTTGCAGTGCTGAAGCTGCCTCAGCACTGGATTTCCAGTGCTGACGACGGCTCAGCACTGGATTTCCAGTGCTGACGACCACTTCAGCACTGGTGTTCCAGTGCTGACAGAAGAGACCGTTTCATTTGTATATTTGCCCCCGTGTACACTAAACACACCCAGTAACTTTCTAGCGAGGACATACAGGTCAACGACAATTAATACGGTGTGAATAGCCCGAATGAGTGGCGGGCCATTCTCACCCTGTCTATCATGTAAATGTCATAAACACACACCAAGCAGGCACTGTGCGGGGGTTCACACAAACAGTTCATCTATATACTAGTAACCTCCCTGTTCTATTTATAACGGTTAAAAAAGTTTACTTGATGACCAAAAGGTGAAGAGACTAGAGAGATCTTACGACCTGATATTTTTGAAATGATGGACCTGCAACAAGTTTTGTGTCGTATTATCACGCGCTCCGTCACTTCAGTTGTATTAGCACACCTAGACACACAGTAATGTATGTTGGCGTAGTGGATTAACGAGTAGACATTTTAAACTTATGTTCTCGGGTTCGAATCCAAGTTGGTGTACTTCTTTTTTTCGATAATGTATATTTCACTATTTATCACTTATACGGCCGTTCATATTGAAATTTTGCTTTTATAAGGGTTTGCTTCTTGTGTTCATTTCATAATAACATTCCTGATACTATCTATTTGCGCTATCACAGTGTGTATTCATTGAAATATATTGAAGTGATACTGGTAGTTTATTGTCGAAACATTACAGATCTGGCGGTGTAGTTTACAAACATGTTTTCGCAACTCGTCTGTAGAAGGAAACAAATGGAAGAGAGACCTGGCAGACAATCCTAGTTAAATGGGCACAATATACAGTCTTCATACATACCTTGTAATGTTATTTGTATTTCGAAGATTGAACGTAAAATAAACATGGTTCGCAGTTCTAACGCGGTTCTAACTCAGTACAAGGTAAAATGCGACTTTACTGCATTATGAAATATAACGTTCGACTCCAAATAACTAGCAAACTATTAAAAGAAAGCTCGAAAGCTCGACGAAAATCGTCAATCAACAGACAATAGGTGTGAACTATTTATCCCTGTCCCTGCCGTGCCACTAGATCAGTACGTGGTAATTGGGTACTTTGCATGTGAAGGAATCGTGTCCTCGCTAGAAATCTACTGGTTGTGTTTAGTAACGAGCCCCCCCCCCCCCCCCCCCGGTCTAGATAGGGTTAAGCCCTGGACGATTCAAAATATATCAGACGAAGACAGTTGTTCATCTTCATGGTTATTTGTGTATTTTTGTGTATTATGATATTAGATTTCATCGCGTTTTCTTTTGATGTAGATAAACGCTATATGTATAACGTTACCTGTATCTTGATCGAGATAACCCCGTACAACACCCTTTTCTAGTCTAACGTAGACCCTTTGTGTGATTGACGTATGTGAAATTCAGCTCACGTAAGGCGGTCAATGACCCGTCGTCACCCCGACGACTAATCAGCGACCCAAAACATCCCCGGCACTCGTGGTACAGTTGCGAACGACAAAATGGCTCTTTATTTGTCATATATTTTGTGAATGTTTCTGACTGCAATTTGGTAAGCCTGTCATGAAACAGATTTAAACATATGTTTATTTGATTTCATTGCTTCATTTGAATCTTTTCTGGCCCGATATTTCTGTTTATTTCATGCTCGCGTCTTTTTTTAATACTATCTATATAATCAAATCTGTATGACCCAAGCAAACTCATACATTATTTCGCTCACATAGACACACATACATGCATATTTTTCCTAAATGCAAAACACCAAACTTGTTAGACATATCATGGTGCTCAACACTATCTACATGCAAATATAAATTTTTCTAACACGGCATCTGTAAAAAAAAACACAACACGTATTCTCATGTATCAAAAACGTCGCCTAGTATTGTTTACTTGAATTGCATTTTATTAGAACTGTTAAACTCTATGAAAAATATTGATAATGAATAACAGTGCATCCGTCACAGACACACACAAACACGCATGTTCAAGATGCTGAACAACATTTTTTTGTGTAGAACATATTTTCTAATCTATGATAAGACGAAAGAGAAACCGGTAAAGAAAAGGGAGGCCAGTAAACTGACGTGGTCGCCATAATTTGCATTAATAGACATCCGTGACGGGAACGGGGACGTACGGAAATTAAAATAGTACTTACATCGGTCAAACATGATGAACCGTTCATCTATCGATATTGTTGATTAGTACGTAAACGTATACAGCATAATTTTGTCAACAATGTGATTCCTGATCTTAAAAGCCGGTGGTTGCAGGTCGACTAAGAATTGCAAGGCGACGTTTTTTTAAAAACCGTTTTTCTGATTTAGCTTTTAAGTTATGACCTGTGAGTTACAAATAAAACGGTTTTAAATTTGCCAAATGTTCAAAAAACAAGCAAGCGACCTGCCCTCAGTGCTGAACACTGTATATAGATACATGCGCATTACAATTACAAAACCATGAAATGCATATTAGATACATATATTCATATACATGCATCTGTGGCCGGTGCTCCATCAACCCTCCCCCACCCATGTGCCAAATCTTAGTTATCTCCCATTATTGTGTATAATCCCTTAACTGTAACGTTTTGAATACCAACATGAATCTTAACCAACAGTACTGGGTTTACTTACACTCATTTTACCCGTGTACATCTTGGACATACAGACATACGTTGTCTTCTAATTACCTTTCATGTAGATCTTTACCAGCATCAGTGGGTCATGGGGTTGTTAGCACTCATGTATATATGAGTCTATACATCCTACACCATAACTCGTAAAACATTACATTTTCAAACATTTAGTAATAGAGGAGAATCCGGAATTTTACCAGGACCTTTAATTTACCGGAACTTTAGATTGGAATCTCAGATGAAATTGTTTTGGAAAATAGACTGACTCTTTTGACAAGTTACATTTCTATCTAGTCAGTTTCACACAAAGAAGCTGGCAGAAAAAAACATGGCCAATAGCAAGGATGCCAAAAAATAATGCAACATAGCTAACTCGAAAAAACACAGTTGAGAACATTGAGTCACTAACTCATAATGGACTCCATAAGAATTCCAATCTCCCCTAGGAGGATTCCGAATTCCGCTGGATTCCAATCTCCCCTGTGACATATACATAGATATATTCTACTAAGATACATTTAGTACCTGCATCTTGGAAAAAATTAAATGTTGCTATGAACAAAAGGTTGCAAATTTTTAAACCTAGTACCTGGTACTCGGCATCTACAGACGTTTCGTTAAAAAAAAGGTTTTACCTGTACGAGCTCTATTCTCAGTTTAATTTGACAATTTAGCTATTCTGTATCAATGCTTCCGACATATTTAGTGTTTCTTTGAAGTGTGCCTTCTAAGGTGTCTCTTTAATGTGCGTTTCAGTGCAGCAGAATAGTCACAATAGTCACACTTGTAGGGTCTTTCTCCTGTATGAGTTCTCATATGTATGGGTAAGTCAGACTTCTTAGCTGTCCTGTACCCACACTCGCTACACGTGTATGGTTTTTCACCAGTGTGCTGTCTTAAATGTTGCTCCAAATTAGCTTTCTGTGCAGCAGAATAATCACACTGGTCACACTTGTAGGGTTTTTGCCCTGTATGGGTTCTCATGTGTACTGATAAGTTAGACCTATATGCGGCCCTGTACCCACACTCCCCACACATGTAGGGTTTCTCACCTCTGTGTTTTGCTAGATGTGCGTCCAAAGTGGATTTCTGTGTTGTAGAATAGTCACACTGGTCACACTTGTAGGGTTTTTCTCCTGTATGAGTTTTCATATGTCGGGATAAGTGACACTTGTTAGCTGTGCTGTACCCACACTCCCTACAAATGTAGGGGTTCTCACCACCACTGTGTTTTGCTAAATGTTGGTTCAAATTAGATTTCTGTGCTGCAGAATAGTCACACTGATCACACTTGTAGGGCTTTTCCCCTGTATGTGTTCTGATATGTGCGTATAAGACGCGTCTACGACCCGTCCTGTACCCGCACTCTCCACATATATAAGGTTTGTCAGCGGTATGTTCAACCATAATGCCTATAGTCTCCTGTACCTGTGAGGTTAATTTATTTTGAGGTTGGGGAAATTTTATGTCACACGTTTCCTGCTGCAGGCCCATGTGTGTTGTCTGGGTCTCACCGCTGTCACTCTCCTTCCCAGGGTGTTCTTTACAGTCCATCCCATGCCCAGGATGAGCAGAACACAGTTCATTAGTAGAAAGTTCACAGCTGGACACTTCCATTTCTGCTCTAACACCGGATATTTCGTCGTTCGGAATGTCATTTTTCTCGTCCTGCTGCCGTCCTGTGTCTGTTGTCTGTTCCCAACTGTTGTAAGTCTCGTTCCGAGGATGCCCGGTTAGTTGAGTTGTGCCAAAGTAGTCGTAGGCCTCCTGGTCCTCACTGTACGTTTCCTGACACAGCACGTTCTCTTGTTTATCCTGTTGCCATCCAGTGTCTCCTGTCTCCTCTTTGATGTGCATTACGTTTACAGTATCTTCCCCATTAGGTTCTTGATTGGGCGGCAGACACGTGAACTCCGACATGTCTAAAATGGTGGTAAGAAAACACGGATAATAGTAATGATAATAATTTTTTTTTTTTTCAAATAAATCTTTTACAAACCTTTCACAAAATAAAAATGGGTAAAGAGTCGAAGTAGTGGACCCGTTTTATGTATTCGGTTGTTTTTTCTAGTCACAAAATCTTTAAGTGATACAACAGTATAGGCCAATGACCTATAGGTTCGATCTAGGAAATAAATATACGCCTGCGGCGGCATATACTGGTATTCCTTTCACATTACAATTTAGAGGCCGGACAACCATACCAATGTTCATGTTCTAAAACTCAGGTACGTGATATTTGACAGGATATTCCTGCCACGATTCCCGTTGTTAAGTATAGGCAGCATTGATACCTAAATTTTGCCCACTCACAGTTAAGTGGCCGACACAGTCCCGACGCAGTTCCACATGAACACAAACCAGGGTGACAATACGTACTATTTTCCGATACATTTCCAGTGAGTAGAAACGATGTTTTTCCGATACGGTTCCCCTGAATACCGATATCCCCGTGCACTGTGCAGTTGTTGATATCTGCACAGACTGTACAATGTTAATAGAAGAGTGGACAAGCAAATATACAAAGGAGCTAAGTGCTGAGGAGGTGCCTCGACCACGTTAATCAGCCTCATTACTCAACACAATGGGTACCTACTGGCGGCAAATACACCCGATCTTACTAATATTATTACTATTATTATCATAACTGCCGCCAATTTACCAGTAGTTGAAATGCCCCCCTCCCGATCAACTATACCTATAGAAAACACACTTCTAATTCTAAGTTACCGCTGAGAAAGAACAAACCAGGAATCATAAGCGACAACTACGGGCCTTACCTGTAGGTCTTTGGTTGGTAGCGGTTTTGCACGGTTTCTAGAATTCCCTAAAAATCCCGTCAAATCGGAGATGACATCGAAGACGCAAAACAAAATGGCGGATGTCTGGAGGTGGCAAAGGTGAGAGGTTACAAACCTGATATATACCCGATGCTGGGTCAAATCAAAGATCGCGGCATAACACTTTACTCTCGTGGTTTAAACCGTAGTAAAATTACGCTCTACCTCGACTTCTACTTTTCAGATTGTGTCATGCTTTGTTTTCCCAAATCCGATATGAAGGATGATATGCGCAGGATATCATTGCTCAATTTGAATTTAGAATTAATGAAAATGCCGGAGGAAAATGACGTTATTTACCTAGGATTTATATAAATGTGCTGTATTTATAATATTGCTTAGTGTACACCTATTGTATTTTGAGAAATTGTCTGAAATTCCTAACATATCGGTCGAATTCAATGTTCTTGTCCACCCCTGGGTCGCGGTTAAAAGTAGCAGAAAACAGTTTTTCGCCCAAAAGTGAGGAATTTCAGGGTAGAGTTTACAAGATATGTGAAAATGAGTTTAAGTTCGTCTGCTCGTTCTCCTATTAAAAAAAAAAACTTTTATTTCAAGGCGTTATGCCACCTTAAAGGGTAGCAACTCTGAAGTGTAGGCGGAACGCGCTACACACTAAATTTGTATAACCAGGCATTAAATTGACCTTTCACCCAACAGTGTCAGTCACCTTTCACCCCTTACAGCTCCAGATAGACGCTTGCAGGAGGCCTAGGATTGTGCGCATGAAATAATCATCACTTGAAGCAGGTAAGAACGAGATATGCATACAACATGACTGCATTATTGTGAACTATATGGGGTAGAGGTTCTTTTCATGGTATGTGGGCAACGTCATGCAGAATTGTAAGTATTTTCGGGGTGACGAAAATGGGTGTGGGGAGGGGGGCATCTTTACCTTCACAGGAACAAAGGAAATTCAAAGCATAATTGTTTTGCCCCGTTTCATCTGCCCCTACTTCCTCTTTATCTACTCCAAACAAATAATGAACTGGCCAGTCGCTGTCACCATGGTTACTGGGGTCGTGGCAGACACTCTGTGGTGGTCGGTTACATGTGGCAAGTATCAGGACAAAGGTCACTGGGCTAGATTATGTTTGTGTAAGACTAAGCGGGTCTCGCTTAAAACGGCTAGTCTACCCGATCAGGTGACCGATAAATCTACTCAAGATGCCACTGGGGTCATTTAGTTCTTTGGGAGAGTCTACTGTAAAATGGGTAGAACTTTTATGACGGGTGATTTGCTGTGACGTGTGAGCTGTTGGCAATCACAAAGGACTTGGGGCTAAAATGACAGAGCTGTAAATTTTGTGACGGTAGAAAAAAAAAAAACTTCGTACGGTATCATCTTTATAACTTCCTGTTACTGTATAGTGAACATGGCTAGTATATCAGAAACATATATATTTTGTAATTGCAAAACACAAGAAACAGAAAAAGAAAACAACACATATTCGTAAATAGTTTTTTAAAGACCATGCAGCTGTGTCCTGGGCAAAGCACTAAGGAAGTACTCCCTACTGTGACCATCCCAGCAGCTAGAGTGGTGAATTGACCCCTATAAATACATAAACTAATAAACATCCCAGACTGTCTACACGCTGGAAACAAAGGCAGGTCCTAATAACAGCGACTTACAAATATTGGGAAACCAACCTTGTGTTCAAATTGAAACTTTCAACTCTGCTTTGCCAACTTTTTATCGAAGTGTCTTTTTGTATCTACAACATATAATTGCAACTTGAAAATCTTCCTTATAACTGAATTAGCTCTGATATTTATGTGTCTAATATGGCTAATAATGTGGTGTCTATTTGTAAGTGTACCAACAGGGGCTATGTAGACTGTACAATTGTAACTGTCAGTTATGTCTCAGAGTACCAGAGTAAGACAAGCCAGCATTTTCATTGCTTTATTTTCTGGGTTAGGTAAAGCTTTATGTATAATCATACTTCAATACCTTATGTAGTATGCTAATATCAAAATTGAATTGAAAATAAACTTGTGTTGGTCAGCAGTCTCAGCCAGCCTTCCCGATGTGAACTCCACCACAGTTAACAGAATACTGAGCTCTAGTAGTTTACGTTAGCCGAATTTATTGGGTGGTTTTATAGTACGGGGTTGGTCTTTAACCCTATTCAGACCGGGGGGGGGGGGGGGGGGCTTTTGAGGCCTGCGCTAACTTCGATGTCCTATAACGCCAGAACGGCTTATGCTAGAGACACCAAATTTTATGAGTTTTCCTGAAATATTGTTGACAACAATTTTAGGAAGTTTGACAAATTTTCCATTTTTTCTTGTTGCCATGGCAACCGTTTGTTGACAGGCAGTTTTGCCAAAAATCACTATTTTTGGTTCTAACAATGTATTTTTCACATTTATTTGCTATATTGCTGCGACTTTATTACATAAATAAAATCTTTTATTATTAAGCAGATCTTTCATAATTATATATGCATAAATTATGCTAATTTGATGACGTCATCAGCCCCAAATCCAAGATGGCGGACCGAATGGCCAGATCAAGAATAACACGCTAATTATCCCTTAAAATTTGTAACTACCTGGTATTTTTTCATCAAAAACCATCTAAATGAATGAATTTAGTCTATTTCCATTGCCCTTTGTGATTATTTGTTGCAAAAAAAAGGATTTTTAAAAATTCAAGGTAGTGGATATAATATGGCGGAGCCCAACTCGTATTTTAGATGTGCATGACGTCATTTTATGACGTCATATTGACGTCATTGATGTTGCTATTGGAAACACAAGTCGTAATAAACATTATTATTCTGTTATCTGCACTTGTTGTTACATTTTTGTAGCATAACTTGAAGTTTTCTGAGAATACCCTTTTTTCATGGGTCCGGCCAATATAATAAAATTGATGACGTCATAATTACGTCATCGTAACGTCAAACGTCAAATACTTGTCAGATATTATGTCGATATCATGTCCTAAAAATTTGGTGGCCCTACGGCACGTCGTTTAAGAGTTATAGGACTTAGAAGTGGAGGGCCTCAAAAGCCCCCCCCCCCCCCCCCCCCCCCCGGTCCAGGGATGACCAAAAAAGCCCGGTCTGAATAGGGTTAAAGGTTAGATCATGTTAAAGACCAGGTTTGTACTGATTCTCTAAAAACACCCCATTTATTCAGATAACGTAAACCACCAGAGCTGAGTGACATGCTAGTGTATATGGTTGTTCCGAAAGAGTCCAATTTTTTATGGGGGGGGGATCCATTTTAGAGTGGGATGATGTTGTTTTTGTTGAACAGCTCACATTTTTGCATAGGGATGAAGATGGATTGAAATCTGATGCCTTTGCTCCCGATCAAATGTCGGCCTTTTTTATCACTTCATGTCACTGTAAAGTATATTAAAAACATATCTATAGGGCAATATATGCTTTGTGATCGAAAAGAAAAACAAAAACTAAAGAACTCATAACCGTAAATACCTTGTTCAGCTTGACCATGAAAAGTAAACATTATTTGTTTGCTTGCTAGAATCTAGTTTGAATCGGTGTATCTCGTCTTTTCTAATACATTTTTTTCTATTCTATAAGGTTCGACATGGGAGAGGAAGGTTGTGGGTCTCCTACTACTGTTCCTCAGAACTTCTGTAATGAGTCTCCTACCGGACTATTATGTGGCATGGATGCGAGGAAAACCAAAGACCAGCCAATAGCGAGCAAAAAAAGTTTGGTCAGTCAACCGAAAGCAAACACTGGAGATAAGCCCTACATGTGTGGGGAGTGTGGGTACAAAACAGCATGGAGGTCTAACTTATCCCAACATAGGAGAACACACACAGGTGAAAAACCCTACAAGTGTGACCAGTGTGACTATTCTGCTGCACAAAAATCCAGCTTGGCCATTCATCTAGCAAAGCACACTGGAGATATGCCGTACATGTGTGGGGAATGTGGGTACAGGACAGCTCAAAAGTTTATCCTATCCCGACATATGAAAACCCATACAGGTGAAAGGCCATACAAGTGTAACCAGTGTGACTATTCTGCTACTTGTAAGTCCAACTTGGACAGACATCTAGCCAAACACAGTGGTGACAAACCCTACATGTGTGAGGAGTGCGGCTTCAGGGCAGCTCAAAAGTCAGATTTATCCACACATGTAAGGACTCACACGGGTGAAAAACCCTACAAGTGTGACCAGTGTGACTATTCCGCTGCAGTGAAGTCCACTTTGGACAGGCATCAAGCAAAGCACACTGGGGAGAAGCCCTACATGTGTGGGGAGTGTGGGTACAGGTCAGCTCGGAAGTTTGATTTATCCCTAAACATGATAACCCATAACGGTGAAAAACCCTACAAGTGTGACAAGTGTGACTATTCTGCAGCAAGGAAATGCCATTTGGACCAACATCTGGCAAAGCACAATGGAGAGAAACCATATATGTGTGGGGAGTGTGGATACAGGACAGCTCAAAAGTATAGGTTATCCCGACACATAAGAACACACACAGGGCAAAAACCCTACAAATGTGACCAGTGTGACTATTCTGCCGCAGAAAAAGCCAATTTTGACCGTCATTTAGCAAACCACACCGGTGAAAAACCTTACATGTGTGGGGATTGTGGGTACAGAACAACTCGGAAGCCTGACTTAGCGAAACATATGAGAACTCATACCGGTGAAAAACCCTACAAGTGTGACCAGTGTGACTATTCTGCATTACAGAAAAGTGATTTATACAAGCATTTAGTAAAACATACTGGTGATAAGCCCTACATGTGTGGCGAGTGTGGGTACAGATCAGCTCTGAAATCTACCTTATCCAAACATATGAGAACTCATACCGGTGAGAAACCCTACAAGTGTGACCAGTGTGACTATTCTGCTGCACAGACGTCCGCGCTCAACCAACATCTAGCCATACACACTGGTAATAAGCCCTACATGTGTGGGGAGTGTGGGTACAGGACAGTTAAAAAGTGTCATTTATCAGAACATATGAGAACTCACACTGGTGAAAAACCCTACAAGTGTGACCATTGTGACTATTCTGCTGCAGTGAAATCCAGTTTGGACAGGCATCTAGCACAGCATACTGGTGTAAAGCCGTACATGTGTTGGGAGTGTGGGTACAGGACAGCTCACCAGTCTAACTTAGTGAAACATATGAGGACTCATACCGGTAGATAAGCCTGAAAATTAGAGAATAAGCTTTCCGACAGGTTTGAGAGTGTATGTTCGGTATGACTTGGGTTACGATGTGATGTCACCTATTTTCAAAGTTCTATATCCTTTTCTTCTTTCTATTGAGGCAACCGCTTTCAGCATTTTAAACATTCTGTAACCTTTAGTTATGTGTAGTTTGCTGAGAAAGGCGGTTTTGCCGACAGACGCGTGAGTCAGATTTGAGTCTTGAAGATTACCAGATGGAAGATAAGGCGACCTCCGCCGGAAAGTCGTTCCAGCCTTTGATAATAAGTGGGGAAATGATCTCTGTCGACACAGTGTATTACTTTTAATGGGTTGGGATGTGGTCGAGTGCATATGAGCTTCTGTGACATAAATGTAGTTTCGGTGACTCGTTGCTGATAAGTAACAACATAACTGCTCAGTGAAAATGGAAAAAAAATCTAGTATAATAGCGAATTCCGTTATATTGTCTCTTATGTGGCTGGGTTTTAATATTGTGTCATAGGAGTAGTCTAGTGTGTTCTGTTGTAGTAGTCTGTACACACTGCAGCTGCTGCAGTTAGGTCTTACTTTAAATCTCACCAATTTATCCTGTCATCGCAAACTTTCTTGGCTCCCGCAGTTTCATTTTTTTTACCGCAAAACAGAAAAAAAGGCAAAAATCTGACACTGGTTTCCAACCTGGTTATACTGGTCAATTTTATTTCATTGACAAAGAGTCCATTTCAAGTCATCACAGGGGTTCGTAGACAAATTTGTAAGAGTTTTAAATTGTTTTGAATAAGAGCAGGTCTAAGCCATAAAACGTTTAAAAAAAAATCAATATGGAAATTGGAATCTATCTAAATTCCTATGAACACGATGGTAAAATTTGGCCCCAAATTGTCCAGATTTCTATTTGGGTATTTAGAACATGAATCATGTTCCATCTGACGTGATCGAACAGAACGCTGACGTGATCAGTTTTGTAATATTTTGGGCAGAACAGTTGCCATGGCAACATGAAAAATTTGTCACACTTCGTAATTTTTATTGCTAACAATATTTTAGGAAAACTCACAAAATTTGGTAGCTCTATCATAAGTCGTTCTGGCGTCATAGGACATCAAAGTGGGCGCGGGCCTTACAGCCTAAACCGAACGTAGAGTATCGGATTACCGGGGCTCCCGCGCGGTCCCCGAGGAGGGCTGACGGTGACTGAAACATCTTCTACAAGATCGTGATAGTTAGAAAAGCAACCCCTCGCACGTGTTTCGTCGAGATTAAATGAAAACTCGGAGTGTGCACGTCAAATCTTACCGTGTACGTGTGCTGCACAGTTTTGTCTCAATGTTTTCTTAAATGTGCCTAGTAGGTTGATTTAGAAAGGATTTTTGGTGGACAAAAAAACAAATACCATATCTGGATCGGTCCTAAATTTGATTTAAAATCCAAATCTTTTATATCATATGAGTAATGATTGTAATATTAAACTTTCTCTCTTAGGGATTTTTCAACTTGTACTTAGAACTATTTTTACAGCCAAGATAAGGTCGAAAAATCAATATTTTCACACTCAAAGACTCGTAATTCAAAATTGCCTCCATATTCCAAAAATCCCTAAGACACAAATCTGGAGATATTAGTTTTTACAAATCAATTCCTAAAAGAGTGGATTTGCACGCGTTTTGTAAGCGATTTAAATACCATGTTTGGTCGTATGTCGAGTAGCACCGATAGAGGCATGGAGTAATTGATATCACTGTAAACAAGTTTTGTAATATTCAAGGTCACCAATAATGACGCCAGCAGCTTTGTTACATGTCACATGTTCCAAACTTAGCGGCAGCAAAACTAAGCTTGCCAGATAACGTTTTATATTTGCGAACATGTAAGTTTTTCTTCTGATGCACGGCACCCAGGAAAACAAGGGTGTTTTCTGCGTGTTTACTGTAACAATCTGCGGATGACTGCGGGTGACCACCAATAGAACGCCCGTTCGCTAATTTTGCTTCTAACAATGTGTTTTTCACGTTTATTTACTATATTACTGCTTTTTTTTACATAAATAAAATCTGATGTTATTTAGAATATCTTTCATAACTAGATATGCATAAATTATGCTAATTTGATGACGTAATCAGCCCAAATCCAAGATGGCGGACGGTATGACAAGATCAATAGTAACTAGCTTATTATCCCTCAGAATTTGTAACTATCTGGTATTTTTTCATCTAAAATCATCGAAATGAATGTATTTAGTTTATTTTCATTGCCTTTGGTGATTACTTGTTGCAAAAAAGTATTTTTGAAAATTCTGGTGGTGGATACAATATGGCGGAGCCCAACTGGTATCTTAGATGTGCATGACGTCATGTTATGACGTCATTTTTACGTCATTGATATTGCTATTGGCAACAGAGGTCGTAATAAACATTATCACTTTGTAATCTGCACCTGCTGTTACATTTTTGTTGCAAAACTTGAAGTTTTCCGAGAATACCCTTTTGTCATGGGTTCGGCCAATACAAATACAATGCAAATATCAACTTGTCATCATCATCATCATCATGGCAGGGTATTGTCGCTCTCTTTGAGGAACCCCTCCCTTGAACTGTTGACGACGTTGATTGATGACGTCATGATTAAATCATATTACGTCATCGTAACGTCAAACGTCTTTTACTTGCTAGATAGTATGTCTATATCATTTCCTAGAAATTTGGTGGTCATACGACACGTCGTTCAAGAGTAAGAGGACTTAGAAGTGGAGGGCCTCTAAAGCCCCCCCCCCCTCCCTCCGGGCAAGGTATGACAAAAAAGCCCGGTCTGATTAGGGTTAAACCAACATCTAGTCATGCACACTGGTGATACATTGTAACATTCAGCTCTATAAGTGTAGGAACAAGGTAACGCACATTTGCAACTTATCCCAACATATCGAAACCCCCTCAGGTGTAAACGCTTACCTATGTGACCAGTGTTATTTCTGATGCACACAAATCTTCTTTGGACAACCATTGTATAACACACCGGTGAAAACACTACATATTCTGTTATTTCATGTATTTATGTAATGTCTATTGGCCATTTTGTTAATGATTAAACGTCCGGACATTTTCCTTCTCTCTTCAAGTGCCATCCACTGTAGTTCTGTTTTTATTTCGGTAACCCTAGCATCCCTGTTGGAGTTTTTTTTGTACAGAATGTTGCAGCTTGATTGTGCACCCTTTCCTGTTTATCGTTGTCTTTGTATACGGATCCCATACTATCTTGACCTTTAATTCATGTTTATTACATATAAAGCCACTTTACGTCTCATAAATGTGTGAATTAAGAGGATTATAATCTGTCTATATTTGCCCTTTTGGCAGCGTAAAATTGTCGTAAATACTTATTAAAACTCCCTTAACCTTTAAGTTATCAAATGAACCCTATCAATACGGAGTTTGGGCTAGAAGTGCCTGAGCCAGTTTTGACGCCGTATAACTGATGAACGACGTGTGTTAGGAATACGAAATTGGATTACTTTTCCTAAAAAAACTGTTGGCAGCAATTCTGCGAAAAACTACAAGTTTGAAATGCTTCGTGTTTTCAAGGCAACGAGTTTCTGACAGGAATACTTTACTAAATTTAATAGATTGAGTTTAGATAATGATGTTTGAAGAGTTTATTGCTGAACCCGACCTTTTTGCTATATCATAAACTTTCCGAAACGTTTCGATAAACCTTTCGTTCTTGTACTGTATCCAATCAAAACTCAGGTCAAAACTCAGAAAAGGGCGGCAGCGAACCAAAACTCAAACCGAGCGATCTACAGCTATACTGTGATAGTTACTGGTAGTTCCAAAATGCTACACTTAAATCTGACCTGTTAAAGAACAGATCACAAGAGCAAATGTAACAATTAGGACCTATATAATCATAGAGAATATGCTTATATCAACAGCTGCCATTATAGAACCAAATAAGTAGGCCTGATTTTAATGTACACCATAACACTCAAAAAGAAATTTAAAGGACGACGGTGATATAAAACAAAGTAAAATAACAGTGATACTTTCATATAAGGAACAAGACAACTTTATCTTGGTTTTTGAATAAAAAAAAAAACATACAAGAATCCTACAAATACCTAAAAAATTAGCTTTAACATATTGTACTAAATACATCTACAGCTACAATAACAAAATGCTACTGCATGCAGCTGGTAACGTAATACATGATTTAACAGTAGGGACCCAAATGAACAAAAACCTTTGTCTATCGTCTTCTCAACTATCTTAATTGAACAAAGTACGGTCTTTTAAACTCTAAAGCAAAAACAAATTAAAAAAAAAAAAACAATGCTTATAACAGCAAACTTCGTCAGTATAGTATGTTATTGTAACTTACAAAACAGATAGCTAGATAAGAAACCAAAAATGGATTGTCGTAAACCCATGCCGTCAACTTCAAAGAAAGATCATCAATGTAATAAGTGTTGTATAAACCGTAAAGTGTGTTTCCGTGTGGCCCTTCAGATTTTTCAACCGAATGAACATCTGAAATGTACTTCGAAAAAACAGCTATATTGTAGAAACTAAATGACTCAAACAAACAAATGTTACATAACCAATCATAAAACCATAATTATAGCAACTCTACCTTTCTGGGAATTTTCTAGTCTGTGTAACACAAACTCCGCTGTCCAGGGCTGTAACTGGCCCCTCCCGCGGAGTTTGTGCTCCACTAGCTATAAGCTGAGGGAACTGTTGTGGAATGTTTCAACACCAATGGTAGGCCAGGATTTAGGTCGAGCCCACATTACCGTGGAAACCAGTAAATTAATATGTCTCCACCACCCAGACGGTGGGCGGGCTAGTTGCCTCTCCCATTGTCTGTGCAGGCTGTGGTTCTCTGTGTGAAGGACCCATGGGAGCAGAGGCATGTTTGTGTTGGGAAAACAACATCTTGTGGGGATTTCAAGAAACTTGAAGGAATCTTGGAGCGCAGACTTTCTTGGAACTATTATTTTGCCTGGTGGTGAGATTTTATGTGGCCAGCAACAAAAGCTTGGCATAAAGTACATTTCTTTGATCTATATGGGCAGACAACTGCAGAAAAACAGTTGGTTCACAATTTTCACATTCCTTCTTCGGTGTAACGGGACAACTGTTAAAAAAGACATCATTTTAGTAGAACTTTGTATACATAGTTGGCTGTTCCCACCATCAGTACAAGTGGCACAGATCAAGGAGATCAACTACAGATAAGAGGTGTGATGCTGTCAATCGCCACATAGCAACCCACCCCAGTCCATAGCAACCAAAAGCCAGGCTCTGGTGGGCTCATGACAATTACATACATTATCCATATATGGAAAACCCAGTTCCCCTGGCTTATGGCCATTCTCCATCAAGCTTCTAGAGGGCCGGCGGATGTTTGGCGGGCTGCTATAAGCGAGATTTAATCAGGCTAGGAATTTTCTTTCAACTCAAACGTTACACTTGTTAACTTACGTCGTGTCTCCTGCTATCACTACAGAAGATGGCAGTGTAGTTATTTTGTTCAGGTTTATATGACCTGTACTCATTCTTTATCTATCATTCACAGTTACATCACTTTAAACGTTTTCTTCCAGGTGCTGACAGACTAACCAAATAACAATATGTGCTGCCCTAACTAGAGTAGAGGATTTAAAAGCCAGTGCGGTACCACTCTCTTGTCATTCTGATGAAGACTTTGTAATAAAAGGTCGAAACCGGTAAACCGTTTTGTTTCAGCCGTCATCGTTCTGACGCCTTATCGACCAATTTGTGCTGCATGTATAAGCAATGCTTGCAAACAAATTATTGAAACGAACTGTTATAGCAAAAAAGTCATTGACCTAAACAGGTATGACAAGAAACTGACAGAACTAATAAAATTTAACAGTAACTGCAAATTGTTTCAACAATCTTAATATTAGGTACTAGATACAAGAACATGATAGTACCAAAAAAATGTACTAACCAAATAGTAAATGCAACAAGTTAAACAATCTTAGAATCACAAAGGCATTATATGCTAGTGTATCACAGGAACATTAAAGCACTAACAATACAGCAGATGTAAATTTTAAAACAATCTTAATATTAGGTACTAGCATATAACAAGAACATGATAGTACTAACCAAATAGTAAATGCAAAATGTAAAACAATCTTAGACTTACAAATGCACTATATGCTAGTGTATCACAAGAACATTAAAGCACTAACAATGCAGCAGATGTAAATTCTAAGAACACACAGTGGCTAACTGTTAAAAAAAAACCTACAACCAAACTCACAGGTCCTATCGGTATCTCAACCACATTACAAAACTACAGTAAATCTCGAGATACCTACATTTTAAAAGTTGTTCCGAACTTAATCTAAAATACAGTACATTACAAAAATTAGATTATGAAATACAAAAAAAAGTAGATCACCCTAAACTAAATACTTACAGTATAAATGATATAAAACTAGAAGAAGATGAACGAAAGGACGAAAAAAACTGAGTAGTATATAGCCAAGCAAAATGTTTTAAACTATCATTAGATGCAATCCTTAAAATTCGCAACCAGATAATCATTCGTTCCTGTATGTCCACAATCAGTGATATTTATTACTCGTGAGTCCGCATGTGCCTCTTTAGATTACCCAGCCGACTGAACTGCCTACTGCACTCCTCACACTTGTAGGATTTTTTAACTGTATGGGTGCGCATGTGCCTCTTAAGATCACTCAGTTGACTGAACTTCCTGCTGCACTCCTCACACTTGTAGGGTTTCTCACCTGTGTGAGATCGCATATGAATATTCAAATGACTCAGCTGACTGAACTGCCTACTGCACTCCTCACAACTGTAGGGTTTCTCACCTGTGTGAGTCCGCATGTGCACCTTCAGCTCATCCAGCCGACTGAACTGCCTGCTGCACTCCTCACACCTGTATGGTTTCTCACCTGTGTGAGTTCGCATGTGCACCTTCAGCTCATCCAGCCGACTGAACTGCCTGCTGCCCTCCTCACACCTGAAAGGTTTCTCACCCGTGTGAGCCCGAATGTGGGTCTTCAGATGACCCAGCTGACTGAACTGCTTGTTGCACTCCTCACACCTGAAGCGTTTCTCCCCAGTGTGAGCCCGTATGTGCCTTTTAAGATTACCCAGCTGACTGAACTGCCTGCTGCACTCCTCACACCTGTAGGGTTTCTCACCCGTGTGAGTCCGCATGTGAGTCTTCAGATCACCCAGCTGACTGAACCACCTGCTGCACTCCTCACACTTGTAGGCTTTATCTCCTCTCTTAGATTGCAAATCAGAATCCGTTTTTTCCTTTCTCCTTACGCCACCCAGCTTCTGCACGTCACTTGCTGATGTCATCCTTGTTTATCTGGAGAGAAAACAAATGATTGATAATTGCCTACATTGTAGAATTTTTACGTAGAGAGTGAGTTAAACTCGCGTAAAATTTGGTAAGCTCCGGGAGCCCCATTAGAAAACAAACCAAGACAAGTGTGTTTACAAGCATGTATTGAATGAAGCTACAGTATTCTGTTCATGGTTCAGAATCATGGCCTATGGGTAATCAACAAGTCGCGCTCCAAAAAAAAAAAACTCCATGGTACTTATACAAGAATGTTAAGGGTAGTGTAGACACACCATGGTGGAAACACATTACAAATAGCTATATGGATCGTTAACAAATGTTACCTCTGTTGTTAGATAACGCCGACTGATCCGTGCCGACCATGTGGCTTGTAGAAGAGAGCCAGTCGGAAAATTCCTGTTAAGGACATCTATTTTCTCCAAGAAACAGGTTTGTCGTCCAAGGCTAACTTTGCTGAAGCTTATTAGTAAGAACCTGGACGGAACGGTCCTGAACTTCTCGCAGCGATGTATGACAGGTTGTACTGGAAGTCAAACTTCACTTGCTGCACCTCATTGAAGATGACAAAGGATGAAATGATGATGATAATTGCGAGTATTCTAAAACATCATATAAAAATGTACACTCGGATTGGCATTTGCAACACAATTTTGACATATTTGTGTTCACAACACCAACCAACGTACCAGACATCATTGCATCATTGAAATTTTGTAAATGCAGAAGCTTTCGCGGTAGTTTTATGTTTGCGGTTTTCGCGGGGGCCGCTTCACCGCAAACTCAAAACCACCTCGAACATTTTCATTCTGTCTTCTGCACACACCGCCTACTGCATCCCTTTTCTTCACATGTATGCACATAAGTACTAAACATTGTCACAGTATTATTAAAATGATATATGAGATGCATGGACTTGCTACGGTAAACAAACACGAATACGTGACACAATACTTTTTTTTAGTTTGCATTCATTCATTTCTCCACACGAGCAAGGAGGTTATAACCTCGTAGATACGACCTACTGGGTAGGAAAGTAGTACTGCACTACGTATTCAGAGGGCAGATACGTTAGAACTAGGGGTGGCTACCGGTACAGATAATTCAGGTCCAGGTCCGGTTTAGGTCCAGAGGCAGAGATTCAGGTCCAGGTACGGACCTGAACCTGATTCAGTATGTGAAAACTTTTGAATGGCCGATACTCAAAAACAATGGTCGATTTCGCTACAAAGAAATCTGTTTTGTGGAGTATTCCGACTCCCACTGGCGCTTTATATGCCTACTTGTACAAGGGTAACTGCCTCTGTACGATTGACTATAAAACTAGCTTGGTAGAATTAAATGACTACTAAGTACTCTGATTCGCCCTTGTTATTTTCTTCGACCGGTGAGCCCCGAACGAGTGAATGCCTGATCATAATTCTAGATAATAATTCTAGATTTCTCGAATTCAATACAGTAGATTTCAAGAGACTCGATGCTACAGACAGATTTGCATATATGTTTAGATGGCACAACTCCCATAATGCAAAGATTGGCAAATATATTAAAGACTGCTCTGCTATTAAAAAGAATAATGAAACTCATGATTATCCGAACTCGATTATAACACTATATCAAAGACTTGTACTAGCCCTTCTCGTTATGTTATCCCTATTCAGACCGGGCTTTTTTGGTCATCCCTGGACCGGGGGGGGGGGGGGGGGGGGGCTTTTGAGGCCCCCCACTTCTAAGTCCTCTAACTCTTGAACGACATGCCGTAGGGCTACGAAATGTTCAGGACATGATATCGACATAATATCTGACGAGTAGTTGACGTTCGACGTTACGTTGACGTAAGATGACGTAATTATGACGTCATCAATTTGATTATATTGGCCGGACCCATTAAAAAAGGGTATTCTCAGAAAACTTCAAGTTATACTACAAAAATGTAACAACAAGTGCAGATAACAGAATAATAATGTTTATTACGACTTGTATTGCCAATAGCAACATAGATGACGTCATAATAAAGTCATAAGATAACGTCATGCACATCTAACTTACGAGCTAGGATCCGCCATATCATATGTACCAACTTGAATTTTTAAAGTTATTTTTTTTGCAACAAATAATCACAAAGGGCAATGGAAATAGACTAATTTCATTCATTATATTTCAGCCATACATAGTATGGTGAAATATATTGTATTCGTAATGTTTCTTCTTTCTTCTTCTTCTTCTTCTTCTTCTTCTTCTTCTCCTGTCAAATCTTCAAAGTGATTCATCTCCGCCGTTCCTGGACCGAATGACCTGAAATTTGGCACAGGGGTAGAATGGGCCAATACCTTGATGCTTTTTTCTCAGTTTTTTCATATCTTCCTCTAAAATGATTTTATTGAGATTTTTTGGTCAATTTTAGACCAAAACTGTATATTTTGGCCCCTGTACCCTGGTATTACAACCAAATGAGCTGAAATTTGACAGAGATGTGCCTTGATAATGCCCCCATATAAATTCGATAACACTTTTGGTGTACAGTACAACAAAATGCTTATTTTTGCGATTTTTTGACCAATTTTTGACCAAAAAAGGACACTTTGGGCCCCTGTACCCTGGTATTACAACCAAATGAGCTGAAATTTGACAGAGATGTGCCCTGATAATGCCCCCATATAAATCCAATAACACTTTTGGTGTACAGTACAACAGAATGCTTATTTTTGCGATTTTTTGACCAATTTTTGACCAAAAAAGGACACTTTTGGCTCCTGTACCTTGGTATTGCAACCGAATGAGCTGAAATTTGACACAGATGTGCCTTGATAATCCCTTCATATAATATAAATTCAATAACACTTTTGGTGTACAGTGCAACAAAATGCTTATTTTTGCGATTTTTGGCCAATTTTTGACCAAAAAAGGACACTTTTGGCACCTGTACCCTGGTATTACAATTAAATGACCTGAAATTTGGTATAGATAGGCATTAGATACTTGGTAACAAGATTCAAGTAAAATTTTTGACATAAACAACTTTAAAATGATTAATTTTGGCACTTTTCTGAGGGGAATTTTGTTTTCTTTTGGCCTCCTGACGTGACCTTCCGTGACCCCGCACAGAGCCACACCTGTGCGCGTCAGCCGGAGAGTTAATTGAATCAAAGACCTAGCCAATCAGCGAAGAGGAGGCCAAAGGCTAATTAATATTCATAAGCGGGGCCTCATGATCCCGCATATAGCAGTGTTCCCGCCAGGGGGAACGAAGCCCGCCTAAGGCTCTCGCATTTTAGACTATTCAGAAGGCTTTATATTGTATCAGTTCTTAGGGGCATATCTATGATAATCGCAGCAGTCACTTAACTTCTCTTCAGGAGTTTAGCGTAACACTATTTCAGGTCAAACCGTCAAAGGCAACTAAAAAAACACTTTAACGTTACTGAGTTTAACAGTACTTATAACTTGTTATCCGAAGTTGAAACGCTAGCGATGGTATTTTCGCTGCGCTGTTAGCTCCGTGCGACTGTTGTTGACGGTCTTATAACGGTATATTTTGCACCCCTGTACCCTGGTATGAGTAACATTTGGTATAGATAGGCATAAGATTGGTAAAATGATCCAAGTGAAATTTTTGGCATAAAGTACTGTAAAAGGCTTAATTACAGCACTTTTTTGGGGGGAAATTGGTTTTCTTTCGTTCTCCATGCCATGACCTTTCGGACGTTCACCCCACAGAGCCGACATCTGCACCTGCGTCTAGCCGGCAGGAAGAGTTAATTCAATTAATGGTTCAGCCAATCAGCGAAGAGGAAAGCGAAGGCTAATTAATATTCATAAGCGGGACCAAACAATACGTTAACTTGAAGACTCAGGCCGTACAGACTTCTCGCCAGGATTTTTTCAAAGCGTCGGACAGGGGTCCGGGGGCCGCCGAATGTCCCTGGCGGGGTCCAGGGGCAGGGCCACTGTGGGGGGGACCCAGGTGGGCGAAGCCCCCCCGGAAGCTCTTGCATTTTAGACTATTGAGAAGGCTTCTTTTATCAGTTTTTTTAGGGCCATATCTACGATAATCGTAGCAGTCACTTACTTCTCTTCAGCAGTTTGACTTTAAAATATTTCGGGTCAAAGCTTCAAAGACAACTAAAACCTCATAAACAACAAACTTTACTTAGCTCAACAGTATACAAAAATATTGTACGGGTTGCCATCCTTAGTTGAAGCGCTTATTTATAGCGCTAGTATCTTCGCTGCGCCGTTAGCCGCCGTGCGACTTTTGTTGACGGTCTGATATCCCTACGTCGCCGCCTCACTGATATTCCCACGGACATGTTTCAAGAAAAATACCCAGCAAAATATGCTGTTCTGCGTCAAATTCTATTCTATAAAACATGTGGGACTCAGTGTTACAGTCTAAATATTTTGTAGAAGCACCGCTGTAGGAAAGAAGGTCCAAGCAATGTAAAACATCACGTAGCATGAAGTTCGCTGTCAACTGGCACACAGCACATGACTGTTTGAAACTCTAAGTCTAATCAACAGCCGTGTTTGATTGATAGCCGGCGGTCCTTTGATGAAGTCGGCGAAAGGTGCGTTAGTTAGAAAATCTGCGTTTAGTTTTGATACGTAATTATAAGTTAGACAGTGGCGAGAATGATTATTTTCTCATCAATATTTCTCTTCAGAATTATTTGAACTTAATTGCACATCTAAACAATTGGCTTACCTGTGCAATGTTTATATGATTAATGATCAGTGTACTGGAATCATGTGTAACGTATGGCTCCTAGTCAATAGATCAGCATTTTCTCTATAGTGACCACCTGTCTATAGTGGCCACATTTCCTAGTGCTGTTGTTGTTTGACATAAACTTTGAACATTTAAATTGTAAGTAACTTTAAACTGCCAGAGTTTCAGCCCAATAAAACACTCTCAGCGCCAGGGTATGAACAGACTGACCAGACAGACGAAAATAAATCCTCGAACAAGGTTCAATCGTATCTTCCGGGTCTGGCAGGAAGTTGTTAAACTAAAATAAGAATAGGCTCGATGGCTGATTGCATACAAAGTAAAACAGTTTAACAGTTTTACAGCTTGAAGAAAACAAACGCTCCTACAGTACCTGCACCTGCTTGATAATTATTAAATCGTATGCCCTACTTGAATAAAAAAAGTTCACTGCAATAATAAATGTACCCACATCACAAGGAGCTTATACTTTTTTAAACTTACACCTAGTTATCGTACTGAAAATTGTTAATGACATTACATGAAGTCATTCAACAATTTTCAGTCATGATGAAAATTTTCTGAATGGAAGGTGTGATTATTGTCATTTTCTTTAAAATAGAAGCAAGCTCTGTTTTTACCTGGAACCAATTCACAATATCAGTCCACTTTGGGGGATAATGTACTGTTAAGAGGATGTTCCATTTTTGCGCAGGGGTGATTTGGAACAGTCCAATGTTGCGTGGAAAGGGGTATGGCTGAAATATGCTGTATTTGCTCTTAAGCAAATGTCGGCCTTTCTAGTTTAGATGGTTTTTGATGAAAAAATACCAGGTAGTTATAAATTTTAAGGGATAATTAGCTTGTTATTCTTGATCTGGTCATACGGTCCGTCATCTTGGATTTTGGGCTGATGACGTCATCAAATTAGCATAATTTATGCATGTATAATTATGAAAGATATGCTAAATAATATAAAATTTTATTTATGTAACAATATAGCAGTAATATAGCAAATAAATGTGAAAAATACATTGTTAGAACCAAAAATAGTGACTTTTGGCAAAACTGCCTGTCAACAAACGGTTGCCATGGCAACACGAAAAAATGGAAAATTTGTCAAACTTCGTAAAATTGTTGACAACAATATTTTAGGAAAACTCACCAAATTTGGTGGCTTTAGCGTAAGGCGTTCTGGCGTTATAGGACATCGAAGTTGGCGCAGGCCTCAAAAGCCCCCCCCCCCCCCCCCCCGTGTAGACTATTTGACATTCAGTAGTTTCTAGCGAGGACCAATCAAATAGCTGCTGGCAGGTCACTGACATTGGGCGATAACTGCGAGCTTTTCGCACCCTTGCTTATCATGCAAATGCCGTGAACTCAAATCAAGCAGGCATTATTGTTCGTCATTTTGCACCGTGCGGGAGCTTTACTTGCTCACAAACAACTCTATATATCAGTTTAAAAAGTTTACTTTGGTGATCAAAAGGTGACGGGACTGTAGCGAGTTTTCGTGCCATTAAACTTTTTGAAATGACGGCCCTACAGTTTATTTCCGTCTCTTTTATTACGCGCTTTGTCACTTTAGTTCTATTTTTTCGTGAACTTGAACCACAAGGCTTCGTGGCGGCTTCGTGGCGTAGTTGACTAGTGATTGGATTTGTAACTTTTGGACCAGAGTTCGAACCTGACGTGGTGCAATTTTTTAAACTTTTTTAAAAAGTTTTCTTTGTTGTATATTTTACTTTTTATCACTATACGGTCGTACTTTTGTAACTGAAATGTTTCGCTTCTTGTCATTCCCCAAAAATGTTGTCACCCCCAAAAGTTGTGACTTTTAGTACGTGTCACCCTATGTTTCAGTGTTATTTCCTTGCATTCACAAAAATAAAAACAGTACGTAGTTCTACAACTTACAACTTGTACCTTGTAACAAGGTAAAGAGACGTCTCTGCTGACCCGGTGTACAACGGCTGTAGTAAGTTGTCAAATATATGCGTTATGCACTCAAGTCGTGTTGTTTGCTGATTATTCAGTCCGTCCTTCTATTCTATATAACCAGCATTCAAAGGGACCAGCTCATAAAAATACATGCTGCAAACTAAAGGAAGCCCCACAAAGATGTCCTTTGTAATGTATTGACGGTATTTACGGTCTGGCGTTAATTGGTTACTCTGCATTTGAAAGAACCGGCTTCATGGGCGTTGACCTCGCTAGAAATCTACTTCATAACATTTAGAGCTAGCCCCCCCCCCCCCCCCGTCTGAATAGGGTTAATCAGGATGTTAAGTCTCATTGTATAGACCTATTTTGTACTTTGTGTAATTGTCGTTGCCATACATTGTACCGTGTACAAATGTAGTGCAATGAAGTTCATTCATTCTATAATCTGTTCATTATCTAATAGGTCCAACATCCGGTCTACCGATTTTTTTCAGGTCCGGTTTTTCCGGACCGGTCCAATAAGAAAACCCGGTATTGAACAGGTGTGACAGCGATCTCGCCCCCCCCCGTGATCTCGCCCCCCCGGGGGCGAAATCACTAGCGATCTCGCCCCCCGGGGCGAAATCACTAGCGATCTCGCCCTCCCCGGCTAGTGATCTCGCCCCCCTACCTCGCCCCCCTTTAGCGATTTCGCCCCCCCCCAAAAAAAACAACATTTTTTTGACATTTTAGAAGTTGATTGGTATAAATCACAAAATGCAGTTTCAGAATGATATAAGTACACGAGTTTGATACATAACTCCATTCATAGTATCAATATTAACGTAATTATATGGTAATAAGAGTGTTGAACTTGTTTCAGTCAAGGAGGGTTGGGTCCCTTGTATTCCCATTATTGCATACACCTGAGTCTTGACATAAGATGTATTTCATTGCATTCACCTATATATCTCCAATATGAAGTCTCTACCATGAAGTGACCACAAAATAACTATGTAATGTCTTTATTAATTATGCAAATATTAGGTATTAATTAGAATAACGCACATTTTGGTATATGCACCTGGCCAAGGGATATCTTCACCTCCAACATGACTGTTTTTCTAGTATTTAGGAACTGATGCATTTACCCGTGTTTCTTAAGACTGGTACTTTATACCCCCTTCACAATAGGCGCGATTCGATCGGAAGACTAGTTTACGAACTCTGATTGACATTTTCGTGAGTAAGACGTCCGGTGTTCTCACGATCATCTTGCGATTTTTAGGGATCGCCGGCAGTTTCCAGGAGTCTTACGACGGTCGCGGTGCAGCGAAACATGTTCTTAACATATGCGACTAGTCGAAGGAAATCTCCAAAATCGCACAGCTGTTACCGAGTCGCAGATTGTGCGTACAAATCGTGCGTACCTTGCAAGGGTATCGGTCAATAGTCTTGCGTCAATCCAACGATTGAAGACCGATAGGCGAGCAAAGACATAGTTATTAATCATCGAGCGTAAATCGGATGGCGAACGCCCGTCAGTTGGGCAACGTTCGGGCGACGTTCGTCCGACTTCCGTTTGTTTACAAATATTGAATTTCTGGGAATGTGAGGGTAATTCTAACATTGTGGCCCCTGTGGCAGTATGTAGGCTGACTTTGTGACACACTTTCTTTTCTTGTGTCATTTCTATTATGCCCGCGCATTCCATTCATTGTTTAAAAAGATTACGACAACAAAATAAGCAACATTTATTGATCTCTTGCCTTTTTTGAGGACCGTTTTGTGTGCCCTTGTCCGCGTGCAAGAGGTCATGGGAGGTTTATTATCATAGATTTATTCACCGTCGATCTCACGAGCCTCGCGTATATGTGAGGGGGACAGTTTTGAGGCGAAAAATACGCAAGACCATCTTAAGATCTTAAAATCAGCCGACCTTCCTGCGATCGCGAAGAACGTCCGAAGATCGTATATAATGTGAAGGGGGTATTACCAGTGTTTGTGTAGCATTTAGCAACAGCTATATCAACTTGCGCGTAGATAGTGTTTATAATGAGAAACTATTATTCACGTGTGTTTTTGTTAGTGCTTTGGAAATGTTTCCAGCACAAGAAAGAAAACACTGTGACAAATTGAAAACATATAGCTGACGTATTCCGTACCATAGACGGTGTTGATTTATACGTTCGCAGTAGCACTGTTTTTATGCCACCTCAGCTGCAAAAATTGTCTTTTTCATTTCAATGTTATATTTGCACCGAACAATATAGTATCGACTTTCGAGGTATGACATCTTACGGTACGGTAATAAGGTGCCATATAGGTACCAGGTAACACACCATATACATTACTCCCCAGGTGCAGTATAGTGCCAGGTAGCGCACCTGTAATATGTAGTAACCAGCTGCTTTTGGGGGGGGGGGGGGCGAAAACGCTAAAGGGGGGCGAGATCACGGGGGGGCGAGATCGCTGTCACACCTGTACGGTACCGGTACCCAGCTCTAGTTAGAACGGTGACAGCCGTTGATCACGGCAGCACTGTCAAAGTCAAAAGCAGATTGTTCTGTCCGTTTGCATAACCAGTAAGTGGTTTGCGACTGGCGGTTTAAAAAGGCGCCTGGTTTTTCTTTACATTATGTGATTACAGTACAGTACAATTCTGTACATACATGTAAGTTCGATGAAAATTATGGCGCTGCTGCGAATTTCAAGTCACCGCACACGCCATTTTTCCGCTTCCGCGAAATTAAATCCCTGCGAACTTTAAAATGCATTTATAGTATTGTCCAAGACATGCATCATTTACAGTATTGCCCCAAACTTGCCATATGATCCCATATCAAACAGTTACAGAATCTCCCCGTAAAATTTGAAACACGCCATACCATACCCCTTTCTCACGCGGCGGCCATATTAGATCTAAAACGAGTTCAATGTGGCAAACAAAAGGCTGTCCATCATAATTAGCAGTTCGACCAATGGTAGCCTGCCAATTAGGAAATCGACCAATAAGTGAATGGCTGCAAATTCGTTAAAAATTTGCATTATTATGTTTTTATTTTGCATCTCTTAAGGGACTATGAGGTCAGTCTACACTACTCTAAATTGCTACATCTTTCGGTGCATAACACTTCTTGTAATATTTATTATTCTATCTTATATCATGAAAATTTGTGTGGTTTGGGGGAAAACTAAATGGGACCTGATATTAGAAATAAGTTTTGTCTGTTTGCCTCATTGACCTCTTCTTCGATCTATCATGGCCGCCGCGTGAGAAAGGTGTGCTGGCAGGACGTTTCCAGGCAAGGGTCTGACAGAGGGACTCGGTGTATACCTTATGTAATATAACTACTATATCGACTTATGTACAAATGTCTTTTACAACATATGAACCGTATAAATTTCTCTCTGCAATTGGGATGCAGATACACTCTTGCATTTGCACGTTTTTAATGAATGGGCCTTATCAAAAGAACCCCCACAAACCCCTATACTGGGCCCAAGTTGATGAGGTTTTCCTTAAAATGTAAATGCAAGACATTGCAGCAACAACTCGCTTTTCTGTCAAAACTACGATGTTACTGGAATCAAAATCCAACAGGTCGTCTTACCTGAACAGAGGTGATCACTAGCCTTGCAAAGTTACGCCACAAGGCTGTCTTGAAAGCTGCAAAACGTGTGGCTTTTTTGTTCAAAACTGGACAGAAACTTTTCAACACCGTCTCCGCTATCTCCCTTGGCAAAGAGGAAGTCGTAAAGAGATAACCCGGAAGTACTCTTGTCTTCTGGGTCAGACATTAGATCCTAATTTAATATAATATCAAACATTCACCTCACCTCACCTAGTCCCATCCTCATCAGGAGGGTCGGGGACTATGGTTGTCTCCAGCACAAGTCTTATCCAACATTACGTAGAATTAAAAGAGCCAATTACGCTCTACGCAAAGTGCACTGATTACGCTCTACGTTGAATTAAGCGATCCGTCTACGCTCTACGTAAAATTAAAACGGTCGATTACGCTCTACGCAAAAGGGCATATGGGCCCTCATATAAGGCATATCGTTTTGCAGCTGGTTACTAAGATTTGCAGTATGGTCGAAAAAATCTCTTGGACAGTTCAGCTTAGTTTTGTTTTTTTGACGAAAATTGATCCACGCTCAGATGTCATCGATATGATCGAATCAACATTGACTAAATATTGATTTCCAAGCTGACAAAGGTTAAAATGAACAGCAAACCTGCCACCACTTACTTTAAATGCCGTTTTTTATTCTGTTCTTCAAGTTGAGATACACGTAGGGCTGGGTATCGGTACAGCGTACCGGTACAAAACCGGTTTTTCTTATTGGACCGGTCCAGAAAAACCGGACCTGAAAAATTAGGTGGACCGGATGTTGGACCGATTAGAAAATTAACAGATTATTTGATCAGGTATTCACACGTTTTGGTGCTTGCATGTAGAAGAAAATAACAAGAGTGAAGTAGAGAAGATTTTATAGCCATTTCTACCAAGTTTTACAGTCAATCGTACAGGTGCAGTTAACGTTGTTGGATTTTAAAATGCCACTTTGAGTCGAATACTCGACCAAACAGATTTCTTTGTAGTGAAATGGACCATTGGTATGAGTCATACTTAATAAGGTCCAGGTTCAGGTCCGGACCTGGACCTGATCCTCTGGACCTGAACCGGACCTGGACCTGAATTTTCCGTACCGGTACCCACCCCTAGATACACGTACTATTATGAAGCTGCCTCCAGTGGAAGATTGTACCCTAAAAGCATATCTTAAAACAATGAAACATGTCATGCCATTAAAACATTGCATATATTTGGCACAAGCCTACCATTGTATCTAATATGCAGTAAGCTAATTGATATGCAAATTGAATACCAAAATTATCAGCAGATATAGAACTTAATAACAGCATGATACAGTGACTAACGTATTTCCTTTGGCTAGATTAGGCAAAATTCGTATTTATCATATAACCAAGGGCCTATTTGAAAGGGTCGCAGCTACAAGCGTAGATTATTATAAGCTTTTTGCAATAATGATGTCAAAAATTACCAGATACCTATTTACTATTTGGAAGAAAGTCTATTATTGAACTAAGTACTGGCTTGGATATGATGTCATTGCTAACATATGACACGACTAATGTAGTGTACAAATGCTGGCATCTAGTAAAGTAGAATAATTGCTACCTCCTGTTTTAATGTCAGAACAATCAGTGGAATGATGACAAAGTTACAATGAACAAAGATTCATCCAGCCAGACTTTATCCAAGAGTCTATGTAATTCAATACAGCCCCGTCCTAAATACCTGTAAGTTAATTCCTTTTGCCAATATAATTTTGCCTGCTCCATACTTAACTCTTACTAGTGCTAAACTAAATATAGGAAGCAATATTTTAAGGAAGCCCTATGTTTTAACGTAAAATGAACATACATTTTGTTTGACATTATTTGCAACATTGATTGCATAAACATTTTTTAACATATCTAAATAATTCTTCCTTGCATACCCTGAAATTTATAGTATGAACAAATGTTTCCTAATACAGTGCAATTGTCAACTGTATTATATGCATACATATGTGCTTAAATTATATTTCTATGTAAAAAGAAGTCAGCCTTCAACTTGTCACCATCTATAGTTTTACTTAATCATGATACCTGCTTGTACTACTATTCAAATGTCACTTTAAACAAAATGTTTGTTGATGTCTGTGGAAACAAGTTTCGATTCCGATTCCCCTTTTGTTTCTTTTTCAGTAATGACTGCTTTCATTGCTAAGTAGTTGTTTCACATTGTCTATTGCTATCTACAGTCAAGCTATGGTAGAGAAGCTTTGTTGTAGCTGTTAGTGTTACCTTTTTGGCAAGGTACACTGTATAATGTTGTATAAGGGATGCTCATACAAGTTTTACACAATACCTACCGTAACAAATTTTACAAAATTCATACAATCAATTACTATGAAACATATGCATGATTTCTACGGGTTTTTTTACGAGTTTTATGGAAAACAATTTTACGTAATATATTATAAACACCTTGCTAAGACAGACTCTCAGTATTCCCAAAAACTTGCATTAATTCTACAAAATTTGCAGGAATTCTGTAAAAATCTGTATCATTTCCATAAAATCTCTAAGAAATCTGTAAACTTTTATGAATACTTAGGCACCTCTGTTCACAGCTTCACGGTCAACTTCAAGTAATAACCCAGTTCAAAGATATGTCATATTGACGTTCACTACTCTGAAGATACAAAAAGTTGGATGGATGGTCTTTAGGCTGCCTGTTTGCTTACATGGCAAGAGTGGTTCACAATTCATACAATTCTGATACAGTGTTATTATCATATGCTAGCACACGTTTACTATTTGATCAATGATTAACTCACATTTTATTTATGTAACCAAAATTAAATCTATTTTCCACACTAGCAACAGCAATTTTCTCTGTACTGTAATTTCACATGAAATATTTCACATAAAGGACATATGGTTCAAACTAGTTATTGGCAACTCATTTATCTACATCAAAAACAAGAGAACTTTCACCTGACAACATGTAGCACAACATACTATGTATATATACACAAATGAAAAAAAAGAGCTATAACCTACTGTATATATAGGCCTATTAAAAATTTCTATATAGCTGGCATACATCTAAACTACAATTAGGTCCCATTTTAAGAAAACAATTACTGATTCCCCCCATTAGAACAAATCATCACGGTCAATTCTTCTATCTACAACTGTAACATATGGATCTTTCCACTATAAAAACGGGGGAGTCTTATCTTATATGGCAAGTTTTAATTATCTAGTTGCGACTTCCTCGAAGCAGGTGTCGCAGACCCGTACTGGTTTCTTGGACGAGGGGATTTTGGCTGTCTTGGCTGAACACTCGTTGCAAAAGATATTCCCACAGTGTCGGCAGTGGTGCTGGAAAGCACAATAAAAGTTTAGACATACATGTAAATGACGGTTTTGAACCTTGCAACAAAATGTCATTGTAATTTCATTCGTAATAAAAGAACTTGTTTGTACTACAATCCCCATACCCAATCAGAGTCAGCGAGCTTGGCGCTTTGGAGATTTACTTTCGTCAGACAGTCCAGCAAATTTAGAGTCCAAACTCTGCTATTCAATATCGCCCGTTTATCACTTTTGCATTCCAACAAATGGCTTACTGAATGGATTTAAGTTCGCAGGAATTTAATTTCGCGGTAGTGGGAAAAAGGACTTTTTGCGGTGGTTTTAATTTTGCGGTAGCACCATGCACAGTAATTTCTCACTGCCATTGAAAAATGTTTGCGGTGGTTTAAGTTCGCGGAAAAGCGGACGCTGCAAAAATCGCAAACATTAATCCAACGCGAAAGTTTCTGCATTAATTTTACAGTATTTTCGTATCTTCCAGGTTTGGAGAGTGAGTTTGAACACTATCCATTATTTTCGGATTAGTGCAATGGCATAATTTGCAAGTACATCCCTCTTAGACGAAAGTCATATATGTGGCTAAAATACGTCTATTCAGCGTTATACATTGTCAAATAGAAATACTGTTTTGTACTGCGCTCTACATGTAGTTGTGTGCTACTTACCAATTATGAAAACACATCTCATTCATTTGTGAAGTTACAAAGTTAAGCCAACCCACACTTTTCTATGTATAGGGCTGTACCCTTCTACCTCTCGATAGCGAGTAAGCCACACACATAATAGATGCTCTAGTCCACTCTAGGTGGGATGTAAAATGATAATCATAACAGGATATTATAGCTATCTGGTTGATAATCCATTGTCAATGTCAACAGTATTTCTTACAAGCGACAATTGCAAGCAACTTACCTTTCTGACGGTGACAGAGAAACCCTTGTTACAGGACATACAGTTGTTGACTGTCTCATCATCTGCCCACTTACGGTTCATGGCCTGGGTTTGTTTGATCTGAAAGTAAGACATTGTCAAAATGTTTAATGAGGATTCCTTTCGATTTTTCAACTACGAAGAAGTGAGTATATAAACAGAGCTGAAGCTGAAGACATACCTCAGGCTGTCACTCAAATTTATTTCTCACACATCTAACTTACTGATTTTCAAAAGAGTGTCACCTGCAAATTAATGATCACGATGATATGAATTTTGGCAGGCATTCAAAAGAAGGGTAATCGATATATAACAACTATGTTCCAAAACTTTAATTCTGGACCTTATATCTGGACGAGGCCGCAAATTTTAAACCCTCGCAAAGCTCAGTCATACAGTAGACATATATTGGGATACTTTTCTATTGTGATTCCAATGTATGATAGAAGGATACATCAATATTATGTGAAACCCAATGGAAAACACATCTAATACCCATGACCAATTGCTCCACCTACAGAAACAAAAGGACCTGTCAGCCTGTTGTCTGCTATATGCTCTCCTCCAATAGGAGTGATTGATTACCATCAAGCTCATGAGAAACACATTGGAATCACAGTCTCTAATTGGAGATTAGGAAACCCTTCAGATATGTCTCCTCCAAAGCAAACATAAAGTACCCTCTGGCTAGGGAAAACTGTGCATGTTTCCCCTGAGTTTCGATAATTGAACTGAGCTTTATGAGGGATGTCTATAGCTATATACAATGTACATGTACTTGTCCCACCTGTAGAGACTGGTTCTCCCTGCCCAGCTCCTGCATGGCTGCCTGTGCATCCTCCAGTTTCCTCCTCAGATCTGCACACTTGTTCCTCAGCTGCTCACACTCATTCTCACTCGTCAGGCATCTGATGATCACGCCACAAGAGGAGAGAATGAAAAAAATGTTACCGTAGGCAAAAAGGATAGTTGTATTACGTCAATGAAGGTTGGACATCCAGGTGATAAGATACGTCAAAAAAGCAGATACTTGAACGTAAAAACTGACCGTTTCCAAAATCATATCCAGTTGCTTAGTGTCAATTAGTAACTGCTTTTAAGTGTTAAAGGAGTCCTGTTACATTTTTGAGGCCATGTATAGGGGCAGTGGGTTGTTATTCACTGTGTCTAGTATATAATGGCACGGCGTTGGGAGGTGGAGTGCAAAAGTCATAAAAAGTGCTTGTCTCAAGCAAGGGCACAACACGCATGTCAAGGGATTCAAACCTAAGACCTCTAGGGTTAGGGCCAAACACTCTAACTGTTTTGCCAACATGCCGTAACTACCTTTTGCATATTATCATTTTATGGTCCATTAAAATCTTTGATCCCGTATTTTTTCCTTATGCATGATATTCTCAAGAAGCCATAGAAAACCGATTAAACACAGACATGAGTAGCTCAAACCATGGACACACTTACCTCTGTAGTAGTGCTCTTCTCTCTTCCTGGTTGTTTTCTATGGTAGCTTCCAACACTGGAGCAACATAAAGCACAGAATGAATGAGTTCAAACGCTACAAAAGTGCTGAGCTTATGTACACTATGAAAACAGATTAACGTCGGAAAGATTACGCCAAAATGTGAAAACATTTGACAAGGCAGGCATAAATAACCATTTTACTCATATGTTTCTAAGTCTCAAAATGCAGCTTACATTTAACTGTAACTAGCATATGGACAATATGGTGGCGGGAAAACCAATTTGAAAGTAAACCCAAGTGCTGCTTTCTGCTGTTACACCATCTTCCCCTTCAGGACCTTTTACTTTACTGCATTCAAATTAGTATGGACATGCAAAAAACACAAACATTTAGACACAGCAAAAACAAAATCTCTTTATACTGGGGCAGCAGAATGTTGCAGTAACTGTTAGAATTATAAAAAAATTTATGCGAGCATGCAAATAAAGTTTAGCAAAAAGAAAAGTTGCCTTTATTATGAAAACTATGTGACCAGGTTGGTTGAACAAATGACTGAACAAGAGATTCTTCAATTCTGTTTTTTACATCTTCTTTAACTTTGGAATATTCTATGACATTAGTCTAAGTTTTCCGATATTTGTTCTTGCAATCCATGGCATATATTTGCTTATTTTGAAGCTACTTTGTGCGATTTACTGTATGGTAGAAACATTTTCTTTATTTTTGAAGAAGACAGTAAATTTTGATGCGTGCGCGGATATCACTCATATATTCAAATCAACATGGCCTAAGCGGTTTCTACAGTATAAACCAGCATCCCCCACCCACCTGCCTTCTCCCCTTGAAGTTCTGTGTAGGCTTTCTCTGCCTCTGCCTTCTTGTTGTTGTTGACCTCCAGCTCGGACCTCAGGGTCCCCAGGTTCTCACTGAGAGCTGACAGCTGCAGCTCCAGACGTGCCTTCTCCTGGTCAGACTCCTTCTGTAGGGACTTCTTAGCTTCTTCCACTGTGGACTGGAGAAAGTATAAGATGGTACTAAGCTGTGTGGATTCCTCATACAATACAGTATCATTCCTGAAGAAGTCATGGCCTAACTTCATAATAATACAGCTGTAGCTCCAGACGTGCCTTCTCCTGGTCAGACTCCTTCTGTAAGGACTTCTTAGCTTCTTCTACTGTGGACTGGAGAAAGTATAGGATGGTACGTACATGTAAGTACTATACATCATTGCCTAAGGACTATACATCTGCAGCTCCAGACATGCCTTCTCCTGGTCAGACTCCTTCTGTAGGGACTTCTTAGCTTCTTCTACTGTGGACTGGAGAATGTATAGGATGGTACTTAGTACTATGTATAGTGTGTGGATTCCTCGAAAGCACCGAAAACATCATTGCCTAACAACTATACAAAAACAGCTCCACATGTGCCTTCTTACAGAAAAAATCTCCTGGACGCACCAAATCTTGAACTAAGGATAAATGCTCCATCTTGAACTTGGGTACAAACAAACTTCTATTCAGAGGTCTGAGATTGATGACGGGCCGAAGGCCCCCTGATTTCTTGGGTACAGTGACCAACTTCTCCTGGTCAAACTGTTTCTGTAGGGACTTATTAGCTTCTTCTACTGTGGACTAGAGTATTAATTCAAAATCAAAGAATGTCTAGGGATTCCTCTATCACAACAGCTGTTGTGTACATTACACAATACATAACACACCCTATCTGCTTGGAGATAAGCTGATTACCAAACGCCAAAACCACATTGCCTGTTCCACAATACCGAGAATATAGGCTGGGGTGATTTCTGATTCAAAAATCATTACTAAACATCGGTGATAACAACAGCTACTGCAGAAAGAAATGCACCATCGAGCAACTGAGTACAGACGACATGTCAAACCACATACAAATGTAGCAAACGGAACATATAGGTGCGAACAATCATAACAATATCATAGACTGACTACAATACTGTAAATGCAGAAATGTTCGCGGTGGATTAATGTTCGCGGTTTTCGCGGTGACCACTTCACCGCGAATTTAAAACCACCGCGAACATTTTTCTATAATGGTATTAGATTGCAGTCTATGGTGTTACCGCGAACTTAAATCCACCGCGAAAAGTCCTTTTTCCCGCTTCCGCGAAATTAAATCCCCGCGAACTTAAAAACATTTACAGTACTCTATCGACGGAGGTTACCCTCAGGATAATTACGGATTCTTTTAACTGAAACAGGTGAAAAATTATTTTTTGATTTAATTATTTTTGTCATAAACAACATTGTTGTTGTCCGTATAATCTTTTATGAAAAAGCAAAATACCTACCAGTCTGTTGGTGAGCTGTGCGTTGTCCTGTCGTAGTTGTTCCTGTACCTGTGTGCTGGCCTCCTGCTGGGCTGTATGGTCAGCTTCAAGCTGGCAAGAGAAATCAAAGACCAAATAGCTAAATCATTACAAATGAAAGAACAAAGCGTATTAAATAACTAATGAAAGTATTGAACCAATGACTGAATGTCCTTCTGCATGTCCTAGGAAGAAAACTTTCTTGTTGGCACAGAAAAAAAAATTCAGTCCATTCGCCTGGACTTTATAAAATAAAATTAGAAATGTATTTTTGTAAGCTTACAATGACGGATATTACAGTGTTGTTGTTTATTGAAATCCATTGATACAAAAAATGATGATACAACATGACAGAGGTTAAAAAAATACATAAAATCAATTGCAATCTAAAATATTAACAAATACTACTAATAAGTATAATAGTCTTTTGGAGGCCAGAGGTCCAGCTCAATTTGTTTCACAAGGGTACCAATTTGTTATTACCATGCGCCAGTGCTGTGTGGTGTCTTGAAACTCAAAAACATCAGATCGCAAATAATGAGTAGAATGAAAAAAAGCTGAAGCTGGTGAAAGCCCTGCAATGAATGGAAGTGTACCTTTTTCATGCTGTTCTTCTGTTCTTCCAGCTGATTAGTCAGCTCCAATTTCTGGTCAATGAGCAGCTGTTTGGCTTCCCGTTGAGTCTCCAGCTCCTGACAATTCAGAAGATAGGAATTCATACACTGTCAGCAAGCTCTGAGTATTCTATCAGCTCCATTACAATTACATGTACACACTGATGATCAACAGATATTTTGTCACAGAAAGTGTCTGACTACATTGTTACAGATTCCAAATTTCTAAATGTGTTTGCAAATTCAAAGGGACTAGTTCATAAGGGGAACAGATCAATGGTGTAACGCGGGAACTACTATCTAAGACAGAGACAGCACAATTACCTGTTGCCAGTGCTGTTTCTCAGCCTGTAGTGATTGCTGTGCTGCTGTAAGCTGTGCCTCCAGGGTCGATTTCTGTTCCCGAAGCTGTCCACTCTGCTGTGTCAGGGTCTCTAAACGGCTCTCCACCTCTGACTGGTGAGGAAAAAAGGAAAAAGAGGTCTTTTAAAATCTCACCATTGAATTTAGTTTACAAAGAAGCTTGTCTCAAGTAGCACTAACATGCACGAGTGAGGTTACAAGTTTATCAGATAAAGATTGAGTACAACAGATACGTTAGAGATGGTCTACAGGAATGCGACTGAGTGTGCAGCTGAAATGAAGATATCTAGTGTACATAAATGTACTTGAAAAACCTGCACTATTAGACTGTGATAAACTGAAAGATTATTCTATAAAGAACCCAGAGAATGCACAAAGAATGTGAAAAGTCCTAAGATGGAGATATGTTTGAAATCAAGTTCCAAAGAATAAGACACAAGAGAACAGTGAGAAACTGAATGTGTTCTGCATTAGAAAGAAACAGATAGAAAGGAAATACACCAGGTTCCATACCTTCTCCTGTGTGAGCCCCTGCACCCTCTGTTCCACAGACTGGAGCTGTGTGGACAGTTGGGACGCTCGCTCCTCCTGGGTAGCCTTCGCCTAGGGGATTATAAAATTCTTGAGTTTGAGACAGACCTAACTTACTCGTGATACATTGAGCAAACAGTTATCATAATACTCAACGACATACAAAGATATTGGAAAACTGTCAAGCTACTCATAGGTTTGATGAGCTCAATGATCACACAGCCCTAATATAATTACCTCTGTGAGATGCTCTACAGTAACTGTAGGCACCATGATGGTTTCCCTGTCTTTATGTACTTTAGAGACCATACCTCTGTGAGATGTTCTACTGTAGACACCAGAGTTTTCTCCCTGTCCCTCAGAGCCTGGAGGTTAGACTCTGCCTGGTGCAACTGACCATGCACCTCCTGAAAGGAAACAAGATGCAATATGAGCATGTAGTACCACAACTGAAATCTATTCTTCGATTATGCAGGCAAAAAGGGAAAAGATATAACACCCTGAGGTGGAACAAAGATGTAAATATATCTTGATTTATCTTCCAGTGCTTATCAAGTGGACAAACAGTGTAAATCATTGTTCGTATTGCATATACACCATTTCTGTTCAACCATCTCATAGCATTATTAACACACACTCAGGTTTGTACTGGACAGCACAAGTTGCATATCTGAAGTGGACAGATCTTGATCTACTGACACTGGGAAGGACTCCTACTCTTTACAATAAGTGTGGTGGGTCATTTCATGTACACGAGATGTGACTCTTCTCAAACTTGGGACTTCCATGCAACGTCATATTCAAGTGACATCCCTGACCGAAAGCGAGGACATTCGTGCAAAGTGCCTTTCCCATGGGCACATTGACGGATCATACCATGGAATTCAAACCAAGGACCCCCAGGATTTTTGGCGAAACACTGTTAGGCTACCCAACGCAATCATATACTATTAGGCTTGTACCCTAGAGTATATACTTTAGGTTGACCCTCTACTAGTGCCAGTTACAGCAACACATTTTG
Organism: Branchiostoma floridae x Branchiostoma belcheri; assembly: GCA_019207045.1. Lineage (NCBI taxonomy): Eukaryota > Metazoa > Chordata > Leptocardii > Amphioxiformes > Branchiostomatidae > Branchiostoma > Branchiostoma floridae x Branchiostoma belcheri. The sequence continues at coordinate 23,719,909 of CM033027.1, forward strand.
CTACCGCAATGTAAAGTTCCACCTAACATGACTAAAGGATAATGTTGAGGTATGACTTACCTTCATGGCTTCCTTGCTTGTTGCCAGTTCTGCTGCCACACTTTGGGTGTCCTCATTAGCTTTCTACAAAACAACGAAAAATATAATGATTAACTGTCAGATTTTATCATGTATCACTTTCAATTCAACCTCACCACTAACCCTAACAGCCTTATACATACCCTACGGATAAAGAGGCCATTGCCAGCGTAACTAACAATCACCAAGATAAACAGAGAACCATGCATGGCTAACAGTGACATCCTGTCCCAAGGACTGCAACCCTAGAGATTCCAGCAGCATGCATGTTTTCTAAGACCAAAAAAATGGTCAAGATTTGAACTAATGACCTTACGATCTACAAGATCTTTCACTACATGTACCTTCTGAGCCACACCCACTATGTGACTACTCTACCAAGCCTTGCCATCTCTAGACTGTGACACTAACATCCCTGCAAGCAACTCAGCCACCTCAGATCCAATCCTGGCAAACCTACCTCCAGCATTTTAAGAGGGTAAAAAATATAAGTACTGGGACCAGAATAAAGTTCCACATACCAGAAACTGCAGCAACAAAGTCGACTGCACAACGCGCTGCTTTGTCACTAGCACAAAACCACTGATGGCAAGACTTGTTTGACTTCTTATTGAAGAACTTAATTCTAGTGCCAGCCTGCAGGAATCTTCCATGTAAGCCTGTTAATTATACTATGTACTATTTCCCGTTGCACTGTTCCAGTAATATTTCATCACAAAGTCAGTATACAATAGAATCTAATCTAGATTTTCTTCATCAGGAACTCATAATGTGAAATATTGATGCAGTTGAATGCTAATTAATTGCTGCAAGACTTTATTTTGAAATAACCAATCCCTTTGTAAGAATAAGACACACAGTGTATATAAACCCTCAAACCTTATAACCTTACTATACATTTCAAAGCCACTGCATGCTTTCATTTCTGCATTAACTATATATTGACAAAACAAGTACTAACAAATTTGTTTTGCACATTTCTTTTTCAAGATTACTTTATGTTATGCTACAAACTTTTAAGACTTATATACCATTGTGATTAAAATATATGACCAGCTAGATCTTATGGCAACATAATCATTAGTTAAGAAAATAATATTTTAGCCAGCCTAATATCTGCTATATGTTAGTATCTTAAGGCTATCTTGATTATAATCAATATCCCAATTATTATAACTTGAAATTCACCTGTAACTTCCAAAATAGAAATGAACTTTGTAATAAGGCCAATCACTTTGAAATCTGTTCCATATAAAACCATTATAAAATATTCGGAACCTTTATTTTCTAATCCATTATGATTTCAAACTTAAAATTTCTAAAATGTTATTAGTTTTACATCCCCATTTTTTCAAACCCTGTAGAAAGAGACTACACAGTAACAAAAGTTTTCTGTTAGTTTGTTGCAGCACCCTTTTCTTTCTCTTTCAGCTTCTTGAGTTTTTTCTTACACACCTGGAGCTGTGTCTGCAGCTGCACCACCTGCGACTCGTAGTTCTGGATCTGCACCTGCTGACGCTCCACCTGCTGCTTCTCATTCTGGGGGTGGGGGGAGAAGGAAAACTTTTTGTCAAATTCCAGTCGTTGATACATACTTTTGCAAACCTGACTTATGAATGACTTACTGTGAACCATAGTCCTATTGTAACCCTCAGTAAGTCCAATGGTCTGAAAATGGACTTACTCAGGGAGGACTGAAGATGGACTTACTGCCTAAATTGGTGTTACGGCCTTAGTCTGGATAATAGTCCACCAAAACTAACACCAACAGTTCTCAAAAATGGCGAAATGGGGTGGACTCATAGTCTGGCAGTAACTCTCCCTCTGACACAAGTAAGTCCACCTTCAGTCTACATTCATCCTCTTTTAGGTCCAAGCTTTACGTGGGTTAAGGTGATAAACAGCTAAGATCTTGAGCGATTATCTGACTAGGCCGAGGCTTCTTGCAACAAATTATTGCAGCAACTTTGAGAGTTTTTACCTATACCATCCTTGAAGTCACATGTGATGTGCAGGTAAAATATGAGACCGCCTACCCAGAATGTCACATCCCAAGTTTTGGCCCCAAACTTTACTGGAAATCGCAGTGCAGCCACTGAACTAAAACCAAGCGATTAAGATCATCAAAGTGACATTTCCCAAAACCTGTTGAAATTCAGGTCAAATCTACATATAATATTTGTGCAATTTTGCCATCTGTGAAAATCTCCATTTCAGGCAACACATTGGTGCCTCTTTCCAATCAGTTTGTGAATGACTATTGCAAAAATTTGCCTACAGGCACTGCCCAGGGAGAATCCCATTTTAGGTTGGTGAATAAAAAACAGTGCACCAGACATTCAAATTTATAGTTTTCATTTGTGCAACCGGTAAAGCACCTTAATGCATACTATAACTACAAAGCACACCAGATTTGTCCTTGTTTTTAAAATTACTGATAGTATGAATTACTTGCATTGGAAAGGACCCTATTAATGAGGTCAAGGTAAAGCTATCCCCAAACCCTGGACCTCCAGCTAAACATCCCATTTGTAAGCCTTTTTAAAAGCCAGTATCATGCAAGTACCTGTAGGCAACAACATGTACCAAGTCTGTGGCAAGCATTACTCAATGCAATAATGACAGAAGGCTAATTTCTAACAAGGAAAATACTAATTCCATATAGGCCTCATGTACTTTTAAGTAGGAACTGCCCACCTGGATCTGTTGCAGCAAGTCTTTCTCTAGTAGCATTTTCTCTTCCAGTTGTTCCTTCAGCTTCTCTACCACCTTGTCAGTTGCAGACATCTGAAACATATGTCAATAGTACATTGTTGGGAAGACAAAGAACAACCTACATACAAATTTCTTAAAGTTTGTTCTGCAGTTTCTGAGACTAATTCAAAACATGCATGTTGGGAATGGGATATCTGTACACTATCAATATTTTCTAACTTAACTTACGTTTCGGTGTATCTTAAAACACCTTCCTCAGAGCTTCTGACTAGACTTCAGCTTCTTGCCACTATATGTAGCCAATGTATATGGCACTTTTGCAGGGATATTGCACAATACCAAAGGTGGCCAAGTTTGTATCCCCCCTAACTCCGGTTACTCTTTCTTATTCAGACCGCCTTCCCTATTCTTCGGACTTTGTCTATAACCGTGGCTCCCTCCCAGTCAATTTAACCATGTTTGAGGTTGTGTTCTTGCCCCAAAAGCAACACCTACATGTACATAAGCTTGCTGCACACAGGGGTGCAAAGCAGAAATCCAGTCAGAAGCTCCCACAAACATCAAAATGAGGAGTAATTGGTTGTGTAAAAGAATTCTCCAAAAGTAAATTCTAGCAACCTGATGTAATCATTTTCAGGAGATTTGGCTATGTCCTTGGTGCTGAAATGTTTACAAGGGCTTGAAATACTTTTTCTGCATACTTTGCAGGGTATGCAGAAATACTTTTCTTTTTGCATAACCGTACATTGATGATAACCTGCACTAGACAAATTGTCCGCACTACTCTGAATATAGGAGGTATGGATCATACTAAAATTGCTAGTAACCATTGCTATCTTTTTTCTTTTATACTTTATATTAGGTATATAGTAACATTCAATACAGCTAATAACAATCTACATACACTAACATCATATGACATTAATGTATAAAACCCAGTACATGGACCAGTGCAGGTTAGGTGCAGGTAGACACCAGAAATACCTGCACAGCTCCATTTTACCTGCACTAACCTGCATATGCAGGTGGTATTTTGAGCCCTGTTTAATCTTAAAAGAATATCAAGTAGAGAAGTAAATTTATGCCTCAATGGGACTTTAACTGTACCTTCTCCTGGATGTCCTTCTGTAGCTGTTCCCTAACTGTCTGTGCCAGCGACAGCTGTTCCTGTAACCTGGTCTTCTCTGCACTGCCTTCTGATTTCACCTACAGCATAACAAACACGTGTCATTATTGCTAAGAAGAAAAACAGCCATCTATATTCTTTTTGTCTTTGATTTTGGCTCGGAATTGCTAGATTCTGCTTAAAGCAAACACACATGCACTCAGCCTCAAACTTGGAAACTCTCTTTTACCATGCATGTGTTATGATATGTGTTGACAGAATCTGAAGGACCTTGATAAGGTTATCTGTATCTCTGTTGTATCCTGTCTGACCCTTTTACCTTTTCCCTCATGGTCTCAATACAAAGCAGTCTGCAAGCTGATTTAGGCTTCTTACGAATAAACAAAGGATTAAAGAAATAAACAAAACACTGTTCACTATGTTGTTCCTGCCTTTGGTGTCTGTCTAGTTAATGGCTGTTGTTTTCTAAAGGAGTTATTACCTCTAAAGTTCAACTACAACTGTGAACTTCATGTACACTCACACGCACTCAGTCACTCACTACCATATGTTAACTGTCAGTACCCCCTACCTGTTCCAGTTGTTGCTTCAGGCTGGCCAGCTGGCTGTTCCTGTCCTCCAGTAGCTGTTTGCTGCTGTCCAGCTCCACCTGCATCTTTCCCTTCAGCTGTTCAGCTTCTGATAGGGACTTGGTCTGGATTAAAAAAAGGAAACAATACTATTTATCACTTTTACACTGTGGCACATCATAGCTGAAATACAACATCTAGATATGTTTCCCTTGATAGAGAAAACTTATTGTTTATGTTAGTGTGTTCTTCTTCTTCTGTCATGGACCAATACTATAGCCATACAGTAGGTCGAGTCTAATGGCATAATATTGTGTGCAAGTAGCTTGACAAAAGGCTACAGGAAAATATTCAGCACTACCACAAAAATGTTGTCTTTTTAGTTTGATAAGTTGCCTTTCTTGGTTGCTTGTTTAAATGAGAATATAAAAAAAATTATATAAAATTATGTATGCTGCACTATTGATATACTTTGCTGTGAACCTACACATGTAGCAGTGTACAGTCTTGATGTTTTACATAATAAATTATTAATATGAAGGCCATTTAAATCTGAGAAAACAAGATATTATGTAAGAGACTCTCTGGCTTTGTCTCTGTTATGTATTCATCTTTGTACATGTTGTATGTCACTCTTCTGTATTGCATATTGAAATGAAATAAATATATAATACATAGTCCAATAGAAACTTGTGTCCCTACCTTCTGTACCAGGTCAGTGTCCAGCTGTTTGGCCCTCTGCTGTTCCGCCCCCAGCCTGTCCTTCATCTCACTCAGACTGACCTCCAGTCTGCTCAGCTGTTCCCGCGCTGTACTCAGCTGGGACACGGTCTATGGGAATATTTGCACAAGACATTCCTTCACTTTAAATCTATTGAAAAAATTCATGTTCCTCATGCATTTTGACTACATCATACGCAAAATGCATCTTAAGCCATATTTTTGTCACTCAGAGATAAGAAGCCAAACCTTATGACGTATCTAGTGAAGTTTCATGTAATACAGGGCTCCAGACTAACTTTTTGGCCTAGGAGCACCGCGCTCCTTACTCCCAAAACTTAGGAGCACCAGCAAAAATCTAGGAGCACAGCAAAGGGAATAAATGAAGGTCCAGTGAAAATACATTTTTTAAACCTCCTTGATACATGTAATTGAAGACAGACAGACACATGGCAGACCTTAATGAGGTGTGACCCCCCTGCTGACCATCCCTGTCAGGGGAAGAAACTGACACCTGGCAGGGATAGCCTTCCCCTGCAAAGATTCTACTTGGCTGCATGATAAATGATGATTAATTGTGAGAGGTCGCACTGTGCGACTGTGGTCACAGATCTGGTCGCATCAGGGGAATTCTACTCGCATATGCGACCAACTTGGTCGCAGTCAGGAGCCCTGTAATACTATGTTTCAGCTTAGTACTAGGAGTATTGTCAATGTCACCATGTACAGTTTGTGACAACATTTGTTTTTGTTTGCCCGGTAGGGCATGAAGGTACAATGAAGAATATCTATGATTACTATTTTTGCCTTTTTCCCATTTACATGCCCTGCCAAATGGCCATTTGGAATAATTCTAGTATTGCTTCAAAATGTTTGCTATTACATTTGTCACTATTTTAAAGGTTTTTATTTTTCCATTTTTGCCAGACTTTCATCAAATCATGCGACAGTCAGTGAATAATTTTGCTTCTTCACTACAATGACGCAGGCCACCATTGACTAGTCAGCAAGACCTCAATAAATGTGAAACAGTCTAGCTCACCTCCTCAGCCTGACCTTTGACCTGCGCTAACTCCTGTGTTTTCTCCTGTAGTGCTGCACGCGCCGTAGTGAGGTGACCTTCCAGGTCCGTACGCTGAGCGGCCTTCGCTGCCTCAGAGGCTGCCAATAGGTCGCCCTGCACAGGGAAAAGGGAGATTCATAAGTCACAATGTCATTTATCTATCAACACAATAAACATAACAAACTGTGTGAGAGCATCAAAGTTAGCTCTGTTGACATTAACAATACTGAGTACATATCTATTACAGGGCTGTGCATAACTGTGCATCCAATTATTTTCTGTGGGTGCACAGGGTGCACCCAAATATTTTCTTAGGTTTATGTATGTAAAGATATCAAAGTATACTAGTATACATCATATTCTTGACATTTAAGTGAAAGGTAATAAAAATGTCTGTCATGGTACTCGTTTAAGAATTTGATAGCTTGTGACTTAGTTTAATTATTATGTTATTAGTTAAATTTAAGTGGTACACCCAAAAAAAATTTTGGTGCACCCAAATTTTTAAGCTGGGTGCACCAGTGCACCCAATCCCAAAAATGAATTTCGAGCCCTGTATTACAAGTTTTAATCATAAGATCATGGATACAAAATGCAACAGTACTGACCAAAAAATCTTCACGTTACAGGAATAACAGAGCTTTGCTTCATAAAAATTGAAGATCAACAATAATCAAGCTAAATATCCCTTTTGAATTCATTTGCATTTTAACAGTTCACTAGCACAACAATGCACGAAAGGAAAATACCCAATGGAATGAGACTAGGAATAACATTAGAATTTGATGAAAAGAACAGCTGAGTTTTGTCCCTCTCTGTTCTGTTTAGAATATTAGTATTATTACTGACCTTGTTCTTGAGTTCTGCCTCCAGTTCTGCAGTTTTCTCCTTGGCTGCAGTAAGTTTGTTGTTGGTGTCCTGTAGAGTCGTGTCCAGCTTGGTACATCTGTCATTAGCTGCCTCCACATCACTCTTGGTCTGGGGGAAGAAGGAAGTTTGGGAGTACTGAACACTATCAATACACATAGTACAGACCTGTCCTTAGTGCTGAACACTATCCCCTCATGTAGTACAGACCTATCCTTGTCGCTAAATACCATCCCTACATACAGTAGAGAGCAGTCCTTGGTGCTGAACACTATCCATACATGTAGTACAGACCTGTCCTCTGGGCTGAACTCTATCCTCACATACAAAACAGACCTGTCCTTGGTGCTGAACACTATCCATATACAAATAAACAGACCTGTCATTGGTGCTGGAAACTAATCTCACAGACACTACAGACCTGTAATTGGAGCTTCACACTATCAACCCATATAGAACAGACTTGTCCTTGGTGCTGAACACTATCCACACATACAGTACAGACCTGTCCTTGGTGCTGAACACTATCTACACATACAGTACAGACCTGTCCTTGGTGCTGAACACTATCCACACATACAGTACAGACCTGTCCTTGGTGCTGAACACTGCCCACACATACAGTACAGACCTGTCCTTGGTGTTGAACCCTATCCACACATACAGTACAAACCTGTCCTTGGTGCTGAACTTTATCCATACATACAGTACAGACCTGTCCTCGGTGCTGAACACTATCCACACATACAGTACAGACCTGTCCCTGGTGCTGAATACTATCCACACATACAGTACAGACCTGTCCTTGGTGCTGAACACTATCCACACATACAGTACAGACCTGTCCTTGGTGCTGAACACTATCCACATATACAGTACAGACCTGACTTTGATGCTGAACAATATCCACACATGTACAACAGATCTGTCCTTGGTGCTGAACACTACCCACACATACAGTACAGACCTGTCCTTGGTGCTGAACACTAACAACACATACAGTACAGACCTGCCCTTGGTGCTGAACACTATCTACATACACAGTATAGACCTGTCCTTGGTGCTGAACACTATCCACATATACAGTACAGACCTGTCCTTGCTGCTGAACACTATCCATCCATACAGTACAGACCTGTTCTTGGTGTTGAACACTATCCACACATACAGTACAGACCTGTCCTTGGTGCTGATAACTATCAATACATACAGTACAGACCTGTCCTTGGTGTTGAACACTATCCACACACACAGTACAAACCTGTCCTTGGTGCTGAACACTATCAATACATACAGTACAGACCTGTCCTTGGTGTTGAACACTATCCACACATACAGTACAGACCTGTCCTTGGTGTTGAACACTATCCATACATACAGTACAGACCTGTCCTTGGTGTTGAACACTATCCACACATACAGTACAGGTCTGTCCTTGGTGCTGAACACTATCCACACATACCGTACAGGCCTGTCCTTGGTGCTGAACACTATCCACACATACAGTACAGACCTGTCCTTAGTGCTGAACACTATCCATACATACAGTACAGACCTGTCCTTGGTGCTGAACACTATCCATACATACAGTACAGACCTGTCTATGGTGCTGAACACTATCCACACATATAGCACAGACCTGTCCTTGGTGTTGAACACTATCCACATATACAGTACAGACCTGTCCTTGGTGCTGAACACTATCCATACATACAGTACAGACCTGTCCTTGGTGCTGAACACTATCCATACATACAGTACAGACCTGTCTATGGTGCTGAACACTATCCACACATATAGCACAGGCCTGTCCTTGGTGCTGAACACTATCCACACATACAGTACAGACCTGTCCTTGGTGCTGAACACTATCCATACATACAGTACAGACCTGTCCTTGGTGCTGAACACTATCCATACATACAGTACAGACCTGTCTATGGTGCTGAACACTACCCACACATATAGCACAGACCTGTCCTTGGTGCTGAACACTATCCACATATACAGTACAGACCTGACTTTGATGCTGAACAATATCCACACATGTACAACAGATCTGTCCTTGGTGCTGAACACTACCCACACATACAGTACAGACCTGTCCTTGGCACTGAACACCATCCACACATACAATACAGACCTGTCCTTGGTGCTGAACACTATCCACATAAACAGTACAGACCTGACTTTGATGCTGAACAATATCCACACATGTACAACAGATCTGTCCTTGGTGCTGAACACTACCCACACATACAGTACAGACCTGTCCTTGGTGCTGAACACTACCCACACATACAGTACAGACCTGTCCTTGGTACTGAACACTACCCACACATACAGTACAGACCTGTCCTTGGTGCTGAACACTAACCACACATACAGTACAGACCTGTCCTTGGTGCTGAACACTATCTGCATACACAGTATAGACCTGTCCTTGGTGCTGAACACCATTAACATATACAGAACATGCCTGTCCTTAGTGCTGAGCACTATCCATTTTTGTCACTATCTGTCACTACTTCAGGTTTTCTATGCAAGAATGTCAAAGTGTCATTTTACTGGGTTAAGAGCATACACATTTTCTCATTGTCCTTCTACTAGTCGTATTCAATTGTCTGGATGATAATGTTGTTTCCCTCTTAACCTGTAATGTCTATACTTTGGGAGAACATAACCACACCATAGCTCCCCCTACCTGTGCCAGTTGGGAGTGCAGGGTGTCCATCTGTGTCTCCAGCTCCTTCACCTGTGCACCTGCTGCCTCCTGGCTCGACTGCAGCTGCTTCTGCAGGGCGGCCTGGAACATACAGGAATGCACCATTCAAATCAAGGGTTAGCAGCATAACTGCTTCCTGAATCAGCCATGAATATATGTTGACAAAATAATGTATGGAAACTCACATTTTGTTGCTGTAGTTGTGTGATTGCGGTAGCCTCACCCTCCCCTGCCTGGATCTGTAACAAGATTTGGGAGTAAAAACAGACACCAATTATGTATGAATCTATTAATCTTAGATGCTGTTGGGGGTGTAGGGGGCTATGAAAGAGCCATGATGATGATGAGATGCTGTTGGTAGTGTGCTTTATGACATTGTATCAACAAAATATCCTATGTTATGAAACATAACTGCAATACTGAAAAAGTGCAACAAACTGTTCAACATTTCAAAGGGCATGCAGTCCGCAGTTTTTCATTCAAATGCACTAAAAGCAAAGCATGTCATCCAATTTAGTAGTTCTTTATTAATGCCTGTTTCACAAAAAAAGTCAAGGTTTAAATTGATGCAGGTAAGGCATTCAGGTAATTGATATGCAGGTGTAGAAAGTTTATCATGTTTCACAAGATGCAAGTCAAGGTAAAACTTAGATAAACCTTCAGAACAATATTAACATTTTCCTAACCTTCTCCATGAGATCAGTCCTCTCCACCTCCAGTTTGCTGATCTGATCCTTCAACTCCTGCATAGCTGTCTCCTGCTGCTGACTGTGGGCTTCCCTGGAACATGTACATTCCACTGTTATCTATGGTCTTCAATGTACCCATGTATTTCAAACCCATGTTATCATTTCCTTACAAGCTTTCATAAGCTTAGTGAGATTGCTTGGCGCAGCGGCAGCATGTTTGGCTCAGGACCGAGAGGTCTCAAGTTCGAATCCAGCCATGTCACCGATCTTGTGCCCTTGGGAAAGGTACTTTGCACGGCTTTCCTCACTTTTCTCAGGTGCAAATGAGTACCTAGCTTTGATCAGGGCCATCCTCGGATAGGGCATTAAAGGGGCATTCCACTCCACACGGGAGTGTTATTTTCCTATAGATATTAATTTTAGGAAGTAATAACTGCATACTACTTCATATTATACGATAAAGTACCCAGTTGCTCCACGTGCCTCAAAAGCATTCAGTCTTGTACTAAACTCCCCAAGTACCCTCTAATTGAATTAATCATATGGCTGAATACAATGCAAAAGTTTTAGGTAAGGTTACAAAACTAATTTCAGGTTCGCTAAGAAATCTTGTCTTGTTCTTGCATTCTTTGCTATCTTATGAGCAATTTGCCTTCTCGGTGTGCTCAGCGTACCTCATTTATTCCGAAAATATGTACGATAAACAAAGTGTCTATGCATATAGGGAATGCATGGGTAGGGTCTGCATGGGTTTATTGAGTGTCATTATAAACACACATCGCGTAATTCATCCCAAGATGTATTCCACCAAATTCGGCTAATTATGTATTCATTGACACATTGTATGTTGGAAAACAAGACTCCCTTCTGGAGTGGAATGCCCCTTTAAATGGTGCTGTAATACACTGTATGACTATGACTAACTGACTGGCTGACAAGCTTGTGAACACAAAGAGTGGTCTTGTGTCAAATAAAATCGATCATGCCATATTGATTTCTTATTCTTCAAACTTACTTGGTCTGCAGGTGTCTTGTTTGTTCTTCCAGCTGTGTCTGTCTCTTCCTCACCTGTACCTTCAGCTCATCACCTGCTGACACCTGTTGTGGAGAATTCACATCATTCTACTCCTTCCTCTACTTAAACATTTCCTTCCTGTTGTAACTATTATTCATAGTGGTATTTCATATAGTCATTTGCCAGGGAACTACAACTAGATTGTAGTTGTTTGTAAGCTCACAAGAAAATCTCTGACCAGTCAGACTGTAATGAGAGGGGGTACAGACTCAGTCACTTTAGGGACTACATATTTTAGAAATAATGGACAAAATTAACTTCCTAATATTTTATTTTCTGCATGTATATCATATCATTGCCAAGATTTATCTTCGTGACTATGTAAGTGTTCATTGTTTGGGACAGCATATGTAATAATTCTTTACGTTTAGGACTGCACTGTTAGCAAATGTAGATACATTATGAAAAAGAACTACAGTCAAACCTGTCTATAGCGGCCACTCAAGGGACCGGACAAATTTGGCCACTATAGACAGGTGGCCTCTGTATAGAGGTGGCAACTTGTAGATAAAATACCCAAGGGACCGAATAAAAGTGGCCACTATGGACAGGTGGCCCCTCTGTAGAGGTGGCCCCTAATACAGGTTTGACTGTACTCACAAATGCTCTGAGGAAGGTGTTAAGCATCACCAAAACATTGTTAATTGTATGTCTCAGTTGAGAATAAAGAACTTTTTTATCCAAGCTTACCTCCTGTTGGTAGCGCACATGTAGATCATCCACTTGTTTCTGTAGATTCTCCACATCACTCTCCTTCTGGTGGCATTGGTCCTCCCACTGGGAAAACAAAGATTAGCATGCAATCTTGGTTTCTGTCTTTCAAAAGTTGTACAGGAAATAGCGTCATGTCTAAACTTAGCCCCTACCTTCTAGATCACTATAGATATCCCCAATCTACCTCCCATATAAGCAACCTCAACAATTATGTAATTACGTGTGTTTATTTTCGGAGTTTGACACATAGGACTCGGGCTGTGTAGCTAAAACCCATACTTGTATTTGTAAAATTGTAAGGGAAGGTCTGGAACTAAATAATTGGTTTAAAAGTATGTATCTGCACCTAAACAAACTAAAGCATTAGTGGACACAACTTTCTAAGATCAGTAAATACACACTTTTGACAATATCTATCTAACACTTGAAAATCAAGAACACTTGCAAAAGACTGTCTTAGATTCAAATATGTAAATCCTCATACAAAGACGACAATCAATCACTAAAAAGAAAGTTGGATACATGAATGACTTATTGTACCTGTTTGAGCTTGAGCTGCAGTTCCTGTGTCCCCTGGCTGGAGGCGCTGAGGAGCTCTTGGTGCTTTTGTTGCCACTCCTTTGCTTTTTGGTCCAATTTGGTGCAGACTGATTCCTTTTCCTTCAAGGAACTCTCAGTCTATAAGGAAAAAAAATTGAGGAAAAAATGATGAGATCATCAAAAGTATTCTCCAAAAAATCTTCAGTAAATATTAAGACAAATATTGTTACAGCGAGGTTCAAGTTTCACTGACTATCAAATGTAACAGGTCTTAACCTTCTAGCCTATATAGCAATCAGCAAGTGTGTTGGGTTTGTGACCTGGCAGGCCTAGGTTCAAAACCTGGGAGCAAAGTGACTGTGCTACTCCCCTCTCGTGTTTCAAAATTAATGTAAAAATTACAAAAATTAATTATCTTTGATATTGACTGACCTTCTTCAGCTGTTCTGTTAAAGATGCCTTCTCCCCCTGCAACTGCTGTAGCTGTTCTGACAATTGGCTGACCTCCCCTGATGTTTGTTGTAATCTGGAAACAACATGCTGGTTAGTAAAAATCTCATGAAAACCACAAAGAATACATAAGATTGTAGACTGATAGGATTAAGGATGGTATAATATAAAAATGCTTTAGAATAATATTCGAAGCTAAAAATTGTGATGAACTGAATGAGGATGAACTGAACTGAACTGAAAAATTGTGTTTCTTTTTTATCACTAATTTTACATTGATGAGATTGATACATTTTTACATTACCTAAGAAGATGTGGCATTGTGTAGCATAATGGTAGAATGCTTGGCTCAAAACCAAGGAACTCAAATTCCTAGGTCCCCTCTTAGTGAAACTGAATACTACCTAGTAGCTTCTGACATCCCTCAGATAGGATATTACATGGAGGTCCGTGTTTTTAGAGAGCCACACCTACAGCACATAAAAGAACCCACCACACTTATCAAAAAGAGAAGGGGTCCTTCCTAGGGTGATTGGATCAATAGAGTTAATTCCAGTTGTGGCGGCCATGTTGGATTTCTGGGGTCATCCGGGGTCATGGCACCAGAACGAGACTGCAGGTGGTGCCAGCTGGGCATTCTACTATATAGGCTGTATTGCAGACATAAGGATGCCATCTTCAGGAGTGCATTTCACCCCTCTAAGGTTAACAACTGCACAATATATGCCTGTTATCTATAGAAAATATTGTTTGGGAAATTTGAACTTGATTTTGGTGATATTTTTTATTAATTTTTCACATTTTTTGACGGGTTGCCTGAGAACAATTAATGTCAGTGTTTATGTCGTCCATGTGTGCTGTGTATCGGTAACTGTGATTAAACCCTACAAAAACATGGAAATATCAGACTGACAGACCTTTGGGTACAAATTTAGAAGACATTTGGCAGTTATCCTGATGATTTCTCGATGCCAAAAACCGTTCTGCACACTACACTCTATGGAAAAATCCTGCGGCACTCAATGGGGAATGCGGTGTACGTACCGGGTGTGCTCCTTTACTTGTTTCCCAATTTATCTGACAGTGTTTTTATTGTTTTATTTTAGTTTAAACAACATACCCCGTAACAAAAATGTCCACATGTTGCACAACATTGTGGGATGAAATGTAGCAGATTGTTTACTGTTGTTTTTGCAATTTTTCAATGCCAAGGTAAAAAAAAACATAACTGATTATAAGTGCCAGCGGAGGAGGGATTGTAGCCTGAGTGACATCCTAGGTAGCTTATTGGGGCTCCCATACTCACCCCTCACAAACCAGAGGGGTGAGTATGAGAGCCTCGGTAAGTGTAACCAACTAGGATGATACTCAGGCTAGAGTCGACCCTCACATTACTTTAAAAACCGGGCTTCATGTCAGTTTCAGATCAGTGTGGGTGGAAATGTGACAGAATTTTCACAGATGCTGCGAAGATCTGTTCATTAAACTACGTAGTACTAAGTTCTATCACCAATTTACCTCTTCCACTGACGATAAAATTTACTTTTTCTCTACGTTGGCATTGAAAAATCCCTAACAGAAAAAAATATCTGCTACATTTCATCCCACAATTTTATGGACCCAACATGTGGACTTTGTTGTGTAGGGTTATGTTGTTTAAACGAGAATAAAACAATGAAAACATGAATTGGGAAGAATGTAAAGGAGCACACCCGGCATGATATTCCCATAGAGCGTAGTTTGCAGAACGGATCTTGGCATCAATAAATCATCAGAACAACTGCCAAATGTCTTCTAAATTTCTACCCGCAAAGATGTCATCCCCATATTTTGTGTATTTGTAGGGTTTAATCCCAATAGTAAACCTACTATATCACAGTTACCAATACAAAGCACTCATGGATGATATAAACACTGACATTAATTGTTCTCAGGTCACCCATCAAAAAATTGATAAAAAATATCACCAAAATCAAATTCAAATGTCCCAAACAATATTTTCTATAGATAACAGGCATATATTGTGCAGTTGTTAACCTTAGAGGGGTGAAATGCACTCCCGAAGATGGCATACTTATGTCTGCAATACAGCCTATATAGTAGAATGCCCAGCTGGCACCATCTGCAGTCTCGTTCTGGTGCCACGACCCCGGATGACCCCGGAAATCCAACATGGCCGCCACAACTGGAATTAACTCTATTGCTAATTTGTCCAGATATGTAGCTTGTTGTCTTCAGTACCAAACTGCATTTTATGCCATACTACTGTTTAACGGGTATTTATGAATGAACATAAAAGGAACATTCAAATGTTGTCAGGAGGACAACTACAACTTTGTGTGCTTTAAGTTTAAGGTTGTTCAGTAACAGATAGGAGACCTTGTGGCACTATATGTAGCTGTGAAACAAACCTTTCCAAGTCTTCAGACTTTGGTGCCTTGTCTAGCGCTGTCCTCATGTCATTCACTGACTTTTCTAACCTAAGGACCAAGAAAAAAAAGGAAAAGATACAAAGAAATCGAAATTAAGCAATTCAAAAAAATACATGTACTTTTCAAAATACATGAATCATATTCTCAAAATAAAGTCAACTCAAGTAAAATGAATGTAGTCGAGACAAGTTAAATTTTCATAAAAACCAAGCCATAAATTGAAGATAGACTAAAGATAATGAAGCCCTGAATTGCACTTAATGAATTAGATGTAGGCAAGGTATTTTTGACTTTCTGTAATTCATAGGAAATTTTTTTTTTAATGTTTCCTAAGATACATTGCTTTTATTGGTGTGGTATTCTTCATTCCTTTTTTTATCATGAGGCTAGGGTGCAAATGAGGAAGCAATCAATCAATCTATGTTTGTATACTGTGGTTCTAACTTTCCTAGAGCCTATAATGATACAGTATTGTAAGCAAGCAGTTTAACAAAACTTTAAAGGCAAATTACTGGGAGGGAAACATCCTTCCTGCATTTTCTAAAAAATGTAGCCTTTTTAGTTTGTACCAACAGTTTTAGTGACTGACTTTTACTGAATTCAGCATTTAGAGTTGGTGGCACAGGCAAGACTTACTCAGTGTTCTTTGACTGCAGTTCCACACACTCATCTTTCAGCCTGTTGTTCTCCTCCTCCTGTTCCAGAGTTAACTTGTCCATCAGCTGCTGGGCGTTCACCAGCTCCCTCCTCAGGACCAGGACATCATCTGCACCAGGTCTGGTGATGGGGAGGTAATGACATTAGTTAACTTGTCCATCAGCTGCTGGGCATTCACCAGCTCTCTCCTCAGGACCAGGACATCATCTGCACCAGGTCTGGTGATGGGGAGGTAATGACATTAGTTAACTTGTCCATCAGCTGCTGGGCATTCACCAGCTCTCTCCTCAGGACCAGGACATCATCTGCACCAGGTCTGGTGATGGGGAGGTAATGACATTAGTTAACTTGTCCATCAGCTGCTGGGCATCCATCAGCTCCCTCCTCAGGACCAGGACATCATCTGCACCTGGTCTGGGGATGGGGAGGGGGGAGTGGGTAATGACATTCGTTAACTTGTCCATCAGCTGTAGGGCATTCACCAGCTCTCTCCTCAGGACCAGGACATCATCTGCACCTGGCCTGGGGTAGAGGCAAGAAAAAAGACATTCCACATGCTGAAATGAAACAGAATGGTGCAGTGTTCTAGCCAGCCCGATTTTTTTTTTCAGTCGAAGGCGCGTGGATCCAAGGCAGTCCGGGAGCATGTTCTCTCAGAAAAAGTCTAGATCAACTGAAACGCTCTTTCATTACTTTAAGGGGGAGATTTTGCTGGTAGACTCAGCTAGGTTCCATTTATATCTTAAAGTTAACTCTAATTTACAATTTTTGTGGATGGGAATGGACAAATTTTTTTCATCCCCAGCTACAAAATTTTGTCAAAAGACGGAAGGACAAACGCTGGCTACAACCCTTCAAACACATTGGAAGAAATTGGCCAGGGTTCTTGCCAGCACAGTAGAACACAGGGAGCTCTCCTTAGATGAGATTTGACTGATTGATGCCATCATTAAACAAACACGTAATGTGCTAATATTAACATGGTGTCACACAAATAGCAATGGTCACATTAGCTAGGTTTAAAAGAGATTAAAGGATTTTAAATCAGTATCTCAGTATGAAAGGGGGAGCAGAGGTGAGGGATGAGATGCATACATAAATATTTTTTTATTGAAAATGTCATTACCTTTGCTGAAGCTGTGATTCCAAACTCTGAGCCCATGTCGTCTTTTCCTTGACTTGGCTCTGAAAAAAAAAGACAATGTTTCATCCATCCAAAAGTACTATAATGTAGAGACAAAATATGAGATGACATAAATATGACATCCTTGAAGGCTTTTTGTTTCTATGCAACTGTAGAAGTGTGAAGTGTTTATTTTCTGGTTAGTTTGTTTGTTTGTTTGTTTACCTGTAGCGTAGCCACCTGCTCCTGTAGTCCCATCCTCATCCCAGTCTCCTCATCAACCTTGGACTGGAGCTGGACCTTCTCTCGAGCCTGGGAAAAAATCACAAGGCATTTTAAAAAAGCATTGATGTGTCAACCAAATCAGAAATAATCATAAAAAGGAACACATCATGTACCATCGAATGATGCAAAACTCAAATTTTGTGTGATACTTTGGATGCTTCATTTAAAATTTGTACTAAAAAGGTAACCGTTGTTAGCCAAAACATGATACTTTGACATAGTCTAGCATAACTTACATGTATTATTAATGCTTTCTTACTCTAACACATTCAGAAATATATGTATGGAAACCAGCCCCTGCATCTTTGTCCTGCCACTTGCTACATTACATTATGTAATCTAACACAAGGTATATACTATTAGGTACACTGTTAGTAATGGTGAAAGCTGTCTGGTCCAGAACACTGACCTTATTTGTTTGAAATGGAAGAAGAGGAAACTGACTCGGAGCAAGAATGATATGTTTTTCTTCTGTGAAGGCAAACATAAATGTTAAGATTGAAAGTTTACATCCCCACCATAGCTGCAGCCTTCTGCTCCAGTGTTTCCTTCTCCCTCCTGGCAGTGATGGAACTCTCGATGGCATCAGCCAACTGTTTCCTCAGGAGAACCACTTCTGACTGGACTGGGGGTGAAAAGACAAGGGAAACAATCAAAAGAGTATCTTCATCTACAATTAGTGCATTTCTAAACACCAATGTTAGCCAGGTTTAAAATGGGAATGTACTCAAAGTGCAAATCCCTACTAAAGGTCTTCAAAGTTGCCCCCCTTTTTTTTTTTTGCAGATTCCCCCATGCACGCAACTTCAGAGAAAACATATAAGAAACCTACACTATTGTTCAATGTAAAAAAATAGTCTGGATTCCACATCTGTTAGAAATATAACATTACAACAATAATATAATCAGATTCTATACTTTCAAATTGTATGGTTTTTGTAGGAAATATTGAATTCAAATGACAATTGCAACAATCTCATGATAATACACTCAGTAGGAAGAAAGCTGGTGGAAGACAAAAATTCAATTTACATCTCAATTAGTAGTTTGATCTGCTAATTCAAATATAAGCTAAGCCTAGTAATCTAATCCGCTGAATCCAGACTTAGAATACCCTGGGTATAAACCTAACAGTGATTGTTTGTATAGGCAAAGTTTGTGTCCACTGAAGTTCTAGGTATTCCCTTGAAAAACACAAATGTTGAGTGTGAGATAACTGTTACAGTGTTGGACTCAGAACAAGAGATCTTGAGTTTGATCCTCGCCATACTTAACACAACCTTCCTCACTTCACTGAGGTGTAATAATGGGTACCTGACTTTGGTCGGGGAGGTAAAATACTACCTTTACCTTCTGTCTTTAATTTGCACATGGCAATGTTAGAATAGGTAACTAAAACTTGAGTGCAGTGTCACATTACCCTTATATATTCAAAAGCAATTACTGGGAAAAAACAAACAAATAAGAATCTACTGAGTGATCTGTTCTCCTCTGATTCCTTCAGCTGTTGTTTGACTGTGTCAGCCTGGGGGTCTGGCTGGGGCTGGTGGGGAAAAAAACAAAACAAAATATTTCTCAGCATACTGTGGCATGGAGTGAAATATAATAAATTCATATAATAATAATTTTACAATCATATTAAGCTACCTTTTAACACACTCAACATAAGTTTTACAGTGTCCACAGAATGTCATCCATGTTATCAGACCAGTATTAATAGCCTTACCTGTTGTTTCAGTGCAGAGTTGTCGGGGTCTCCTGTAGAATGGTACTGTTCATAGTGAGACTGTAGCCTTACCTGTTGTTTAGGTGCAGAGTTGTCGGAGTCTCCTGTAGAATGGTACTGTTCATAGTGAGACTGTAGCCTTACCTGTTGTTTAGGTGCAGAGTTGTTGGTGTCTCCTGTAGAATGGTACTGTTCATAGTGAGACTGTAGCCTTACCTGTTGTTTAGGTGCAGAGTTGTCGGAGTCTCCTGTAGAATGGTACTGTTCATAGTGAGACTGTAGCCTTACCTGTTGTTTAGGTGCAGAGTTGTCGGTGTCTCCTGTAGAATGGTACTGTTCATAGTGAGACTGTAGCCTTACCTGTTGTTTTGGTGCAGAGTTGTCGGTGTCTCCTGTAGAATGGTACTGTTCATAGTGAGACTGGAACCTTACCTGTTGTTTAGGTGCAGAGTTGTCGGTGTCTCCTGTAGAATGGTACTGTTCATAGTGAGACTGTAGCCTTACCTGTTGTTTTGGTGCAGAGTTGTCGGTGTCTCCTGTAGAATGGTACTGTTCATAGTGAGACTGGAGCCTTACCTGTTGTTTAGGTGCAGAGTTGTCGGTGTCTCCTGTAGAATGGTACTGTTCATAGTGAGACTGTAGCCGTACCTGTTGTTTAGGTGCAGAGTTGTCGGTGTCTCCTGTAGAATGGTACTGTTCATAGTGAGACTGGAACCTTACCTGTTGTTTAGGTGCAGAGTTGTCGGTGTCTCCTGTAGAATGGTACTGTTCATAGTGAGACTGTAGCCTTACCTGTTGTTTAGGTGCAGAGTTGTCGGAGTCTCCTGTAGAATGGTACTGTTCATAGTGAGACCAAGGAGGTTAAAGAAACCTCCTTGGTGAGACTGTAGCCTTACCTGTTGTTTAGGTGCAGAGTTGTCGGAGTCTCCTGTAGAGTGGTACTGTTCATAGTGAGACTGTAGCCTTACCTGTTGTTTAGGTGCAGAGTTGTCGGAGTCTCCTGTAGAATGGTACTGTTCATAGTGAGACTGTAGCCTTACCTGTTGTTTCAGTGCAGAGTTGTCGGGGTCTCCTGTAGAATGGTACTGTTCATAGTGAGACTGTAGCCTTACCTGTTGTTTTGGTGCAGAGTTGTCGGAGTCTCCTGTAGAATGGTACTGTTCATAGTGAGACTGTAGCCTTACCTGTTGTTTAGGTGCAGAGTTGTCGGAGTCTCCTGTAGAAACTGTTCATAGTGAGACTGTAGCCTTACCTGTTGTTTTGGTGCAGAGTTGTCGGAGTCTCCTGTAGAATGGTACTGTTCATAGTGAGACTGTAGCCTTACCTGTTGTTTTGGTGCAGAGTTGTCGGAGTCTCCTGTAGAATGGTACTGTTCATAGTGAGACTGTAGCCTTACCTGTTGTTTAGGTGCATTGTTGTCAGTGTCTCCTGTAGAATGGTACTGTTCATAGTGAGACTGTAGCCTTACCTGTTGTTTAGGTGCAGTGTTGTCGGTGTCTCCTGTAGAATGGTGCTGTTCATAGTGAGACTGTAGCCTTACCTGTTGTTTAGGTGCAGAGTTGTCGGAGTCTCCTGTAGAATGGTACTGTTCATAGTGAGACTGTAGCCTTACCTGTTGTTTAGGTGCAGAGTTGTCTGTGTCTCCTGTAGAATGGTACTGTTCATAGTGAGACTGTAGCCTTACCTGTTGTTTAGGTGCAGAGTTGTTGGTGTCTCCTGTAGAATGGTACTGTTCATAGTGAGACTGTAGCCTTACCTGTTGTTTAGGTGCAGAGTTGTTGGTGTCTCCTGTAGAATGGTACTGTTCATAGTGAGACTGTAGCCTTACCTGTTGTTTAGGTGCAGAGTTGTCGGAGTCTCCTGTAGAATGGTACTGTTCATAGTGAGACTGTAGCCTTACCTGTTGTTTAGGTGCAGAGTTGTTGGTGTCTCCTGTAGAATGGTACTGTTCATAGTGAGACTGTAGCCTTACCTGTTGTTTAGGTGCAGAGTTGTCGGAGTCTCCTGTAGAATGGTACTGTTCATAGTGAGACTGGAGCTCCTCTGGGGAGGGGAGAGCCAGCAAACACATCGGGCAGATAAAACCCTGGGAAAAAAAATCCAAAAATATTAGATCTGCATCCTTGATTTTGTCACTGTGACTGTACACTGGTGAAAGGTAGAAAAAACACCTGAGGCAACTTTGATAGCTTAAATGACAGCAAAGAGTACAGTCACTGTCTATACAAGTGTTCTCACCAAATTTCTCATATCACTAAATCGAGGGCCGAAGGCCCGAGGCGTCGCGCCGGAGGCGCGACCCTTCTAGGGGGGTCCGGGGGCATGCACCCCCGGAAAAATTTCAAATCTAAACCCTCTGAAACGCTATTTCCTGTATTTTGAGGGGCAAATTTTGCTGCCAGACTAAGCTAACTTCAATGACATTTCTATCAAAAATACACATAGTTTTAGCTTTAGTTATTGAGGGCGACACCCCCAACATATTTTCACCATCTTGAGCGGCGAAGGTACGAGCCGTTGCAAAGTAGGTTCTGGAAATTTTTGAAATCTAGACCCTCTGAAACGCCATTTCCTGTATTTTGAGGGACAAATTTTACAGACAGACTAAGCTGAATTCAATTAAACTTCTAGTAGAGAAAAATTTTTGAGCGCGACGACCCACGCACCAACATATTTTGCACTACGTCGTCGTGAGCCCCGAAGACGCAAGCCGCCGCAAGGGAGTTTTGGAGAAATTTTTAAATCAGGACACTTTGAATGCTATTTCCTGCATTTGAGGGGAACATTTTGCTTATAAACAAAGATAAGTTTGATAATGAAATTTCTGCTAGAAAAAGGTCGTGGGGGACGACGCTCCGGTAGCATTTTCTCACCATGTCCAGTGCCGACGGCGCAAATCCTCACAAGGGAGGTCCTTTGAAATTTTGAAATCTGGACCCTCCGAAACGTCATTTCCTGCATTTTCAGGGCCAAATTTTGCCAGTAGACTAGCGAGATTTGATGAAATTTCCATTAGTGAAAATAAACACAAGGGCTACAGCTTGATTTTGAGTGTTTCAGCTTATTTTATCGTGGGGGCGTCGCCCCCACGACCTATTTTTTGTGGGGGCGGCCGCCCCCACTGCCCCCATGGTGCCGCCGCCACTGGAGGGGTCTAGAGGCATCCTCATCTTAGAAAATTTGTTTTTAAATTCATGACCTCCAGAATCACCATTTACTGCATTTTGACAGACAAATTTCAAATATTTCACGTGTTAGGAAAAAGCCCCCTACAAGCGAACATGTAAGAGCTCAAAACACAGCATAGGGGATACAAAATACTGGCCCCTTACATTTAGCTCCACTGGTGAGAACTCCATATACTGGTATAAAGAGGGTAGCTACATGTAGGCTGGCCTAAGTATATCAGAAGGATAAGTTGGAATGCACCAGCAAAAAGACAAACATAAGGGAAACAGCAGCAACCATCTCAGCAAAGAGAAACGGCTGGGAGACAAAGGGGCAGGACTTGGAAAACAAGTTAGAAAACCAAGTGTTGGAGGAAGCTAGAGCAACGCCCCACATTGACGTCAGCTGAAAAACAAACAAACCAGAACGATGAAGAAATCAGGTTTTAAGAAGAAGGCACAATTAAAACACACCACGCAAAACAGTCAAACCTGTACTTAAATGACCATTTTAACTCTGATCATTTTGGTCAACTTTTGGTGTTCCCTTAAGATTATTATTTTTCCCATCATCCAAAGTAAGGTTCCTGTGTTTCTTTCAGGGAATCAGTTCGTAGTTCAGTGGTTAGTGGCCCTGCCTCTGGAACTAGAAGCTGTGAGTTTGATTCCGGCTGTGTCGCTAACCCGACATGGACACTACCAGATCTAGAAAGTTGCAGTCTTATGACAGAACGTTAAGCCTTGGTCAATTGTTCATTGTGGTTGGAGCTAGGAGAATTTCCATGGTACAATAAACTTGTAAAATCTGTTACAGTACACATCTGTCTTCTCTGTCACAACCAGTGGAAGAATATAGCTCTTCAGTGAGCTAAACTGGATAGAATCATATATATCATTTTCTCTTTTTAATGAAATAAAGTCCCTTAAGTGGTCACCATGGACAGGTTTGACTGTTTATTCCAAAGCCACTGCACACCTGTAAAAGCTTCAAACAACCTTAAGAGCATTAAGAGCCACTACCCAAGTCGCCTTTCCTACAGAAGAGACCTACTGAGTCTTGTGTAGAGATCTTAGACTCCTCTGCATTCCCCTCAGTGTGGTTATGTTCGTAATGTGCCTGAAGTTCCTCAGCTGAGGGAAGACTCAGTAAGCACATCGGGCAGATGAACCCCTGTAATCGATAGTCTTATAATGAGGCCCAATGTTATGGAGGGGACGTAGAAAGCACTTGAATTACTTTCTAACTCTCCCTCGTAAATAATTGTAGATCTCTAATTGCACTCCTATAAACACAGGAAACAACTTCAATGGAGATGAAACCTTTCAAAGCAGAAATCAAAAAGTAAGAATGTAACAATTTGTGTTTTCTTTTGCACTACGGCAAATGCTGGAAGAAAACTAAAGTGAAAGTGAAGTGAGATTCTTCAATTTCTTTGAACACTAGCTTTAGCTTACCATTGATGTAGATATAACATCATGTCCATTTCGACTGTGAATTACACATACAAATGCTGAGAAACAACACCCAAACTAACGGCAAGTATGTGCTAAGCAGACATGTTGACATTGGCTACAATTAGAGCTACGATACTGTTTTACGACCAAGCTGGAAAATAAACAATACATCAATTATTAAGTGGGCAAGAATGCACGCAAAAAGCAATGCTTCGCTAAATAAATTGAGGATAAAAGATATATGGATCTTAAGAAAGGTGATATCATAGTATTAGATGTAACATCCGTCTTTTACTGTTAGATGAGAAATGTTTGCAAGGATTTTATTCCTTGTAACGTTAAATGTAAGAGAGAAATTTGCGCTGCTGTACTGTAACTTGTGTAAGTTCACGGTTTAAACAATGGGGTAGGCACGCAGAGGACAGAAAATAAATTTGCAGTGATTTCAAGTTTGCAGCTTTGCAGCCAAAATCGCGAACTAACAACCACTGCGAACATTCTCCCTTTTACAGTAAGATCACTCTACTAGTAACTTCCCCCTGGAGTCACATGGTACATGCCACCAGAGGCCGACTTCCTGATACAGCGATAGTAAAAACAGATCCGCCATTTGTGACAAGCAAACTTGACTTTAAACCTCACCTAAACACTTACAGCACAAAATAAAGGTGTAGAATTGAGGAATACTTGTCTGTTGAGTGATAGCAACAAGAAGATCGTTTTTAACAAAACGTGTTAGAAAGGAAATCACATGATAATGTTTACATACCGAGCATTCGTCTTCGGGGGAGGGGCCCGGAATAGGAGGGGCACTGCTCTCTCGCGTCTGTTAAAACAAACGACAACAACTTAAACACTCATCAAATCATTCTTCAAAGTCTGTAATCCTTAAGAAAATTGCTTGAAGTTTCTTTAAGGCATTTTTAAAGCTTGCTTACTTGTTCCTCCGAATCTTTTCGCCTCGCCGCACGAAGTCGATTCAGGAGCTGCGCCATGTTGGATTTTACCCACAATCCAAAATGGGACACTCTGACCTAATAAGGTCACGGTAAAGGTTCAGAAAGTCGCTAGAAGGCGCTTTTAGTCAGAGATTGGCATGTTTTAGCAGAACACAGTTTTTATCTCAGTGAAAATGTTGACATTGTTACCTCCATGAAATGTCATGGAGGTTATATTTTACCCTGCGTTTGTGTGTCTGTCTGTCTGTCTGTCTGTCTGTCTGTCTGTCAACAAGATAACTCAAGAACGGCTGGATGGATTGGTTTCATACTTGGTGTGTTGGTAGGGTGTGATGAAAGCTGGAAGTGATTAGATTTTGGGCCCCCTAGCGGCTTCCCTTGGTACTGCAGCGCAACTTCCGGTTTTGCTATCTCGTGTTCTGAACAAGCTATGGTCCCAATTTTTTATGTGTTACATAGCTCTTGCGCTCAGAAATAAGTGACATAAGTTTGGGCCCCCTAGCGTCTAGTTTTGGGATAGCAGGGGCATTTTTGTCAAAAACTTCTGAAGACGATAACTCAAGAAAGGAACAGCGGATTTTCATGATTTTTGGTATGTAGGTACCTCAGACAATGTTGTACAAAATGAAATACTAATTATGCAAAATTATATTACATTTGCATAATTAATGAGAATATTCTATCATAGCAGTTTTTTCTATGTATCTCTTGTCTCTGACGTGATATGGTCTTGACATTTGGGTGGTAGATAGCTTTTAGTGTCATGACAAAGTGGGGCAAGTTTCAGCCCCCTAACATTTAATTTGGGAACTGCAGGGGCGTTTTTGTCAAGACATTCCAATGAGGATAACTGCAGAAAGGATTGACGGATTGGCATCATATTAGGCATGCGGGTACCTTAGGCAAAGATGTTCATAATGATATACATGTTATGCAAATGAAGCTTAATTTGCATAATTAATGAGGAAATTGTATGATTCCATAAATGTAACACATGTTAATTATGATAGGTAGAATATAAGCAGATACCAAATATGGTAATGAGGAACTTATTTGCATAATTTATGTAAAAATTGCAAAACCGCTGTATGATCAATAATGGGAATTTTATAATTGTGACAGTTACATGTGTACGTTAGTCAATGATGAACAACACCATGCATAAATTATGTTCATGTGTTAGTCAATTTCTTGAAATTTATGAAAGCTCTAAATTTTTTAATGGAGGTATGAGGTCGCCGAACTCTAGTTTTGGGATCTTTCGGTGTGTCTGTCTCTCTATAACGCTGTGTGTGTGTGTGTGTGTGTGTGTGTGTGTGTGTGTGTGTGTGTGTGTGTGTGTGTGTGTCTGTGTGTGTGTCTGTGTCTGTGTGTGTCTGTGTGTGTCTGTGTGTGTCTGTGTCTGTGTGTGTGTCTGTGTGTGTTTGTGTTTCCGGATTTTTGTAGTCAGCATAACGTGAACTCAAGAATATCTAGATGGACTATGTAAGTCATGATATTTGGTACGATGATATTTGGAAGATAGGTAACGTTCACGTTAGATGTTGGGAAGACGAAGTTAAAGCCCGTAAAGGTCAATTTTGGGCCTACTAGTGTGTGACCTTTGTACTGCAGCAAAACTTCTAATTATATTCTTCCTTTCTTTTTATATCTTTTGACGTGGACATGCCGGTATGGTCTTGATGTTTGGCGTCAGGGAGCTTGTGGTGTGTGGGAGAAGTGACCGTCTCATTTGTCATTAGTCTTCATAAAGTTGTGAATGATGTGTTTACTTTTGTCCTAAGTTTTCACAATGCTTGCACCAAAGAATTTACTTTGATCGAATCGCTTTGTGACAGACTGAATAAAAACCTTTGCGGCTACGGATAAGTTACTGAGTTGTGACTGTGGTGAGAATGTACTCCCCAACTGACTCCATACAGTAGGTCGCTAGAAAAAGGCATTTCATTGGCCTTACTGGTCAACGTAGTACAACTTGCTGAAATGCATTGGGCTCATTATATTGTATCTGCATGTTTGTCAGTACAAGTTTAATGAACCGAACAAAGACGTACAATGTTCTCCACGCATTCTTACATACACTGTTTTTAGCCTAGAACTGTTAACTGTCTGTAAAATACAGGAACTACGGTCTATATGTGTACCGTGAGCACAGCATTGGGTAGCAGAACACAGTATTTATGCGCGGTCTATGATGCGGATACATATATCAACAGTAGTACGGAATCGGGATAAACTTTTTGAAGGCCGGGTAGAAAGTTTTACTTACAAGGCAGCCAGATATAACCAGTACTGCGAGGTCTCGGAAGGTGTCGACTCCGAGACTGTATGGTTTGGATTGTGAATTCAAAGTTTTCCAGTTCATTTACAAATGCACCCCATTAGGCAACTGCCTTCCTAGTGTAAGCCGGCGGCAGTTATTTTACCCCCAAGAGCGGCGTTTCAAAGTGAGCGTGAGAAGGCGATACGCCGACGGAATTTTTTTGTTTTTCAATATTTTGTCACAATTTTTGTGGCTTGTGCCTTGAACTCAAACATATTGGTTTTTTTGGTATTCATAAAGTGCACCCTTCTATACTCAACTCTTAACTATAAGCATCGGCATGGGACGAAAACTATGTTCTGCTACCTTGACAATATAAATCTCAAATTCCTTATGTCTTTATACAATTGATGTTGGTACAAATCTTGAAGTACCAATAGTCTTAGATGTTTTATTTTCATTCCACATATCTGCATCATTTTATCAAACCGCAGGGAGACAGAAGTAGAGACATACGGTGTTATACGGCATCTGGTACATAATTGAACTAGTTTAACTGTAGTATCAAACACAAAAATTGGACCAAAATTTTCGACTAAACAGCACCAGTCTTTGTCAAGGTATGAACAATCCACTGCCTTCGTGACGTCACGGTGTGTAGATAGAACACGTGACTCTGTAAGCAGTGAATCATAGACTGGTGCTGTCCAGTCAAAAAATTTGGGCGAATCCAATTTTTGTGTTGAATATTACAGTTAAACTATTTCAAGAATAACTTCTATCAACACAGATGAACTTTCAAGTTAATCTGGCACATATATAAGTATCAAAATCTGGTCGTCTGTACACATACTGATGAGAAACATAGAGGGAGGTCATTTTTGTAATAATTAATTGTTTAAAGCTAACCACTCGACTTTGATAACAGTACAAATGTTCCAGATACGACCTAGTTGTTTAACATAGGAAGTAACCAGGCGTCAATGAAATAAAATATGCACAAAATATGAAACACTTCAGAGCCATTAAAAATTGCAAACAGACATGTGCATGAACGATTAAAAGCGTAGCAATACCGAATGTATCTTACTATTCACAATTTTCTTTATTTCAGACAAGGAAATCTATATTAGCAGCAATTGACGGAGTTAACCCTCAAACCACCGTATGGGGTCAAAACTGACCCCAGGCGCATATCAATGTGTGCCATTATGTCGTTTCTGGTCTAAAACAAATTTCCTTCCAGGAGTTTGTTTGTACATCTGTCCTATAACTTCTTATACGTTTTTACCGAGATTGGCTAATTGTTAATTAAGTTATCCTCGAAAGTTTATGCATGGTCCAGTGGGGTCAAAACTGACCCCAGCATTTTTTTAAACAAACGTTTGCGACCCACACCTAAACTACTTATCGTAGGATCACAAAATTTTCAGAGAATGATGTACATGTAAGCCAAAATTATTGTAACAACTTTTGTGCCATTAACATGTTATATGACGACATTATGACGTCATCTAGGTAATATCGGCCGCCATCTTGGATTTTGACTGATGACGTCATCAAATTAGCATAAATAATGAATATTGAGTCCTGAAATTTACATTGAATTTCATAAGATGTGATAAACAACTATTATTTGCCAAGAAAACCTTAAAACTTAAATGTTTAATACAAAATTGGAAAATTTCGTAATAAATATGTCTGTCAGAAGTCCGTTGCCATGGCAACATGAAAAATGATGAACATACTTTGTTCACTGAAAATTTTTGCTATCAACATTTTCTAAAAAGTTACCAAGTTTGGTGGCCCTAGCATAAGCCATTCAGGCGCTATATGGCATTGAAGCTGGTACAGGCATCAAAAACCTCCTTCCCTGTCTGAATAGCGTTTGTGCAAAATGTGGTCCTCATGATCTTTTGCATAAATTATGATAATGAGCTAAAAGCATTCTCACCTAATTATGTCAGAGTGTCCCATATATATAAATGAAACTATACATATATACAAATCACAAAAAGATTCACACAAAAAACTGTATTTGTACAAAACGTTTTGGGGTCAGTTTTGACCCCATACGGTAATCTACGTCACAAAAAAGCTACGGTGGTTTGAGGGTTAAAGCAGCAGCAGGTCGGCATAAAAGGCATAAAAGTCTAGAATCACAGATGCAAGATTGGGAACAATTAGAAGACGTAGCTTTGACCGGGCTCCGAATCCACAAATTTGTCCTTGTTGACTGCGGAATTTCAAGGGGTTGGGTACCTCTCAATGTTTTCCCGATTACGTTACGGCGTCTATTTGTCACCGGGTCTTTGGTTGATGTTAACTACGAATATTGAAAAAAATCCAGAAGCCGGCCGTGCCCAAAAATAGGTTCGCGCCCGAAAGTGCCCACATAAAAACAGCACGAAAGCTTCATAACGTAGCCCTTTTTCCCAATTGTGACCGTAGCATACGCGGTATTATTTTTAGGGCGTAATAAGTTGTTCTTGATCAGTTGAGCAATTTCAAGACCACCATCAGTCCAAAGCACCATACTGCGGACAGGACAGGAACTGCAGTGGCTCCATTCTCTGAAAGAAAATAATGAGATTAGATTAGATTAGAAATTAAAGGTTGATCTAACATCTTGTTCATGCCCATTTTCTCTCCATTTACGTTAATTTTGAAAGACGGTTACAGATTAGGACTCGGACAATGGGAACATGATTCGCCTTCTTTGAAGATCTTTATAAAAGAGATAAATACGATAAATACGAGGCTACGTTAAAACTAAATAGAGATTAGACAAAGATTGGTTCGGGGAGATAGCTGTGACCGGGAAGGAACGGTAAGGAATCTAGGTCATTACTATCCCACAACACAACTTGTTGTTGGAAAATAGAATTTATCATTACCACCCCGATGTTAAAGTGTTCGAAACTTGTGTGGCAAAAGACTTCTCCTGCAAAGGAAACAAATAAATGGCGTAATTACCACAGTTGTCGCCAGTGTAGCCCTCCGGACATACACAGCTGCAGTCGTCCTGTGTGGTGTTGAGGTAACCACTGTTCTCACACAGCTTTCCTTCACAGCACACGTTCCCCCAGGAGTCCGTTACAACGTCTGAAGAGGGAAAATATTACTTAGGGCACTCTTTGTATTATGAGGTATTCAACGCGACCATGTAAGGTCACACTGAAAGTGCAAAGCTGATGAACTACCTGTCAGTGGCCATTTTCTTTCCAGTTACAGAGGCCATGTTGGCAGTTTCCCGTGGTCATGCACCAAAAAAAGTGGTGGTGTGTTACGCCGTAGGGCAGTTATACCGCCTATATAGATGTAGATACAGATAAGAGGCTGCAGTTGGGCATTATCCTACGTAGCATGTATAGCAGGCATAAGTATGCCCCAGGAAATCCAACATGGCCGCTGTAACTGGAAAGAAGTTTGGTTGATAACTTACCACATTGTCCGCAGAGCACCCTGCATTGTGCGGTGACTATCGCCCCGATGGTAGCATCTGTGCAGTACTGCGTGGTAGGCCAGCCTGGGCTTCTCCCACAGTTACGGTGCCAGTCTTTACACACCACTGGACATTAGAGACAAAGAATGTATACGTTTGGGACCGCATTGTAAACATCACGTTGTGAACTCTGTATATGAATGTATGCATACTTCACGTTTGGGACCGCATCTGTTAGCAGCGACACCTATAGCTGCAGTGCATAGTGAACCAAACAAGAATGTGACAGGCGGTCACCGCAACACCGGTTGACTTAATGAAAATATTCAAAAAGAAAAGACGGTAAAATTCAGATTTCTCTCTCATGGAACGTTGCAAAACACTTCTTCGACAAGTTTTAAGACACTTGATTTTGTAAACACGAGACACAAAGTGAGTAAGGATTAAAGATTGCTCGGAAGCTTGTAACCTCCCTCGTCTATCATACACGTGAGTTGAAAAAGAGACTGGCAGTAAAATTCGTTACGATGGTTCTTAAGTAGTGTCGCTTCAAGTATTGTGTTGTTTATCAGCAACTTGTGTAGTTCATCGAAATATTTAGTTTTTACCAAATTGAACGGAGATACACAAATTCGTCTTCTAACATAACACTGATTATTGTATTCACCTGAGCAGTCCAGTCCGTCCCAGCCGTCCTTACAGCCACACCGGCACTCCGCTGTGTCCTTTACTGCACAGTTACGGCACTCCATGGGACAGGCTACAGCATGGAAAGATCTACATTTTATATATATCAATCAAGATATATAAAGCTTTTCCATAGTAAATAAAAATAATCCTGTGTGTGATTTTGTTACTGGTAGATACACTGTTCGTGTTGTTGTGCGTTTTCATCTTATATACAGTCAAGCCTGCCAAAGCAACCACCTCTTCAACCCAATGGCAACCTCTTGGTCATTACGACCGTTTTTTCTCTTTAAATGTTCTGGCTTGTGATTGTATTTGTTATACCCCCCTCACATGTAGCGAAAATCGATCGGACGACGAGTCTGCGAGCTCTAAATTACGAGGAGGCATGACCCTGACGGGAAGGGTGGAACTCTGCCATTTCTTCGTCGGCAGCAGGGTCATGCCTCCATGTAATTTAAAGCTCGCAGACTCGTCGTCCGATCGATTTTCGCTTAATGTGAGGGGGGTATAAGGGACAGGATCAGTAAAAATTCACCAGTATGTCATATTATTCTACCGCTAACTAATGCAAGTTCCCTAAAGTGTAGCAAATAATATAAAACAAAGGAATTTACAAGCTAAAAAAGGAAATCGGAATCTCAGAAATGCCGCTAAAACCATGTTGCGCACTTACTACTCTATTTCTCTGAAACAGAATGAAAATATACTCACTGCAGTTCTTTGTGGGACAGTCAACTGTAAGAAAAAAAAACGAACGTTAGGAATGAATGAATGAAGAAGACCTTAACTGTACGTTTCTGCTCTTACCCGCTAAGTACAGGGGATAAAGTTCTAAGTACATAATGCATATAGCTCTGAACAACCGAAGTACTAGTACTAGTGCTAGTATAGTAATAACGAGTTATCTCACTTCATACAACTACAAAGTCTAATGTATACTAGTATGTAAAGGTTCGACTTCTTCTTACTTCTTAAAACAGTTGTAAATGTAAGCCGCGTTTTGAATGTTCACCGAGAGGAGTCGCTCTAGTCTGCAAACATTTAGCATGAAACATAATAATATTTTATAGATATAAACGTACTTTATATCAATATACAAGGTAACTTTATGAAACAGCTGTACTTACTACAGAAGTCGTCCTCACACCACCCCGCTCCTCTGGCGCACAGAGAACACGGTGGGCCGGTTTTAAACGGCTTCGTACCAGCAGTGTTGCCACTGAACGGGAAAACATTCAAGTAAAAACCTCGAAAGTGAACTATTTTAGTTTACCTTACGTATACATATATCGGTTGCTGCTAATATATATATATTACGTATGTGTAGGTGTGACCTGGTGTCCTTTCTTTAAAGGTAGATGTGGTGAAGCTTTATACTTAGAATACTTCATTGTGATGTTATATGAATGAATTATGTTAGCCCTTATTGTTATGTTAGAATCATGTTAAGCTTTATCCTATACATCTATTTTGTACCTTATGTAATAGCTCTTTCCATACTTTGTACCATGTACAATAGTCGTGCAATAAAGTTCTTCTTCTTAATCTAAAGTTTTACATTTAAGGTTTGACCAGTGAAGACGTGCTAAAACAAGGGTGCGTCCAAATTGTGGTAGCAAAACCCATCAGTGACAAGATTTATGTATAGCTCTTACTATATGACATTCTTTCTACATGTCAGCACTCATAGAATAATAGGTCTTACAATTATATTGCGTCGTGTATCTGGTTGAGCGTAGGACTCGGAACCTAGAGGACCCGAGTTTGACACTCGCCGTTCCTCCCTGGTGTGCCACATTTTTCAGTGTCAGGAGGCGCGAGACTGTTGTGGCTTTTAACTCCTTTTAATCCATGAAACACTACGTCTGACTCAGAGCCGGACCTCTCTCTGTCCCTGGCTATCCCTGAGTGAACTCCCCCTCTGTATCCCTAGGTCTATGTAGGTCATTTGTGGGCCAGAATAAGTACCAGTGAGCCCATCACACCTCATCACACAAAGCAAAAAAGAGAAGAGATTGATAACCTTACCCCGGTCCGTAGTTACAAACGACGTACGTTCCGTCACTGCACGTGTGAGATCCACAGCCCACTGCCTCGGACTCTGCCCATACAAGCTGCAGTAGAAACACAAGAGATAAACGTGAGTACGGGATAGTTGAGACACATTCAAACAAATTGATAAATTTCCCAACAGACTTTTAGTGAGCGTTCAATAATCTTCAAGGTCTTTCCAGGATCTCTCCATGATCTCTAACGATTTTCAAAGATCTGCCAATAATCTTTCACAGTTTAAATAGTCAATAATTTTTGTCGCTCAACGGTTGCCTGAGTCTCAATTCTGTGAAAAATGGGCGTCAGTGAGCTCTGTAATATCCTATAAACAATTTTCTAAGACAAGTGGTAACTTGAGCATGCAATTCAACACTGATTCACCAGGGAGAGATTCGTCAGAATCAAAATTGCGTCCTAAAACTGTAAACATAGAGTCTTTTGGGCCATCCATGGTTGTTTTGAAGGTCAATGCATGTGAAAGCTAAAATTATACTGCGCTGATAAATTCGTCCCTACTTGAGTGTAGTGGGTGCAGGTCCGTCCCGACTGACAGGAGGCGCTGTTGTAGATATAAAACTCCACTTCATCAAACCACGCCTGCACGACGGAGTTGTAGTCACCCACAGACGACCCGCTGGTCTTGAAGATGTTCTGACCTACAAAGTAAGAACATCAACGGTATTCTGAATAAAGTTAAAGTAGATAAAACACGAGACTCGATGAGCAGTGGATCATAAGTTGTAGCAAATTTATGCTGCCTTTTGTCTCTGTTTAGATGGTTGTAAATCCCTGATGTAAAGCGTCGATCGTGCGGGTAATAAGTCCAATCTTTGCGATGGAGATTACAATTTAGATCTAGTCAGAATGGCTTCTACCAACACAGATGAACTTTCAAGTTAACATCAACAGTGCATTCTACACAGAAGTGATCTACATACATATGGTTCATTTGTTGGAGAAAATCAGTAATTGAAGGAATTTCACAAAAATACGGATCATTTCATATTTTTTTCGGGAATGCCATTTCGAAAGTCTTACGAAAAGGGAGCTAAGAAAGTCACTCTTTAAGACCTCGTCAAAACTATGATATATTTACAACGAGTTGTAGATTTGAACCATTGTGTACATTAGTCATACGTATATCAAGTCCCGTTGTGACATTTGATGGCCAAGTTACTCTGGTCAATTACGGCATGTTAGTTTCTATCGAACATGGATCTGGTATTTGGACTAGTCCATTTTCAGCCCACCTGGAGGGTGACTTAACCAAGACTTTGCTATTTGACGGAACAGGGAACTTGCTGATGATTTTCAATGTTTTCATGCGGTATCTTAGTGGGAACAATGAAATGTTGATGAATAAAAGCATCTGCCTAATGTGAAGAGACATGTAAAGGATTGACGTCGCAAGTGCAGCACAGATCAGTAACGTTAACTTTGTCGATCACCCACAGCGACTGAGTTCTCACTCGTGTCTTGGCCATAAACCTGTCTTTTTGAAGAACTAAAGCCTGTTATCGGAGAGTCATTAACATCATTATAAAGTGTATATAAACATCGACAACTTTCGTTTGGCAAAGTACGTTAAAAATAATCTAAACGGACCCCATGTAGCCGCAAATCGAGTCAGACGAACCAGTGACCGCAAGTGACCCCAAAGGAAAGGCGAGCTATCAGAATAGTCCAATGTTACATTCAATTTACATACAAATTTGCATTGCATTTGTAAAAGAACAGGAAGTTATGATATATTGCACACACAAATATATTATGGGAAGTCCTATGAATGATACCCCTTATAAATAACGATCGAATGTTTATCAAATATGAATATATAACGAAAAAAGGCACCCCCACCAAAGCGGCATAATGGTATCTTCCGAACACGTTCTACCCCCCGGAGTGTGAAATGGCGCGAAAACGGGGACTGAGAGGCCCGGGCTGACCGCGGAACGTGTTTACTACCTTTAAATGCTATTTCCCCGGTCAAAATTGTATTCTTGATAGAAAAAGTAGTTATTTTGTTGACATTATAGCTTGCAGATGAATATTATCCAAGGGTATTTGAACTTAGAAAGATAATATTTTTGTAAGAGCGATATTTTGGCGGAAAATGTAGGAAAAATATTTGTTTTTGATGTTTTTGCCCCAAAATTATCACGATTTCGTTACATAATCCAAAATACCCTTGGACAGATCATTTCCGTTGGGAACAAGCTCTTATCTCGTAAAAAATCAAGGCTATAGTCCGTGTCCCCGCTGGGGAATTGATACATGAATGAAACAACAATATTTTTAACCAAAATCGTTATTTCTAACCCAAAATTACAGTGCAGCAACAGATATCACATGTGCATTTTATGTGTACCGCATAGATCTAACTCTGTATGAAGTTTCGTTACAATACGACCATGCGTTAAAAAGTTACAAGAATAAACGTGTTTTCAACTAACTAGAACCGTGTCACATGCCGTAATTGACCAGAGTAAAGTTTGCGGTCGAACAATATTTTGTTCATCGATCTCCAGACTGCAAAAAGCCAAACTATATCTACACAGAACTCACGAGGACTTGATTTATGCACAAGTGCGATCCTCTCGATATGTCTGGATGTATGATTGGTAACACAGATCAGTAAGAAGCCTTCATCAGGAGGACAAACTTATGAATAAGTATTTTCTTTACCAACGTCGTCCCCAAATGCTGAGGACCCGGATGTGCCGCCATGTCCAGTTGAACAGGTTTCCGCCCAGGTCTGCGCCATAGTTGCCAGCTCACTGTGCCAAGTCTGAAACAGAAACGTACAGACGTGTCAGTAACTACAAGTATCTAAATAATGGTAGAATAGAATGTTCGGTATGGCGGCCTTGAAAAGGAGTCTTCTAACAAGAAATATTCCGCCATACCTTCCACTGTATTTTGGAGAATCTTGATAAATAAATAAACAAATGTGTACTTCCACATGCACAGGAAGCCACTGTTCACATTTACTCAAACACATTCATGTATATGGTGACCAGCACTTCCAACTCTGTCCTGCCACTTGCTAGATAATATGCACCACAAATGGCAGATGATCGCTATTCGGTTCCAACTAGATGGTGATTCAGTGATCGTTGAGCGAACGTACAACGACCAAAACTGGACTTGTGTGACCTTCGATTTTAAAAGTGAAATACGATGCAAGATTTCTGTAAAAGAAAAAAAAAAGCACACAAAGACACGCAAAACGTTGAAAAAATATTTCTTTATTTTATAATATGAAATTCGTTGAGTGATCTGCCAAATCTTCTCTTAGGCTAACGTCACATTTCCAAGAAGTGGCCCGGCCCGGCAGCTCTTGGGAACTAAAAGTACGATGTAAAAGGCAAAAGAACACAATAACATACCAAAAATAATTCAAAGGCATGCCTTGTGCATATTCATTGGCATATACTTAAATTTCTAATTTTCTGTAAACAATTCGGTCGGTCCCCGGGTAGGAAATGTGATGGACTTTGTGGTCGATCGAAGTCTCTAGTAGAGAAAAGGGGGTGTAAATAGAGCCATTTTATGAATGTATTGGTGGTTAAAGTATTTGAACGTTTGATCTAGCGACAGAAACGGGACTAATCAGAAATGTTATCTCGATGTCATCATTAAAATATTCCCCTTGCATCCGTCTTGCTCCCCGCCGACATGGTTCAGAGTTCACATCATTAGAAAATACTTTCAGATAAATGTAGAGATTAGTAATACCTCTTTACAGAGCTTCTTTGATACAATATTTACTTCAGTGGAACTGTTTGTTATTACTGTTACCATGGACATGTTGACAGCAATAAGGACGTGAGAAGATACATCGATCTCGTTAACCTCGATGACATCACCTCACACGTGTACACTCAGGCAACCGTACCAAGCTTTAACAATGGGGGTTGTGTCATTAACTCTGTGAAGGAGGTTCGCATCCTAAGGGGAGGTATTGCGGTTGTCTGTGTTAGGGTGTTCGCAGCGATATCTCAAGATCCATATGATGGATCTGTTTGTATCTATAAGCATACCGTGAATTATCAAAATTCTAATACAATGATAAACGACAATTTAAGGGCAACGGAGCAGTGGGTTTCGGTAATATTTAGCGCTTTGGAAATCGTTCCTCTTCATCTTTCTGAGTCTTTGGAAAAGCCCGCAGTGTTAGAATTACACCGATAGAACAGGGCTAGTCGGAAGAAGACGGCAACGTTGTGAATTTTAGGAATCAGGAAAATACTCTTGAGACTGAGTGTTGCAAAACGTTCTTTAAACAACCAATTTGAAACCCCATCATCTTATTACAGCTAGTTGCATTGATGTAATTACCAAGAAGCGAGAGGAAGTTGGATGTACAAGAGTAGATTGGACGTATATATGCACATATAAATGTATATGATTGTTTCCATTGTTACATGTATATGGTTGTTACCATATGTGACCTGTACTTAGCCCATCTGGACAAAAATGTGCAATAAGTTTGTAGGTTTTCTTTCATATATAGAATGACACCCCCAAGAAATACGATGATTAATTCACGCAGGTTCGTGCTCGACGGACTCTTGTTCGTGTTTCCTCGGTAGCTAGGAGCTATAACATAACACTCCTGACACGGCTTGTAACCCTTTGTTAGTTGATAAGTGCACGATTCGAATCAATATTTGAGATCGCTTAAGATTGTCAACTTGTGCATGACCGCGCACGAGTGCATTTTGAACTAAATTTAGTTAGGATAAAAGAAACTATGACAAAAACTTACTATTTAGATCGTACATCATAGTAACAAATGTAAGAACAATGATACTGATAAGGTAATTTCCATGTCGTTGTGAGCATTGTTTGAAATACGATTTTCTTTGCTTCTAATCTTAAACTCCAGATTGATTCGATACACGCGGCGGCCATGATAGATCGAAGACGAGGTCAATGAGGCAAACGGACAAAACTTATTTTTAAAATGAGCCCCCATTTTTTTCACCAAACCATACAGATTTTCACAATCTAAGATAAAATATTAACTATTCTAATTAGATTTATTGTTCACCTAAAGATGTAGCAATTTAGAATCCCATAGACGTATACGTATACGTATATACAAAATGAATAGGAAAAAAAAACATAACAATGCAGCTATTCTCTTATTGGTCGCTTTCCTATTAGTAATCGAAAGACTACCATTGGTTGAACTGCTAACTATGATGGATAGTTTTTTTTGTTTAAGTCATTGAACTCGTTTTAGATCTATCTTGGCCTCCGCGCGGAAAAAAGGTGTATTACTCTCTTACTTGTCGATAATACGTCGTGTTTTTAGACGTTACAGGTCCCTCTATGTTCAAGGAAATAAATTACACTTCCTGCTGTCTGACAAGTGTACGTTATAATCATTACATATCGGGTAGTAGTACAAGGGTAGATTATTAGAGGAACAGCAACACCTTTCTAACTTGTACAATTTTCGAGGTTCCCGTTAATGATGATTACCTCAAATTCATCTTGTCATGAAAGAAAAATATCAAAGGGGAAAGTATGTGGAAAAGTTTTTCTATACGTTGTGTATTGAGAACAGCCA
Organism: Branchiostoma floridae x Branchiostoma belcheri; assembly: GCA_019207045.1. Taxonomy (NCBI): domain Eukaryota; kingdom Metazoa; phylum Chordata; class Leptocardii; order Amphioxiformes; family Branchiostomatidae; genus Branchiostoma; species Branchiostoma floridae x Branchiostoma belcheri. The sequence continues at coordinate 23,759,075 of CM033027.1, forward strand.
GGTGCAAAAATACGTCGACTTCCGTCGACTCTTACAGAATCAAACGTATCACTGTATGATCTTTATGCTACGTGTGGTTTGGTTTAATGTTGTGTATTGAGGAGCCCTCCCACGGTCAGATTAAGACCTGTGACCTATAGGTTTCGTTCATTGAACCTGAAGTTTTAAGTCACGTAGATTTAGTGCATGGGATTAGAGAATTTACTTACACGTACGTGCGAAAACCAGAACTAACTGTTATTGTTCACCTTGGATTGTATGGTGGTACATAGGTCAACTTGCTAGCCCTTCCCATCAATCATGCCAAAGGCACGTCCTCAAACATGGGACATTTTGCTTCCTTTCCGAAAGACGGTTGCTGTCCCAACCGAGATACCTTTCAGGATTGAACCGAGGTATTCCATATGTATAGGCCTACGTCACTTTTCCAAACCTGGCCCCGGCCGGGATGTTTCCGGAAACAAAAAAATAAAAGTGTTTAAAGCAAAGAATATACAACAATTATGCTCATCACTATTTTCTTTACTACCTGTGTCTTTCGTTGCATTTTATATAAAAGCTTTTCGTTTCCCAAATCGGGACTTAAGTCTTCTGGCCTACGTCGATTTCCAAACCAAGGCCCGGCCGGGCAGCTTTCGGGACACAAAAGGTATGGTATAAAAGACACCAAACTACACAGGACGTAAGGCCACAGCAATTAAATTTTATGGATGACATCCTCTGCAGACAGCAAAAATAGTGCGAAAGGGCGAAACAAAAACAAAAAAAACAAGATGGCTACATTTTCAAAAATAGGCACCATACAGTTGTTATGAATGTTGTAACAAGAATTAAAGGGACAAATCATGGTATCAGAGCCAACAAGGCATTCATTCCTGTATTCAAGAAATGTACTGGTCTGGTAAAAGTGACACTAGTGTGGTAGACTGGCATCACCAACAAAGTTGGTAACCACACTCATGGCTTCCATATTGGTGTCACTTTTACAACTATCCAAAAAGTTTCATTTCTACAACTACAGTCCTTGATACCTCGCAAATGTCACTTCTACAAGTACAATTATTAGGCTACAACACAATATATTTGCTCATTTTTGTACTTCATCGTCATGTTGACCATCCCTGCAGAAGAATTTTTTTCCTGAAATCAGAAGAAGAAAATGTTTTCTCTGAAATCAGGCGAAAATTAATGCGCGCGCTGATGTCATCCATAAAATTTGCTTGCTATGGCCTAAAGAGAATAGTCGTAAGTTATGTATATTTTGCGTATCTATATTTTTCGTTTCCATAAACAGCCCGGCCGGGCTCCGGATTGGAAATGTGACGTTATCCTTACCAACCAATTGGAACCGTGAGTTCAACTATGAGACTGCTTTCAGTTGAATTACAGGGACATCATGGAAGCCCTAAACGAATACAAAAGAACGCCAACACATTGTGTTCTGTACCTTGTACCTGTACCTGTATGGTAGATTTAGGAAAATGGATTAAAACGTGCATACAGCTGCAAGTGTAGGATTTGGATTAACTTAACTAGGATAAGAGTAAACACAGGTAGTCGTGTGCTCCGTAAGTTTAACCTGACGTGTGAAGGTCTTGTAGATTTAGGGCACCGGATTAGATCGTTTACATAGGCACGAATGTGGGATTTGGACTAATGATATTTACCTAGAGTTAGAATATAATACACACAGGTACTGTTGTGCTCCGTATGTTCAACCTGACGTTTGAAGTTATGTAGATTTAGGGCATTGGATTAGATCGTTTATATAGGTGCGGATCTAGGTATTTGACTTGTATCATTTATAACATGGTCGTAATAAAAAGGTACAGGTAACTTCATGCATGTGTTTAGTAATGGTGACCTGGTCTAAACTACATACATGTAGATTTAGCAGAAAGGATTAGGAAGTTTGCGTTTGTGCCAATGTATGAACTAGATTAACGTCATTCAAGTACTACCCCTCCTCACGAGAAAAACAAACATCGTTTTCTCATGTACGTTTTCTGAAGTAGTAGTAGTTCTGTAAATTTAGCGAACAGGATTTGGATGTTTACTTAGGTGTGGATGTAGCTACTGTAAACAAGCCGCTGTGTGGGGTTATAAAACGATTTGTAGGAAATACTGGTATTCTGTGTGTGGACAAGTCCTGAATGTCTGACGTCACATTACATGTCTGACGTCACATATCGTGATTGATCAGAATTCGTGTTTGTGTTCGTGAGTGTTCGTGAGTGTGCGTGTGTGTGTGTATGTGTGCGTGTGTGTGTGTGTGCGTGTGTGTGCGTGTGTGTGTCTATGTGCTTGAGTGTGTGTTTGTGTGTGTTTGTGTGTGTGTTCGTGTGTGTCTAAGTGTTTGTATGTATATATATGTGTGTGTATGTGTGTCTGCGTGGTTTGGGTATGTTTGCGTATGTCTGTGTGAGTGTGTTTGTGTATGTGTTCGTCAGTGTGTCCATCTATGTGCTTGAGTGTGTGTTTGTGTGAGTGTTTGTGTTTGTGTGTGTGTGTGTGTGTGTGTGTGTGCGCGCGATCTTGTCATTAATTTCAAGGTCATGACTGGGGAGTGACATGTGCAATATCTAATGGTCAATCATATATGAAATATTCGATTGCCATACCCCCTGAATTTATTTGTAAACCCTATAGCCGTGAGAACTGTGCTCATGTAAACTTCTCATATCTTCAGTCCAGATAAGAGAGTTGCCCGTGACTGTGTTAATCAATAAAGGTATTCGACTGCACAGAATAGAATGCCTTTGTTCAAACTTTCGGTCTTGTATAATCTTACATGAAACTTTCTTTTATGGTGTTCATCACTTTTTCTCTTGTTGTTTTTGATGTTGCTGGTCCAAGAGAGCCAACCGTCTCAAATAGAATGCCGACATTTGTTGAGGCATCTTTTTTGTTTTCGGCGAAACTTTGTGAAAAGATTTAGCACACAATAAATTCTGGATAAACATTTCTTGTGTCATCTTAAATAATACTTTCTTTCATGTTGTACATTATGTCTTTCTCTTGTTGTTCTTGATGTTACCGGTCCACGAAAGCCAACCGTATTACATAAAAAGCTGACATTTCTAAAGCATCATTTTTGTTCTCGGCGAAAGTTTGTCAACAGATTAAACACAGAATAAATTCTGGATAATCAATTCTTGTGTAATCTTAAATAACACTTTCTTTGAAAGTGTACATTATCCGTTTCACTTGTTGTTCTTGATGTTGCCGGTCCAAGAAAGCAAACCGCCTCACATGAAAAGCCGACATTTGCTGAAACATCAGTTTTGTTCTGGGCAGAAGTTTGCAAAGGGATTAAACTCACAATAGATTGTAAATCTAGCTAGCAAATACCCTTTCTTGATTTGTCTGAACATTGCGGTTTGTCGAAAGCCTCGGTTAACGTTACACATAGCTGAATATGTCCTCCCTACCTTGCTCAAATTGTCTAGAGTACGGGTTGGTTAAGTTAAGTTAAACCCTTCCCGCGCCAAGGGCAGTGCCCATTTCTGGCGCATAGGGTGGTGCCCATCTCTGTTTCCTTAGCCCTGGGCCACACACAACGCAATCACTACAGCAGGGGGCTAGTCCACTGGTAGTGGTGCGTGTTCAACTTCCATACTATTTCCCGAATGATTACGGGTTGGTACCGGTAAAAAAAAACGTTTTTTTTTCTTAATGGACAGGTCCAGTAAAACCGGACCTGAAAAAATCCGTCACCCGGAGCGAAGTAGAGGAGAGTTGATAGCCTCTTTTACCATGCTTCTACAGACAAACGTCGTCTAAATTAACAGAGGAAGCTATTGGCGTGAAGATGGGATATTCCACCAAACAGATTCATTTGTAAGGAAATAATCCATTGTTTTGAATATTGTCCGTTCACAAACAATTATGACCTGGACCTGATTCTTATGGAGTAAGTACGTTGTTGCCTGGGTGCGTTTGGAAGTAAAAGTTGGCTCTTAATCCACAACTGGTCTGACTTCTCCCAACCTATCGTTAAACTTCGTTCGCTGGTGTTCGGGAGCAATGTTTGGCTTTCTGTAACCGGGGCTTAAGACTTCCTAATGTTTACCTGGCGGTGTAACTCTTGAACTCTTCTGTTTTTAACTCACTTTTATCCGTATAACGATTTTTACGGCTCAGTCCTTATTGATTGATAACCGCTAAACTCGGCGGTAGGCTTAACATCACAAACAACACCGGGGAGATAAATTTGATACAATCATAATTATCGGACACAGGGGGTGATCAACATACCAGCTGATATTAGAGACCTATAATTGTCGTCTGATGTTGACTTAGGGTAGATCAGAGAGCGGTAAGGTCAGGTACAATGTTTCTTTTGTTGGTAGCAACAGCGTTAGGGCTAACGGAGTAACAATGTATGTTCAAAGAGTGTCAGTGTTTCAGAACATTTATGTGTGGGAGTTTGAAGATTATGAAGTTCTAAACAATTTTTAAAAAAATCTTGTCTTTAAGCTTTCTTTATTTTCTTATTTTCTTTGTCTTTTTTATTTTCTTCCCTCTTTCCTTGAAGTTCCTTATTTCCTTCTTTCTTCCCTTCCTTTCTTTTCTTTTCTTTTCTCTCCCTCTCTTGCTTTGTTGAGTAGTTCTTATTGTACCTTATTTCTTCTATCCTGGGAGAGCTTAGAGTGTTACATACAAACAAATATTAAACCTGCTACTTTTCGCGACTTAGGCCCAATCTATACACAGTTTTTACCAATATCTGTGGAGATGTCGGGAGGGATCTGGAACGTTGGGGACGGGACACCCATGGCGCTTGCAGTCATAAACAGCTATATAGCCTAATGAGCCCGCGTTATATGCTAATGAGCCTTCCCGAAGTCGGGACACATCTACACGCGCGCGGAAGCTGTCGGGGACCCCTGCTAAGCTATCAGGCGAATGGTCCGGGCCTTTCGGGAGAAATTTTGCCGATATCGTAATGGCGATATTGCAGTTCCATCTAGACGATGAAAAAAAGCTGTCGGCGAGAGGTTGTCGGCTCGCCGATATCGGGAAAAACTGTGTGTAGATCTCTGGTGAAAATGAGTACCTAGCTTTGGTTAGGGCCGTCCCTTGGATAGATCGTTTGTAGAGAGCCATACCTCGAGTACGTGAACGAACCCTTCACAGTTATCGAAAAGAGTAGGAACCTACCAGTGTGAGTGGTTCAAATAAATCTGTACATATATATGCAGCTTGTACTCACCAGTACAAACCTGGTGTACTACGCGATAAGACATTTTACCGGGTAAAGAATGCAAAAGAGTTGAACATACATTGTTCAACTCTTGGCTCTGTTTCCATTGATTTCCCTGGCCCGCACGATGCACACAAGTGTGTGTATGATTAACTAACGTTTGGATATACTTCTGAATCATGTAACGAGGGCCGGTAAAACACACATCGGTGTTGCTACGTAGTGTAAGTAGTTCTGTCTTTTTAAACGAACTGGTCATACCTTTTTCCTCCAGAAAGGCGCTCTCATCGCGCTCTATCTGTGACCTGAACACACAAACAAACAAACTCACACACACATACGTACACAATCACACGCACAGAGACACAACTGGCAACGAACGTACAAGCGAACGGCACCTAAAACATACGTAAGTTTCTTGGCGAAGGGTATAAGCAAATCTAACTGATATGTATGTTTGTCATCATTATATCTATCGTATCGTCTGTATAGTGCCTATGGTAAAGAATATTTGTACTTACCATAGACTCCATATCCGCTGCCCCTACCCCCTTACGAAGCTCCCGATGTTTCTCTAAAAGAACCACCTCGTCATTTGCAGTCAAACTCCCTCGTGCTCGCAAAATTCCCGACACAAAAATCACCACAAGCCATGCAAACGTGCCCGCACGACGAAAAGGTAATGGTATAAACATCGCAATTACGATTCTGTGCTACCTTTGACTACGTCTGAATTCTCGCTCTATGAAGAGATCTTTTAGCCTGGGTTGTTGCAAACATGGGAAAGCTGTACAACTCGCGAAATGGTCCACCCGGATTTCTTTATATACTCGGCTCAAGCGATTAATAAAAAAAATCTCTGTCACTGGCTGTGTTGCTGGGTTGGCGTTGCCGGTTCGACCCCGTGACCTAGCTAGACAGGCCGAACCACGAGTTTGTCGTTAAGGGTGTGCTGTATATACTGTACATATAGCGACAGCCAAACAAAAGGATATTCATCTAGATGTTCTATTGGACAGGCACTTGATTTTAAGGTGCAGCTACCACAGATTTATTTAATAGGCTTAGTTGTATTAAGGATGTATATTTTTTTAATTAATGCAATAAAGATCAAAGGGGCCGATGCAAAATGATTGAGTCTTTGTGTATATTCTTTTAATCCTATAGTAAACAAGACGCAAAATTAAGATAAGATACAAACACAATTGATTATTATATGGAACATATGGCTTCATGTGATATTTTACGGGCATTGAATAATATTGTTTTATCATTTTGATACCGTTCCAAAATTTTCGTATTGCATTTTAGTCTGATTTTTTTTTTCATTTTGTGTGAATGATAATTTGAAGGTTACCTTTTCTATCCATTATTTAATACAAATCACTGCGATGGTTACAGATTTTAAGCAATACAAAACAATTTCGCATCAGAATCTTCGGTGTGATTATTGAGTTAGAGTCAAGTGTCCCAAATCCCTGCCAGAAAATAACCTTAAACATAACCTGAAACTTTTCACAACAGCTCTCCGCGGTATGTGCAATACCCCATAACAACCATTGGACGAATACCCCTCAACGCACGGCTTTTCCAAAAGACAGCGTTCCCTGGGCGATCGTACAGCGACCAAAGCTGGATTAGAATTAACCTTGAATTTATAATTGGAATATTATGGAAGACTTAAAAGTATGTTTTAGAATACAACAAATACACGCAAAAGGTACAATGATTCGTTCTTTATTCATGAAAATCCTGGTGTGATCTGTCAAACATTTTGACGCTGAGCGATCGCAGAAAAAAAGGCGGTTGGAAACCAGGTTAGCGTTTGGCAAATGTAAACAGTCGAGAGGGAACAATTGAGATAAATTATGCCGCTGCCGCGAACAGTCACACGGAGCGCACCGTAGGTCACGATGGGCCGCTGACTTCAAATAACTACAGTCAACAAACATCACACAAACATGGCGCTAAAATCCACTTCAACCTCGGCATGGGACGTGGCAGCCAGATATAGTTTATTGATAGAACCTTCTCTTGTGTTGATTATAATCGATTGACGGTTGGACGTTGAACAAATCGCGTAGACAGTCACTACCGATGTATGTCAAAAAGGGGGAGGGGCTAACTTGGATATCGTAGGGACGGCAGTTATAATACATACTAGTAATGCATGTGTAGACAAAGGGAAGGTGTAACTTTTTTCATTATTTTTAGATTTATAAATTTAAACCATAAAAACTTAACATACTATCATGTTCTTTCAAGTGGCATCAATCACATTTAATACTAAGGATTTCTACTGACGGCTAGTCTGAAAAGACCCCCCCTAATCGGAGCACTTGGACTAGTCCAATACTCAAAACAGCCATCTTGCGATAATTCCACTATCTTCCGGGGGTGCGGAATAATCAAACACGGAGAAAGGTAATTTTTTACCACTAATTCAAAAAGGAAATCGTATTTCTGAACGTAACCACCTTGCAACTGTCCAGATTGCAACTCAAGTCGCACAAAAACGGTTTTTTCAACGGTTTTCAAGCCTTCAGCACGGTTTAATTCGACGTCACCCCTTTTTATATAGTACCGTCGAGTTTTTGGCGGGAAAATTGGCGCTAATCGCCGTGTGAGAGAGTGTTGGGGTAGGAACGTGAGATAACGGTGTTGACATGAACTCTTGATGAAGTGGGGCAAACGCACTCGGGTGGGAGTAACATAGGGTTGTAGTCCTCAGTATTCTTGAACAATGACAAGCTTTATTGACACGATAAAAAGTACAGTGATTTTTGTATGGTCAAACATAAACTACAGAAAAAGTAGATAAAGACTTGGTTTGTTCTAGGAAAAAAATTACCAAATCTGCTGTAAAACCAACTAGCACTACTGTATCACAACTTACACCATCCTACCAGCTGTATATAAAGAACCATTGAGAGTTTAGAATTGAAAATTGGTACGTATGTTATAACACCACTTGCATTACTTTTAGACTCACCTTTGCTGTATATTCAGGAGACAATTGAGAAATCATATTTCTAGTTCCTGGATAAAGTTGTGATTGTAAACATCAGGAAGCGTATACATTTCATATAAATAAAATAATAGATTACTCTTGTCGATTATTCCATGAAAATGAAGGTATAGGTTTGCCTGGCATCTGTAATGGCTCAAAAGCGCCACCTATTAATCCGCTTTAGTATTGCAGCATCAGTTTGTTGCTGCTACCATCATCATCTTAGACGAGTCATTGTATTGATTGACTTATCACCGTTGCCTTACAATTGTACCATGTACAAATGTCGTGCAATAAAGTTCATTCATTCATTCATCATCATCGGTCGGCTGCGGCGCAGGCGACTGTTTAAAAGTTTCTTCCAAGACCTTCTGGGACATATTCTGCTGCTACCATAATACCATGGACCGCTAGGTGTCATCACTAGAACGTCCACCGCTTAAATTCCGACTCATGTATATGCAAACGTGCGGTTCCGGACCGTTTTGAGAGATTGTGCTGTTATGTAACAATGTAACAACAAGGGCAGATAACAAAATTATAATGTTTGTTACGACTTGTGTTGCCAATAGCGCCATCAATGACGTCAAAATGACGTCATAAAATGACGTCATGCACATCTACCAGTTGGGCTCCGCCATATTATATCCACTATCTTGAATGTTCAAAAATACTTTTTTTGCAACAAATAATCACAAAAGGCAACGGAAATAGACTAAATTCATTCATTTAGATGGTTTTTGATAACAAAAATACCAGGTAGTTACAAATTTAATGGGATATTAAGCTAGTTATTCTTGATCTCGCCATCTTGGATTTTGGGCTAATGACGTCAAATTAGCATTATTTGTACATATCTAATTATGAAAGATATTCTAAATAACATATGATTTTATTGATGTAGCAAAATAGCAGTAATATAGCAACTAAACGTGAAAAATACATTGTTAGAACCGAAATTAGCGATTTTTGGCAAAACTGCCCTTCAATTTGTCAAACCTCGTGAAATTGTTTTGCTTTAGCATAAGCCGTTCTGGCGTTATAGGACATCCACGGTGGTCAAATACGGACTCAAAACCTCCCATATCTGGCCGAATTAGAACCTGGTTCGACGATGTTTCATCTGACGTAATTCGAACCGAACCCGTGTTCTATTTGGGGTCATCTGCGGTCGTTGCCGGTAAAACACTGCTGTCTGGCCTCTTTTCCCCAACTACCTTGAATCAGCCAAAAACGATAGTTTTACACCAATATAAACAATTTTCTGGACAAATCATCCATGCTATCACTTTGTTTGGGACCTATAATATGTAACGAAGCTACTGGCGTTTGTGTTGGTGACCTTGAATATTGTAAGTGTTGTGTACACCGGTATCAATTACACCCTCCCACTATCCGTGCGGCCTGACATGCGTGCAAACATCGTTTAAGATCGCGACCAAGAAGAGTCCAAATTAACTCATTGACGGCTCAAAATGACCGCAACGGTTTTCCCGAGATTTTCGTTTTTGGGATTTTTAAAAAATGACTTCGATTTTGAATTATTTGCAATTAAGTGCGAAAAATGCAATTTTTACGCATTTTTTCGACTGTAACTTTGCTTAAAATCAAAAATTAAAAAATCCCAAAAACAAAAAGTTTTATTTTCCTCATAGATGACGAAAAATATAAAAATCGAGAAGTTTCGATGACACATGTGGCCAATCTTATCAAGAGTTTGGTCAAATTAAAGGCCTTCCTGGAACAAAACATGACCGTCTTTCTAAGCAACATCGAAACAAAACAGCTATTTGAATTCAAACGGCAAGATTCAAAGTATGTAAAATTAATGATTTAATCTTATTTTGAAAACATTTTCCTTGTCAAAACATTTTGTTTATGTTCAGATATTTTACGGGTAGCCAAAAGTAGGCCTCCTGTAACCCGATACTCTGTCGAACGCGCATAGCAACGGGAAAGAATACCCTAGCAACCGACCGCCGTGATCAAGTTAAAGTTGGCGCAGGCCTCAAAAGCACCTCCCCCCTCCCCCACCTTCCCGGTCTGAAAAGGGTTAACAAATTGTTGAAAAAATGATTTTCATTATACTCGTATGTAGGTAGGTAAGATGTAGAAAAATGATATCCAAAATCTGCAGGTTAAGACTTAATTTACAGTTTCTTTCCTCGGACAGCAAAGTTATGGAACTCTCTCGATGGCAACTGTTTCTCTACTGTCTGCTACTTATCAGCCTTCAAAACAAATGTACAGCGCTATCTCCGTACACAGTTATTTCCAATTCATTAGTTCATTGCCTTGAACTCATTGCCTTGAATTCATTAGTTCATTGCTTTGAACAATCTCGTTAAAATGATAACTGTTTTGACTTTGACTTTATTGACAATGAAACAAGTCACAAACAATTTAGAATATAGGTTTGCAAAACACGCAAATACTTCTATCAACTGACAGTATAGAAAGAATCACAGGCCAAACGAGCCCGAGGTTGGTTACTTGAAACAACTGCTACTCCAATACTCAAGAGAGAGAGAGAGAGAGAGAGAGAGAGAAAGAGAGAGAGGTTTATTTGTATCAAGCCAACTTGCGGCTCGAAAGCCGAATTATCAGGCTTGTTTACATTGAGTAACGCTACATAGTTGCTATTCACAAAAACATTGTAACATAAACAATACAAATAAGACGTATAGCAGGAATATCATAATGAATAAATATACGATTACAATGTCTAAAATGCAGATGCGAGTACAATGGTCGAGTACAATGGCTAAAAGTCAAATTGAAATAGCATTAAAACTATACATATTAAAAGTCTGATCGTACTAAAACTGTTTGACTTGTCTTACAAAGTTAGCTAAAAACAGATTGTCTGGTGGAGTATATACATAGAATCTACAGTTCGTTCAATGATTTGATCATTGCAGGTATAGCGCTGGTTAGGTAGCGGTTAGTCCCAGTAGGTTGTTGTTATCGCGCAGAGTTGCGGAGTTGCCTGCCGTGCTGTTGTCCACGGGTAGGGGGCAGCCACGCGGAGAAACGGGGAGACCTTTCAAGGGACTGTACTGAAACACAGGTCTGGTTTGGTTCACGCCATTGCATTAGCGCTGTAATGGGCAAAACTATAAGAAAACAGATCGGGTGTAGAATTCCTCATTAATTATGCAAATTATACTCTGATTTGCACAATTACCATTAAATCAAATAAAGTATCACGCAAGCTATCTGCATTCCAAAAAAATCACCAATGATCCGTTTATCCCCTCTTGAGTTATTCCTCTTCAAAGTCTGAAACTGAACAAACTCCTGCAGTTGCAAAAGCTATCTCTGCCCCAAGAGCTATCAACCACACAAAAATCAACTCCCCCACCAAAACACCCCCCCCCCCTCCTTCCACGCAAACATACACATCACATATGTACACCCTCCCTACAAAGACTAATGATTATATTTTGGGCCCCCTAGCAAGTCATTTGTATAAAATTTACACAAGCTCTTAATATTTCATGGAAGTATTAGGTCGACAAACTCTTAAGTTGATAAGAGCTTGTGTGACTTTATCAAATAACATATGAAATAAAATTTGTATGTCTACATACATCTTTCTACATAGCGAACCTGGTTTATTTGGCAAAGGTATATGTTCGTGGCACTCTAGTTCAATGTCCGGTGAGTTATCCAAACAAACCGAGATCAGTGAAGTCAGAATGCCGCGTGACTGACTTTGACCTTTGACAAACCGAGATCAGTGAAGTCAGAATGTCGCGTGACTGACTTTGACCTTTGATGCAGAAGAAACGAGCACGTCGCCTGTGCTAGGTAGAGCACCTGCCGAGGTAAGATACTATTAAGGTGTTTTTGCAGTGAAATCTTTGACTACGGAGGGTGTTAAAGAACGATAATGGTTAACTTATGTAGACCGGGCTTTTTTGGGGATTCCTTGGACCGAGGGGGTGGGGAGGTGGGGGGCTCTTTTGACACAATCCCATAGTAATTTCCAAACGGGTTGGGTTACGAGCACTAAATTTAAAGGGAATGATTTACTTGGAAAGTTTTATACTTTCTGTAATTTTGGTATCGTTCTGACGTAATATGACGTAATTATGGCGTCACAATGTCATTTTGGGCTAAAACCGTCTAAATATGGAATTTCCGGTTTACTTAAAGGTATTAAACAAAACGTTGACTATGAAGGGTACCTTATTGGTATCAAAGTCTGCTAAGTCTTTTGTTGCCAATGACGATGACACTGACGCCTATATGACGTCAGAAAATGACTTCATTTGTCCACCATCTTGTATCGAAAAGCTTGAATTTTCTAAAATAATTTTCTTTGCATATGAAGTGGACTAGAAAGGTTCAAGTGAATGTGTTTTGCAAAAAGAAAATTACGGAAATTGCCCCCCCCCCCATGGATATGGGTAGGGCAACACATTGTGTACATCGTCTGTGACAGGATAACTTGCAACCTGAAAAATTATGAATGGATTTTCATCATAATCGCTTGTTTGTAGAACTTGTAGACTTGGCTTAAGGGACAAAGCCACGGATTTCTTTATATCCAAATATCAAAACATATAATATGAACATCCAACCCTTCTAATGCAGCCCACGCCGTAGCGACATGGCGGTGTCTGTAGCTATAGATGAACCCGGGATGCTTCTGGAAAGTCCCCACTGGGACGACCGCACGGGGACGCTGCTGTATGTTGACCATATGGGACAGCGTGTCCACCACTGGAGTCCAGTCACCAAGCACAAGGACACGTATGACATAGGTAGAATTAAATTTTACACAATGTTCTCAGTTTAATACAGGGAATCATTTGGAGACAGATAAATAAACAGACAGACAAGTATTGTTAGACCTTCAACCTCACCCTACTCTCCAAACAGGGGCTCCGCCCCGGCTGTTTTTTGTTTTGTTTTTACGTGTTTTAGACGTTTTTATCGGGGCTTCTATTGTGCTGTTTTGCTCTGGCTTTCTAGCAAATTGCATTGGTCAACGCCAATGTTATAATAAACAAGTACATACTTTGTCCTGGTATACGTGTAAGGCGTTGTGATAATGGAATATTGCCAAGCAGATGTTGCGTATTTCCTTTGCCGCTTTCAGCATGCATGTTGTCAGCTGTTCTATGGCTATCAGTGTTTCGTCGGCGCACTGTAGTATATATATAGATGCAACTGATGCGGCGAAAGTTACAGATGTATACAATTCAACAGATGTTCGTCGTATTATGTTTGATGTAGCAGCAACAGCCGACGTCGTGGACCGTCCCCGACAATTTTGAATATTTTTCATTTGGTGTAGTTTTTTGTTTTGTTTGAGATGCTGATTTTGCTGTTGATGCGTACGGGATTGTGTTTTACAACACTTTATTATGGGAAAGGGCATATAATTAGAATAGCCCATTCCACCAGCTTCAAATGTCACTTGGGATGTAGGGTGGGTTTGGACGGTTCGGACAGGCTGTGGGTGGACATGGCAATAAAGGGTCCTAAAATGCCTCCTTTGGAGTTGTAGTTCTTATAATAGGAAAGGGGTTTGGGAGGATTGGACGTGGATAGGTAGTAACTTTGCGCGGAGACTTTCTTTGGAATGGCAAGCTCATTGGAGTATCGCATCACATGTAGTACATGCTTTATTAGCGAAAAATTCTTACACTTTGGCATGGGTAAACCGAGGTGTGCGTTCCCATACATGAAAAAAAATGTATTTTATAATCTTGCAAACACCATAGACTGATGAATAGGCTGAGACAACTACTGGTGATTGTTGGGTCCTTGGTAACAATGATTAGATGTACAGGTTCTTCATTATTCTTCCAGACTGCGTGGTAGGTGCCGTCGTCCCAAGGGAATCAGGAGGGGCTGTAGTGGCCGCTGGGACCAAGTTTGCTTTTCTCGATTTCGAGACCGGGAAACTGACCTCTGTTGCGACGGTGGACCAGCACAAACGCACCAACCGGTTCAACGATGGCAAGTGCGATGCTGCCGGCAGGTTTTGGGCTGGTTAGGAAACTTTGCTTTCCACGATGTTTTAAGATTCCCCAGTTTCTTCGAATGATACTTATTGACAATTTTTTTTTCATCCACACAGTAACAAATCTATATGTCGAAGCTAATTATGTATTATGCATTCTCTGTATTATTTCAATTTTCATCCTCTTTCCACAATGGCATCATTATCTGATTTGTAATATACACTGGACTATAAAATACACTGCATTTGTAACCTCTAAAAGGTGTGCAGAATTGTACAATATGCTTATTTACCCCTAGTCAACCTACATTGATGTGAGAATGTGTTTCAGGCACTATCGGTTTAGTGGACGAGGGTGCTCCCACACAACTCGAACGGAAAGCTGGATCATTGTACTGCCTTCACACGGCTGGTATCGTTACAAAGGTAACTTGCCTGGCAATTCAGTTCATGATTTTCATTCAAAGCCCCTTTTTGAAAGGTTGGCATTGAAAAATTGTGGAATTGTACGATTTTCTTTGGAAAAATAATATAAAATAGTTGTTAGATAGGAACAATTTTCTTGAAAAGCGACATAAGAATACAAAAAGATGCAGCACAACACTGACCACGTTTTCTGAGCAAAAATTGAGGTAACGGCTTTCCCGAACCATAACGAGGGTGCATTGATTTTTATCCGCCCTCCCCCCCCCCCCACAAAAAAAACATATTGTAAATCGTACAAAGCTGCTGTGATATGAGCTAATACTGCTACAGAATACGCCGTGAAATTGAACAGAAACGGATACAAATGTCAAAGAATGCCAAAGTAATTTCAAAGTCAAAGACGAAGATGTGAAAGAAAACTGAAAAAAAATGTTCGGTATAAAATACTAAGTGTTTTTAGTAATTTCTTCAACTTTTTGGACCACTTAAATTTCATACTGAATACAGCT
The DNA here is from genome assembly GCA_019207045.1 of Branchiostoma floridae x Branchiostoma belcheri. NCBI lineage: Eukaryota > Metazoa > Chordata > Leptocardii > Amphioxiformes > Branchiostomatidae > Branchiostoma > Branchiostoma floridae x Branchiostoma belcheri. The sequence continues at coordinate 23,774,206 of CM033027.1, forward strand.
TTTTTGGCCAATTTGTTTTCTATTCTCTTACTCGCATCAGTTTTGGGTGTCCAAAGGATGTTATCCTTATAAAATCGACATGGCCCAACGGGGTCATAGGTTAATAGTCATAGGGTGCTCTAACTAAAGACGTGAGGCATTATGTTCACTTTATCAAAGTACATTGTCAGTAAATGGCATCTGACATTAATCGCAAGAACGTAATGTGAACAGGCATTATATTCATACGGTTCATTAAACTTCTGCTCTGTGTTACAAACCGCATGGTAAACGCGGCAATACGTTTTTAAGCTTGTATCTTTCAATTTTGTGGTAAGTTATGCAGGGTATAATAAGTATAGACTGCGGGTCGAGGATTACTTGTAAATGATAAATGCGCATAGACTTGTTTCATTTATCTTTCTAATAAAAAATGAATAAATAAAAAAATATCATTCTCCGATCGATAGGAACGCGTCCCAGATTACGATAACGTCCGTTTAAAATTAAGTTCTACTGTAAATGCATTTAAGTTCGCGTGGATTTAATTTCGCGGTAGCGGTAAAAGGGACTTTTCGCGGTGGATTTCAGATCGCGGTAAAACCATAGACTGCAGCCTAATACCATGATAATTAATAAAATGTTCGCGGTGGTTTAAAGTTCGCGGTGAAGTGGTAACCGCGAAAACCTCGAACATTAATCCACCGCGACCATTTCTTTATTTACAGTATTACATTGATTTTCTAAGCATCGCTATTTTTTTCACTAGGCGTTCAATGAAGTTGACCTCTCTAACGGTCTGACATGGACATCTGACAACTCCATCATGTACTACATCGACTCACTCAAGTACAGCGTGGATGCCTTTGACTTTGACTTGCCAACTGGAACTCTGAGTATGTACTTTCTATGTAGGTAACCATCAAAACTCTATTATCTATGACTTATGTGTGCAAGCAAATCGGTAATTTTTAAATCTTTTTTATGAGATGGCACACATCTATGAGTAATAATGCTCATTTCCCCTGGATCATGCTGCATTTCTATGCCTTAAATGACTTAGAATCTGACGATGAATTGTTGGTGGGGGGGGGGGGTAAAAGTGCCTGCGCCAACTTTGACGTCGTATAACTGGTGAACGACGTTTGCTAGGACTATGAAACTTGGTGCCTTTTCCTAGAATATTGTTGGCAACAATTCTGCGAAAATAAATTAGTTTTCTCTCAAAGAACGGTGCATTTGTATGAGCTGTCAATTGTTTCCTGGTGTTTCATTTGTATATCATTGTAGGTAACCGTCGTCAAGTGATGGCTTTTAACCCGCCGGTAGACGGTATGCCTGATGGGATGTGTCTCGACACAGATGGTAAAGTGTGGATAGCCATGTATTGTGCTGGTCAGGTGCTACAGGTGGACCCAAACACAGGTTAGCAGAGAGATTAAAATTAAAAATAAAAACTATAAATACATCAGTGAAGGCAGCCATCTAATCATGGGCTGTATTAGAGGTATATAAACTACTTCATAGGTCTAAATGAAGTTTAATGGCAGTGAGACATAGAAACGAATGCAATCTAATTAAATGCAGAGTGTTTTTTCATGCTAAGATGAAAGTTGCAAATTTTCTTCTTACCGTAGGCACACAGCTCCGCTCCATCAAGTTTCCAGCTCCCCGCACCACGTCGTGCTGTTTCGGAGGCCCTAACCTTGACGTAATGTACGTGACAAGTACAAGGGCAGGTTACTCTCCGGAGGAGATCCAGCAGAATCCTCTGTCTGGCTGTCTGTTCCAAGTGACCGGGATGGGAGCCAGAGGCACCCCTGGGGTGTGCTACAAAGGTTGAACCAAAGGTGGCAGCCTTTTCAATGTCGTAAAATGATCACAGCTGCTGCTTTTTACCAGTCTCTACAAGACTCCTGTATTTACTGACAGAAATATTTAGAAATTTACTCGCGGCTTAGTCAGTCATATATTTACACAGTTGCTGGCATATGGTAAAAAGACTTTGAGTCCCTGGTGGTGTCAACTTTTCAAGAATGTTTAACTACAGTGCAAACCCTGTTTCTGTCAATAAGGCGTGAATATGTACCAATATTACAATGATTGTACTTGATGCAAGAGAAATATGTTATCAGCTTTCTTGAAAAAGCTTCAATAACTGCTTGATATCTGTTCAGTTCCCGCCCCTTGGTAATTTGAACTTTCGTTTATTCATGAAAAGCTAAAATCGGCATGCATGCCTTTCTACATGAAGTAAAGTGCTACTGTTAATCATTTTGGCAAGCATGTTTGACATGTCTATTGATATTCCCTACATTAACATGTCTGTAACTGGCCATGGTAAAATATGATCTGACAATGAAGCTCTGGAATGCAACAACAATTATTACCATTAATAGGATATTTAGCCCCATGACAACAAATACCACCAAAAAGTAGTATACGGAAAATGAACAAAAACGTTGAACGTATTTGGTTCAATTGCAAGTTGCGTCAACAACTTACTTCTGATGCTTTTGAATTTGAATTTGCTGTTGCGGTAATAAAAGACATTCTACAGCGGCCCTTAAGCGCTTCACATAGACTTTAGTAAGCTGTAAGTCTGTGCCTTTAAGCCACCATGCATTGCCACTGAATGTGTCGTTTAGGTATTACATGATGTTTTTGGTGGTGATATTCATTTTGGGTCCTGTACCTACCCGCACTACGTTATAGAAAACTTTGAGCAAAGTTACTGCTGCTCGAGCAGTGAATGGTTCATAACCCAGAGCATAAACCCTAGGTCCAAAAAGAATTCAGCATGTTTTCCACGCAAATACTTCTATCAACTGAGAGTATAGAAAGAATCACAGGCCAAACGAGCCCGAGGTTGGTTACCGGTTACTTGAAACAACAGTAACTCCAATACTTAAGGGACTGTACTGAAACACAGGTCTGGTTTGGTTCACGCCATGGCATTAGTGCTGTATTTCCCAAAACATAGTTGTGTCTGTTAAAAATAGGGCAGCGTTTGCTTCCGTAGCTGTTGTTTATTAATTCATAAGCGTGTAATATTGTATACAGACAAATATATTCAGTAAAACGTTGAATGTAACTCAGTTCTGGTATACTTTTGTGGCTGCATAGGACACATAAAGGAAATCAAATGAATATCTAGTCACTATGACCTGAAGCATAAAAAATTGTAGTCAAGGAGCCTAGTGAGAATATATATATATAACGTTTATTGCAAATCCATACCCATTGAGCTAATTTCAAGTGAACAAAATAAAATACATGAAGGGATTGAAAACAGGTAAATAACCTAAGGTCTAACATACAAAGATTAAGTGATTGAATGTACATACAGCATATATAATAGGGTTCTAAACTTATGCTACTATTTCGGGGTTTGACTTCTTCTTTAAAAACAGTTGAAAATGAAAAGTCACATATTTTCTTGTATTAAATCATAGTTGACATGATAATTCTCTAAACCAATAACATATATTCCTTGTTTTCACCAATACTACAGTGAGTAAAAATCAATCAACTAGAAATTTGCTCATAAACAAGTGCAGCATTTCACTCCATCTCCCTCCAAATTCAAAAGTGGACTGTTCCTTATCACCTTTTTGCGAAAATCCGAAATCACTCCAACATGATTTTTTTCAGCCCCCTCCCTAATTAAGAAATGGACTCTCCTGTAACACCTATGCAAAGTGGACTATTAGTGTAAAAGGTACCCATATACGGAATTCCAGGTCATTTGGCTTTCATGTCTTGACACAGAAACCCAAAATACACATTTTTCTAGAAATGGGCAAAAATACCATTTTTTTTCAATAATATGGAAGTGGTATATGCCATTAGCATGAATAAAGTCCTCTGGGCACGTGCTTTTCGTACCTTTATACCAAGTTTCGGGTTATTTGGTTTTAATACAACATCATTGGAACCATATATATATATATATATATATATATATATATATACATCAAGATTTAACTATGCATTTGTAAAAAATGACCAAAAATCCCAAATTGAACAATGTTAAAGTAGTCTTTGCCAAAAGCGTGAATAAAGTCCTGTGGGCATGTACCCTACCACCTTCATGCCGATTTTCAGGCCATTTTATTTTTATACAAGAGCATTAGAAGCAAAAAATATGTAGTTAATCTAAAATGTCTCAAACCCCCCAAAATAAGATATGCATACAAAAGTGTGGCATACAAAAAGTGCTGATAGATCCTTTGGGCATATGTCCATGGAACCTTTACACCAAATTTCACATTATGACGTTGTAATACGCACATGGACCCAATATATTCTATATGTTAGGTGTGTGCAAATGACAAGAAAGACTAAATAGGATTTTTAAGGCCTCTATGAATAAAGAGAAAATTGAAAAAAAAAAAAAACGTCTGGGGGTATTTGCTCTGTCCGACCCCATGACAGAGGACAATATATTCCTCCTTTACTTTGCGGTTGAGTGCTTCTGTCTATCAGTTTGTTGAGGAACCATTTCCCATGTCTCCTGGCCTGTTACTTTATATTCTGCATTTCTGAAGTGCTTAGGATCAGAAAACAGACGCAGGAAGGAGTCTATAGCCATAGAAGTCTGGCCAAGAGGGTCAGGCTGGCGGGTCACCTTGGCTAGCTCGGTGATATGTGACAAATAAAGAGGGAATACATCATGGGCCTGGCGTGGAACTAAGCCTGCCTCTACACGTGTTTTAAAGTCTTTGTCAATTTCTTGATCCATGACTTCCTTAGAGGGAAGACTCAGGCTACCATCTAAGGCCCCCAAAGCAAGCTTGACTTCAAGCTGAAATAAAGAGAATGATGTGGCATGATGTGTGAGCCCTACAAACGACATAGTAGGGTAAGTGGTGTTAAGAACATGCTTGTACATTGGGTAAGCTCTGCCTTCGTTGATAGTGATACCGCATTCAGGAGTAAGGAAGGGTAAGCTGAGGTTATAACCTGTACAGTAGACGATGTCGTCTGCATTAAACACTTGCCCGTCCTGAAACCTAACGGTGTTAGGACCCACGATACACTCTACTCTAGGGGCTTGCGTAACATTTGCAGGCAGGTTATGTATTTCCACGGTGGATGGGTTAGAATGACTGATGACGACATGTTCAGCGACCTGAGCGAGCTCAACACAGATGTCGACGCCTGAAGCCAAGGCTCCCATGATGATGACGTTTCTCCCACGGAACGGCTCCGGTACCCGGTAGTCATGGCTATGCATGGTCCCGCCCTGGAACTGATCTATACTGGGGACGGCCGGAATGTACGGGACGGAATATCTCCTGCATGAGGAAGGATACTTAGTGAAGCTTCCGTTTATCCTAAGAGATCGCTCCGCATACAATCTATCATTCCATTGACTTTTAGAATTATGAGTGCCTACGCACATTTATATGTTTATATTAAATAAGATTTAACTTTGCCTTCAAGAATCCAAGCATACCAGATGAAAATAATTGTTCACGACTTTATATGGAGTAACGGAAGAAAAAACAAGTAGCCTCATGTAGGTAACGACACTCATTCAAAGTTATTCTAGAATTTCTTTGGAATATAAATATGTGTATACTCTCTATACTGTGACCAAAAAGTTATCACATTTCATTTATTTTACGATAGGTTCCCGGGTTTGATAATTGCCAAACCATACAAAAGTGAAGTTTTGAAATGAAGTTTAATCGACTACGTACCCGCCATTACACACCATGACTGCATCAAATTGTTCTGTGTTCGGGCTGTCTGGAGCCGTGACCTTGAATGTTGTGACCTGCCATTTGACGTCGCCATGGACGCAGACAGGTTTCACTGCATCAACCCTGCTCAGGAACTGGGACATACAATATTAAAGATGCTAGATATGTGATTAGGCCACAGCAAGTAAATTTTATGGATGACATCCTCTGCAGACTGCAAAAATAGTGCGATAGGGCGAAAAAAAACAAGATGGGTGAAAAAAACAAGATGGCTACATATTCAAAAAAAGGCACCATAAAGTTGTGATAAATGTTGTAACAAGAATTAAAGGGACAAACCATGGCATCAGAGCCAACAAGGCATTCATTCCTGTATTCAAGACATGTTCTGGCGTGGTAAAAGTGACACTAGTGTGGTAGACTGGCATCACCAACAAAGTTGGTAACCACACTCATGGCTTCCATATTGGTGTCACTTTTACAACTATCCAATAACAACTACAGCCCTGGGTACCTCGCAAGTGTCACTTCTACAAGTACAATTATTAGGCTACAATACAACATATTTGCTCATTTTGGTACTTTATCGTCATGTTGACCATCCCTGCAGAAGAATTTTTTTCTTCTGAAATCAGGCAAAAATTAATGCGCGTGCTGATGTCATCCATAAAATTTAGTTGCTGTGGCCTTAGCAAAAAAACAAACAAGCAACAACAAGAAAAGTTGCCAGCAAATGCATAAAGTTCACCATCACATGGCCTAGCAAACAAACTACTGCTCTGTTAATAAAGGTTCACTAGTGTATACATTTCATATTGAATGCAGTAAGCAATTCAAAGGATACCTGTATATACTGGTGAAGTCCGAAGTTTTTTGCGTACTTCTCTAGGTAACGAAGCACCTCCTCATGGGGAAGGTACGATGGCAAGCTACCGTCGTAAGGAAAGTCTGGGAAGACCATCGCCTCTTTGGGAAGATTTGTCCTTTTGGATGAAAACAAATGAAATAATTTTGAACCCATCAGAACGATTCCTTGACCTTGGTTAAGATGCCAGTATGTTTGCGCCCTTTTGTCAGGGAAAAGGCGGTGCGTCCGCTCAATTAGAAGATCTCATAGCCAAGATATTTGCAGGTTCACTGTAGCAAGACTGGCCATGGCTTTGTTTTCGTAGTCGTCCATGGGCGCTGCCATATTAAATGTTGACATTATTAAGTGGGCATCTTCCTTTAAGTGACCAATGGCCATATTTTTCCAATGACGCCACAAATTGCAAGCGTCACAACCAGCAATTTAACTTATTAATTATCTGGTCATCTGGTAACGTCATAACTATATGAGAGATCAGAATCATCTTTATTGAGCCTTAGACATACAATTACAAGATGAAAGACGGATTAAAATACCTAGGTCAACCCTTTTTTCTGGACTTACGACGTCCAGAGGGCGCAAGGTAAGACATATCAAAAAGAACAATCGTGCGCGTCGAACTGATGAGATACAAACTGTTTTAAAATCCTTTAAACATATTGCACAAGAAAATGGCAAAACTAATATATTGCACTAATTGCGTAATGCACCATTTCATGTAACAGTTACAACTATCAGCAGCTTGAGAACAGACCCAGAAGTTTTCCCACCCAACTGTATTTCTTGCATAATATATAACATATGAAGTGCATACTGCACACTTTCCTAACTTGCTTTGCAGCTGGCGAACTTCGCGTTCCTTGTGGCTTACAACACACAGAGATTTTGACTTCGAGCAGTTCTTGCTGTTTATCCATTATGTTATATCATATTAATATTTATCTATTTATCACATGCATAAATACATCGTTCAATATTAGTACTGAAACCAAAGTAACATGCTATATATAGTATATGAAATGTCTGTTTCAAGAATTTGTGTTGCAAGAAGATCTGCTTACAATGATGTTAATGATGGTTTATCATGACTAAATTGATGTCGATTGTTATATTTATAATTTGACTAACCCAGTGCCACTGGCTACTCATCTTGCATTTTCATCCACCTAAAACACAACCAAGGACACTCCTTCAACCTCCGATTCACCGACATCCTAGACCGCGAATTCCGCTGGTTCGAACAGAGAGTTAGAGACTTCGAAATAGCTCCCCCCCTCCGTAACAAAACATTTACCTCCTGTAAATAAAACAAAATGAGCTAATTGACTTATTTGCATGAACTGTGTCTTAGCTTTCTTTCTCATTGAAATCCAAAATTGTCTTCAGCTTGACTTTGCCTCACTTTTGTATCTATTGGAATCCAAAAATGCCTTCAGGTTGACGTTGTCTTACAACGTGTCTGACATCTAAAATTGTCACCATTCATAGTTAGGATATATTGTATAGACCAGTTTCTTCCAGATAACTTCATTGGAACTGAACAAAGACAGTGGATGCTATCTGGAACGTCTGACCGTTTCCAAAATCATATCCAGTTGCTTGAGTGACTGCTTTTTTGCATGCATATGTTAACACCTACCTACGACATTGCCTGATTATAATTCCTCTGACATAATTTACACTAGTTCGCGAACCTGTGATGTGCGAACCCGAATGATCACAGACCTACACATAGCCACTTGTAACAATTCTATCTTCTAGCCGCACACCACAAAATTGACAAATTCACAGCTTCAGAGTCATGTAGCACTCATCTGCATTGCTAGAGGCTATTACGCTTAAGCACAATGTAAGGCTGGATATATGGACTAGTCTAAGAGTTGTATCTGCTGTAATTCTGTCAATTTTGGGAGTGTGCGGCTAGAAGATAGAATTGTTACCAGCCGTGGTTATGCGTAGGTCTGAGATCATTCGGGCCTCGGTTGGGAGCAAGGCACATACTGCTTCCTGGGTGCTTGCGAATTCGTTATGAATAGTAACGTTGTCGTCTTGAAACATAGGCGTGGCCTTAAACTGGTGAAAATGCCCCCACGCCGAACCTATCGCTAAGCGGCTTGGGGACAAGGTCATTGGAAGGTCCTGAACGGCTTAAGATATCCTACATGAATTTAGACTTGGTCGTTACAAAAAGCGATGAAGTACCTTCAAAACCATGGAATGATTGGCATGTATTATCCATGGACACATTATACATAGTTAGGCATAGTTGCCGGCAATAATGTAACTAGACGTGGGTTCAAGAGAACATTTATAACTCATATTGGGTACCTAGGGACTGCAAATAATACACTAGATGTATCATTATCATCATGATTACTATCATAATCACCAGCTACAAGTCAAATAGGTGTGAAAGAATGCTGTACCTTAGGTTTTTGTACATGCTGGAGTGAACAGGAAGCCCGTAATCGTCCGTCCCAGTCCTGTCCGTGTACACCCAGGTCCCTCCCACCGCCGCTGTCTGCTCGTACACGGTCGGCAGGTAGCGGTCAGGTTCCGCCGACAAAAAGCGCGCCGCGCACAGGCCGGCCGGGCCCGCGCCGATTACAGCCACACGAAGCACCATTTTATGTGACCACTTTTGTCTATTGCCACCATTGGTTCTTGACGATCCTTGCACTTTACTGTTGGGGTTAAGGTCGCATAACACAGTATTTATGGGCGACCCAAGTGGTCAAAAGTAGTTCGGGCACAAAATAGTGCATCGCAGTTCTTGAAAAGCCATAGCAATTTTTCTATGCAGGTCAACGAGTCCGAAACTGTGGTGGATAATAGAGTAATACGTTGGTTTTGAGCATGTATGACTTGGGTGACGATGTTTGTTTGGCTGGGTAGAATCTCGCGCACGGATCCTATTCCCATTACGTCTGCAGTATGGTGACCTCCGCTGAGGTCAAGTCAAAGTGGTTTTTGTAGAAGAACAGACAAAACAAGACAAAACAAGCCATGACTTCAAGTACCAGTTTCCAAGCTAGGATTGATGTGTTCAAAAATTCGTATTTTACCAGAAGTATCGTAGATTGGAATTTGTTATCACCAAGCACAGTAGGGGCATCTTCTCTGGATAGTTTTAAAGAACGCTTGAAGATAGATGTGCAAAAGTTATGTGTGACGGGTCGTTCAGTGTAATATAACCAGCTGCTGCCGCGCCGCGTGCCTGCGAAGCTGGTGTGTTACGCCGAATGGCGGTTATACCGGCTATATAGATACAGATACAGGAACAGCCATACAAACTTAAGCTCATTTTCACATATTTTGTAGATTTTATCCTGAACTTCAACACATTACATTTCTTGTTAATTGCTTTTGCACCCTGCTATAAATTCTGAGGCATCGAAAATTGGATTTTTGTTAACCATGACTTTGTAATGGTAATATGATTGTATAAATACAATTCAACAACAGATACAAAATGGATGATAGTTTGTTCTTTTTCTTTGAAAATCGTGTGTGATCTTTCAAATATTCGATCGATGAGCGGTCCTAGAAAAACGGAGTGTGGAAATCAGGTTACGGCCACAGCAAGTAAATTTAATGGATGACATACGCGCGCTCATCAATTTTCGCCTGATCTCATTAAGAAAATAAAAGATTTTAATTCCTCTTCGCGGATGGTCAGATAAACCGAAATAAGCTAAACATGTTGTGTTGTAGCCTACTGATTATACTTGTAGAAGTGACACTAGGGAGGTAACCATGACTATAGTTGCAGAAGTGAAACTTGTTGAATAGTTGTAAAAGTGTCAATACGAAAGCCATGATTGTAGTTGCCAACTTGGTCAGTGATACCAGTGTACAACACTGGTATAACTTTTACAACGCTAGTTCACTTCTTTAATACAAGAATGAGTCCCTTGTAATTAGTTGTGATGCCAAGTTTTGTCACCTCAAATCTTGTTACGACGTTTTTGGTGTCTGTTTTAAAATTTAGCCGTCTTTTTTACACATCTTTTTTTGTCGCCCTATCTCATTATTTTTTGCACTCTGCAGAAGATGCCATCCATAAATTTCACTTGCTGTGGCCTAACGTTTGGCAAATGTAAACAGTCGAGAGCGAACAATTGAGATAAATTATGCCGCCACCGAGAACATTCAGAGTGTACCTTAGGTCACGATGGGCCGATGACTTCAAATAACTACAGTCAACAAACATCACACAAACATGGCGCTAAAATCCACTTCAACCTTGGCATTGGACGTGACAGGCAGATAGTGTATTGATAGAACCGTCTCTGGTGTTGATTATAATCGATTGACGGTTGGACGTTGAACAAATGGCGTAGACAGTCACTACCGATGTATGTTTAAAAGGGGGAGGGGTTAACTTGGATACAGTGTGTGTGTGTGGGGGGGGGGCGCATAGTTATTATAAACATACGTAAGTAATGCATGTGTAGACAAAATGAAGGCTTTTTCTTTAGTAATGCATGTGTAGAAAAAGGAAGGCCTTTTTTTTACCTCAAGAATGAAAGATTTGAACCATAAAAATTTCACATGCTATCCTGCTGTCAATTGACAGAGAACACATTTTTAACGGCTAGTCTAAAAAGTCTCCCACCCCCCGATCAAAGCCCTTGGATTGGTCCTGTAGGCTCAAAGCAGCCATCTTGCGATGATTCTACTAATTATGGGGGTGCAGAGAACAATAACATGGAGAATCGTAATTTTATACCAGTGATTCAAGTATATAGTCTTTCTTAACGTAGCCACCACTAAACTGTCCGGATGTTAACTAAAATCCTACCAAGAAACGGTTTTCGACGGTTTCAAGCCTTCTAGCACCCGATTATTCTGGCATCACCCCTTTCTTTATGGTACCGTCGATGTTTTGGCGGGAAAATTGGCGCTAATCGCGTGTGACAGAGTGTGGGGTATAGGAACGTAAAATAACGGTGTTGACATGAACTCGTGATGAAATGGGCAAACGTACTCAGGTGAGAGTAACATGAGGTTTTTAGACCTCGGCATTATTCAATAGTAAAACATGGCAGCGACATAAGGCCACATCAAGTAAATTTTATGTATATCATTAAACGCGCATAATTTTTTGCCTGGTTTCAGAAAAAAAAGATTTTCTTCGGCACTAATATGGAAGCCATGAGTGTAGTTGCCATGTTGGTAATAAGTGATACCAGTCTACCACACAGTCTATAGCTAGTGTAACTTGTTCACGTCTTTTGAATACAAGAATAAATGCCTTAATGGCTGTGATACGATGTTTAGTCGCTTCAATTCTTGTTTTTTTTTTAAATGTTTATTACTGTATTCGGAAATTTGGTAAACTTTCTTTCATTTCACCCATCTCACGATATTTTCAGTCTGCAGAGGATATCATCAGTAAAACTTACTTGCTTTGGCCTTAGTAAAGTTCCTAGAGCTGCTGATGCCTTTGGCTGGTACTAAAAACGCTTGAGAACGAATTAATGACATGTTTATTACGTCATTTGTGCTGCTATTGGTATGCTGGAAGGTTTGTTAATCTGATTTGTGCCTCCTTGTGGCCGACCTTGTTGCTGTAACATAAATTCCTGTTTTAATATCTTTGCCCGCGGACACGCTCTACAATGTTTGGTGATATATATATATCTTAGTGTACGGAAGCCTGCCCCCTATTATCTTGTTTTGGAACTGTATTTGAAGAAAAATACTATTTCAAGGAACTCAACAAATTCAAGAAAATATGAATTTTTGATAATACTCGCATGTTAGTAGTTTAGATGTAGAAAATCCAATTTAAGAGAAATCCGAATTTGGTGGAATTTCAAGAAATATTGGCTTTACTTTAATTTTTTCGCATTTTTACATGCTTGAAAAAAGCATGTACTGTTTCTGGTAGGGATCTTTGTGATTCCGGACCGATATCTCTAGAACCTCTGGATGGATTGCGATTTCCTTTGCTATGGGGATAGAGTGTGTGACCTATTGTGCTATTAAGTAGATTAGAAGTTTGCTGTTGTTTTGTGGTTCGTTTTTAAAAAATATTTACACCCCTTTTCCTGATATGGAGTGATCTGGCCTCATTCCCTCTGTCTCAACCTCCTTGGGGACAGCTAGCTGCTGTAACATGTGTTTTGAGTTTTCAGTAGCATGGGAGTGTGTGGAAGGGTCGTTTCCAGTGCTATATCTCCAGAACAGAACGTGTGATTTACCTCCATGAAAAATGGAGGTATAGTTTTTGGTGTGTCTGTGTGTGTGTCTGTTTGTGTTTCCACATATTTGTGGTCAGCATAACTTTAGAACCTGTTGATGGATTGTAATGATATTTGGAAGACGAAGGTCAAAGTCAATTTTGGATCCCCTGGCGTGTGACCTGGGTACTGCAACAGAACTTGGATTTTCGTATCTTTTGACATGGATATGCTATGGTCTTGATTTTTGGTGGCACATAGCTTGTGGTGTAAGGAAGAAGTTTTGTATGTTTGGGCCCTCTAGCAGCTTGCTCTAGAACTGCTGGGGCATTCTGGTCAAAATCTTCCAAGGAGCAAAAAAGAGCAACCGTGACCATCGCTGTCACCTCTGTATGGTGTGAACCATTATATACACATTGAGATACAATGTATGTGCCAGGTGCAGGTGTAACAATAGGAAATAAAAATGAAATGGTGAGGACACCAAAAAGGTGTAGTTTTGGATCTCACTGTTTACCATAGGTAGATATATAACGTAAGTTAAGAACAATGATGGAATAATTTTGCCAAACGTCAAACCATATCAACCCCCACAACACACCATACGCACCATCACAAAACAAAATATTTCAAGCAGGTTTGAGTTTTCAGACTCTTGTTGCACAATGTTTCTAGAAACTCCAAATTGCCATTGACCTTCAATAAATAATGAATGAATGACCTTTATTGTCGTTTCTTTCGTTGTTGTATACAGTAGAGTCAACCATAAAGTGACACTCATCCTCTATCTTATTCAAGTTACAGAATTGGCAGATTCTTTCTTCCAGTGGAATGTGGTTATGGTAATGAGCCAACAGCGCCAGAGTCGTAGACGCGCCCAAAGACGAGTTCGACCGCTTCATGGACGTGAACGTGAGGGCGTGTGGCTGTGTCTGAAGTACGAGATCGCCCAAATGCTGCAGCAGGAGCCCGTCATGAGTGACCCGGCTAGATGGGCCGACAAGCCGGACTTGTGCCGCTTCCGCGGGGTACGGGGAAGTATTGTCAACGCTAGCAGCCTGGCTGGTCTGCACTCCTTCTCTACCATCAGTGCTTCCTACTGCGTGTCCAAGTTTGCCATCATGGGTCTCACTCAAAGCGCAGCGATGGAGTACGCCAAGGAAGGGATATGCGTGAACGCCGTCTGCCCTGCTATCACCGCCACTCCAATGACGTACCGCACCTTGGAAAAGGCGCCGCCTGGTTTTGAGAAGACGCTGGCTTCGACTCACCCTGCTGGCCTTATAGCAGCACCGAAGTAGGGTGCTGAAGCCTGTCCGTTCACTACGGGAGAGCACCTAAAAATTGCGGGAGGCCATTAAAACACAGTAAGCAACAGTGTGCTCCCAATATTATCAGTTATTCATCATAATCAATTTCAGGTGTTAGTGTTGTATCCGACATTACATACTCAACTCCTAACCATAATACTTTTCTGGCCGAATGTGTTGTGTAGGATAAACCCTCTATTTCAGTGAATGAAGACAAATTGAACCATCATTATATTATTCCGATTATATTAATGGCATCCTCTGGGAACCATATCATACTATAGTTCCATACAGGACTGTTATCCTGTATCATGTTATCCTGTTATCTGAAGATGTATAATTACAATTCAAAACACAACAATAAATTCAAACGAATGATGATGTGCAAATCGTGTGTGATCTTTTAAATATTTGATCGGTGAGCTGTGAGAAACAATGGTAGTGTGGAAATCAGGTTAGGCCACAGCAAGTAAATTTTATGGATGACATCCACGAGCTCATTAATTTTCGCCTGATTTCAGAAAAGAAAAGAAAAAATTCCTCTTCAGGGATGGTCAGATAGACCAAAATAGGCAAACATGTTGTGTTGTAGCCTAATAATCATACTTGTAGAAGTGACACTAGAGAGGTAGCCATGACTATAGTCGCAGGAGTACTAGAAGTGAAACTCGGCTAGTTGTAAAAGTGCAACCAATATGGAAGCCATCAATATAATGGCTTTATGAATTTTAAAGTTATCTATATCATAGAGTTTTTTTTTCTTGTTTATAGCAAAAGGGACAGTTACACAGAGTTGGACGTAAGTAAAAGTTCACACAGCGTTCTAGTGCTGGTGTCACCAAAATTCAACATAATTATCCTGATAACTTTCAAGCACAACTTCAAAATGCAGAATGTTAAAAAAAGTTAAAATGATATAAAGGCAATTTTGTGCTGAAAAAAACTAATTGACAGTACAGTATACCGGTACAAAATCGGTTTTTCATATTGGACCGGTCCGGAAAAAACAGACCTGAAAAAAATCGGTGAACCCGATGTTGGACCGAATGGAAAATGAACAGATTATATGATCTGGCATTCACACGTTTTTGGACTTACCGGTCGAAGAAAATGACAAGAGCTAAGTAGAGTAGAGTCTATAGTCACTTATAACAAGTTTTACAGTCAATCGTACAGTTAGCCTTGTGGTATTTTTTGACACCAGTGGGAGCCGAATACTCCACAAAACAGATATCTTTGTAGCGAAATGGACCATTCTTTTGAATATCGTCCCTTCACAAGTTTCCACAGACAATCAAGTTCAGGTCCGGACCTGGACCTGATCCTCTGGAACTGAACCGGACCTGAATTTTCTGTACCAGTAAAACTTAGGCAGCTTTTATTCATGCATTATTCCGAGTGGCTACACACCCTGCTAAAAATCGAGTCTGTACATGGATCAAAAGCGCCACCTATTAATCCGCTTTAGTATTACACCATTGGTTTCTCGTAGCTGCCATAACATTATGACTGTTCACAATACTGACATGGTACAATATCCCAGTACAAGTATTTCCTACTGTACTGTACTGTAACGATGAAACAATAATGCACAGCGTTGGTCAAGGAACTGGATACGATTCGGAAAAGGTCCAGGCGTTTCAGACAGTATCCGCTGTCGTTCGTCAGTGACTAAACGAGAATCCGGATACACCAAGGTTTGAACCAAAACTCTAAACGTATGTGTCGTTAAGGTGAAGATAGTTGCAAGATGTTTGAGTAGAAGGCGAAGTCAAGACAAGTAGCTGATAATGAAAAGTCAAATATCTTCTGTTATTTTAGTACGTAGCCAACTTACTCATTATGGTTATCACCTCCATTGAAATAAAGATATACATGTTCGCCTGGCATCTGTACATAGATCAAAGGCGCCACATATTAAACCAGCGCACAGCAGCCGACTGATGATGATGATGATTAAACCACTTAAATATTGCAGCATCGGTGTCTTGTTGCTGCAATGATATCATGAACCGCTAGACGTCATCATTAGACTGTCCACCGGGTGAATTCGACTGTTCACGAATGTATGTGTAAACGTGCGGTTCTAGCGCCGAATCTTCAGGAAGTTTCGAGGGATTGTGCTGATATTTGGTACGCTGGAAGGTTTGTTGGTCTGATTTGGGCCTCCTTCGGGCAGACCTTGCTGCTGCAGCAGAAATTCTCGATTTAAAAATCTTGACCATGGACATGATCTTGATTATGTTTGGTGATATATAGATCTATAGATGTACGTAAGCCTGCCCCCTATTATCTTGTTTTGGAACTAATTCGCCTAATAGAAAGAGCTTATTCAATCTATGACTAGTAGGATTTTATCAGTTTTAAAACATGCAAATAAATAGCATAGATTGCTAATACGTAAATCTAATGACATAACCTCTTGGTGGTAACTTTCTGTTGCTACTACATTAAATGTTACAGTGTTACATAAACGTAGTAACTGAAAATACCTTTAAAAATACCAAACCACCCCTGTAACAAAGTGGGTAACGCCTGAGAGGCATCCACCCCCACACACAGCTACAATAACTCTTCGTGAACACTTCACACGGTCTCTTTGGACCTTTGTGTTCAGTGAAAGAAGGCAGGACAACTTCAGGTAAGAACTAAAAAAATATTATCTTACTTTTCTGCGCATTTCTGTACAAATTTTCAGAAATTTCAAAATATCACTGACGTCAAATGACGAAGGAAACTGACGGCGAATTAAGCTGAAACCGACATTTTGATAATGATAAACTTCCTTTAATTTTGTGTGTTTGAAGTTTGGGCAAAATATTTCGAAAAATAAAACAAACATGAAAAATGAACAGCTGTTGATTTATATAAAGTTGAACACCAGAGTACATGACCAGAAAGACGAAAATTGATACGAGCGCTGATGTCATCCATATAATCAAATCAAAATGGTCTTAGTTAATTTAGATGGTTTGGGAACAATTCTATTCTATATTTTCGGAGGTAAATACAAGGCATGTATTTGCTTGAATCATATCTCGTGACGATCACAAGGTGTGTGTGTGGCTTAGGTCCCATTTCCGAACCGGATCCGGCTGGGATGTTTGCGGAAGCAAGAAAAAAAGAGTTCACAAAGGAATACTATTAGGCAGAAATTTTGCTCTTGATTACTTTCTACGTTCTGTGTGTTTTGCTTCCTTTCTAATGGTGGTTTTCGTTTCCGAAATCTTCCCCACGGGGGCCCCGGGTTGGAATTGGGACCTAGGCCTTAGAGGGTGCCGTGGGAATATTTAGAATAGATACACCAAATATGCTGTTTCAGTGGACGGTATTTTTCAATGTATTTTTCGTGTAATAATAAATCAAAAGACACATAACCGTACCATTTAAGAATCGTGGTGTGTGTGTATGTGTGTGTGTGTGTGTGTGTGTTTGTGTTTCTGTGTGTTTCTGTGTTTGTGTTTCTGTGTGAGTATGTGTGTTTACGTTTCTGTGTGTTTGTGTCTTCTTTCCTTTCTTATCATATTTTTCGTTTCCGAAGGCTACACCACGGGGTCCCGGGTTAGAATTTGGGACCTAGGCCTTAGAGGGAGTGTCGTGGGAATATTTAGACTAGATACACTAAATATGTTGTTTCAGTGGACAGTGTTTTTTCGTAATAACAAAATGCAAAAGACACGTCAACATACGCTTTATTGATAGAGGTGTTTTTCTGTGTGTGTGTTTCTGTGTGTGTATGTGTGTGTTTATATGTGTGTGTGTGTTTATGTGTGTGTGTGTGCTTTTGCCTGTGTGTGAAATTTGCCTTGTTAACGTTGTCTATTGTCATTACGTACAGCAGCTGTTTAATGTTGGTACTGATTTTTCTTGTGTATCTTAAACAACAACTATCTAGCCAACTAACAAATTTAAAGTTTACGTCGTTCTGTTTTCTAGGTAACCATGGCAACCCTCAGAACCAAGCCCGTTGCCCTGGTAACGGGAGGCGGGAGCGGCATCGGCCGTGCCACGGCGGTCAGGTTTGCTGAGCTCGGGTACAGCTGTGTGGTGGCTGATATCGACGAGCAGAGCGCCAAGGAGACACTGCGCATGCTCCAAACTCCGGGCATCGCCGTCCAGGTGGACGTTACCATGGCGACAAGCGTGGAAGCCATGGTAACCGCGGCGGTTCAGCGCTTCGGGCGGATCGACTGCGCCTTTAACAGTGCCGGGATCGGAGCCAACAGCCACAGAGTCGTAGACGCGCCCGAAGACGAGTTTGACCGCGTCATGGGTGTGAACGCCAAGGGCGTGTGGCTGTGTCTGAAGTACGAGATCGCCCAGATGCTGCAGCAGGAGCCCGTCGTGAGTGACCCGGCTAAGTGGGCCAACAAGCCGGACGTGTGCCGCTTCCGCGGGGTGCGGGGAAGTATCGTCAACGCTAGCGGCGTGGCGGGTCTGCACTCCTTCCCTACCATCGACGCTGCCTACTGCGCGTCCAAGTTCGCCATCCTGGGTCTCACTCAAACCGCTGCCATGGAATACGCCAAGGAAGGGATACGCGTGAACGCCATCTGCCCTTCTATCACCGCTACACCTATGACGTACCGAACCTTGGAAACGGCACAACCAGGTATTGCGGACACGATGGCTTCGATGCACCCTGCTGGCCGCATAGCAGCGCCGGAGGAAGTTGCTGAAGCCGTCTGCTGGCTTAGCAGCGACGCCTGTCCGTTCACTACGGGAGAGCACCTAAAAATAGCGGGAGGCTTTTGAAATATAGTGAGCAGCAGTGTGCTCCAAATGTTAATGGAGGTATCAGTTATTCATTATTTTCAGGAGTTAGTGTTTATCCGACATTATCATATAGCCAGGCGCCGCGGACCAATCAGAAGGCCCCGTTCCACGTTGGTTATGACGCCGTAACACGTAGATTCAGGCCAGGCAGGTGGGTATCGCTCCCCTGATTGGTCAGAATGAATCGACACCGGCACCAGTGTCGATGCAAATCATATAGTTGACTATAGACTGTAGTAGACTGTTGTCCAGTGTTTATGTTATCATAGTTACATACACGACTGTTATCCAGTGTTAATGTTATCATAGTTCCATACAGGACTGTTATCCAGTGTTAATGTTATCATAGTTCCATACAGCACTGTTATCCAGTGTTAATGCTATCATAGCTCCATACAGCACTGTTATCCAGTGTTAATGTTATCATAGTTCCATACAGGACTGTTATCCAGTGTTAATGTTATCATAGCTCCATACAGCACTGTTATCCAGTGTTAATGTTATCATAGTTCCATACAGGACTGTTATCCAGTGTTTATGTTATCATAGTTCCATACAGGACTGTTATCCAGTGTTAATGTTATCATAGTTCCATACAGGACTGCTGTCCAGTGTTAATGTTATCATAGTTCCATACAGGACTGTTATCCAGTGTTAATGTTATCATAGTTCCAAACATGACTGTTATCCAGTGTTAATGTTATCATAGTCCCATACAAGACCGTTATCCAGTGTTGATATTATCATAGTTCCATACAGGACTGTTATCCAGTGTTGATATTATCATAGTTCCATACAGGACTGTTATCCAGTGTTAATGTTATCATAGTTCCATACAGGACTGTTATCTAGTGTTAATGTTATCATAGTTCCATACAGGACTTTTATCTAGTGTTAATGTTATCATAGGTCCATACAAGAGAAGGAGAAGAAACATTAGGAAAGATATATAAACACGAGTTGATTGAAATCTAAATAGGATACGTGCAAAAATATGTCTGAATACTCTCTTTTTGAAAACTGAGGCATGACTACCATTACACAGCTGTGCTTCATTCCATTCTATTTGTTTCCTTACTTCTTCTACTCGATCGACAAATTCCTTTAAACATATCTGGACGTGCCATTTGGACACTTTGGATTATTCCTTTCAACCTTATTGGTTAGTTTTGCTGCGGATGGCGGTTGTACAGTGATGGTGAGAGTTTCGCCTGTCGCCTATGGATGTCCTGCAAAATATTGCACAGAATTAGCAGGGATGTAGAACGGTCTGTCATTGACATCGACTTTATTATCTTTTTTGCCTTCGCCTAAAGTTATGTTTTTGTTGACGTTCATGTGTATGTGCGTATCTATCTATCTATCTGTCTGTGAGCACGATATCCTCGATAATGACGTGATGGTATGTATATTTGGGCAATTAGGACTTAATTTGCATAATATATGTAGAATTTATATTTTAGTTGTGCTAAATGACAGGAACTTCATACACTTCACATATATAGCTTGGTTCGTGGGGAACATCATTTTCAATATGATCTAACCAACATGCGTAGTGTGTTAGATTCTTTCACTGTGCCATGCTGAAGAACTAGATTTAGATGAAATATATAGTTCTAGGAAATGGTTCGGCTACAAGAAGTACCTGGAACAGTCTGGCAAATGAAGCGATAAGGATGATCGCATGGTGCGTCGTTCCATTTGTCTGTAAAGACTGGGTGGGTGATGACGCAATCTTCGCCGTCCCCATGGTTGTTCGGTTCTCCCGGAGCCCAGGAGCTGTACTCGCCAAGTGCAGAACCATCCACCCACTCATAGCTTCCCTCTTCACGCCGATCGTGCAGGCCGAAAAGGTAAGTAGTTTTGTACCTCATCAAGGTGACCAGGAAGGCGTTGGTCTCGGCGTCTCGGGGCATGGCGAGGGTGCCGCCGTCTTCGCCACAAGCCGCGGTCGCATCGCTGAAGATATTGCTGGTGTCGAAGGCCTTGTAGCAGATTCCACGCCACAGTTTGTAACCATATGGACACGCTGCTGGTAAACAGGTTATACATGAGTAACGGGCTAAGAAATGGACATGGGTGAAAATGAAAATCATCACATAATAGTTGCACACAATGACGCATATAGTTACTGACAACACCCATCTGAAAACTACAAGCATTGTACCTACCGCCATCTTCAACATTTGGAACAATTAATAAAAGATGGTCAATGTTCTATATACTGTTAATAAAAGATGCGCCCTCGGTATACACGCAAGAGATGCGGGTAATATATAAGGTGATAGTATTTCCTGTTTAAAAATATATCAATTAAAAGATTAATGACATTGGTAAACAGGCCATCACAAATCCGCGAGGCCGCAACTTACGTAAAGTCTCCATCATCTGGAGAGGTTGCTGATGCAAAGCGGTAGTTCGGTTTCCCTCGTTGTTCATTGCGCGCTTCGAGGCGTCACCAGTGGCGGGCAGTTGGCGCACTTCGTCTAGGTCGCGCTTCAAGGCGTCAGCAGTTGCGGACAGTTGAGATATTTTCTATAAACGAATATACGCACGTCAGAATACCAAACGCAAACAAAACAAAATAAAGACGGTACGTCAGAAGATTCTGCCTTGATTCTAATAATAGCCTAATGTCTAATATCGGCAGACTATATTCATAATATATTGTAAAGTCGCCGTGGCGGCATTTGTGCCTCGTGACCTAGAGGTCGCGGGTTCAAATCCGACTGCGTGTCACCGATCTTGTGCCCATGGAAAATGCACTTTACACCGCTTTCCTCACCATACTCAGGTGAAAATGAGTACCTAGCTTCGGCTAGAGCCTTCCCTCGGATAGGACCTTAAATGGAGGTCCTGTGTATGTGGAGATCTAGAGTCACACCCCATGCACGTTAAAGAACCCCCACACGTGCGATGGTGCGGTGTGAGATGGAGCAAACCCCTCTGTCTGGAGTTGGTGATTCACTTCAAATCACCCGGACGGGAGACCTGGCGCATCCCCGTCTTGTAATTAACCAGCGAAAGGGTATGTCACCCTATAAGGGGCGGTATAACCCCGCCGTGTGTAAACATGAGCGAACATGTGTGTATGGCGGCTTTGAAAAGGTGTTCCTTGACACCTGTTTCGCCATACCCTCCATTGTCATCGGATATGGAGAAACCTAATAAATCATGAATCATAAAAAATCATAAATCATAATATGATTTGCAATATATACAAGCATATTACCTCTTTATTGATGAACGTCAGAGGGGCGAGTCCTACAACAGCGAACAGGCTTAGCAGCACAGCAATTGTAACGATGCATCTGCGATGGGGGCGGATGAGCGGGGTACGGCGGCCGCTTGCTCCAGCAGGATGGGTGCGGTCTGTGAGAAAAAAAAAGTTTTATCACAAAATTTTCGCCAAGGTACCGAACGCGTTCAATTTGCCTCTTTTGTCTGTGTTCAGTCTGTGTGTACTATAAGGTCTTGGTGAGACCGAACTTTACTGCAAATTGGGAATTAATATGCATATATAATGAGAATACATTATACATTCTAAACTGTGCTAGATGACTGGATCTTCATGCTCAGTACACATGTAACTTGCTTCGAGAGGAACATCAATGGAAAACAACAATACAAATCATGATATAATTTGCATAATCAATAAGAAAACAACATGATACCTTAGGCTAAAGTAACCAAATGTTATGTATGACATCAGTGACTAATTTTCGCCTAGCTTTGTTAAAAGAATATTATAATTTCCGTAGAAGGCCAACATGACGAGAAAGCATCAAAATGGAAACATGTGGTAGCCTTACATGATACTTGTATCAGTGACACTATAATGAGGTAGCCATGGCTGCAGTTGGCAACTTGAACTTTGTAAGTGATGTTGTAAGTTTAGAATAGAGTAGGATAGAATGAATAAGAAAAGCAGTTGTAAGGTATCCCCTCCCCGGAAGTTAGAGAACCAGCCCTGGTTGAGACAGGGGTATTCTGGGAAAAATGAGGTCAGTGAGGGCAGATGTAGTGACTCTTACATTAGCATTGGTTGTGATCATGACCTACATGATTTGCATGTTGGAAAACAAACTGTTTAAGGCTCAGAGTTGACAAGTGACAAATGAGTAGGACGCCAGCTGTTGGGGGGAGAACAAAAGACAGTGTGTAGGAGACGGACGTGTGCACGTGTACTCCCTGAGCCCTTTAGTATATAGACAGGAATCCAGGGAAGGAATCTGGGTTTTGAAAGATTGTAACATCACGGACTGGGTGGAATAAACAAGTGTGAACTGCAAGATGTTTCTGTATCTTCAATCGGAAAAGAACCTGGATCCAACATTAAGAACCTGGATCTAACAAGTGATACCGATCTGCCATACGCGTTTTTGTGCACTTTTTGAATACTGGTATAAAAGGAACTTGTTCACTGTGATACCATGTTTTGTAGCTTCAATTCTGTACAATTTTCATAGTGTTTATTTTTAAATCTAGCCATCTTGTTTTTTTTAGAAATACCTTGTTTTTTCCCCTCATCTTTTTCATCCTTAGATTAACTTACCTTAGTGGTAAATTATGACAAATCCATACAGTCAAGTTACTTATAGAAGCTAGTTATATAAATATTACTTTTAAACTGGACTGACTGATTGATACCCAGATTTATAGATATTGATGTATTTGTAATTTTAAATTGTATTCAATGATTGCATTTTAATAATTGTACTTATTGATATGTATGTATATATTCATGTACATGTGTGGGCCACGACACCAGCATACCGCTGCCTGTGGCCCACGTGTATTGTATTGTTTGCAATCTCAATAAATCAAATCAAATCAAATTACTTTTATACGATGAAGTATGTGTGAATTTTATATGATGTGCATGATAAACAAGGGAGTACTGATCACAAGGCCTTGACCCCTGTTTGGTTATGGTTCTATTTCTAACACCTTCTTTAAATACAGCGCTAGAAAAACACCACTGGCATGATTTGACTGATAATACCGACTGACCTCGGTCTAGCTTTTTGTCCTAAAATCCTTCCAGAACTGATTGTAAGAAATACGCTGCCTTCTATATGTGCGCTGCTTGCTTTCAATGTAGAATGACTTCACGCACTGGGTACAGTCGTTTGGTGAGGGGGTGGCTATACATTATGTAACGGCGTTATAATTTCAAAAACATTACCCCTGGGAGTGCCCTATTTCTGACGTACGGTCCTTGCACGTGTTAAGCAGGGTACGTATATCTGTGACGTTTTTTATTGCATTTTTTTTTACTGTTACATTCATAACAGCTGCATGAATGCTCATAACAAAACCGGAATCAAGAAAAAAAGCATCTCGGATACTTGCGGAAAATGATCTCTAAATGAACAACAACTAAAGAACCCTTCTACAATGTCTGTTAGTGCAGAGTCTCGTCTCTTATACATCATATACATACTCTGCTTGACTCTTACATCCTGCTCACAAACAAAGTAACGCTATATACAGGAGCACTCCCTCCCAAAACAACTATACTCGTTATGTGTAGTCTTCAACAGAAGCATAGCGTTTTTCTTTCAATTGGCCATGTCTGTTCCACTGGAGCTGCTTTTGACGAAAGCTTTCGATAAAGAATTGAGGGTTCTGTTTGTTCGATATGGCGGTCGACAGGATCGGTCCATTTCACAAAATTATCAAATTTATCAAATACAATGTACTGTACTTGCAAAATATGTGATTTGGAAATAGGTGATAATTAACTGAAATACACATTTGGCGCACGTTTAGTTTAAGACTAGAATGACAAAGTGCCCCTAGCAATCGGTATTCTTTTGCTTTCTTCAGATAAAAATTATAACTAACATATGACTACATTAGTTAGATATCATTGTAACTTTCTCGTCATCATATTTCCAGATACTGCAAAGTAGGTATCATTAAGCATGCATAAGTACATCACTCTGTGGTAAGTGTCTTCTTATTGTGCAAGCAAAAATGGCGTCTACCTGATGACGAGAACGTTGCGCAACGCTTGACCTCCTCGGATTTCTTGTACGTGTGTGAAGACGTTTCGTGCTCTTCTCGCAACTTGTAAGCGCTCTTGCCACTGGGAACATGCCCGCTGTGATAGGCAGGAGGGGGCTGAGGTGGCGGCCCGCTGTTAGGGCCCGTGAAAGGGAACCGGACAGGCTCTGCTTGCTCGTACATTTGGACTGTACTCTCGCTCTAGAAAACAGGCGTACAGTACAACAGTTGAACACTCTGTTACTGTAAGGCTCATGAATATGGATAGTGGTGGCGTGATTAGTCTGAAGAAGGAAACATTTCATTTGCATGGAGTGATGACGTGGTGCAAATGGAATTTTGTTTTTCTGCAAGATGCAGACTAATTTCCTGCTATGGGAGGTACAAACACATTAAATAATTCGTTTCTAGTTTGAATGATAATAGAAAAATAAGCATGCGTACAAAAAATTGATAAATTCTACTGCATTTTGTACATTTTGTATATTTTGCCTCAAGTTCCCCACATTTTTTTGGTTGGTCACAAAATGGTAAAAATTGCGACAGCAATAATTAGTCTCACATAGTGGTATTTGGTATTCTGATATTGTTGTGGGTTTGTAATAATGAATAATTCATATAGATAGTTTTGTAAAAATGCGACTCGTTTCTTTTTAATATGTAAAAAAAGATCGAGTGCATTTAGTATTGATAATGTTAATACGGTTCTTGTTTCATTTGGATACTTCATGTCATGATTTCAACTTATCTTTTGTTCTAATTTTGTTCTGTTCTTATTCTGTTCAATTAGGTATAATTCAAATTTTTAATATTATACAATTTCCGAAAGGAGGCCAAAAAAAAAGTGTTATTAAGCTTTTGCCCTCCCCTTCATGTTCTCTTCTTCTGTACGATTTTTGTTTGTTTTGTATATGTTGCAGGTATAACGGTACGCAAATAAATAAATCAGATCAAACCAAACCAATAAGACGTTGTTTATTGTTTATTTGTTTGATTCAGGCCCATGGCCCATAAAAACAGTCACAGAACAGAGGTTAAAAAGACTACGCTTACAACTAATTAACTATTATTTACATAGTGTCGCCAGAATGTGCTAAAGTGAAAGCCGTCCGAGTGGACAAGCACTCGGATGATGTCATTGTCAGACGACAGCAAGCGCATAACAAATGCATGGGTGACCTTACGGCACCTTGCGTCAAACATGTCGGTCCTATTACTAACAAACAAGCAACTAGTGCTTGTGTGCCTGCCGACCGAAAATAGGAGTTTAAATGCGCTGTGGTAAGCCACACGCAGTTTCGAGATTGCACTCACGCTGTAGTTGCTCCAGATTTCAGCTCAATACATTGGGGAGCAATATGCTGAGAACAACTCACTTCATGAACAACTAACTGCAACAGTACTTAATGTTTTGGTCAGGAAAGTTAAATTATTAATAAACATTAAATGGCTAAACACACATAGAATATGGTAAAGAATTGAATCTTAATCTTTGTTGTTTAACATCTACTCCGACTAATAAATTGACTTTTGTATTCTATGAAATAAGCAAACATTTACAACACTATAGAATTGTGTCCAGATATTTAGGTAGGAAGGATCCAACAGCATTACGCCATACAAACAAGTCAAACCAGTGTACATGAAGGTCTAGTCTGAGATGGTTTCAGTTCACAAACATCAGAAATACGACGTAAGAAATGTGTCGATATGCTGACAAGTGGCTGCTTTTGAGGCCCTCCACTTCTAAGTCCTATAACTCTAACACGACGTGCCGTAAGGCCACCAAATTTTTAGGACATGATATCGACGTAATATCTGACATATATTTGACGTTTGACGTTACGTTGACGTAAGATGACGTAATTATGACGTCATCAATTTGATTATTTTGGCCGGATCCATGAAAAAAGGTTATTTTTGAAGTTATGCTACAAAAATGTAACAACAATGTAAGATACTAGTTTTGCTACGCCATTTTATATCCACCACCTTGAATTTTTAAAAATCCTTTTTTTTTCAACAACAGGACATCAAAGTTGGCGCAGGCCTCAAAAGCCCCCCCCCCCCCCCCCCGTCTGAATAGGGTTAAAGGCGATATGATTTCTTACGGCCAGTCTGAGTACTGTTTACACAACATTTGCTAGGCCTGAGTTAGTGTATAACGTTACCTCCAACAGGGGTGATAAATAACAGAGTTGACAGCCACGCCCCGATTTGTAAACACTTGACTGGTATAAACAGTGCTAGTATAATGACGTAAATGTAGTACCAGCAAGTAAACGGTCACAGTTCCCGAATGGTGATCGGGTAAGTAACAGAGCCATCGTGTGGCATTTACGTGGGGTCGTGTGGCATTTGTGTGGGGTTGTGTGGTGTTGTGTGGGGTCGTGTGGTGTCGAGTGATTTCTTGTGTCGTTGTGTGGTTCCTTGTGTCGATGTGTGGGGTCGTGTAACGTTATGTGGGATCGTGTGTCGTTGTGTGGGGTCATATGGCGTGGGGTGCGTATGGTGATGTGGCGTTGTGTGGGGTTGCGTGGCGTTGATTGGGATAGTGTGACGTTGTGAGGGTTTGTGTGGCCTTGTGTGGCATTTTTGTGGGGTTGTGTGGCATTTGTGTGGGATCGTGTAGCATTTTTGTGGGGTGGGGTGGCATTTGTGTGGGATCGTGTGGCACTATTTGTGTAGGGTGGTGTGGCATTTGAATGTGTGGGATCGTCTGGCATTTGTGTGCGGTCGTGTGGCATTTGTGTGCGGTCGTGTGGCATTTGTGTGGGGTCGTGTGGCATTTGTGTGGGACCGTGTGTCTTAATGGTAGGGTGTTTAGCCTAGAACCAAGTGCTGGGTTCAGAGCCGCTTATTTATACGTCACCTATCTTGCGACCTCGAGAAATGCACTTAACACACCTTTCCTCACTCTACTCATCTCAGATGAGAATGAGTACCTAGCTTCGATGAGAGACATTTTTCGGATAGGACATTAAATGAAGGTACCAGAAATACTCCATCATATTTATCGAAAAGTGCAGGGGTCCTTCACGGTGTGAGTTGATCAAATCTTACAGTGTGGTCCACTCCAATAACCCGCACAAGTTTGTACTTTGCCCCTAATGAGTTATTTGGGATCGAGCGTTACTGATATGGATGTATATACATCGACCGACCATATTGTAATAAAAGAAGAAATAACAGCGTTTTTCTTATCGTGGAAAATATGATTAACAACTTCTTGAAAGATTTGCATTGATCGGTGGTTACTGTGAGTGTGACATATCATACAAAATTAATGACCCCCCCCCCCTCTGGCAGGACATTGTCGTCAGCAAACAAGATGATTGGATTTCTAGCAGCCATCTTCACTGTACCGGTGCTGTTTAACGTACAAGCTGTGACGGCAGCGGCAGATGTGACGGCCCCGGCTGGAAGAGTGGCCGGGCTGGAACAGGACGTACTGGGAACGACGGTTAATGCATTCCTTGGGATACCGTTCGCTAAGCCGCCAATAGGAGAACGGCGATTCAAACGTGCTGAGCCCAATGAACCTTGGGACGGGATACACCAGGCAACACGGTACAATGAGTCCTCATGGTTTGACATATATGACGCTATGTTACCTTTATCGTTGTTTCAAAAATAGGTTGTTTACCATCATGGAAGCTAAATCTGTGTTGGTAGTAATCATAGTACAATCGTTATGCTAAACTTTCTTCCAACACAAATTTTCAACGACCACGGTCGCCTTTTTCATATCAATACTGATGACAAATCACTTCAGAACGTAAACTCGCGAACGTTACAGACACGTGACCTACTTAACACGTGATCAAAAGTGCCAGAAAGTTGATAACGCCCACCGTCTCTGTTTAGTAATCGTTGGAGTGCCCTGATGTAAATGGCCTCATTTATAGCACTTACGAAATGACACTCTTACATGCAAATACACATACATCCAAAGCCAGTCCACCATATGTAAAACCGAACACAGAACTTTCCAGTGAAGGTAATGAATGGATGATAACAGACTAATAAAGCATTAATCTTATTGCACACATGGAATGAAAACACAATCTTTCAGATTACGTACGTACTTTATTTCGATAACTTTCTTCATACCTTTGTTTGTTTGTTTGTTTATTTATTCGCACAAAAAAACATAAAATACAGAAAAGAATGCATAAATCAGGTGCGGGGGGAGGGGTAAATCGTAAACATCTTGTACTGTATGACCCCCCCCCCTCTATACTGAACAAAATGTATGGTAACCAATAAATAACAAACACCTTGTGGTCTTAAATCCTACTACCAGACTACCCAACGCCTGCAGTCAACAAGTGTACGAGGATGAATATTACCTGTGGGCATTGAACACACCAGTTAGCGAGGATTGTCTGTACCTGAACGTTTGGCAACCAACCCCTGTCCCCACCGGAGCAGCTGTGATGGTCTGGATATATGGCGGAGGATTTCAGACGTAGGTGTAAGCCTTCCGAGTGCGCATGCGCATATGGGGTTATGTGCAATATTTCACAGGGATTCTGTCAAGGGTGAAAGCCCCTGAGACGGTCGCGTTTCGACTACTGTTTTGATCTGCATATGTCCAGGCGGTAATGGCGCCTGCAAAATGGCGGAATGTTTACAGCCAGGGGCCCTCACCTTTGACATATTACCCAGAATTCCTGTCTCCTGTGCATCCGAGGCTCGATTTATCTTTAGCGAATGATGATACAATTGTGAGTACAATGGTTTCAATACGATGCAAATATATCAACCATGATTAATAGTATGATAACTGTATTGATGTTTTTTTAACCGCGAATCAAACTATATAAAAATTTTTGCCGTGATAAATTGAGGTGAAATTGTGAATAATGTACCCAATTTATATTTCAAGATAACGTGATCTGTGGGATGAAAAATAAATGTACATATTTAAAATTACTTGTTAGTTGTAAACAATATTTAACTCATGCTGTCATTACATTCCTTGATGATAACTATGATAATGAAGATAATAATGCTTTTTGCTCATATTTTTGTTACCATAAATAATGAAGAAGCTTGCAGTTTATAATTGGCATAGTAAAGAGAATTTCAATTTATCAAGTTATATTAGCCTTCGGGTACGATTTTGAAGTAAAATACAGATATTAATATGTTTCTCATCTTGCCACTGTCAAACTCAGGGGGTCGTCTTCAGTTGCTACCTATGATGGAAGATACCTAGCGGCAACCGAAGGTGTGATAGTTGTTGGGATAAACTATCGAGTCAGCACACTAGGATTCCTGTATGCCGGTACTGAAGATGCACCTGGTAACGTTGGTCTTACGGACCAGGTCTTGGCACTGCAGTGGATACAAGACAACATCGCATCATTCGGAGGAGATCCTTCAAAAGTGACACTTTTTGGGGAAAGCGCTGGAGGAATCAGCATTGGGTACCATCTGATGTCTCCAGGCAGTTGGAATCTTTTCAGTCGGGCGATACTACAGAGTGGGACGGCTCTTATGGACTGGGGACGCGATTCTAAAACTGACGCATACGATAAAACAGTGAGTTTTGCTCAAACGCTCGGGTGTCCCACAGAACGCGGCGAAATGCTGGTGTGTCTTCGGAACAAGGACGGACAACATCTTGTGAATACTTCGTTCTTGGGATACACAGCATTCTATCCTGTCTTAGATGGGACTTTCCTACCTCTAAACCCACCCGTTGCCTTGGAAAATGGAGCGTTCAAAAAAGCAGACATTCTTCTTGGTTCCAACGAAAACGAAGGTACCTACTTCTTTGTAGTTGACGAATCGCCCGGCTTCAGCGAGGACACGGAAAGCCTCATCACCAAGGAGCAGTTTCTTGAGGGGATACCATACAACGTTCCTGTGTTGAACGACTTCGCCGTTGACGCTGCAGCCTTTCAGTATACCAAATGGGAGGAGCTGGACGGAGAAGCAATGTATCGCGACGCACTGGATTCTCTGTACGGCGATTTTTACTTCATTTGCCCGGACGTTAACACTGGTCGTGCCCATGTTACGACTGGGGCGTCGGTCTACATGTACCGTTTCGCCAACCGGGCCTCGATCTCTACCTTCCCGCCCTGGATGGGAGTGATCCACGGTGAGGAGTTACCGTTCGTGTTCGGTTTGCCCCTGGATCCAGCGTATGGTTTCAACGAGGAGGAAAAGGAGCTAACTCGCAGGATGATGCGGCACTGGGCAAATTTTGCCCAAACAGGGTATTTCTTTTCAAATTACTTTATCAATTAGGCCCTGTTGATTTGATTATCTGGATGACATTTTATGGGAATCTCCAGATTTATTCAAGCGTTGAATAAAAACAAAAACGTTGCCTTCATTATAAACTCTATTAGTGGTTACGAAGGTTAAACAAATTAATAAAAACACAGA
The DNA here is from genome assembly GCA_019207045.1 of Branchiostoma floridae x Branchiostoma belcheri. Taxonomy (NCBI): domain Eukaryota; kingdom Metazoa; phylum Chordata; class Leptocardii; order Amphioxiformes; family Branchiostomatidae; genus Branchiostoma; species Branchiostoma floridae x Branchiostoma belcheri. The sequence continues at coordinate 23,805,455 of CM033027.1, forward strand.
ATGTTGTATACTAAAATTTTGCCCATTCACACATTTTTCTTTGACCTTTCAATAGATAATAGCAATCAAAGCTATTGTTTAATTTGCTTCAACAGCTTCTCCAGCCTTCTTCGATAATACTGACCACCACACTTCAGATATGTAATCTTACGCTTGACATTAGCAATGGGTAAATGCATTATTATCTCCACAAATTTAGAGATATATTAAGTTTTGGGTGTGTCTATATTTCCGGATGTTTGTAGTGAGCATATCTCAAGAACATCTTAATGGATTACGATGATATTTTGCATATGGGTAGATATTGAGAAGACAAAGGTCAAAATAATTTTGGGTCCCCTGGTAGGTAGGTGACCTTGGTACTGCAGCAGATTCTGTTGTTGTTTTTTTTTGTATCTTATTCGGAGCTGTTTTGCCAACAGCTATATCCTTTAGTTTGGTTGAAACGTTTGACCAATGTTTCTCCAGGAATCCAAATGACAACAGCGAGGTGATCTGGAGTACATTTAACGAGACTGCAGGAGGATATCTGGTGCTCGACACCCTCGATGCCCGGATGTTGACCGGCCCGAGCACAGAGAACTGTGCATTCTGGGACAACTACGTGAAACCACTCATGAACAAGACAGGTAGGTGAACCTTAGTTATCTCCTGATTTGTGTGTGTGTGTGTGTGTGTGTGTGTGTGTGTGCGTGTATATGTGTGTGTGTGCATGTGTGTGTGTGTGTGTGTGTGTTAATTTGTGTATGTCTGTGCGTTTGTATATATGTGTGTGTATGTGTGTATGTGTGTCTGTGTGCGTTTGTCGTCAGCATAACTGAAGAATCTGTGAATGGTTTACAATGATATATGATATGTGGGTAGGTGTTGGGAAAACAAATGACAAGGTCGACTCTGTGGCATCGTGTTTTGTATCTCTTGACCTGGACATGCTATGGTCTTGATTTTTCGGTGGTAGATATCTTCTTATGTTAGCAAGAATTGGTGTACGTTTGGCCCCCTAGCAGCTTGCTCCAGAACTACAGGACCGTTTTTATAAAACTATATAAGGAGAAAAACTAACGAAAGAAATCATTTATTTGTTTTGTGTCTCTATCATCTAATGTTACAAGATGATAACTTTTATTGTACAGGACAGTATGTTTATTTTCTTGCAGAGGCTTTAAAGAGTGGCGCTGGGATGCCAAGTCCATGTGACAGTACTTCTGCAGCACCGGGAAATCACCTCACAGGAATACTTGGAAGGATCCTGACGATGTCTACACTGGTCATCGTACAGCTTGCCATTTCGAATGATTACTTTGAATTCGTTATGTAGCCTTGAAAACTCCCTCCCCCTATCATCACCAGCGCATTTATATTGATAGACGCATGTGCATTGTACCCGTCCCAAATATTATCTAGTTACAGACATAATTATCTTCTAATGAGTTTGTAAACAACTTTTTCTTTATCTAAAATGCTTTATATATAGCATTCCAAAGCAATAATTGGCTTATATAACAGCTAATAGATACAGAAGATTTGCATAACCTTGAAAACGCCTCTCCCACATTCTCTCCCCAAGGCTTCACATTGTCATTGGTACCCGGTAGGCCCTTGAAAGTTTGTTAGGCCTACATCATGTTACTTGTTACTAGCAAAAAACTATGTAATACCATAGTCTACGTACCCTTTGTTCATGCACACACTATTACACCAGTTTGATAACTACATTGTTCTTGACTTCTGACATAGGGGTAAGAGATGTCGCTACAGTTAGTGTTAGTTCCGTGCCCAGTCGTCTATGTGGCCTTGCAGTGTCACTGAGGAAAATCGTTAGAATAGTATGCTAATGAGGACAAGAAGTAAGAGCCATAATCAAGAGACAGCATACTTTGCGTACGAAAACGTTTTGTGTTTAAAAATGAACTGCAGTAATATTTTGACAAAATGAAGAGTGTTTTCCCGTAACCTTTTGTCAAGCTACTTGCATGCAATACTATACCACAAGGCAGAGAGTATTGTGTGCAATTAAAAAAAAAAAAACTAAATCTACTTTATTTTTCCGCCAGGTCATCAACATTTCTATAGACAACTAATATAATAACGCAGTTTCCTGCTCTGAGTAGTTTCTGACAGAAAAAAAATGAAGAAATAAAAAGAAGACACCACTAAAACAACGTGTTATCGCGTAGGAAACACTGAGGCATGCACTGCTGCCCTGTGGTCAGTGAAATATGCAGAAATGCCAAAGACGCAGACCGAAGGTCAAACAGTGTTTAGCCAGTTTACCTGTAGGGTCAGATATACAGCACAGATTCAGACGGAGGGTGAACCTAGCCGATGACAGACCGACAACAAAACGCTTCTGTAAGTGCACTAGTCCTTGTACACTAACAATATTATTTGATAATTGCAATTTTAAAATATTTTGTCAAAAAGTTCTTCAAAAGACGGGAAAACTGTGTTTTAGCCTGTAATTAGGTTGCATTCTACTTACGAAAGTATTCATAAGCCTTTTGGGTTGTGCCATGTTGTTCTTGAACGATTATGACCGGATTAAGCATGTTAACACTTGGTCAAAATATAGAAATATTATTACCGCATCAACTGCCATATTTGTCCTCCCAATTTCATTTGAAACTTCCTTTTTCGATGTCATTATAACGTGTTAACACCTACGGCCGCGTTAATATGATTATATAGATAGCATTCGCGCACGCATCAATTTTCGTCCGTTTCCAAAAATTGAACAAATTCCACCATGCTTTAAATCGTACAAAGCAGCTCAAAAAGGAGCAAATGCATGTCGTAGATCATAAAAAATATATTTTGAAAAAAATACACTAATATTAACGTCAATTCCACTGTAAAAGAAGAAAAAAGAAGAGAAGAAGTAAAAAAAAAATTAATAACGTATTTCAGTTATTTAATGCTATGCGTTCATATTGTTAAGCCTTCCAGACCACTTAGATTTCAAAATGAATGGTAGTTTTGGGGCCAAACTCTTTTTTTCATTCTCGCCCTCGCATGGGTTTTGGATGTAATCCGTGTAATTAAATAAACATGATCCAATTCAAGACTAAAAAGAATGGCGTCATGTCATTTTCCTACCAAGTTGAATCTGGTCAATTTCAGTGGTTGGACATATAGTCGTATGTGTTGGTGTAAGATGTTAGAAGGCGTCAGGTTGGGTGGGTACGGTTTTGCCGAAGCAATATTTTTCTGAAACATTTATCTTTATTACGTTAATGAAGGCCAGACGTCCATGTAACAAGATACGCCAAAAACGAGTTCGAACGGAGAGTTACAGAGGTTACATATCAGAGAATGTACAATCCCACCATCAACAGTTTAAAGGAATGTAATGGAACTTTTCGGCTCTTTGGGATCTGGCACTCCCACCAAAAGCGTTAGCTTCTCTTACAAACAACAGAAAGGTAATGGACTCATTTGCATCAAAATCGTCTTGATTTTGTCTTACAATTGATTTCTATTATGTTGAATTCTATAATCTAACATATCTTTTATAATTGCTTTGAATATCAACCCATAGTTAGGGTATAAAAGCCTATTTTCTAAAAAATTCCGTTGGGTCTTGCGGCGTTATGACAGGGTGTTTGTCCCAAAGCCCAGAGGTCACGCGTTCGAATCCATTGATATGGTCCCGATCTTTAACTCTCGCTAAAGACATTTAACACGACTTTCTTCACTTCACTCAGCTGAATATGAGTACCTAGCTTCGGTTAGGGTATTCCGTCGTATAGGTCATTAAATGGAGGTCCCGTGTTTGAGGAGAGCCACACTGATCAAAAAAGGTCCTTCGTGTCGTTTGTGGATTAAATCTTACAATCTGATCTTGAAATGGTGATATTCACCTGTTATGTCAATCATTCCCCCAATGTGGTAAATGTCAGTAAATAAACAAACAAACAGAGTACATCCGGCATGCATGTTTATTTGCTAAATAATCGCCTTTCAAGGATACCGGCATTTTTTTGCCAACTTGCAAAATACATTGTTCGGGGCCAAGGACATTCGGTGTTGCGCCTTGTATATATTACTTCACTAAGGTATAAAAAGACGAACTTACCCTAACTTAACTTATTAACGCTATTCAAACGAGTGAAGGGGGCTTTGAGGATTGTTTCAACTTTCATGTCGCATAATACCCCAAAGGCTTACGCTACGTATACAGCCACCAGATTTAATTGTGACATTTGCTATAATTTAGTTGACAACAATTTTACAAAATTTGTAAAGTTTTTAATTTTTTCGTGTTGCCAAAAATACCCGGTCTGAGAGAGGTTAAACCGCTGCTATTTCATGCTTAATATCATACAGGTAATAAGAAGGATCAAATGTTGTCATTGAATGAATGCGGGTATGAGAATATGCTGGTCCTGTGGACTGAAACTCCCTTGACCTTTTCGTATAGCCCAAAGGTTCATTTATAAACATATTAGGAGAGTCTTAGTAAACAAGCTATTTAATATTACATTTTCTGCTGTGACACATGCAAGGTCAGTACTGAGTATATGTATTTGGAAAACATACAAAAGGCAATGACTATCCGTACACATCTTGAGTTATTCATCTCATAATTTTAAACAGAATCGATCCCTGCAGTTCAAGAAAGCCGCTAAGGGGCGCAAACTTCTAAAACTCTATCAATTATTATTTTTTTCTGAATTATGAATGTCACATGTTTGAATAGCTCTATCATGCTCTTGTCGCTCACGCAAGCGTACACGAACGAGCGAAAGGATTCAACATACTTGACATCATCGATTGTTCATGTATTTTGCAGTTACAACGGTGAGGAATATCTCTGCGTTAGAAGAAGTAGTAGGCATCTTTCCATCTCTGCGTTAACCAATAAGAATATACCATGGCCAACAACATGGGCGTTGGATCAAAGTCTTCCACTCTTCTGATCGTTTTCCTCGGTCTTCTGGTTCGGCACAGAACCAGTGGAGCAAACGTTCTGTTAGTGCCTACACCATGCGGTGTGAGTCACTGGTTCACATTAGCAAAGATCGGACAAACTTTAGTACACAGGGGCCATGCCATCACAGCGGTTGTGCCAGAGGACATAGCCGAAAAACGAAGGACAGAAAGGCCTGACTTCAAATTTGAGACATTTCGTGACCAAGGAACCCATGCCTTAGTACAAGAAATTGATGGTCATCTCCATTCAAATCAAGATTCAGAGACGTCGGTCTACCAGTATGCAAAACATGGTATCAATCTAGCTAAGGTGATCACGAAACACTATGACCTACTGCTTGGGGACGTTGACCTCATGAGTCGGCTGAAGGCATCAAAGTACAGCCTAATCATTTTCGACCCATGCATTCCTGTAGGTGCCATACTTGCAGCACATATGGATAGCCGTGCCCCTTCCATTGCCACCTTGCGGGTTGATCACTATTTCCTTGAAACCGAGGCTACCGGTGTTCCGATTCCATTGTCGTATGTGCCCTTTTGGCCGTTTGATCTTACCGACCACATGACTTTTTCGCAGCGTGTACAAAATGTCGTCTTTGCAACTGTACTTCCCATGCTGGGGCGTTGGGTTGCGAGTAACACGTACGACGGACTGGTACATAAGTACGTAAGCAAAAAGGATACTATCCAGAGTGTCGTGTCTAATACAGACCTGTGGCTGTATCAAACCGACCATGTTCTGGATTTCCCCGGCCCATCCATGCCAAACATGGTTCAGATAGGTGGATTACATGTCGACGAAGTCTCTCCTCTCCCTAAAGTAAGTATAGTACTTTGTTAATTTTCTCCTTCGTTTCTTCGAGTTTTTTGTTTGTTTCTCGGTGTGTCTTGATGTTTGTTTTTATACGTGCCAATTGAATACATCTGTAATCTCCTTATGTACCATGCCAAAAGGACAAATGTAAATTTTGAAAAGGAATTTCTCACTGACAGATATTTGACAAATGAATTTTCATGTATGGTCTCAAAGTATCTATGCCTCTTACGTAGAGGCACACTGGCTAATTTGTATACTATTAGGCTGAATGATATAATTGTGTGCTGGCTGGATACGTTATTGACCCACCTGTTTTTTGGTGTATGTGATGTCATAAGGATTGTTATTTGTCTCGTTCGCGTTGATCACTCGGTGATTTTATTCGTTGATCATGCCAAATGACCAGGCCTTCTGACACCATATAATCCTCAGGGTGGGTCATTAACCCTTACGTCATTGCCTAGGAATTAGAAGCCATCGTCCAGAGTGCAGGAGACGATGGGGTGATCGTTGTCAGCCTGGGAACAATTGTCAAGACGATGTCGTCGGAGAAGACACAAATCTTCGCCACAGCCTTTGCCCGACTCCGACAGAAGGTGGTGTGGCGGTACACGGGAGAGAAGCCGGTCGGTTTAGGTAACAACACCATGCTGATGGAATGGCTGCCTCAAAACGACTTACTAGGTAAATGACAGATGATTCGGTTACAATTACAGTTACTGTAGTGTCTGTCGCGGGTGTAGCCCCGGTCCAACTCCGATGCCACAAACTTGTCCCGATGGTCTACCGGACACGTCTGGGGTACCTCTCGGTGTCTTCAAGGGTAGATCACTATGTGTTTTTGCGGCAAGGTCCCGGGTTGATTTTAACTTTAAGTTTTAAAAAAAGTGGCCCGGCCGGGCCCAATTTTGGCCCGGAAGACACAGGGCGTCCCATCCGGCAACGTAGGGCTTACGCTTATAGGTATATAGTGTAGCCCTGACTTTTACCGACACAGACGAAATTTCAAGTTTTCTTTGTCTCTGTCTTGTTTGATTTGCTGCAGGCCACCCCAAAACCAGAGCCTTTGTCACCCACGCTGGGATTAACGGAGTGTACGAGGCCTTACATCACGGGGTGCCCATGGTCTGCCTCCCGCTGTTTTTCGATCAACCCGGTAACGCCGCCCGTGTCGTGACCAGGGGACTGGGGGTGAAGCTGGACCTCAGTAGTGTCACTACGGACCAGTTGTACCAGGCCATCACCCATGTCCTCACCAACAACAGGTACTGCTTATGCTTACATATGTAAATTTACATTTCAAATGACACATGCATTTCCCGTGGTCAATTATACAAAGACGCTCTTGCTGATCTAGAGTGAGCTGCCAGGGGGGTCAAACCTACACCACTTCTTCCTTGTATATGCCACTAAAACGAAGACCATAGCGTGTCCTGGTCAAAAAAGAAAACAAAAATTCTCCTGCAGTACCAAAATCACGCAGGAAGCCAAAAGTCCACTTTGACATACGTCTAACGAGACCTACCAAATACAATTGTAATCCTTACAGAGACTAAAAAGTTATGCTGACCTACAAAAAACTACACTTTTCAAGGATATCAACATGACATGCATAAGAATGTGCAACATACATAGTGCAGGGTTATTGTGATGCTGCAGGGATGGCAACGTTCTTTCGAAGGTTTCCTGTATATGCATGAGCCATTTTCAAAGCATCATTGGATTTTGGTTACCAATTACCAAAGGTTGGTTGATGTCCATTGTTTACTAAGAACATTTATGGTTCCGAGTACGCAAGTGCAGCGATAGGAACTGTGGGTGATATGTCAAAGGCTAAGGGCCCCTGACTTGTACAAAGTTTTCGGCTCAACCATTATCTCGATTAGCATGAGTAATTCCGGACGCATTTTGTTTATGTCTTAGGGGCCCTCACCTTTGACGTAATACCCACAATTACCGCTACAAATATGTACTCGAAGTCATGACTGTGCTTATTGTAACTTTCGCTTCTCTACAGCTACCGTGAAACAGCAGCCCGCCTGTCCCGCCTGCACCGTGACCAGCCCCAGTCACCCATGGAGCGGGCCGTCTGGTGGATAGAACACGTCATCAAACATGGCGGACTGCCCCATCTCCGCGCACGCGCTGTGGAGCTGCCGTGGTACCAGTACTACCTGCTGGACGTGGCTGCGTTTCTATTGGCTGTCTGTACGACTGTCCTGGTTACAGTTTGGTGTAGCTGCTCGCTCGTATGTAATAAGATTTGTTGTAAAACTGGAGGCAAGCTTAAGTCTCAGTAAACAGATAACTAGCACCAGTTTACCATTATTCATGGGGTTAATAATATCCGTTGTTTTCAAAGGGATATCAAGTTGAAGGGCGGTGCAATATTTTTAAGATAACGATTATGTCTTTGATTATTGTGATTTCAAACCACCGTCAGTTGACTATATATTCCTAGATACCCTGCCTTCTTTAAAAAATATGAAAAAAGGTCAACCCAGCGTTAGCAAACTTGACCCTAATTGATTTCGTACACTATATATCTAACATGCAACAGCAGTTATGTCTGTTCAACCGTACAGTGTAAGCTTTAAGTTTAATTAGTTAAATTCTTCTACATTGCCTTAAGAAGCGGTGTATCTTCAATGTCATTTATGTATCCTTTTAGATAGTCTTTATGAACATTATCATCACGTTATCTGTATTTTATGATATATATACTCTTAACTTTTATGTCTAAATTAATTTTTGTCGAACTTTTTAAGTTCGCATGTGTCATTTACCCTTTGATCTAAATCTTTTTAAGATAATTTATTTGGTCGACTTATAACTTCCATGCAATAAGTAAGGTTTCGTTCAGACAGTCGCGTTTTAAACATACATTTTATGATTCATACAATGAATTAATATGCTTGTACTAGTGAGTTATTTCGGTATATTCAGCAATATTGATAATACGATAAGATGTGCTATAACATAATACGCTTATGGAAATTAGATATCCAGATTAAACATATTCAAAGAGGATCCAATTTTAACAACTGGATGAGATTTGGATATTACAGTTCAGTGTCACGGTCACAAGAATATACTGGCAGAACAAATAAATAAAAGATATCTTACTTGAAAAACTAAACATGCCACAGTCATCAATAACTACTTACTTCCTATTTGCATTAGATAAGAGTTAGGTGTTGAACAAATTTAGATTGCAAACAGAGAATTGGAAGAATAATTTCAGGACTTTTGCTACCAGAGTTTTTAGCCGGCTGCTCCGGAGAATGAATTCCAACCTAAGCGTGAGCTGATGCCCATGAACAACAAGGAAAAGGCATGACGGCAAAAATGAACACCAATAGATCATTTGCAAGTTTATTACGCACATATTTGGCAAACAATAAAGTGAAAAAAAGATGATCATTACATTTGAACTCAAAAGTGAAAAACTTATCTACAGAATATGCTTCATGATATCATTTGCACATATTCAAACTACTAGCATTTTCAATTCAAATCGGATCATGTGGTAAAACATCCTTGTCTGTCCGGCTGGTGGAGTAACCGAATTAGACGTCCGAATATGGATCTATAAACGTGAAACAGAATACCGGTTAGATATATGCAATAGTTTTGTCAGTTGACTTTTATCATCTAACTTGTTCACTTCGCTGGATTTACGGCAACCTTGGGGCTTGATGACGTCAGGATTTATCCTGCTCAGGATAAAAAATGCACAGCTTGTTAAAAGTTACTATATGTCCCGGTCGACATATATGGCTATGTTGGGACATATGAAATGGGGTCTTTATGCTCCCAAAAAAACTAGTTTGGTTAAACTTTTCTGTTTCTGCTATGGACGGTCTCTAAACACATCCCCTTAACCCTATCTAGACCGGGCTTTTTTTGGGATTCCTGGGACCGGGGGGAGGAGCTCTTTTGCCCCCCCCCCCTTCGTAATTTCAAAACGGCTTGGGTTACGATCACTAAATTTGGAGGGGATGATGTACTAGTGAAGTTTTATACTTTCTGCAATTTTTGTATCGTAATGACGTAATATGACGTAATTATGACGTCATAATGTCATATTTTGGGCTAAAATCAGCTAAATATGAAATCTCCGCTATACTCACAGGTATTAAACAAAACGATGACTACAAAGGTTATATTCTTGGTGTCTAAGTCTGCCGAGTCTTTTGTTGCCAATGACGACGACACTGACGCCTATATGACGTCAGTAAATGACGTCATTTGTCCGCCATCTTGGATCGACAAGCTTGAGATTTCTAAAATACGATTTTTTCCACATATAACCCCAAAACACAATAGAAGTGGACTGAAAAGGTTCAAGTGATTGTGTTTTGTAAGAAAATAAAAGATTTTGACGGTATTTGAGTAAAAATAACATGTATTTATCGTTGAAAATGTCATTGTCCGCCATCTTGGATTTTGACCCATGACGTCATCAGATTAGCATAAATTATTAATATTTAATTAGAAATGTAACTTTAAATTACACAGGATGTTAATGATATAGATAAATAAGTTTGGTCTAGCAATAAAGCCATGAAATCCCATGATTCAAACTGAAATTAGTAAATTTGGAAAAATATGCCTGTCAGAAACCCGTTGCCATGGCAACAGGAAAAATCGCAAACTAAATTTTTTTTCGTAAAATTGTTGCCAACAATATTTTAGGAAAAGTCACTAAGTTTCGTAGTCCTAGTATACGTCGTTCGGCAGTTACAAGACGTCAAAGCTGGCGCGGGCACTTTTAGCCCCCCCCCCCCGGTCTAGATAGGGTTAATATGTTATCCTGCATGTGCATTGTTGCGATAAATCGCAAATGCGTTCTTTATCAACCATGTCAGTATTTTGTCTGCCACTTTTGATTCACTCCTGACGTCATCACGTTTCCAATGTCCGAAAAGTCAACGCAGTTATTCAGAGAGCTGACAAAAAGAAGTGATATTGGCTTAAATCATCGCTTTTTTCGTTTGTGACGGAAGGAAGCACAAATTTTACACATATGAATACTATCAACACAGATGAGTTTTCCTTCGAACACATTTTGTTTTTATTTTATGCATAGAAAGAGAAAGAGAGAGGGGGGATTTGTTGCCGTTTCTTTAACTTGTTAGCAAATTAAACTGCTATAAGCCGTTCATTCCTAAAGCTGTTCATATATGTATTGGCGTACTATTTTAAAATAAGTAAAACAAGCGACTAATGCCATGATATCTATATGCACCAAATTATTGACGACACTGTTTGCTCACCTGTGCCGAATTCGGCTCTCATGGACACCCAGCCATGCCAGGTCCGCGGGTGGATCTTCACATATCTCGCGGTGATGGGGCCGCTGAATTCAGAGAGGTCGTGGCGCACCTTGGAATCTCGATCAGTGTTTCCTTCGAAGACCTGAGTTTGGAGGATAGAAAACAATAACAAGCTTTATTGACACGACAAAAAGTACAGTGACTTTTTTAAGGTTCACTATAAAGTACAAAAAAGAATAAAGAATACAGAATAGATATAAATAGATTAAAATTCTTCTAATCAAAAATATAGGACAATCAAGTAATGAATACACACTAGTAAGTACTTAAGATGTAACATATAGCTTCCACGTATAGATTTGCTTACAAAAAGTAAGTAGGCTTAACACTGGAACAATGCGTGCTTTAAAGCAGCATTATGTGGTATGAATTATTAGCTAAGAATTTTGTAAGTCGTAAAGTCTAATGGAGATCTCAATAAAATAACAGTGTAATTTTTTTTTTTAAATATAGCAAACGTATCTTCTCAGCAAACATAAAACATCATAACTTAAATTATAGGTACGATTATCAGAACCTGTGTATCTATTGGTGTCAGGCAATGATACATAACTAAAGTAAAAATTCTCAATCTTCACATATAATCTAACTTGTTTAGTTATAACATGAAACGGTTGAATTATAGGTGTTATTATAGCATAGATATTACTGTTTTAGAAACTAGTATTGTTAAATGATGGGACTATTGTAGATTTGTAGATTAAAGTGTGAGTTCTCATCAGTGTTGGCTTAAACCAAGATAATACGCATTAGTTATTGGAAAAATTATGGCCAAAAAAATTGACAAAATAAGTCTTTATAGATTAGGGAAACAGTATAAGTATACAAATCACAAAAGGAACTACCAGAAAGATGTAAATGAGCCAAACAGAATGAGTCCGTATTGTGACATTCAAAACGAAAATGTATGCATCATCAGATGAGTGTTAATACATTGCAATACAATCATATTTTTTAAACTCTTCTTCAGGAAGCAAAGAATGGCAGATTGGCACTAAATTACACCGACTTACAACAATTTCTCCGTCGTTCCCAAAGTACCACGCGTCGTCTCCGCTCTCGTTCCCAAAGGAAATGCTGTAAGACGTCACCCACTCCGAGTGGCTCTCCCCCGGCCAGTCCGGACTGTAGCTCCGGCCTTGGGTCACCACGCTGGTCACTGTCTTTGTCCGTCCGAAGTCGAACATGAGCCAGGGTTTCTGTGCTGACCAGGCCCCGGCAGTTGTTGCCGTTTCTTGCAAGTCGAGCTTGGAGTAAGTGGCGGAAAAACCGGGACCGCGTTTGGAAGATGCCGTCATCAACACTGAAGAAGCAAAAATATAAATACAATTTGCAAACAAAAACATAATGTTTCCCTTTATATGACATAACATGGTACTGGTCTATTTTCCCTTTAACCCTATTCAGACAGGGAATAATTAATAATTTTGAGGAACGATAGTATAGATAACAATTTTTCTTATTCGCAAGAAAATAGCAGTAATATAGCAAATACATGTGAAGAATTGTTAGAAACAAAATAGCGATTTTCTTAAAAATGGATGTCAACAAACTGTTACCATGGCAACACAGAAGAACCTTAAAATATTTCATTCTTTGTGAAATTGTTACTAACTAAATTCTAGAAAAAAAAACTCACAAAATTTGGTGGCTCTAGCGTAAGACTTTATGGCGTATACGACATAACAGTTGGCGTGGCCTCAATCTACCCCCCCCCCCGTCTGAAAAGGGTTAACAAACATATATCACCTATATAGACATAAGTATATGTATATAGATAGCCTACGCACATGAATTTCTCACACTTACCAATGTCTTTGTCATAGAACACGTTCTTCGGGTTGTCCTTGGACGTATCCTCGCATGTCTCAGTCTTCGGGAAGCACCGCGTGTTGTCGTGGAACATGAAGGAGACACAGTCGGTATGACTCGCACACCTGTCCGCACAATCCTGTAGCGTGATCCCGTCTCCATAGATGGACCAGATGTCGTTCCCAGGGCAGTCGCCTCGGCGTACCGAGAAACCATTAACTGCTGGCGGACGTTCTTCGAACAAACGGCACGAAATAATTCACACATAAATCAACGAAAGTGTAATGTAATGTAATGTACCTTAACCTGTAAATGTATTTCTATTTGACCAAAATAAAAGATAAACAAATCAAATACCAAATTTAAGTCCTAACTACAAAATGTACAGATGTCCAAGGTTGTGCTATCAGGGCTTTCGAGAAATTATTGAAAGTTGCCTGTAGTGCATCATAGCAATACATATAGACTAGACTGACAAGTTTTATTCAGTTAGAATGGAACCTAATAATATACCAATAATTTAAAACCTTGTGTCTTCTGATATACTCTAGGTAAATGCATTGTTGCCATTGTAAGCAATAAGGGTAGTGATCGCCAATTCACTTTTTTAAAGTATTGTAACGTCTCAACCGAAGTCAGGTATCCGCCAATACATGTAGAGTATAAGGTCTGAATACGTCACTTTTCCAAACCGGGGCCCAGCCTGGCAGCATTCGGGAACGAAAAATATGATATGAAGTACAAAAGACGTGAAGAGAAATGTCGTGGGAATTATTTGTATACAGTAACTATCCCAAGCACAGACAGGCCCCGGTTCGAAAATGTGACGTTTGCCAAGGAAAACCATGCCTTTATCAGGGGCACAGAATCTATACAGAAACCTCTAAAGCCTCTAAGCCTCTAAACAGAAACGTTAGGAATCCAAGCCAAGTACTCTCTCCTAGGTGCCGGCCAGCCTATAACCACTCAGAGATGAACAGAACACTCTTTAACTGTGGAAATCAACTTAGCTGTGTCGATCTGTGTTCTATTGGGTCGGAACCAAAGCAACGAACAATTTAGATTTACCGAACTTACCGATTCTTTTGTCGTAGAACACGTTCTTCGGGTTGTCCTTGGTCGTGTCCTTGCAAGTCTTAGTCTTCGGGAAGCACCGCTTGTTGTCGTGGAACATGAAGGCGACACAGTCGGGGTGACTCGTGCAGCGTTCGGCGCAGTCCTCTAGAGTAATCCCGTCCCCATAGATGGACCAGATGTCGTTACCAGGGCAGTCACCTCGGCGTGCAGTGAAACCACTGGCGATTGGCGGAGGTTCTTAAAAACAAACAAGAAATGTTTTTAAAAAGCTTGCAACGCAGCCACAAGTGACGGTGAGAATGGAATGGTTGGAGAGGGTAGTCTGCGAATGACTGGAAGTGCACAGTGTGGTACGACTCTTGTTCTTGAATCACGCAATACGTAATGGGAAAGAAAGCACCTAAAGCGATCCATTGCTTCTTAGCAGGACCATCCGTAAGGCTACCTGAAGCTACAATAAAATTGACTACATAATTGCAAATACAAGAATATTCTAATATCATGTCAATTGAAAATTGATTGAAATCAGCCTACAATACCTGTACGTTAGGACCTATATTTATTCAAATGAAGCTTAAATCAACAAGAAGGCTGCTTTTGATTGAGGTCATGATCGGAGTTAAAAGTCAGATAGAGTATAACAGAGATACAGATCACATCGATCTAATACATCTAAGAACAAAGAATTGAAAAACATAAAGTACAGCGAAAGCTCAGAGTTCATAGTCCTTATATATATAATCATCCGTTCATTTTGTCACTTCTTTACTTCTGAATCGATAGTATCTTAAAGAAGGTCAGATTTTGGTGTCAATATGTGTTAGGTTGTTCGAAATATTTGGTCAATGGTAGGCTACCGATCGCGATCACTGATTACAATATCTACCAGATTAGAATATCTTACTTACTGTAAATGCATTTAAGTTCGCGGGGATCTTGTTTCGCTGTAGCAAGAAAATGCCTTTATGCGGTGGTTTTAATTTCGCGGTAGAACCATGTACTGTATGTAGTCTCTTACTGACATGGAAAAAAATGTTCGCGGTGGTTTTAAGTTCGCGATGAAGTGGCCACCGCGAAAACCGTGAACATTAATCCACCGCAAAAGTTTCTGCATTTACAGTATCTAAAACATCCCCTCACTTTGTACTCACAGACCTTTTTGTCATGGAACACGCTATGAGAGTTGTCCTTCCTCGTGTCTTTGCATGTATTGAGATTTATTTCGTTAAGATGAAACTCTATTTATACTCACGGATCGTTTTGTCGTAGAAGACGTTTTTCGGACTGTCCTTGTCAGTGTCTTTGCATGTATTAGTCTTCGTCGAAGCTTTACAAAAACACATCTACTAGATTGGGGCATATTTTATTTAGTTAAAATGAAACTCTATACTCACCGATCTTTTTGTCGTAGAACACGTTCTTCGGGTTGTCCTTGCTGGTGTCCTTGCAAGTTTTCGTCTTGGGGAAGCACCGCTTGTTGTCGAAGAACATGAAGGCGACACAGTCGGGGTGACTCGTGCAGCGTTCGGTGCAGTCTTCTAGAGTGATTCCGTCCCCATAGATGGACCAGATGTCGTTCCCAGGGCAGTCACCAACGCGAACAGTGTATCCCTCCACGTCCAATAATTGTTGAGCAGCTTTGCGAAGAACATGGAAGAAAACGACAATTTTAAATATATTTCAGCAAACAAGGGGAAATTTTAAAATGACATATTTGGCATCATCTATTATCTCTGAATATTTTAATAACTGATTACTGGTGTTTGAAAACTTGAAAAATGCAAGAGTTATTTCGTGAAATGTCTATGTGTTCATAAATAGTAATCGGAAGAGAAACTATAGAATAACAAAATATTTGTTTTAAATAAAAAGGAAAGAACTGAAGTAGAAAATTGCAACCTTGGTTTGATACTATAACATAATATAATATTCAGGTAACTACATTTTTCATTGTACTTTTTTCCAATAAAGGAAGTAATAAATGAAGCAAATGATATGCTTACCAACTTCTTTGTCATAAAATACGTTCTTCGGGTTGTCCTTGGTTGTATCTCTGCAAGTCTTTGTCTTCGGGAAGCACCGCTTGTTGTCGTGGAACATGAAGGAGACACAGTCGGGATGACTCGCACACCTGTCCGCACAGTGCTGTAGCGTGATGCCGTCTCCATATATGGACCAGATGTCGTTACCTGGACAGTCTCCCGTACGGACGGAGTAGCCATCGATGGTGGTCAGCTGAAGACCTGAAGGGAGCCGCCTGGCATTGAGGTTGCCTGGGATGATTACAAACCTTGCTTTATTCCTCCTACCCTGTAGCTTTACCGCCTACACGGTGATCATCAGGCTGCTTCCACCAAAGGCTGGTAATTTATCGGATTTGTGCAACACTTAACGTGGTGTCCTTCTTGCCAGCTCCTCGCTTTTAACTGGTTACACGTACATACAATTGATGAAGGGCAAAATCGCAATCAGCTCTCCTCAAACGTGTTGAAGATAAACCCTGAACTATTAATCAAAATAGACCACTACAAACAATAAAAAAAATTATACAGTTTTTGTCAAAATATGTGTAAAGATCGATTCTAAGAAAATACACCAATTCCGTCGATAAAGGATAGACGTACAGGTAATAAGATACGCCAAATATCAATTACTCAAGCAACTGAATATGACTTTGGAAACGGCCAGACGTTTCATGTAGAATCCACTACCTTTAGTAAGTAGAGCAGCTTTTTATATCATATCTATGAATTAACATGCAAAAGACACAAGGGAGATTTTTTCTCCGAAGGAAACAAATTTAAATGTCAGACAAGCTAAGACAATTCATAGTAAGGATATGAAACCTGCTCTCTAGCTAGATTTCTTTAGTGTCACTGACGAAAGATAGCGGATGTTATCTGAAAACATCTGACAGTTTCCATATCTATATCTATATCCATATCCAAACCATATCCAGTTGTTTGAGTCATTGCTATTTGCAATATACATCAATATGATGGCATGATAAACTATCAATACTATGGTGTAATGTCATGGTCTGACGGTTCTGTAGCTGTTACTTACGTTGGAAAATTAAGTCTCCTGAGTTGACACCCCACGCCTGCTGGCCACTTGAACTAGCCTCAATTTGCTTTAGTTTTCCAGGAATCTTGCGCCAACCAGTTCCGGTAGGGTTACTTGAGCTTATTCCTTAGGAGAAAAAAATCGGTTCTGTTAGTCACGCCCTCTGGCGGAATAAAGTCTATTTGCTGAGAAATGCGCACAACACGTAGTGACGTCATAAAAAACTCAGTCGACAAGGGAGTGGTGATGGATTTTCTGTTGTAAAGTAATTTAAATAAAGGAAGTGTAATTTGTCCCAACCTGTCAAATAACGATATTGCAAGAAGATATTTTTAGACCTAGTTCAATTCGATAAAGGGCGTCCATATTCCGGGTCATTTATATCCATTCCATTGTGTGCTCTATCCAGATAGTTTTACAAGCATTAAGTGATAATCATAGCTTACAAAAGAGATTGTGACTTTTTTGTAATAATCGGCCAGTATTGCACAAAATTGCCAACGGCCATATTTCGACTTTTCGTTATTGCTCGAATCACAAATAAGGTAATCACGTTTATACCCCACTTTTCAGTCAATGCCTGCCTTCTTTTACATGGTGGTTGCACAATTCAAGTTCTTGACCAGGCGTTATGGCACTGTTAACAACCCGAGGGGGGGGGGGTTGTTTTCGACCAGACATGTGTCAATAGCACATATTTTTATACGCCTGGTGTCAGTTTTGACCCCATACCGTTGTTTGAGAGTTTACTATACTTAAATGGCTCAACAGAGTCAACTAGGAGTAACAGAGTTTAATATCGTGTCAAATATAAATAAACAAGGGCGTATTTAGCCATTGGTCAATGAAAATGGCTTTTGTCTGCATTTGGCCAATACTGTAGAATAATAGGGATGATTGAATTTCAACTATTTATAAATGTTAGTTATAACAATACTATCGCCCCGTCCTCATGTATTTACATGAGGCTTTTCTAACTGCCTGGTTTTTGGCCACTATAGCACTGGCCAATCGTCACCGTTAACACATCGGGAGGGCTCTTAAACCTTAAAAAGTGTACGGAAGTGTAAGTCAGCTTATATTTTGTAATCTGACTGACCTTCTCTGATAAAGATGTCGTCGTTAACGTTGACTCCCCAGACGATGTTGTCTCCTGATGAAATCTGCTTCAGTTTCCCCGCGATGTGCTCCCAACCGCTGCCTGCAGACGCCTCGTTACCGAAGGTTCCCGTACGGTAGAAGATGTCGTCATTCGCGTTCACACCCCAAACACCAGCCGGACCAACCGACACAAACTTCAGCAAGCCGTCGAGCTGTTCCCAACTTGTACCTGTACGAGACACGTCGTCCAAATGCAACGAGTTGATACACAAAAAGCTTTCTAAAGAGCCAAACGGTCTAACAACAACATGGCTGGAATCATCCTGGTGAGTCAGCTTAAAATCAGAATACTTTTCACCAAACAAAGAATACTGGGCACTGAATAGCAGTATTTTGTAAGAGGTATCCAGGAGATCATATACATCAGGGTACTCAGCCATCAGTGGAGAGAGGCGGTGCGTTATAAACTTCCGGGCATGTTTGACCAACTGTTGACGTCACACATCCACAATATCACGTGTTAATAAGATCACGTATCTGCAATTCTTGCGAGTTAATGCCCTAATGTGATTCATCATCAGTATTGATCCTAAAGAATGCGACAATTTGAAAATTTGATCCGTGTGTACCTTTGTTTTTTAAGAAAGTTTAGCATGGTATAAACTCTTTAAACTACAATTTTAACGGTGAAAGTCATTGTCTAACGACAGCTAAAATTCTTACAGTCTAACAAGAACACACATAGAATTCTAACGACAGCTAAACTTCTTACAGCCTAACAACAACACAGCTAGAATCCTGACGACTAAAGCAAATTTCGTACCAGCGGGTTCATCAGTACTGATGCCAGTCCGTCGGTAGATGTTGTCGTTCGAGTTGACGCCCCACACCTGGTTAGCAGTGGAGCTCACATCCAACTGCTTCAGCTTTCCTGCAACATTGAGCCAGCTGGTTCCTGTAGGGCTACTGGCTGTTACTCCTGCAGGAATGCAAAGCATTGCCATAAATGGGATATACTGGGCTGTTTATTAGCACATGAAAACATATTTTAGATAGAAATGATTAAAACAAGTTCGGCGGAGATTTTATACCTCCATTGGATATTTAGAGTCTTTATAATTTTATGATTTTATTGGTTAATTCATTATGCCAGAAATGAGAAGATAGACATAATTTGTTTACTAATGAACAAGATAAACATGTCTTGTATGTGCAAAAGTCCTTTGTGCTTGCAGAATTCCATTTACATTTACATCTTAGAGTATATACAAAACTTTTAAATTTAACATCTGTAATAACACCCACACCAATCCCCGTCAAGGAATGTAAGAAAAGAAATGTCCAAATAGGTTTAAAGTCAAATAGTTAGATCTGGGCACCATTTACACTCGCGAATTTCTACGATAGGTGTTCGTAAAAAGGGATGGAGGCTAATGATTTCGAGACCAATACTGGAAAAAATCTTAAAATCTCAAATTAAGTTTATCACCGACCTTGTCGTATGAAAATATCGTCGTTGGTGTTGACGCCCCAGACTGAGTGTCCTGACGAGATCTGCTTCAGTTTACCGGCGACGTTCTCCCAGCCGCTGCCTGAAGACTGTCCGTTCTCCTGGGTTCCCGAGCGGTAATAGATGTCGTCGTTACTATTTACTCCCCAGACTCCCTTGGATCCAACCGAAACGAACTTCAACCGGCCATCGATTGCATTCCATGTTGGGCCTAAAGAAATAAAATTGAAATTGAATTACGTAGCAAACTTGCTTTATATAGTATTTATTTTTCTAAATATTAGTGCACAGTGACGTTTGTTTCTACTTGCATTTTACGCATTTATGCATCCATTTCAGCAAATTTTGTAAGAAACGCAAGAGCTATAAAAATTGTGACTATTTCGCTAACAGAGGACGAGAAAGATAAATCGAACTTCATATTTACTACAAATCTGTAATTGTTTGCTCCACTAGCCAATTACCATCATTTTATGAAATTTCACAGCAATCTATTAAAAGCTTAATGAGTCACATCGTTAACTACAAATAAACACCACTGCAAAAACATTACGTTTTGGGCAAATGTGGAAAAGAGAACCGATATAGCTCACACATAGCAATTTTAACATTACATTATGAAGGGTAAGTAATTGAGTATGAAAGTGTTATTTTCTGACCTGATTGGTCGGTCGCAGGTGGGCTTGTACGGTGGTAAATTAAGTCTCCAGAATTGACACCCCACGCCTGCTGGCTTTCTGGACTTGCCTCGACCTGCTTGAGTTTTCCTGGAATCTGCCGCCAACCAGTTCCAGCCGGAGTGCTCGAGCTTATTCCTGAGGAAAAAAAATATTAGTCAAGCCCCTTGGCAGAGTGAAGACCACCTTGCTCCACCTGGTCATGTGTCACTTGACGAGCCACCGTTAACACATCGGGAGGGCTCGTAACTTTTAGCGTATAGACTTTCCTTTTTATCAGCTTAGTTTTTGCAACCTGACTTACCTTCTCTGATAAAGATGTCGTCGTTGACGTTGACTCCCCATACGATGTTGTCTCCTGAAGAAATCTGCTTTAGTTTCCCGGCAATGTGTTCCCAACCACTGCCTGCAGACGCCTCATTACCGAAGGTCCCCGTACGGTAGAAGATGTCGTCATTCGCGTTCACACCCCAAACACCAGCCGGACCAACCGACACATGCTTCAGCAAGCCGTCGAGCTGTTCCCAATTTGTACCTGTTGGAGACACGTCGTCCAAATGCATCGAGTTAATACACAAAAAGCTTTCTAAAAAGCCGAACGGTCTAACAACAACATGGCTGGAATCATCCTGGTGAGTCAGCTTAAAATCAGAATACGTTTCACTAAACAAAGAATACTGAATAGCAGTACTTTGTAAGAGGTATCCAGGAGGTCATATACATCAGGTTACTCAGCCATCAGTGGAGAGAGGCGATGCGTTATAAACTTCCGGGCACGTTTGACCAACTGCTGACGTCACGCCTCCACAATATCACGTGTTAATAAGATCACGTATCTGCAATTCTTGCGAGTTAATGCTCTAATGTGATTCATCATCAGTATTGATCCTAAAGAATGAGACAATTTGAAAATTTGATCCGTGTGTACCTTTGTTTTTTTAAGAAAGTTTAGCATGGTGTAAACTCTTTAAACTACAATTTTAACGGTGAAAGTCATTGTCTAACGACAGCTAAAATTCTTACAGTCTAACAAGAACACACCTAGAATTCTAACGACAGCTAAACTTCTTACAGCCTAACAACAACACAGCTGGAATCCAAACTACAGCTAGAATCATTACAGTCTAGCAAAAACACAGCTAGAATCCTGAGAACTAAAGCAAATTTCGTACCAGCGGGTTGATCAGTACTAATGCCAGTCCGTCGGTAGATGTTGTCGTTCGAGTTGACGCCCCACACCTGGTTAGCGGTGGAGCTCACGTCCAGTTGCTTCAGCTTTCCTTCAACATTGTACCATCTGGTTCCTGTAGGGCTACTGGCTGTTACTCCTAAAGTCATATAAATAAATTGCATATTAACATAATTTACGCATGGTCGTGTGCATCTTTAACTAACTTACACGTCACACAGGTTATGTCCACCTATGGATTTGTGTCACTTCCACACTGAATATACGAATAAGACTCTTGCTTGTAGTAAGTGTGTTTATGTATCATATACATGTTAATGCCTCATGTAAATATTTCGTATCGTTGTGTAGATGTTCGTCTTTACTCACAGCATAGTGAATTTATCATTATTCACCGTTTATTTTCAGTTACAATCCTTTAAAAACGCCTCTTTCTGTCCAGAGAAGGTTGCTACGAGACCTAGACCGACATCGTTTCTTTCTTACATTTTACACCTACCGTAAAAATTAGAACAATGACATGTGTAAGACAAAAGGTAAAAGACAGGGACCCAAAATTGTCTATGAATTTCGTTTCTCTTATCCCTATTCACAAACAAAACATCATTACAATTCATCTTGTATTGTAAGTTGACTACAAATATCCGGTAACACACACACACACACAAACACACAAACACACACACACACACACACACACACACACACACACACACACTCCAAAACAACACCTCCTTTTTCATGGAGGTAAAAAAAAAATCGTTAACTCCGCCATAACCGGGTTATTTGACCCCTGGCATTCTTCACTACCTGGTATTTTTTCAACAAAAATATTAAAAAGAATGTTTTAGTCTGTATAAATTATCTTTGGGGTTACATGTCCAAAAAAGGATTTTTGAAAATTCAAGATGGCCTGCCAAGTGCAGTTAGACGATTTTGGTTTACAGATAAGTACTGGAAAATAGGTCAACAGATTTAGTTTATCACTGACCTTGTCGTATGAAAATATCATCGTTAGCGTTGACGCCCCAGACGGAGTGACCTGACGAGATCTGCTTCAGTTTACCCGCGATGTTCTCCCAGCCGCTGCCTGAAGACTGTCCGTTCTCCTGGGTTCCCGTGCGGTAATAGATGTCGTCGTTGCTGTTTACTCCCCAGACTCCCTTAGATCCAACCGACACGAACTTCAACCGGCCGTCGATTGCATTCCATGTTGGGCCTAAAGAAATACAATTGAAATTGTATTACGTAGCAAACTTGCTTTATATAGTATTTATTTTTTCTAAATATTAGTCCACAGTGACGTTTGTTTCTACTTGCATTTTACGCATTTATGCATCCATTTCAGCAAATTTTGTAAGAAACGCAAGAGCTATAAAAATTGTGACTATTTCGATAACTGAGGACGAGAAAGATAAATCGAACTTCATATTTACTACAAATCTGTAATAATTATTATTGTTTGTTTCACTTGTCAATTACCATCATTTTATGAAATTTCACAGCAATCCATTAAAAGCTTAATGAGTCACATCGTGAACTACAAATAAAAACCACTGCAAACGCCGCCAAAAACATTACGTTTTGGGCAAATGTGGAAAAGAGAACCGATACAACTCACACATAGCAATTTTAACATTACATTATGTAGGGTAAGTAATTGAGTATGAAAGTGTTATTTTCTGACCTAATGGGCCGGTCGCAGGTGGGCTTGTACGGTGGTAAATTAAGTCTCCAGAGTTGACACCCCACGCCTGCTGGCTTTCTGGACTTGCCTCGACCTGCTTGAGTTTTCCTGGAATCTGCCGCCAGCCAGTTCCAGCCGGAGTGCTGGAGCTTATCCCTGAGGAAAAAAAAAGATTAGTCAAGCCCCCTGGCGGAGTGAAGACGGTGAACTGATGGATATACACATTTTTGTCATCAATTTAGTAAGTACGGTTTGTACTAAAAGAAACTAAAGGCAAAATGTTGTCTTTTTTGTTTTCAGTCAACGGAACTATCAAAATAGAGATGGAATTACTAGATAGTTTTTTTGTTTAACTACTTACTGTAAATGCAGAAACATTGGCGGTGGTTTTATGTTTGCGAACATAAAGTCATCTCGAAATTTTCCCATGGCAGTAAGAGGCTATATATAGTGCATGGTGCTACCGCGAAATTAAAACCACAACAAAAAACCTTTTTCCCGCTACCGCGAAATTAAATTTCCGCGAAATGAAATGCAATTAAAGTATTCTCTTTCCTGGCACAAATCTAGAAGTAAATTACAGAAGATTTCAATGTTGTATCATTATTACACCAGGGCGTAGATCCACGACAAGCCTGAATTCATATTGTATATACACCGATGAGTTCGTTATTAGGGGTTTATGACAAAAAGCATTTTTTCTGCAATTAGCAGATATTGTAGAGTAGTAGAGATGATTTCATTTGAACTTCTTATAAATGTTAGTTCTAACACGTTTTGCAGCCTGCCTTCGGTATTTACGGTGATAGACCACCTTGCTTTTCAAACTCCACCTGGTCATGTGTCACTTGACAAGCCACCG
Organism: Branchiostoma floridae x Branchiostoma belcheri; assembly: GCA_019207045.1. Classification (NCBI taxonomy): domain Eukaryota; kingdom Metazoa; phylum Chordata; class Leptocardii; order Amphioxiformes; family Branchiostomatidae; genus Branchiostoma; species Branchiostoma floridae x Branchiostoma belcheri. The sequence goes on from CM033027.1 coordinate 23,829,524, forward strand.
TTAACACATCGGGAGGGCTCGTAACTATTAGCGTATAGACTTTTCTTTTTATCAGCTTAGTTTTTGTAACCTGACTTACCTTCTCTGATAAAGATGTCGTCGTTGACGTTGACTCCCCATACGATGTTGTCTCCTGAAGAAATCTGCTTTAGTTTCCCGGCAATGTGCTCCCAACCACTGCCTGCAGACGCCTCGTTCCCGAAGGTCCCCGTACGGTAGAAGATGTCGTCATTCGCGTTCACACCCCAAACGCCAGCCGGACCAACCGACACAAACTTCAGCAGGCCGTCGATCTGTTCCCAAGCTGTACCTGTTGGAGACATATAGTCCACATACAAACAGGTAAGGCCCACCTCTTTTTTTTATATTTCAGCCATACCATAGGTACAGTGAAATATATTGTATTCGTAATGTTTCTTTCTTTCTTCTTTTTTTTTCAAATCTTCAAATCGAATCAACTCCGCCGTTCCTAAACCGATTGACTTGAAATTTGGCACAAAGGTAGAGTAAGCCAATACCCTCAGGCGTTTTTTTCCTCATTTTTTGTCATATCTGCCTTGAAATGTTTTTATTGAGGTTTTTGTCAATTTTCATGTATATTTTGGGCTCCTGTGCCCTGGTATTACAGCCGAATGACATGAAATTTGGTACAGAGGTGCCCTGATCACCCAGATTTAATAACAGTTTTGGCATGCGGTACAACAAAATGCTTAATTTTGCGATTTTGGGCCATTTTTGCCTCCTGTACCCTCGTTTTACAACCGAATGACTTGAAATTTGGTATAAAAGTGCCCTTCAATTATGTGCACATGAATTCAATAACAGTTTTCCCATACAGTACAACATAATGCTTAATTTTGCGATTTTATGGCCATTTTTTTGGACAAAAATTGGACATTTTTTGCTCCTGTTCCCTCGTTTTACAACCAACTGACCCGAAATTTGGTAAAGGGGTGCTCTAGATATTTTTTTCAAATGACCCATGTATATTTTTTGACATGGAACACTTTAAAATGATATATTTGGGGATTTTGGGGTCATTTTCCAATGGCCAAAGGAGTCAACGACCTCAAGGACTATTGTTGCATAATGGAGATGGCTGAAATATGCTGTATTTGCTCTCAAGCAAATGTCGGCCTTTCTAGTTTTCAAAGCAACTGTCTGTGCGTAATTTTCTTTATCGCGGTGTTAGTTCTAGTCATGTCCAGCGGTCAGCCAATGAAATACATGTTCATCCTGCAATGCTTTCGGGAACGAAGCATATGCCATAAAAGATACCTCACTACTAGTAAGACGTAAAGATTAAAGTCGTGTGGGTTTTGTTCGTGTTTACTTTGACTGATACATTTCTATTTTTCGTTTCAACAAACAGCTAGGTTGAACTCCAGTTAAGAAATGTGACGTTAGCCATACTACAGTAAAAGTAATCAGCTATCACGTTGCCTTTTGTCTGTAAGTGGCAGCATGATTTTTGCAACTTTGCCGTCTAAAAACAGGGATTTACGGTAAATGTCACGGTAGAAAGAAAAACGCAACTAGAATAACGGGTGACAGACCGGTGTGCCAGTGTCGCCGAGAGTATTATTACGTCAGACCTTGTAAAGTCTTCAGGCAGATTTACCGATGGTGTAAGATAGTATCAAAACTGGCCAAGAAGCATACCGGGCCATGAAAACTCATTTGCTCGAACTCCTTGGCGTTGATACTATTTTATACTAGCCGTAAATCTGCATGGAGTTTAGTCAGTTTCCGATATAATTATTACATGGTTGCTCTAGGATATTTAAAAAAATTTAAACCCGTACGTTCAAGAGACCTCGTATTTACAAATATCTCGAAATCAAGAGATTTTGATATCTCGAATTTTCATAAAAAGGAAAAAAAAACGCATAAAAAGCTTATTAAAGGGCCAAGCAGTCTCATAAAAACAAACCTTTTGTTAACAAAGTCAGAATACTGGACACTGAGCAGGAATAATTTTTAAGAAGGTATATAGAAAGCCATACATATCACGGCACTTCAGCTATCAATAAACAGAGACGGTGGGGGCGTTAGAAACTTCATGGCACGTTTGATCGATAGATGTCGCCATATATCTGCAAGATCATGTGTCTGTTATGTAACTCTTCCGATTAGTGTTGATCCTGCCAGACGTAGGTGACAGTAGTCGTTGAAAATTTGATGCATGTGTATTCTTGTGTTGAAAGAAATATTAAGGTTAGCATTGTACCAACGTTTTAGGTATGAACTCTAACGACTACACAATTCTCGTACCAGCGGGTTCATCAGAACTGATGCCAGTCCGTCGGTAAATGTTGTCGTTGGAATTGACGCCCCACACCTGGTTAGCGGTGGAGCTCACGTCCAGCTGCTTCAGCTTTCCTGCAATGTTGAGCCAGTCGGTCCCTGTAGGGCTACTGGCTGTTACTCCTGCAGGAATACGAAGTCAAATTCGGATAAAGGGGTTATTACCTGCATGAAAAATAGTGCTATGGTTTTATTGGCTTGTGATTTAAGAAAGAAGTGATGCATAGACGATCACCGAAACGATAATGTTAATAAAAGAATGTTTGCGTAAAATAGTCTCTTTATTCAGGACGAAAACAGATAGTTCCTGGTACCATTTACACACTTCATAAATCATACATCCCCGTCACACATCCCTGTCACACATCCCTGTCACACATGCCTGTTACACATCCCTGACACACATGCCTGTTACACATCCCTGTCACACATGCCTGTTACACATCCCTGACACACATGCCTGTCACACATCCCTGTCACACATGCCTGTTACACATCCCTGACACAAATCCCTGTCACACATGCCTGTTACACATCCCTGTCACACATGCCTCTCACACATCCCTGTCACACATGCTTGTTACACATCCCTGTCACACATGCCTGTTACACATCCCTGTCACACATCCCTGCAACACATCCCTGTTACACATGCTTGTTACACATACCTGTCACACACCCTGGTCACACACCCTTGTCACACATCCCTGTCACACATCCCTGTCACACACCCCTGTCACACATCCCTGTCACACATCCCTGTCACACACCCCTGTCACACATCCCTGTTACACATCCCTAAGATAAGTGTCAGAAAGAGGGCACAGTCCAAACGGACGCTAATAATTGCAGACAAACAAACTGACCTTGTCGTATGAAAATATCGTCGTTGGCGTTGACACCCCAGACGGAGTGTCCTGACGAGATCTGCTTCAGTTTACCGGCGATGTTCTCCCAGCCGCTGCCTGAAGACTGTCCGTTCTCCTGGGTTCCCGAGCGGTAGAATATGTCGTCGTTACTATTTACTCCCCAGACTCCCTTGGATCCAACCGACACGAACTTCAACCGGCCGTCAATTGCATTCCATGTCGGGTCTAGAGAAATACAATGGAAACCACCGTATCATAAGCATTTCTCATGTGTGTCGGTAGGCGGCGTTTCTCAATGTTGGTCATACTGTAAACTCGCTCTCCAGAAGTCTTCGTAAGGCTTAGCTCACAATTAAAATGGTGCCCGCAAAGGATGTAGCCCCGGCCGAGCTCCAAATTCCAAGGTCAGTTTGTCCAAGTAGACAGTATGTAACGGAAAAGCTGATCACACAATCCGCGAGAAAAATTACCTTGTATTTATTTGACATCTTTTAGTGCTATACCTTAAGATTGGATTCTACTTGACATATTCATATTTGCACCTGAGGTAGGCCGGTCACACTCATTTAACAGCTTTTGGTACTATATTTTTCTACCGTAGGATCTGCTTGGAGATAACGTCAGTCGTACCATAATGCAAACAGGTGTTCGGCCAAAAAGGATATAGAGAAGTTTGGTCTACCACTGCCAAGAAGTTCAAGGTTTCAAGGTTGTAGAAACATGGCGTACTTCCAAGGTCTCTTCAAGACTTCACCCGTATAGTAGCCTGACTAAAATCGTGCTCCTAATCCGTAAGTGGTAAGTACCGCCTCCGTACGAAGTCGTAGGGAATCCGACGAATTTTGGAGCACGCAGAAATGCCGTAGAACTTCACAGGTAAAAGCAGGTAAAAGTTTGTGTGCCATCTGGCTGCGGATTGACGCGCCTGCCCTGTACAGTCTGAACGTTTTCAGAAATACGTGGCGGACGTGGCCTCAAAAAAAAAAAACGTACGGAAAAATTACACGTACGGCTGGTTATGCCCTTAGCCTTAGCAATATTATAGCGTTGAATATGGAAATATTTTGGATGAGGCCATCTGTCTTGAAATTAATATCTACAGCACTATAGTACCGTATTTACATCATTACATGTATTTCATACTTTAAGCGGTTATTATACAGAAACAAGTCGCTATGGCATTCCAAATAACACAAAATTTGGACTTCCTCTCGCAACTCCAGCAATAAACACTTGCTCCTTGAATGTTGGTATAGAATGGAATACAGTGCTTAATTTTATTCCGAAGAAACAACATTAAAATTGACCTTGGTAATTGAAGTTCTACAAAATTGACTCTGTCTAATATAGTTGAGTTGCCTTTAACGCATTGGGAGTTCAATGATCGCCACCTTTATTAATTTTTGTTTAACATGTTTTATTTCACCGAAGCAAAATTACATGCGCAGGAAGTGCCTACAATACAAAAACATTTTACAGACGTTCATGCAATTAGCAGGAAAAAAAAACATCAGGAGGGCCAGAAAAGCTTAACCTACAATGTTTCATAATACAATCTTACTGCTGAGTGTACGAACGACCATCTCAGTCGTTCGGTTTTGGTCTTTGGCATAGAGATCAAGTTTTGGTTCCTCAACTGCCTGCCTGTACTTGTGAAACGTTGAGGTGGTACAGGGTCATGCAGCGGGTGTTCTGGCTTCAGCATGTCCGTGAACATCTTGTCAATGTCATTGACACCCGGTAACAAAAAATGGCCCTGGTACGTCAATGTAGGTTAGACATCCAGGTTATAAGATACACCAAAAAGTAATTACTCAAGCAACTGGATATGGTTTTGGAAACGGTCAGACGTTTCAACTGGAATCCACCAGTTTTCGTCAGTGACGTCAGACTCGTTTCAACTGGAATCCACCAGTTTTCGTCAGTGCCGTCAGACACAGTTCAACTGGAATCCACCAGTTTTCGTCAGTGACGTCAGACACGGTTAAACTTGAATCCACCAGTTTTCGTCAGTGACGTCAGACTCGTTTCAACTGGAATCCACCAGTTTTCGTCAGTGACGTCAGACTCGTTTCAACTGGAATCCACCAGTTTTCGTCAGTGCCGTCAGACACGGTTCAACTTGAATCCACCAGTTTTCGTCAGTGCCGTCAGACACGGTTCAACTTGAATCCACCAGTTTTCGTCAGTGACGTCAGACACGGTTCAACTTGAATCCACCAGTTTTCGTCAGTGACGTCAGACACGGTTAAAATTGAATCCACCAGTTTTTGTCAGTGACGTCAGACACGGTTAAACTTGAATCCACAAGTTTTTGTCAGTGACGTCAGACACGGTTAAACTTGAATCCACCAGTTTTCGTCAGTGACGTCAGACCCGTTTCCAAAACCATATCCAGTTTCTTGAGTAACTACTTTTGGTACGCGGCCCTGTTATTTACTGACATTGACCCTTTGACTTTGAGAAGAAAACACATTTGACAGCGTCAGAGTGAGAGAACCCGGGTGTTTCTCAGTCACGCCATGTATGAACTCTGTTTCACACCCTATAGCTAAGGTCTCGTTCTGGTATTACTCCGCGGTGGGCACTCAGAAGTAAATCCTTGCGAAATATGAATGCCCCCCCCCCCCCCCCCCCAATCGCGTGTCCATGATAAATTGCCTTTTATCGCCCCCATGTCATATAGAAAGATTTGAGATGAAAGGTTGTGTATTTCTGACAGGATCGGGTATACTATAGGAAAGTCTCGGCATTCGACTGAGCGTCGGACGTGTACGTTTGTTTGTCCCGAGTAATGCGGTCAGCGGGTCATTGAAGGAAAGCCCGTCTTTGTGGATAGTATTTCAGTGCAGTTATAGATGTTATAAAAATCGATTATCCGGTCATATTTGGGAAACATTTTTTATTGATTACTGGATATGTGATCTTACAATAGAAATAAAAAAGTCTCCGGCCGAACTGTTTCTTTATTGGATATTTGCCCAATAAAGTTGCATAATCAAGCATTGTTATATATGAGACGTCATAAGTCCGGTATGAGACCCTAATGGCACAACCCGCCGTAATTACAAATACGTGCTCTTTACGTGCTTAAACGTGGGCAGTCTTTTTGGATCCGTAAGTCGTAAGTACCGCCTCCGTACTCGTAGGGAATCCGACGGATTTTGGAGCACGCAGACACGCCATAGAACTTAACGTGCAGGCAAAACTTTGTGTGCCATCGGGTTGAGGAAACGCGCCAGTACGGGCGACGCGCCTGCCATGTACAGCCTGAACGTTTTCAGAAATAGGTGATGAACGTGGCCTCTTAAAAAAAAACGTACGGACAAATTGCACGTACGGCGTGTTGTGCCCTTAGCTGATTGTACATGTCTACCATCCACTTGATGACGATCGCTCACCAAACAAAGTTGGATTTTCGTAACCATTCATTTCATAACAAGAGTTCGACCTCATATATCCATAAAACAATTTGATTATGGAATCTTCCACATCTAAATGATCTATGCTTGGTCATGTACATCTTCAACTCACAATATTGGAAAAATAAAAAAAATAACAGTCCAACAATTTACACTCTCATTTGCAAAATTGTCATTCGTTAGTGTTCCACCCGCCACAAAATACATATTACAAGTATTTTGCCCCTAAAATGAAAAACACTGCAGCTTCTTCGAATTCTTCCTAACATCTACCCATCTACCAAATGTTACCCTAATCCATTAAGATGTTCTTGTCTTATGCTGACTGACGAAAAAATCCGGAAACACAAATAGACAGAGACAGACAGACAGAGGCAGCCATACATACATACAGACAGACAGACATACATACAGAGACAGACAAACAGACAGACAGACAGACAGACACACCCAAAACTGTATATTCTCGTGGGACTACAATCAGGGGGTGGGTAGTTATCTGTCAACAGAATGAATTCAAAACTCATCTGATCATATGGATGTAGGTGCTGAGAGGTGAACAAAAACATTACTATTCTGTTTGACCAAGTATGTTTGGAACCTTGACCTGAGCCCATTCTAACCCCTAAGCCATTCGTATCTACAAGAGTGAGGTAGAAGAGAGCTGTTGGTCATTTCGGCAAAGTTTTCTACATTTCAAATGCATTTATAAATTGACAGAGGCTATAAGTGTTATTTAAATGGAAATGGGGTTTGAATTGTCAGTGGAGGTGGGATACTCCACCAAGCAGATTCCTTTGTGGCGAAATAGACCATTCTTTTGAGTATTGCCCAGTCATAACTTAAAAAAAAAACACAATTAGGTTCAAGGTCAGGTCCGGACCTGATCATCTGGACCTAAACCGGGCCTGGTACTGATTTTTATGTCATACCTGTGACGCGAAAATGTTCCATACGGGTGTTCCGGACCGGGCCATAACTTCAGTATCGCACAGGTTCAAAAGAATTATCACACAGGCTTTCTTCGAGTAAATCGAACCATTTCGAGCGGGCCGAATGTGGCACGGTTGGCAATTCGAATTCCTGATTCGGACGTTGGAACGTCGCTGTTGCAACCTTTTTTGTTCGAGGGCAACTCCTGGCGCATTTCGCATCAAAACATGGGTTTTCTCAGGTGGGTATGACATAAAAAAAATACAACACGGTGTATTCCGCATCACCCTCGGTCCCAGCCCTCCCGCGAGTGATACGGAATACACCGTGTTGTATTCTATATTTCTGTACCGGTACATGCCTCTATACCACACTTAAACCATTAGTATGACAAGGCGAGGGATAGAATTCACAACCAAATAAATACATGGTAAACACTCGAAATTTTCCATTGCACTGCTTCAAAACATGCATAATCTTCATGTTAGAAAAATAACAATACAGTGTCGCAATATAACATCACTATAAATGTACATACCCGCAGCACTAAGCCCAAGAACTGCTATGTTGATCACAAAGAAAATAGCCTTTCCGACGAGCAACATCTTGACTACAGTCCGCTGCAATCCGCTGCAACCGCTATACTGGCTCAAACCGGAGTTGTGGAGCAAACGTGAAGCCCACTAGGCCATATATAAGGCCGTGTTGATCTGCTTATTTGGATACCATCAACGCGCGCACCAATTTTCGGCCGTCTCCACAGCTAAACGTTTTCAACGATGCTGTGATTCGTAAAAAGCAGCTGAAAAATGAGCAACTATATGCTACAGTCCTTTTTCTTTTTAATTCAAATATATCGGAAAACATATACTAATGTCACAGAATGCCAACGTCAATTCCAAGTCAAAGAAAAACACGTGGAAGAAGAACAAATACTGAAAAATCAACTGTTCGGTATACCACTTTGCAAGTTCTGTCATTTGTTCATTCTTTCTGTCCACTTAGATTTCATAAGGATGACCTTCTTTGGCCAAACTTCTTTTATTCTCACGCTCGCATCAGTTTTGGGGTTCCAATATTATGCCATCTATATATCAATCAAATTAACATGGCCTAACTAATGTATCCAAATAACTTTATAAAACGTCGCTTATGTGGACTCGAAAAGTCAACAAGGGTTCATCATCATTAGGACAATGGTAGAACTTGATTTGATTTACAATAATGATGATCAATATTTCAAATCTATAAAACACATGCGTGTAAAAATATCAAATATTCAAGTATGGGATATTGAGACATAGACTGCTTTTATTTTGTGGCAGTCTAGGGAAAGAAACGAAATAAAAACAAGTTGATGGACAAGGAGTAAAATAACTGGCATGTGGCCGAATGCCCCATCTTGGCAACGAAGCCCCGTCTTGGCAACGAAAGAGATGTTTTCAGCTAAGTTAGCAAAATCGGCTGATAAGGATCTTATTTTGACTATATTTTGCAGCTGGCATTGTTAGAAATTAAGCTATTTCAATCATTAAACAAAATGTGGTTTTTTTTTTTTATCTATATCCTTAAAGCCTGTGCTATTGTCAATCTACCACTTTAAACTAGGCATCTATTCCTCCAGTTTGGTTTTCGTTATACTAGACAACAGGTGAAAACTAATGTAATACCCCTGTCACATTATTCACGATCTTTGGGCGTATTGATGGAAGATCGGCCATATTTAAGATCGGCAGAGGGTTGCGCGTATTTTTCACCTGAAAACCATCCCCTGCCACATATAAGCCATACTTTGTACCTTGTACAATTGTTGTGCAATAAATTTATTCTTATAAGCGAGCCTTGGCCATTGCCGCAGAATCGTCGTCCGATCGATTTCTGTCAAACGTGACAAGGCTAAAGGGGCGCGATCACATGTAGGTCGTTCGATCGTCGTACGATTCTGTTAATAGGGATTTTAAACAGGCAGTGACACAGCCAACCACCCACGAGGATCCAAGAGAGCGTTTTGTGCAGCAAGACAGCTGGACATAGCTGGACACATGCATGGCTGTCCTAAAAATGCCCAAAGTTAGCGATCGTAGGACGATCGCACCAACTATGTGACCACGCCTTAAGTAGACCGATGATAAAAAAAAAAAAAAAAACGAACGCCCCAAAAAATCATCTCGCTGCCTTCAAGTTGAACCCTATACTTCTTTAATTGACAGTTGGGGAAAGTCAAGTCCAGTTTTAGCCGGTTAGTGTGTCCTTTGAAAACACTGCCTCGTGTCTGCCATTTCTCACACGTGTCATTTACCTTTCAAAGACCTGAGGTCGTTAAACTTTTAAGGTCTTTGCCGTGGGTGGTTGTGGTACCACCTTAAAGTTGCACAAATTCACCTTTAATAGATACACGTAGAGAGGTATAGGTATAGTTATAGATAGATAGATGTGTGTGTGAGTGTGCATGTGTGTGTGTGTGTGTGTGTGTGTGTGTCTGTGTGTGTGTGTGCATGTGTGTTTGTATGTGTTTGTGTGTTAGTGCGTGCGTGCGTACGTGTATGTGTTGAAATGATTTAAATCCAAATAATGATACATTATATAACACCCAGAACTATAACAAACAGTATCCATCTACATATATCTATCTATACCTATCGATCGATCGATATTTAGATATATAGGCAGATATATAGATGTATAGATACATTAATACATAATAGAGATAGAGATGAATAGAGATAGATAGATCATCATAGATAGATAGATATAGATAGATATGGATCAATACAGAGAGAGAGGCGAGAAAAATAGAGATTGAGAGAGATAGAGAGACAGAGAGAGAGAGAAAGCGACTGACAGAGAGAGAGTGTGTGTGACACAGAGACTGACAGATAGGGAGACACAGAGAGAGACAGAGACAGACACTGACGGAGACAGAGACAGAGAGAGAGATACTGACAGAGAGAGAGAAGGGGGGGAAGAAGGACAGAGAGAGAGAGAGGGAGAGAGAGAGAAAGAGACTGACAGAGAGACAGACAGAGAGAGGGAGGGAGGGAGAGAGAGAGAGGGAGAGACGGAGAGAGAGAGAGAGAGAGAGAGAGAGAGAGAGAGAGAGAGAGAGAGAGAGAGAGAGAGAGAGAGAGAGAGAGAGAGAGAGAGAGACTGTGGATGACCATGGCCGGAAGTAACCTTAGAGGCACCAGACACGGGGAGAGTTGAGGACACCAACGCAGAGTATTACACAACTAAGGTCACATGGTCCAAGGATTTCTGGCGACCTACCAAACTGGTACAATTCCTGCTGACTCGACTGGAGTCACGTCTGTTTCCACTCAGAACCGGGACTTCTTTTTAGCAAGGGCCAGAAGGTTGTCTGGAAATCTTGGCGACCTACCGAGCTGCGTTGTGAAGTATACTTCATGCACGTACTCCCAACCGAGCACTTACAAACAAAAGCCTCATCATTATCCTCATCACCAGTCGACGTGCGTACGAATCGTTGGAGTTATACCGCCCATACGAGGCGACATATCGTACATTTTTTTATTTTTTTTTTTATTATAAACAACAACAACAACAGTACATTTGTCAACAACTAAGACTAGATTCTGTACAGTCGAGTACCATTGCACATGGAGGGATAACATATACTGGTGTGTCTGGACGAATTACATGCAGTACATGGGTAGTGGAACAGTTAGAAGAGACAAATACATGTAGTACATCTGGGGAACCTTAAGGAATATGTACAGTCTGATATTACACTATGATCAAAAATGGAGAAGTCTAACAGTAGGTGCAGTTCATGCCAAACTATCAATAGAAAATTTGTACAATCAATCTACATTGGCTGTCAGTCTATCATGGAATATCCGTTCTTCGAAGTCCTTTTCAAAGACATTAAAGAGGCTAGTAATGCACAGGTGTGGGTCTTTTCTATGCCAGATCCAAGTTTTAAAGATTGTCCATTTAGCCACAGTAATAGTAAAGGTTCTATTTTCTGGTCTTTAGCAGTTATCAAATGATCAATTTTTCCAAATAAAATCTCCTGCAAAGTAATTTTTATGTTGGGCAAGGGTACAAATGTGTTCACTAATTCCCAGAAATTACACAGTCTTTCACATTTAAAGAACATATGCTCATAATCTTCTATGCTTCCACTGCTACATAGTGTACATGTTGCATCATATATGTGTCCCGTTTCATCTTTGATACCCCATTTGTGCAGATTGTGTGCACATGGTAATATTCGGTGTAATAGTTTGTAGTTTAACTCTGCTAACTTAGTGTCTATACAGGTCTGTGTGCTTAACCATCTCCAGATATTTTCCCAAGCCAGGGTTTCAGTAGGAAATGTGGATTGCCATTTTTTACAGCATGTTGGTTCCTTGACCTGTGCCTGCACTAATGCATTATAAAACAATTTGCAGGTGTTCTTGCTTTTGATTTGTTTTGTTGTTTTACCATCAAATATACGTGGGGTAAGGGTGTTAAGCTCTAATCTTCGATAAGGAATTGGGCCTCTATGGTTTCTTATTGCATTCTTCCATGTAAGAGATATAGCTTGAAACAGAGTTATATATTCAATAATACCATTAGGTCTTGTGTTAAGGTTAAGCTGAGGGTAGTGATCTAGAGACATGAACCTGTCTAAGGGGAAAATGTCTTTTACGAATATTATGTCATTTTTTATCCAGGTTGGGAAGAAAATTGTTTTACCTTGTGACCTTATATATTTGTTGCACCATATAGTTTCACCCATTATTTCACTTACACTAGAGGGTTTGTTCTTACCTCCTCCACCAGCAGAGTGGAAGGATGATATTACCTGTTTATAAAATGTGGGGAATTTACTCATGTCAGGACCATCTTTATCAGAAGTAAAGTTCATATGCAATAGCAAATTGTCTTGACCAAGGGAGTTTATAAATGTTAACGCAATAACTTTCCATCTTGCGTTGTCATTTGTCACTAATCTTGGTATCCAGGATGCAAGTAGGGCTTGTCTTTGGAGATCTAAGTTTGTCAGGCCTAATCCTCCCTGCTCAATAGGTTGGCTAACAACATCTCTTTTAATCTTATCTTTTTTACCATTCCACAGGAAAGTAAACATTTCTTTCTTTACAATGTTTATCACCCAAGGTGGGGTAAGAATCATAGACATGTTATAGATTATTTGTGAAAGGGCAAGGGATTTTAAGACAGTAACTTTTCCATATAGAGTTAGGTTTCTACCTTTCCAGATTTGAAGTGTGGTTTTCAGTCTTTCTATCTTTTTCTCCCAGTTTAGCAGTTCGCATTCATGGTGTAGGGATGAGTTACAGAAGTATATACCTAGGGATTTTATAGGTGTCTTTGGCCAAGATATACCCAAGGGGGTGTCTTGTCTGTCAACATAGGATCCAGTACATACCATTTCTTTGGGTGTTACATGATGGTATGCGCCTTGTTTTCAGCCTGAGTGAACGATTGAAATCACCGCATGTCTGACACGAGAGAGAGATTTGTCAAGCCTCCATCCGGGTGATTTGTAGCGATTCACCAAATCAAGACAGAATGATATGGTCCATCGCACGATATAAACCTACTCTTTTGTTTAAGGTTTGATTGGTTCTTTCAATTGATTAACGTGAATTTGTTGCAAGCAAAAAAATTAATTTAATTAAACACATCAATTATAAACATTGTTTTTTAGAACGCTATAATTACATTGGCTACTACGAATTTCATTTGGTTACATGACGTGTGCTTCAACCTATACCTTACACAAACATGTTGATATATATGGTAGTTTTTAGCCCCGTAAGCCTTGTACTATTGACGGCGAGCCTATCAACGCTATGTGTAGCAGGGCCCTCTCTGGGATCGACCCTGTATTTATATCAAACAAGTGCTTTGGAAAAAAGCTGACGTTTGCGTTTTATAGCGTTTGTGTTAGAATATATATATTGACGGAGATGTAGGAATGAGAGGTAAAATTGTCGTAAAGGTTTTGTAGAAACATGTATTTGAGGGGGGATACTTGTTGTAAAAAAGAACAGTACATTGTTTGTCCTTAGTTTTGTAAGATCTTATTGCACACTCTGAACGCCTCTTTCTGTTGTCTTATCCACCTTCAGAATGTGCGGTTGCATTTCTGGCTTTGCTCTAGACGCATTCTCCTAACGTTAGTAACTGTGCCTCGTTTTATGAATATTAATATTGTTCAAAACAGAAGAGCTTTCGTACTCTCCGACAAGATGTAGGAGAAGGAAGCTGTTACTACCTTCAAGTTGTGATTAGTAAACACTTTGTGACAGCCGTTCCTCAAAATGCTGCCAATCAAATGAAGATAGCAATCTTACCATCCAACCTCCAGGGACTAAGGATCCGTTTCTTCAGGACAATTTCGAAGATCAAAAAATTGTTCATCGCTCTGCGATCTCAAGAACCTTCGAGTTTGTGTCGGTTGAAATCTTTTGACGATTTTGAACCACGGAAGCCATGATCAGATGAGGACAATGTGTTAGTACTCAAGTTAGTAACATATATTAGCAGTGTCATAAACAAAGTACAAAAAAGAGGTACTATGATGATAGAATTTTCTTTTACTTCCCGACCGAAATCTGGTACCCATTTGTACACCTGGGTAAAGTGAGTTAAGTCGTGTTAAGTGCCTTTCCAAACAGCACAACGTCGGGGGCATGGCGGCTATCTAACTCGGTTATTGGTAGGAATCGAGTTTTAGGAAAGCCACAAGTCAAGCATGTTAATAACCCACAAGAGGAGTACAGGTTCTCCTCCGTATAAGCGTTTCAAAACGTTAAAGTTCTATGGCCCTTCATATAGCAAATGTGACATTCATGAGGTCACTTAATTGAGAAAGCACACAATGTCAGCAACTCAAGAGCATTTCAATTCAACCGTTCGATGCAAGGAAATCCTGGTATACAATAACAACAATAGTAATAATGATAAATCCCTGAGAAGCGTGAACGTCATGTGATAATTTTAGACCATGGCTCAAAGGTGCAGGTAGCGGGGAATAACCCAGTAAGTCCAACGGAACAATTTCCTGGTTAAAATTTAACCAGCTTGCAGGAAAAACAAAGCGTTCAAGGGTTTTATTTGAGGACGTGCATCTTAATATAAGCTGACAAAAACACCTACAGGCGGCATTTCATTGTGTGAGCAAGAGTGCAGTACAGCTCAGGTTAGTGCCTCTTTCTCTACGTTTGTTAAGGTCACACATCCAGGTAAACCACATTTAAATACAATTCTTCACTCCATCGGGATAAAAACGGAGGCTCAAACTTCCGGACGTTTCGAATGATTGTTTTTTCTTACTATCCTTACATGTTCAACCTTTTTTTTTTTTTTGTAGTTAGCTGTGCTTGTATCGAATTGTCTATGTCAGTTCATTCATAGTGCCGCTGAAGAAGAGTGATGGCTGTTACTCGAAACGTTCGAAGTAAATTTCCGTTTTTATTTGATTGAGATCGAGTTGTGACTAAACTGTCTTTTTGAGCTGGAGGTTCGTTTAAATTTAAATTTCACACGCACTCAGTATTTTCATACTGTTAAAAACAAGACTTTTGACGACTCTCGTATTTACAGTTGAGCAAGGCACAGGGAGGAAGTGGTTGATATAAAGATGCAAGGTTGCCTTTTGACGTCGACTTTGAATAAAAAGTTTCTTGATTTGGTTGCATATCCTTAAATTATTCATATCTACTGCAGAACGTCTGTCGCAACACGAATGTAATATTTTTTTTGTTCCGAAAACTGGTTCAAAAATATTGCGAATGCTTGTGTTCAAAAGCGTATTATTTACACTGTACTTAGAGGCAGCGAGAATTCCCAATTACTATTGTGTACATATTTGCGTTACGTTAGTTTGCTTCTGAACAGAACAATGTCGTCGTCACCGGGTCGCAGCAAGATGCTCCTTCGGGGCAGGTCGACTCACGGTCCGACTAAAATAGCCTGGACAACCCGGTGCGACCACCTGCTTCCTCGGGGAGACTTAGCTCGCCGGACTCGGAGCAGAACGCACAAGGACAAACACACGACGAGGCTAACATCGACTGTAAGGGACATCGTTGCTGTACCGGTAAATGTAAACCTTATTTCATTCCCTTCACTCTGCCGTCCAAAATCCACTATTTCCGCTATATTGTTTTGCCTCCCTTAGTATATGTTTTGTTTCCGTATGATAGCATAATGTGCTATCTGCTTCTCGTTTGTACATGTGTTGTTTAAACGACTTTGTTAAATCTTATGTCTCATTGCCATAATGATTACATATTATTGCATAAAGGCTTTTGGGCCAATGATTGTTGCTACACGACAAGGCAATCGATCAAATGTGGCTACAACACATTAATCATAAATGATAATTGATAAAAGTATCAAAGTACTATTTCTTGGCAATGATCGTGGAAATGTCCTAGGTCACCTTTTTTAGCATTAGAGTTCATCTGTGTTGGTAAATGACATTGTGGAAAAGACTAAAGCTTTACGTCCAACACCAAGTTGAATTGGGACCCAAATTTTCAGCCGACTCCGTCAGCCTTGTTCACGGAATGGACTCGTCTGCTGTAGCTTCCAGACGTGACGTCAGGGACACACGACTACAGCAGAGGGTCGTAGATCTACAGCAGACGAGTCCATTCCGTTAACAAGGCTGACGGAGTCGGCTGAAAATTTGGGTAAGTCCCAATTCAACTTGGTGTTGGACGTAAAGCTTTAGTCTTTTCCACTAGGTCACCTTTTGTTGAGCAAAGAAAGTCATGAACCTATCCTATATAACAGAAATGTTAGATAGTAACCAATGGTTGTTTCGTATCCTATCTGAACGGCGCTTATATTAATTTTCCTTCCCAGGATTCGAGCTCTTCTACAGGCACCCAAAGATCCTTCATGTGGGAAGATATCCCCGTATGGGAGATCGGACAGGAACTACCTGTGGTAAGTTCTCCATAAAAATGTACGTATAGTTTTTAGGGTGTCAGTATGTGCGTGTGTGTGCGTACGTGTGTGTGTGTGTGTGTGTGTGTGTGTGTGTGTGTGTGTGTGTATGTTTGTGTGTTTGTGTGTGTGTGTCTCTGTGTGTGTTTGTTTGTGTTGCCCGATATTTGTTGTCAGTATAACTTTAGAACCTCTGGATGGATTGCAATGACACTTTATATGTTGAGGTGCCTGGTAGACGAAGATCATGGTCGATTTTGGAATTCCTGGTATGTGACCTTGGTACTGCAGTGGAACTTTTAGTATTGGTGTCAGAAACAGATCTGGGACTGCAGATCTGTGAAATACTTTAATAAATGATAAATACACAAATGAGCAACGAAATACAGTGTCATTCAATGCAATACGACATTTAGCTTTACCTGTCGCTTCTTTATATCTAAGACGGAAGGAACACCAGAATCTATTTGTGAAAGTGACGACGAACACATCGACAGAGACCCTTTACAGCCTGAGGACCTTCCAGATGATCGGTACGTTATAGTTTTTCCAGAATGCTTTTCAATAGTGGCGTTTTTATGACCTTGACCTTGTCCTCGACAGATATAATCGTTATTGTGTTTCTCGATATGGAAAACATTATTTTTGGCGGTGTGTACGTCCTACCATGCAGTCACTTCATGACTGGTAGGGGGCGCTGATGGACTGATAATTTCTATGATAACAGTTTAACGCTATATTCCTTATACACCTTTTCATTGGGTGTGAATAGTTTCTTTTTTCAAGTCTCAGAGCTATATTAATGGTATGTGTGTGAGTAGCTTTACTAAAGGCAGATTTTTCAGAGCTAGGGAAACGTCCTGCACTTTTTTTCCATTTTTTTTGCTGTGTTGCCTTTCTAGTTTATTTCCATCTCGGTTGAAACATTACAATACGAGCAAGTAGAACAGTTTCAATACACGCTAAATAATATAAAACCTGTTCCAAGGTGTGACTTTGACGAGAAAAAAGAAGAACGTTACGAAGAAACCGATGGAAAAATATCAGTGGAGTCAAATGTGGAAAAGGTACTGGTTACTCTTTTTTTCTACACCTTTATCACTTTCTTTATAGCATTTCTGGTTTTGATATTAATTTTAGTTCCCCAAAAGATAATATATGTGTTACACATAAAAGTAACGTTTTTGTGTCCTGATATTTTGCTTTTTTTACAGACCCCACTGACAAGACAGCCAAGTTGTGACTCTCTCTTCACCAGGAAGCATCTAAAGTCCGCCGCTCTCTGGAGGCCGTACGGCCCGCCGCAGTACGGGTACGGCTCCGCCCTGAACCCGCCGCGCAGGAAAGGGCCGGACACGCTGGTCATCCTTGCCGCCATCTTCTACTGCCTAGCCGTACTAACTGCTGTGGTCTTCGCTGTCCTGTTCAAGACAAATATCATTTCAGGTGATAAGTGTAGCATAAGCTTCTTCTATCATTTGCTACTTTACTGCAATAGCAGCTGTTGTCTTTCTGACCACCAAATTCGTGATAGAGAGATTCTTATTATTTTTATTTTTTATTTCTATTTTTTATTTTCTTTAGCTTTTTCATCTAATAACAGTTTTTACAGATGTATTGAAATTTCAGTGATTTAACAAAGACCCTAGGAAGCAGATTTAATTCTTATTATTATAAACCCGTTTCTGGGAAAGGTTGCCTTGATCAAGGCAATAGATACTCTTTTGCTTTGCCTATAACTTCTTCATCTCCTGCAATATGCCATCTCCGAGAATTTTAAATTCGCTGATCTCTTCTATCGTTCGGCAGTGTACAAGACTCCCGAGCCCGTACCGGCGTGGGTTCAGCAGTTTTCCCCGGAGATGCAGAGGTGGTACCGGTTGGCGCTGGCCGGAGGGCGGGACGCATCGGAGATACAGCCGCCCGGCACCGTGCAGCAGCCGGCCCTGCACATAGAAACTTGCGGCATCTCACCTATGGACAATGGCGGCCATCTTGAATTCAGTCAAACCTCGCGAGATCTCGTGATTTTAGCCCCGAGATTCAGTCAAACCTCACGAGATCACGCGATTTTAGCCCCGAGATTCAAGCAGATGTATGGTAGCAAGCATTACATACGCACCTGAATAAAGTTTTGTTTAGAATAGGGTAGTCTTTTTGTGTAAAAATACATTTGAAAATGGTTAGCTTGTTAATATGACATTTTTGTGTCTACTAATTTCCAAATAAAGGTGCAAATGTTAAGACCACTGATTGAGAACTGACTGTATTATATATAGTTAAGTAGAAAGTGCAACAATAATTGAGACATTAAATATTTTGTCAAATATATTTATTATGACATGAATAAAACACTGTACAGACGTTTCATTTAAGAAGTATGACTTTAGATACTTTAGTATAAGTTATTGAACCTATTGTCTACTTCATGGTGGTCCTATCCATGTGATCATAATAAAAGTCACTATAGAATAGTCTTTGTACACCAACAGTTACACAATAAAAACAATAAAACAAATTGATAATCGTGAAAACGTATCTAACAATCAGTAATGAATTGTTTCGGGTTGCTAATTTGGTGGCCATTGAAATAATATTGTAATAAAATGTATACAATAACATTTTATGGTGTATTTCCCTCATCAAAGGGGAAAAGGCTACAAGCATCAGAGCTAGACTATATGTTCTTAAGTTATCTTACAAATGCTGCACAAATGTGGCCTATAAATTATGATATATCATTTAATAACATATTTTGAATCTGTTGAACTTTGTTCAGTTAAGCCACATAGTTTTTTGGCTCAACAACAGAACCCTCATGCAGTGGTCAGGTAGACTGAGAGGATGCTACAGCAGGCATGGATGATGGTACTACTACTAGTACTAGGGGCCAGCCAGTTCCCAGTTCTCTTCAACTTTCAGCTGCTCTTGGGAGTCCTGCCAGGATGACAAAAAAGAATGATTAATCTACTGCTCAAAACAGTATTCTAAAAATACATGGCAACTTCTAACGTTACAATTCAAGGAAGCTATTACATACTATACACATACTATGTAGAATGGGATGAGGCTATATAGTCTTCAGTCTTTCATGAAAATCAGCAGAATAACTAACACAGAACCGTGAGGGAACTGAACATTTGTCGAGATGAATACATAATGAATTAAAAATATATGTATATATATATATATATATTATTGATATTATTAATGTTAATAATAATCAAACAAGATGCAAACCTCTTCAGTTTTTCCCTTTGTTTAAAATCACCTATATACACATTCTTTTATTTAGAGCATGATATTTATCAGCCCTGTCAGTCTCCTTTCCTCTATATACTACTTACTTGTTACTTGATAAGGTCTATATACATTTATTTATCACTTGCGGCTTTCCTGGCTAAGAAAGTTTTCATGTCTTCAGAGCATGCCAATCATAATGCTATGCAGGTATATAAGCTATACTAAGACAATGATCATTTCTGCTATTTAAGCTTCTGCGTCTAGAAAAGCCTTACTTCGAAAACTTTAGGCCATGCAATAACATGCCAGGCCCCCTGGGACAGAGAGTTCAGGCGCACTTTTCATGCCAAAAATCCATGCATATTGCTCGCGACTAAAAATTTACGGCCGCGTCTAGAAAAAGTTCCTATGTAATAACGCGCCATGACGTGTCTGGAACCCACACAAAAATCCGCTAGTTCCAGAAAAAATTATGCAGTTAATTACAGACTAATTACTCCAAGACATCCTTGAGATCATTAGTCATCACCTCATGGCCTTGTAAAATTTTCAAAAATTCATATCTCACCCGAAATTCGTCCTAGAAACCTCCGGTTTTTCGCATTCGGTAGGACGTCTTCTCCATTATTGAAACAACAGCCAGTGCGCATGTCTAAAGCCCGCTCTCTTTCCCAGATCAGTCTGCAAGCTAGGCAAGGCATTAGTTCTACCGACCCTGGGGTCGAGATTTTCCCAGGTCACGTGGTACGATAATGAGCCAAGCTTTGCTCAGATCATCATCATCATATCCAAGATGGCGGCACCGGTTGTTCTATAGCAGGTTTCTATGTGCCCTGTCGCCTCCTGTGGAAGAGCGTGAGCTACCTTCAAACCTGTCTTTAGTGGCCATTTAATATTCTGCAAGCAGAGGTTGAGTCGCGGAGATAAAGTAGTAGTCGGGAAATTCACGAGCAAGCCGGTAGATTCCCCGACAAATACTACTGCTACCACGACTCAACCTCTGCTTGGAGAATATAGCCACTCAAGGGAATGGAAATGTGGTAAAATGCTGATCAATTGACCTCGAGCAATAAGTTACACATGATTTCAGTACCCATTGTGCTTTCTTAACAAGTATCGCTATCTCGATCGTCTCAATATTCAACTGACCCTGCCAAAGTCAAATCTACTCAAACTAAATGATATTGCCATGTGCAATGTTGGGAAAATCGCCGACAACGATTTACACTCTAACGTACAAGGCTATCGCCAAAACGACTCTGTTAAGAACTCCAAATCCTCGCAAACTAGGATTTTAAACTCTGCGAAGTGTGACATACAGCCGCCGTATCCATGGTCGCAATAGGAAGTGTTTCTGTATCTACGTGACTAGAATGGCCAGGTGGTCGCTATGCAAGGGTGGCTGCTAATGCAGGTAGGTTTCACTGTACCTTTAAATGGCTTTCGAGGCGAAGACAAACGTAATAAAAGCGTGAACGTGAATTTCTGAGGGTTTCTTTACTTCTTTTCAGTTTGCGGGAGCACGTCCCTCCCAGGCCTACGGCAAGGCTACTTCATCTGCAACACCATCGCCTACTACAACATCTACGTGCGCATGTGCATTGCCAAGTGTCACGTGGGCTACCAGGCCAATGACGCAGGCTTGCTGTTCTGTAACCGAGGCCGATGGGCGCCGATTCAGCCCGAAGTGGTGTCGACACTTGTCGGCGTCGGTCGAGCTGCCGACACCATGCCGAACACCAACCCTCGGGTGTTCGAGCACCTCGGTATCCCCGACGAAGTATACGTGGACGTGGCTTTTAACATTTTAGTGAAGCTTGACTACGTTCCTAATCTTTCTGTTGTAGAGACATATCTAGACATGATCTCAAAGAACAATTTAATTGATTTTGACATGATGCGGCAGTTGCTGATCTGGGTCGGTCCGAATATTGAAGATATCGTCACCAACCTGGACTTCTTGGAGGTTCTGTCTCGTCTGGGTAAGGGGCTAAAACCTGAGAATTATGATATATATTTATGTTTTGGAAGGCACCTTGTAAGAATCCTGTACTTGAATCTAGGTTGCGAAAAGTATAGCTATGAATGTCCCCTCAACATTGTTGTTTTTTCTTTAGTTCTTATATATACAGGCCGAAAGAATGCTATCCTTACCACAAAGTTTCTGTGGCACTATATGGTTGATCTTAATATAATGCGGTCATACGTACTCTCACCTAATGTGCCCTTACATAATGTTATTTTTTTGTTTGTTAATGTTTTGTTTGTTTGTTTTATTGTGATCTCCATTAGTGATACTAAATGTAGTATCACTATTCTTCCTGGAGTCCTACAATTCATAAACAATAAAAAAAACATAAGCAACAAATCTTGCACAATGAGTAAACAGAAAAGTAACAAAATCAACTGAGGTAACTCAGAGGTCAAATTAAAATGTTAGAATCCACAACATGCTTGACATTTCTTTACGTTGATGACAGTATCTGCTTGTCTGTTTACAGAAACGTTTGGGGCGACTAAACATCCGGTGTGCAGAACCGTGGCTTGTGGAAAAGACTTTGTGGTAATTATCTCTTGACATTACTTACCTATAATGTCTCTTATCACGCCAAGGAAATATTGCTTTCACCAAGGAGGTTATATAACCTCCTTGCTTTCACTAATCTAAGAGAATCGTTGCTGACTCACTTTGTATCAACTTATCTGGCGGAATCAGGTTGCTGTACATGTGCGAGCTTTGTGTGTGTGGTGCCTGTTGATGCGTTCATACTCTTCACACACAATGAAAACACCAACACATGTGTTAGGATGGGGGCGAGTGCGTGCACACCGCAGGAATACTTTTATTTGCCAAAGGTACAATCGTAACGAAAGCGGAAGGTCAAAGATCAAATTGAACACCGAAACATCAATATCCAAAAGGGATCGTCAAACCAATTCCAAAGACATACGATTTTTCGTGATCACGTAAACCAAATTGTTAAACATTAGCATACATAGCTGCTTATGCTGTTTGCCAGCCACGAAAGCACGAAGGCCGAAAAAGGGACGTTCGCCGACCTGATTTCGAACCCCCCCCCCCCATTCCCATCTATTACAAAACAGCAGACGACCTGCTTTTAATAACGCCAAATTCCAATCAGCAGACGACCTGCTTTGGAAAAAGCCCCCTTGCTTATCAGCAGACGACCTGCTTTCTATAACGCCCCCTTGCCCATAAGCAGACGACCTGCTTTCTATAACGCCCCCCTTGCCCATCAGCAGACGACCTGCTTTGGAAAACGCCCCCTTGCTTATCAGCAGACGACCTGCTTTCTATAACGCCCCCTTGCCCATAAGCAGACGACCTGCTTTCTATAACGCCCCCCTTGCCCATCAGCAGACGACATGCTTTCGAATACGCCCCCCTTGCTCATCAGCAAACGACCTGCTTTCGATAACGCCCCCCTTGCCCAGGAGCAAATGACCTGATTTCCATAACGCCCCTTTTTTCCATTAGCAGACGACCTGCTTTCGAATACGCCCCGCTTTTCCCATCAGCAGACGACAGGCTTTGGAAAACGCCCCCCCCCCTTGCACATCAGCAGACAACCTGCTTTCGAATACGCCCCCCTTGCTCATCAGCAGACGACCTGCTTTCGATAACGCCCCCTTGCCCAGGAGCAGATGACCTGATTTCCATAACGCCCCTTTTTTCCATTAGCAGACGACCTGCTTTCGAATACGCCCCGCTTTTCCCATCAGCAGACGACAGGCTTTGGAAAACGCCCCCCCCCCCTTGCACATCAGCAGACAACCTGCTTTCGAATACGCCCCCCTTGCTCATCAGCAGACGACCTGCTTTCGAAAACGCCCCCCTTGCCCATTAGCAGACGACCTGCTTTCGAATACGCCCCCCTTGCCCTTCAGCAGACGACCTGCTTTCGATAACGCCCCCCTTGCCCTTCAGCAGACGACCTGCTTTGGAAAACGCCCCCCTTGCCCATCAGCAGACGACCTGCTTTCCATAACGCCCCTTTTTTCCATTAGCAGACGACCTGCTTTCGAATACGCCCCCCTTTTCCCATCAGCAGACAACCTGCTTTGGAAAACGCCCCCCCCCCCCTTGCACATCAGCAGACGACCTGCTTTCGAATACGCCCCCCTTTTCCCATCAGCAGACGACCTGCTTTGGAAAACGCCCCCCCCTTGCCCATCAGCAGACGACCTGCTTTCTAATACGCCCCCCTTGCCCATCAGCAGACGACCTGCTTTCGATAACACACACCCCCATTCCCATAAGCAGACGACCTGCTTTCGATAACGCCCCCCTTGCTCATCAGCAGACGACCTGCTTTCGATAACGCCCCCCCCTTGCCCATCAGCAGACGACCTGCTTTCGAATACGCCCCCCTTGCCCTTCAGCAGACGACTTGCTTTCGAATACGCCCCCCTTGCTCATCAGCAGACGACCTGCTTTCGATAACGCCCCCCCTTGCCCATCAGCAGGCGACCTGCTTTCGAATACGCCCCCCTTGCCCTTCAGCAGACGACCTGCTTTGGAAAATGCCCCCCTTGCCCATCAGCAGACGACTTGCTTTCTAATACGCCCCCCTTGCCCATCAGCAGACGACCTGCTTTGGAAAACGCCCCCCTTGCCCATCAGCAGACGACATGCTTTCGAATACGCCCCCCTTGCTCATCAGCAAACGACCTGCTTTCGATAACGCCCCCCTTGCCCATCAGCAGACGACCTGCTTTCGAATACGCCCCCTTGCCCTTCAGCAGACGACCTGCTTTCGAATACGCCCCCCTTGCCCATCTGCAGACGACTTGCTTTCGAATACGCCCCCCTTGCCCTTCAGCAGACGACCTGCTTTGGAAAACGCCCCCCTTGCCCATCAGCAGACGACCTGCTTTCGAATACGCCCCCCTTGCCCATCAGCAGACGACTTGCTTTCGAATACGCCCCCCTTGCCCATCAGCAGACGACATGCTTTCGAATACGCCCCCCTTGCTCATCAGCAAACGACCTGCTTTCGATAACGCCCCCCTTGCCCATCAGCAGACGACCTGCTTTCGAATACGCCCCCTTGCCCTTCAGCAGACGACCTGCTTTCGAATACGCCCCCCTTGCCCATCTGCAGACGACTTGCTTTCGAATACGCCCCCCTTGCCCTTCAGCAGACGACCTGCTTTGGAAAACGCCCCCCTTGCCCATCAGCAGACGACCTGCTTTCGAATACGCCCCCCTTGCCCATCAGCAGACGACTTGCTTTCGAATACGCCCCTCTTGCCCATCAGCAGACGACCTGCTTTCGAATACGCCCCCTTGCCCATCAGCAGACGACCTGCTTTCGATAACGCCGCCCTTGCCCATCAGCAGACGACCTGCTTTCCATAACGCCCCCCTTTTCCATTAGCAGACAACCTGCTTTTGAAAACGGCCCCCTTGCCCAGGAGCAGATCACCTGATTTCCATAACGCCCCTTTTTTCCATTAGCAGACGACCTGCTTTAGAATACACCCCCTTGCCCATCAGCAGACGACCTGCTTTTGAAAACGCCCCCTTGCCCATCAGCAGACGACCTGCTTTCCATAACGCCCCCCTTTCAGTTTCAGTTTCAGTTTATTTATTTATCCAGGAAAATACATCGCCTACTGGCGTTTTTCAATACCTCCTGGGGGGCCGGGAGACCCCAACATAAAATAACACAAAATCACAACAACTGAATCAAAATTGAAATCAAAGGTCAAACTTAAATAACTGAACTTCAAGTGTCAACTATTTACAATACAAATAACTCAGGATAACTTAATATAATGATGGTAGTAATAATAACAATAATAACACATTCAGGCAGTGGATCAACTTAAAATCAAAGTAACGAAAAGTGGAATTTGCATATCAATGTGTCGTCCTTTTCCATTAGCAGACGACCTTCTATCGAATACACCCCCCCTCCTTGCCCATCAGCAGACGATCTGCTTTTGAAAATGGCCCCCTTGCCCAGCAGCAGACGACCTGCTTTCGATAACGCCCCCCTTGCCCATAAGCAGACGACCTGCTTTAGAATACACCCCCTTGCCCATCAGCAGACGACCTGCTTTCGATTACGCCCCTTTGCCCATCAGCAGACGACCTGCTTTGGATAACGCCCCTCTTGTCCAACAGCAGACAACCTGCTTTGGAAAATGCCCCCCATGTGCATTAGCAGACGAATTGTTTTCAATATCGCCTCTCTTGTCCATCAGCAGACGACCTGCTTTCGAATACGCCCCCCTTGCCCATCAGCAGACGACCTGCTTTCGATAACGCAATTCTTATCCATCAGCAGACGACCTGCTTTCAAATACGCCCCCCCTCTTGCCCATCAGCAGACGACCTGCTTTCGAATTCGCCCCCTTGTGCATTAGCAGACGACCTGCTTTCGAATACGCCCCCTTGTGCAGCAGCAGACGACCTGCTTTCAAATACGCCCCCCTTGTGCATCAGCAGACGACCTGCTTACAATTTTATACAAATACGCCCCCCTTGCCCATCAGCAGACGACCTGCTTTCGAATACACCCCCCTTGTCCACCAGCAGACGACCTGCTTTCAAATACACTGCTTTCAAATACACTCCCTTCGCTCATGGTTTACAAAACATCAGATGACTTGCTTTTGAATATACCCCCTTGCCATTTACTTACAAACAGCAGACAATCCGTTTTTGAATACGCACCCCCTTGCCCTTCAGCAGACAACCTGCTTTCGAATACAACTCCATTGACAATCATTTACAAAACAGCAGACGACCTGCTGTTGAATATGCCCCCCTTCCCTATAATTTAAAATAGCAGACGACCTGCTTTTGATTTTGTTCACCTTCATCATCATTTACCAAACAGGAGACGATCTGCTTTCAAGTTCTCTCCCCTCACCATCATTTACAAAACGCATATCAACCTGTTCACTCCTTTTTTCAGTGCCCGTTTCCCACGTACCCTTCTTAGCCAAGCCTCAGTCCGGCCCAGGTCCTTACACACTCCCGCAGAGCATGTTATCCAGCCTTCCGCGGAACCCCATCGCGCTGGATAAAGTCACAAAAAGTAAAAAAAGAACATTCACAACTTCTCGGATCGTCCAAACCTTCCGTGGAATCCCTTCGCGCCAGTTAATGTCACAGCATTGTCAAGAAAGAACGTACGTGACTTGTCGGATCATCCAGCTTTCTGCGGAACCCCTTCGCGCTGGATGTCATCACATTGTATCACGAGAGAAACGTACACAAATTTACGGATTGTCCAGCTTTCCGCGGAAACCCTTCGCGCTGGGTAAAGTCACACCAAGCTAAAATACAACTACACACTTTCCGAATCATTCAGCTTTCTGCGGAACCCCGTCGCACTGAATGATAATCCCATACTAAAAAGAAAATACCAGCTTTCCACGGTGTCTCGTCGTGCTATTCACCAAGGCGTCAGACTAAACGAAACAAAACAGGGTTACTCGATTATTACTGAACAAACCAGCGTCCCGTGGTACCCCATCACACTGGAGAACGATATCTCAAAAGTAACAAGAAAAAAGGAGGGGGGAGAACCTGCTGAAAAGAGAACAACCGAAAATGACTCACAGTCCAATTTCTTTGAGCTGGGGCTGGGCGGTGTCGCGGACTGGAGTGCTAGCCGACCCTGATCCTCCTACTGCTGTCCCTTGTAGCATTGCGCCATAAAGCCGCCTCTTCGGGTTCCCTGGTATCTTAAAATATTTTTATTAAAATATCTTCATTAAAAAAACGTGGTTCACAACAAAAACATCATAGCCTAACAGGTTCCCTGGTGCATCTTGACCCCTCTTTGCATGCCACCGACGGGTCCCATGGCCACACATCTGGCAAGGTTGATGGTGGCTTGTCCCGGAGCTGCATCAGACCTGTATGAACAACACGTGAACCATGAGACAGTGGGGAGGAACGGGTGCCCGGCAACAGGTCCGGTCCCAGACAAACACAAGTCTAAATACATACGAAACTTGCACACCGCCCAGTCCCAGCACATGCGAGCGAGCCGCGTTATGTGCACGTGGGGATTAGCACGCGCACATTCACAATTGCAACTTCCCCTGCGCCTTACAGTTACACATTCAGGCACATCAAACCCCAAACTAATGCAAATACTCGCAGAACCCCAAACACAACCGCGACGTTCCATCTAGGACTGCAAAAGAAATTTTACCTCGCCAAAACAGAAAATGACACCCAAATCGTACCAACTGCAGCATTCAAAGCTCAGAGACGGTGGCTGAACACTAGGCCAAACTCTCTCAAAGGAGTAACATCTAGTCCTGAAAGACAAAGAAATCCCGGGGTCGCCATCTTGCCTCATAGACCATGCCATCGTTGTCCTCTGTTTCTGCCTGAAATATTACCGAAAATAAAAGACATCAAAATCTGGAAACTTTCGTTCTGCTCCACACCTCAGCAATAAATGCCAGCATCCATAAAAGATTTCAAAGAGAACCGCCATCTTGTTTCTGCACAAAGATCTATCTCATGTAGCTCCGATTCGGCTTAAAACATTCACAAAATCAAGAAATCACACAAGAATCACACAGCTCCAAAATGGGACAAAACGTCAGCATGAACTAAAGGCGTCCTTAACTCACCCCGGCCAGGATTAAGTTAAGCGGATTAAACGCTGAAAGAAAAAATCATATAATGCAGCCAGCTCTGTTCCCTGGGTCTTTCCTCCCCAAACAGGAAAAAATCCCCTAGAACACAATAAAAACACAAGGGTTACAAAAGGTGTGGCTGGCCACCAAAAATTCAGTCGTACTCGATGGCATCCAACACAGCAAACATAGCTCTATACCTCCTGCAAAGCAGACACAATATTCAGTACACGAGGAAAACTGTCAAAATGTCTCGTTGTCCGCAAGGAAGCATAACACCAAATCTTCCGGGGAAGCAAAGGTCCCCCGTACGCGAGACCGCTAAGCCCTCGAGCTCCCTTCGGCATCCAAAACCGTCCTCGGTGGTGACGAGTTTTCTGCTTTCGCGGTGGTCAGGAGGAGTTAGGGGGAGACAGCGGGAGCTCTACGCAGACGGAGGACTGAGCATCTCTTCGTAACGTGGGGTCAAAGTCAACTTCCAAGGACCAATGACCAATCAAGTTAAATAGCCTTAAATTCGTCCTTAAATTAACATCATTCATAGAATAGTTGAAAGTGCGTTCAAGTTTGCCTTCCTTCCACATTCAAGGTCATTTACATAACAGACGGTGAGGCCCTCTTTCCTTTTCAAGATTACTTACAAAATTGTAGAAGATGGTCATGGTGCATTTGAATTAGCCTCCCCTCCCCATTCAAGATCATTTACAAAAACAGTAGACCATGCGTTTCAAATTTGCCCCCGTTCCTATTAAAGATCATTTACAAAATAGCAGACGACTCTTTCCAATTGGCCTCCTTACCCTACACATCAGTTGCAATCAAATACTGTATTGATTTTTCATAATGTGTTTCTGTTTGTTGGGAAGATCAGTGCACGATAGTGCAGAGACTGCCATTAATTGATTCTTTTTAAATTCAAGGCAAAACAGTAGTACTCATCTGTGCGTTCCTCCTCAACTTGAATCACATTTCCATCATGATCTTCACTCTCGTCTTCCGTACCTACATTTAATATGATAAATAAGTGCATCAAATTACATGTGTTGTGTTAGTATTTGTTATAAATATGATTTTATTCATGATTGTAAATGAAGCATTTTATTACATTATGTCATCCAAGTCATGTCTCGCTGGTTACGGCTGACCCACAAAAAGACAAACCCCCTACTGGAGATACATGTAGGCGGTAGGCCTCTGACTCTGAGTTTTTGTTGAATTATGGAGGCAAGTTCTGACAGATGCTAAAGGCACCTGAAGGCACCAAGCCAACACGAAGGTTGGCAAAGCCAACCTGCGAGCAAACAAGTGATGGGTAGGGAAAGGCCTTTTGAAATATTGACATTTTCTGCAAAATTTTGTGATGCTTGCGGAGTGCTATATTGAAATGATCTACTGTAAATACTAAAACTCTCGCTGTGGTTTTATGTTCAAGGTTTTCACAATGGCCACTTCACTACTAACATTTTGCTTCCGTCTCGTACTCGCGCTGCTCCCTCTCTCCCCATGTACATACTATACGACATTGTCACACTGTACATGTATTAATAATGATGATGACGTATCAATCATGATGATAAAATGTTTGAGGTACTCGTTGCAGTAATAGCACATGACTACTTACAAGTTACATCAGACACAATTTGATTGAGTTCGCATTCACTCATTTCTCCACATGACCTACTGTATAACACTATAGCAGAAAAGTAATACTGTGCTACACTGTCTACACATACATTGTATTCAGATGGTAAATGGTTAGATCGGTGAAAGTGCTAGTAATCCCATTACAGGGGCTCAGCAGTAATGAAATAGTCTCTACCAGGCTCCGGATCGCTGGAAAATCGTAGAAATGGAACAAATAGAGAGGAATATAACCGGCCAGGGATCCTAGGATCGCGAGCTGTTCCCTGGCCGGTTATATTCCTCTCTATTTGTTCCATTTCTATGATTTTCCAGCGATCCGGAGTCTGGTAGAGACTAGTAATGAAAGAGGAAGAAAGTCAAATCTAAAGACTGCTCTGTCCATTTTGTAGCATCCTTGCTAGAAACAGGCAGCTGGTTTCAAACTGGCATTTTGTAGTGGTGCTGAAATACCAAGTATGTGACTACAATACAGTAAGTGTAAATGCATTTAACTTTTTCGTGGGATGTAAAGTTCGTGGGATGGTGCTATCGCGAATTCAAAACCACCAAACTCAGGGAACATATTAAAAACACTTCATTTTCCTGCTACCATGAAATTTAATCCCCGCAAACTAAAAATAGTAAAATGCATTTAAAGTACTAGTACATGTATGACAATCACTTTCAATCTTAAAAAAAATAAAGGTCTACTACGCAGTTTTTTGCGCTCAAATTTGAAATATTCTAGAACTAAGAAATCTCAGATTTACTACTACTTTTTGACACTTTTTGACACTTTTGTGTCATTATTTCACGTTTGCAACATAGAGAATTAGCCTACAAACATTTCGTCCTATGCGCGCTGTAACTTGTTGACCCCCTAGTTAGGCACTGGTGAGAATTCAAACAAGAATCAATCATCAACGGTTATTGGTCGGGAATCTCCGGTGAGTTCCGGGTGCGTGACGTCATGACTCGCTTGAGAAACAAAATCTCCGGGTAGGCTCGGGCAGACTCGGGACTACTCGGGTTTCGTCGGTGAAGAAACAAAATGGCTGAAACCCAGCGCGGGCATGCAGATTCCCAGGTTTTCAAAAGCGCTTGCACGGAGAAAATATCGACTCCTGACATGCCTTGAATAGTGTTCCGTAACGTGGTAGGCTTGATTCAACTAACTATATAAAGAAATGACCGAAAAATGGATTTTTTGTTTTCAGTTTGAAGCGCAAATAACTGCCTAGTAGACCTTTAATTACATAACAATACCTATTCAAAAGATTTCCAGGGATCTGCATTTCCGAGGGGTGCTTACCTAGTAAGCATTTGCACAAACCTTATGAAACTCGTACAAATCTTACGTGATACGGACGAATCGCTATGCAAAAATGCACGAATCTTATGAAAACCGCAGTAATCACTACAGAGTATCCGAAAATGAACAAACCTTATGTGATTCGCACAAATTACTACTAGTATGTGACATACACGAATCTTACATAATAAGCACGAACCTTACGAAAATCGGCCGACCACTGCCGGGGTCGCTTGACTGATGGAGCAGGATATTCAAGATGGCGGGCTCGATCTTCGGAGAAGGCAAAATATGATCTGACACGTCGCAATGAAGCTTAAGTGTAGCTCACAGGCTATCAAATATGTCTTTGAGATAGCGCATTGTCCATTCCATGGTTTGGGATAAAAATATCATGGGTAGAAATACTAGAAACACTCAGAAACATACCTTCTCTAACATAGCGGTCAGGTGGTTTGCATAAGGTTTGTGCGTATCACAGAAGATCTGTGCGTATCACATGAGGTTCGCACATTTTCGCATAGTGATTCATGCGTATCACATAAGATTCGTACGAATTTCATCAGCTAAGGCACCCAGGTGTTACCACCATCGTACAAAATGCACATCAGTGTTTTTTTAGCCCAAATGCCGGCTATACAATAGCCACATTCAACTTTTAAAGTTGTGTATTCATTGATACACTGTTTTTGTAGAAAGATTCATACCCATATGTATTTCGCTAAAGCCTATACTTGTGTAGCCTCCTTTGTGTGTTGTGCAGGATAGATGTATAGCGTACAGACTCAATACTTCAGAGTCTTCCGGATCAGCTTTGTTAACAAACACACCACAAAAATCAGATGACAACAGTGAATAATGTTCTATTCCCCCGCTCAAAATGTACTTGCAGTACAGCATGGCTTTTGTTAGCATGTTAAAACTCCAAATTGCACCATACCATAGTTTCATCATTTTGGACACGTAGAAAGATCAAGTGACTGCATCACTAGTAACACCATCACCAAACTGAAAGCGTCAGGCAACAGGGGTCGTGGTAGACCGAGAAAAACTTATTAGATGGAGTGTGTTAGGAGGGACATGAAGGTGTGCAGTCTCACAGGGCCGGGGTTGACCCACTGGACAGAGCAGCTCAGCCGCATGGAAGAGCAGTGTGAAGACTAACTGACTGCTGCCTACCCCTGCTGCCCTGCATCAGGGAACAGAGCAGCAGTATAATCAAACAATGGATAGTGAGTGAAATTAAAAATACCGCCCAAACTGAAAACACCCTGTCTGGTATTACACTCATCAGGTACCCAGTTTTTTTTTCTCGTAAGGCCACAGCAAGTAAATTTTATGGATGACATCTTCTGCAGACTGCGGAAAAAAAACAAGATAGGTGGAAAAAAAAAACTACATTTTCAAAAATTGGCACCATTCAGTTTCAGTTCAGTGATGCATGTTGTAACAAGAACTAAAGGGACAAACTATGGTATCAGAGCTAGCAAGGCATTAGGGCTGTGTACCTAAACAAATTACAGGTACAGGTACAGGTACACGGGTTTAGGTACAGGTCCGGACCTGCACCTGTACCTAAAAAAGTTTAACCAAGTATATGCAAGTTAACATGTACCTAACTCAGTAACTCATTAGTGTCTTATGGTAGTGATAAATTGTCATCTTTGTACTTGGAATTACATGTTTGAATCTCAAAACAATTCCTTCTGCAAGTTTTCTTAAGTTTCAACTGCAAGATTATCACCAGTGTCATTGTTGATTCAGGATTTACTTGTCTATCAGTCTTAAAAAGTAGTGTTTGATAGTGATTTAGTTTGTTTAGGTACAGGTACAGTACACAGATGTTTAGGTCCGGACCTGTACTTAAACATTTTTTTACGTACAATACAGGTACGGGTACTTAGGTACACAGCCCTACAAGAAATTCATTCTTGTATTCAAGACAAGAACTGGTGTGATAAAAGTGACACTAGTGTGGTAGACTGGCATCACCAACAAAGTTGGTAACCACACTCATGGATTCCATATTGGTGTCACTTTTACAACTATCCAATAAGTCCTGGGCACCTCGCATGTGTCACTTCTACAACTTAGTACAAGTACAATTATTATTAGGCTACAACACAGCATATTTGGGTACTAGTACTTAACAGTTAGGTCCAGGTTCAGGTCTGGACCTGGTCATCACCTGTACCTGTGTGAAAATCAACTCGCCCCGAACGGTTCGGACCGGTCCGAGGGTAGTCCACACGGTCCGCCTACGTGAAAGCCGTCCGGCCCGCGAGGCTGCCGGTCCGCGCGCCGGGCGGTGAACCGTCATTAAGTGGTTCAGCACGTTCGGCAGTTCAGGACCGCCGGACGCTTTGGGCGCCGTAAAACACTTAGAAAAAATTGCCGCCGCCCGGCCAAATTTTGTCTAAGTCCCTAAATTGTACGAAGCCGTGCGACAGCGCCCCCTTCCGTACACTAAGCGCAGCGACCAGAAGAGCAGTACAGTCCGTAGGTGAGACTATTAGACATTGTTAGAGGCATGCATTACGTCCATTATTGCGGGGCAACAGCCAGAGCGGGCGAACACTAATAGTAATAGCGTTGTACTGTCGCCTAAACAATACTAATAGACTAAGTAATCCTATGAAAATAAAATAAAAATGAGATTTTTCTACCTTCAAATCTACAACTTTTCTTCTATATTATATGTTGGCCGCGACTAATAAACGGATGATGTGTTTTCTTGCATATTCGTTCACCACGCACGGCTATCTGAAGTAAAGAGTAGAGTATAATACAATCTGATGGGTCTTCTAGTAAAGTTTACATACACTTATAAAATGCTGTTCATTTTCCAATTTCCAGCTTACAGTGTTGAGTCCCCCTTTGAAGAATCTACTCCGCTACTCAGTGCAGTTTTTCAGCATGCGCGAGCGTTGCTCGGAAAGCCGACTGTCCAGTGCGCAAGATGATATTGACAAACACGGCGATCCCAGTTCCAGGCCACACCCGCTGAAATAAACAGCGGGTTGATTGACATCCCGCCTGTGAGGCTCACGTGAGCGGCGCTCTGGTGGTCTTCCCACCACACATTGGCTGTTCCCATGGCGCCATTCTGGCGGCAGCCGTTTGATGTGTACAGTGTGTGACAATCTATTTACTGGCTAGCCAATCGCTACGATTTGTACGAAATGAGCCGGAGACATCGATTTTCACTGCAAATAATGAGCAACATGATTGGTTGTAAGAAACTGAAACTGAAATCCTATGCCCCACTTTCAAGTTTCTTGGAAATTCATCTGAATATGGCGAGCCAAAACACGTTGTTCAACCACGTACTTGAGCCCCCTGGTCGTCAATAAGAAGTTTTAAACATACGCAGAAATGTGACAAACGGAGAAAATTTACGATAAATTCAAGTGATTCAGGCATTGCCAACATTTTCGCAGTTACATATTGCCACATTTTGTGACATAATTTAGGTTGTGGGCCCTGTCCGAGTTTTATGGACGGGAAAATACGTCCGAGTGGGAGAACTGCTACAAATGCCTGTTTATGTTACCGCCGGGCGGTCTAATGAAGTCGACCTGCTCTCTCCTTGCAGGAAAATGTTAGTCTCTACAAGGACGTTATCTGATAGAATGTCCTTGGTCTCTACCAGACTCCAGGTCGCTGGAAAACACTAGAAATAGAATAAATAGAAGAGTAAGCCTGCCAGAGGAGTGTAGCCGGCCAGGGAACAGTACGCGACCTGCACAGTTTAGATTGCCCATCACGCCCATGCAGCGTTGAGTGCGCGGATCACACTTACATGTTTATCCTCTCGACCATTATTAAAGGGTAATCTGCCACGAAGTACCAGTCTTTGCATCGTATCTCGTACACTACCAAATGCCGTGCATGCAGCATATAAAATCTTTATTGACACGACAAAAGTAAAGCGACTTTCGTAAGGTCTATAACTAAACAGACATATGAATATCTATAGGTATGAACAAGTCATTGTTACGAAGTCTGTTCTCATGAAGAATGAATATGTTTTAGTCCTGTTTGTCTCTTTATTTTTCTCTAGCGATAAATGAGAAAAAAGTCTTAAACACGTAACAGCAGATACCGCTTGGATAGTCGCAGTGGCATGGCGAATAAGAATTCGGCACGCCGTATTTCGTTTCTAAATCACACGAACGCTATATTGTCCGTTCTGCTGTCGTGTTTGATTTGCTAACTACATTGCCCACGCCAATAAAATCGTTGTCTTCCAAGCGCAGTGTAATAAAGTACTATAAGAAGAATAAACGACAATGCTATTGTAGGTCACCCTGGCACCTGAGGTCTTCACCACACGACTCGGGATTGATCATGCTCGCACGGCGTTAAAACGGGCGGGGAAAAGTTACAGACCACCATTGTTTTCTGTAGAACTAAATATAATCTTTCTACCCTATGATTAAATAATTGTCTCTGGCGCTTTACAAATAAGACGACATTGAGTAGCGCTACGTTTCGATTGACTGTCATTGTACCAAGCGACGATTCTGTCCAAATGTGCAATAATACGGGAGATAATGTTGAAAATGTATTTAGCATCTTTATTGCCTTTCATGACGTCCGGCATTATCTCGCCTTGTGGACAATACCTAACATGATTTGTGAAGTGCAATATTTTGAATGTTTCTCACTTACCAAAATTTCCACCATCGTTTGGAGTCAAAGCGCATGCTTTGGCCGGAAAGGAACTTGTGAGCAGTACCTGGTTGGATCACCTGTTGGACGACCTGCAGCAGCGAGACTTCAATCGACTCTCTGAAAACGTGTTGAGTTTGACCAGTGACATTATATCAAGAAAGTGGGACTAAAAACAAGTACAGTGCTGTGTCACGCTGGAGTACGGTATCCAAAACAGCCTCGGACACGGGTAACGGTTAGCCGAACATCTAACGCCACCATTTTACATGCATATTGTTGTTAGAAGCGTTAGAACTACTTTATCATTTTGACCTGTACTTAGCTTTAAGAGCACAAACGTACAATAAAAATTCGAAAATATATTACTCGTTAGTCGAAGCGACGACTGGATCAAGAAACGCCGTGGATGGCTGCATCCAGCACGTTACACTTACAGAAGGAGAGACTATGCACTACCCGTGCGTCGTAAATTGATAGGGGTTGGGGATGGTGACGCACAATCTAGGGGTCGGTGTCATGTTCCCCTGAGAAATTTGGACGCTTCATCCTTCGTAATATGAAAGGTTTAATAGACTAAATTAGAGAACTGCCCTGGATCGGGCCAGGGACAGGCCGGATCTCAGGACACGCAACAGTGCTTCCCGTACCGTTCTGAACGTTCGGACCGGCTATCACGATTATTGTCAGCAGGGTGTCAAGCTTGAAAGACTCTCCTGTCTGCCCCTGGGGATAACATGAGCATTGCGCGTGCGTCGCGGTCATTTCAAATTGAAAACTCATCACTAAACCGTTTCCTGATGTCCTGTGTTATTTTTCCGCTTTTTAGTCTTATACTAAGGCTAAATGTACAGACTATCATGGATAAGTTGGAAGAGGTGTCGCGTGAGGGGTTTGTACGTTGTCGTTTCGGGTCAGGATGCATCAAACTGCCATGGAGAGATGGAAAAGGACTAGCAACACAAACAATTTGTGTGGAATTATGTTCTGGTGCTGTTCCAACCGACTGCCGAAACTTCCGTGGAATACGAACGGACTGGAATACAAACACCCCTTCTTGTTCAAGACTGAACTGGTAAGAAACTGTTTTACATCGTTTAGCTGTGTTACCAAGTGTGTTAGATCTTAGATGTGAAATTATCAACAGCACAGTCAAAATCCTGGCTAACTGAAGTATCCATGTATTTTTTCCGCACTTACTGGGACTCCTGGGGGCTGTATTATGCACAATGTTGTTTCAGCGCCCATTTTCGTGGAAACACAGTGGTATGACGTAATTTTCACTTGTTGCATCAAAGAGGAAGTCATGTTTCCACGTACCGTTGCAAATTATATCATAAATATAACCTTCTCGGCGAAGATAATGATGTGATTATGATCGTCTTACAATTTCCGCATACACCACTGATCGGAGGTAATTTTAAATCCATGACGAAGGTAACGTTTGATAAAACCTCCCTGGTTGGGGGCAACGTTCTCACGGGTCGGACATGTCGGAGCCAGGCGGATCTCTGGACACGCCACAGTAAATCCCGAACCGTTTGAACCGTTCGGACGGGCTATCGGGATTATTGTCAGCAGGGAGTCAAGCTTTAGATAGTCGCCTGCCTGCCCCTGGGGATAAAACCTGTGAAATTCCAGCGAAGTTGTTTTCTTCTCTGTACTTCAGTAGCGTATCTTGGCTGTGTACATGCACAATGTTGTGTAACAACTAAACGCACAGAACAAAGACTAAACTGTAGACTAAGCGTAATCTGAATGAGCACGTCAGGTGTCCATGTCCATGCTTCATATAGAGTAAAGAGAGTAGAGTACAACTACAACTGAAAAATATTAATATCAACGTTCCATAGAATTACTTCTCCTCACCATGGCATACTAGTAACTTCCTCCCAAGGACGTTAAATCCATGTCCTCACGAGCGGAATTTCCTCGACAATAATCCTCCCCGTTTAATATTGTTCCTCCTTACCAACTTTTCAAAAAGCGTTTATTCACTTGTGCCGCAAGTAAAGATTTCGCCTGCTATTCACACATGTGCCTTTGACGGGCATAAAAATCTATCAAGCGATGTGAAAGTTGAAACGTCTACGGCGTAGGTTAACAATAATCCTCTAGGGTGACGTCTTTTAATCTCTACTCATTCAATCAACATTGTATGATAACACTCGTGGTACTTCTGAAGCCTTCTGAATATCGTTGGTTTTACAAAAGTTAATGAAATCACATGCACAATAACTATACACTAGAGACAAGCAGATTTTACATCCTATTTGCTTTGCTGAATAATTTAAGTAGATTCTAGACTTACGGCCGAAGCTCAAAGGTGCGGCCGGACGTTGGTGATTTTGCCACCCTTCCAGAAATTGGAGACCCGTTGTAGTGTGACATTTTGATTCCTGCCCTACGAGTACGAATCGGTCTGGTAGGCGGCTGTCCCCGGAGACCAGTTTTGCTGGGATTAGGACAGAAGGAAAGCTTTACGGGAACACCGGCCAGTCTTGTCAAAAGTCGCTTACAAGTGCACAAAGTAAATTTACTGACGAAATATTCCAATAATAACTGTGCAGACGTTTTATAATACGGACAGCATGACACCCAGCAAGGAGCACCCAGCTAGCGGAGATGGTTGCTAATTATTTTGTCGGTCGCCACGCGATGATGGACAGCGGCACGCCTCTATACCTAAAGTTTCGCGCTGTGTGGGTGTGGCCTCAAGCCACTGGCTCGCAAATTGATATCTGGATCGTATTTTCCCGTCTTTGAATAACTTGCTCGTGAAAAAAGGCAAGAAACACAAAGGAAATGGGTATAATGACGACATCATTCTTAGTGGTATTCCTGTCGATGGATGTGCAAACTGTGCCAAAAATTAACATGTGGAACGTAAAATAAACAACAAACATATAGACATGTGCGCACTTGTCGGGCGGCTGTCCCAAAGGACCGGGAGGCTTCAATCAAGTGTGGGAGAGTTCAATTCACGTATGGGGGCCAGCACCTATATCAAAACTAGTCTTATTTTAGACACGTAGAATAATATTTTGTGGCACTAGATTAACATATATTACCATTCAATATTTAGATACAACTTTCTTTCAACAAAATACAATGAAGTTCAACACACACCAACAAAATGTTTGGCTTCTTCATAGGATCGTCTTCTTGTTTACGTTTGAGATGGGGTCACTGAACCCTCGCCGCCGCTGGGTGCGTAACGTGCCTAGCGTTGGCATGAATATATTAGGGCATTCAATGATGTTTATAAATGAATCTTCTAGATTATGGACTTGAATGTATATCATATATTAGTGATAGTGTCTCCAACACATGTTTGGTAACCACGCTTCAGTCGGAAAGACATCAGAAATCCATTACTTACGCTTTGTACATGGTTTGTGCGGGCAATCAAATGATTCCTGGGACTCCGCACGCACATAACGTCAAAGTGAGGGCACATGTGATTTACATTGATTGTCTTGCGGCTGGTGTCATTCTGTAACTTCAAGCCGTCATTAATGATTTCACATTCAGTGTCTATAGGAGCACTGGCGGCAGAGGGATGAATTGCATTCAAATTCTTTCTATTTTGTAACGGCATTCCGGCGGTTCAGACCGTCCGAACTGTTTGGGCAGCGATTTCCACCTCACAACAGCACGATTTTACGCATTCCACGGGTGTTTGGGAGGTGCAGTTGCCATGTAAATTGGTGGTTCGCAGACGTCCGCAGACGTCCGAACCGGCGCCCCGCGGTGCTCTGCACGCCCCCAGACGGTTCGGATCGCTTTGTTGCTATGGGAACCGCCCGTTCGGCCGTCCGGCCCGGGCGGAGCCGTACCGGCTCGAACCGTTCGAACGGCCCGCTCCAGGCCGCCGCCCGAAAGCGTTCGAACCATGCCGTCCGGGACCAGTCCGGGACGTAGTCCGGGCTAGTCCAAGCGGCCAATCTGGACGCTTTTTGGCCGTCCGAACCGTTCTGCGAACTGTCGAGCGTCCGTCCCGTCCGACCGACCCGTCCGACCCCCGGACTATTGCATGGTTTGAACTGACGGTTCATGCCGGTTCGGACTAGTCCGGGACGGGCAAATTTTCACACAGGTATTCTGTACCAGTACCCACCCCTAGCCAGGACCAAAGTCAAGAGCATTCAAACTTTACCTCATGGGTGGCAAAAATCTCTTAAACACTGCCAACTGCATTTCACATCACTGCCAACATCTGGGCATAGATGTTGGGACAGCCTTACACAACAACATGAAGTACCACAGGACAGGTCACACCCTTAATATAGTGTTGGGTCGCAGCTGTACATTGTGGTAAGTTTTGTTTCTAAGCTCTAGAATCTCACCTTGTTTCTACTAGCCTTGTTGGTAAAAGAAAAACAAAACTAGGTGGTCCACACCTTAGCAGCTAATCCAAAAAGTAAAGTCTAGATGCCAGGCCTGACTTTCATCTTGATGGCCTATGCAAATTAGGAGGGTCACACATTCCTTCTCAAGAATAGAGGATGAATGTCATTTTGTAGTATAGTGCAGACGAAACCTATTTCCTTATTTCACACACCTAAGTGCTGTAGAAAAATTCATATTCCTAATGCAAATAGACAAACCACGGGCAAGAATTTCCAATAAACAACAATTTATCTTCACTATGAGTATGACAGAAAAGCCAGGAGAAGTTGAATGTATCCAACTTCATTTTGTATCAGTTAGCTGAATCTTTTCAACAAGTCTTGTACTGACCTGTTCTTAGCCCGGTGTGGCAAAAATGTGCAATAAAGGTCTTCATTCATCAATAATAATTTCAACCGCACGACTCGGGGCCTGTTGTAGAATTTCCTTGGGCGTTTGGGGGACATGTTGGCTCTAGGCTAGAGTAGAGTAGTTGGTCTGTTGGCTGTTGTATTTGTAGCAGTTTTGCGGTTTTACACTTCAAGTATTCTTTTTTATATCTATGACGCAGGGTTGTAGTCAGCACCTTTCCTTCGGTCCTTTGAAGGAATTTTGCAGCTGGGGACTGGAAAAGTTTTCCCCATTCCGTCCCCTGGGACAGACAAAATTGATATGAAAAGATATAAAAAAACTAAAACCCATGTGTTCTTCTTCACCAAAACAGGTGCCATTGAGCAGCTTAGTCTACAAGCAAAATGCAGGAAATAGTGTTTCAGAGGGTCTGGATTTAAAAATTTTCTGGGACCCAGACCCCCTAGAAATGACGCGCAACGTCACGCCATGCCTTTGGTGCTTGATAGGATTCCCATTAAAATCAAGGGGACTGAAAATGATTTCAGGCTGGCTACAACCCTACTAAGACGTTATATCTGTATACTGTAAATGCAAAAATGTTCGCGGTGGATTAATGTTCGCCGTTTTCCTGGTGACCACTTCACCTTGAACTTAAAACCACCGCGAACATTTTTCTATAATGGTATTAGACTGTGTCCTTTTTCCCGCTACCTCGAAATTAAATCCCGACAAACTTAAATGCATTTACAGTATTTCAGTATCTCAAATCATTCACAGCTAGGTGGTTCTGTCAAATTGATAGAAAGTGTATGATGAAAGACTGAGAATTCAAAATCCATTCTTTTCAAAATGATGGAAAATCTGGTCAATGATGGGTAAGATAAAACCACCTAGATCAGACCAAGAAGGTTAAAATACCTCCTTGATAAAAAAAATAATGTTTTGGCCATGGGAACCAGCCAAGGCTGTGCTAATTACCTTATGCAAAGTCAGGCATACAGCTGTGAACTACCCCAGCCAAAGCTTCCTTTGTACTTTCTTTGATGCTGGGTGGTAATGAGATTATGAGATTATAATCTAAATCCCTCTAGGCTTCATGTAAATGAGCTTGTCTCTTGCACAACTACAAAAACGTACAAGTATGAATTTGTCCCCAAGGGTCTGTGGACAAACAGTTTCACTTTGAGCTAGTTTGAACATCTCATTCAATCTTCAAACAAAAAGTTTAAAACAAACACTGAGTCTGTACATGAAAATTTTAACAGGTGTAAGTTACTCGTAGAAGTAGAGAAGTAGAGCAGAGAGCCATTCATTTTGTCAAAACAAGGAGGTTAAAAAAAGTGATTTTTTAACCTCCTTGGTCAAAACAATAATTTTACAACATAACAGCTTGGACTTACCAAGGAGGTTATACCATGTGAATTCTTCCACCACTACTTCATCAAGTTCATGCTGTGGTCAAGAAGTTCAGGTCCATGTGTGCAGTCCGCTCTGCCATCTACAAATAAAGCAAAATTGAGAAACAGGCACTTATATAAACCACCTTTAATCAAGGTGGTTAAAAATCTTTGTAACCTCATCAAACAGTCCTTGCTTTAATCAATGATACAACAGTTTATAATTTGTGACTCTGGAGAAATTATTAGTCATGGTCTATATTTGTTCATGTTATACATATACTTATTATGATGGACGTCTGTTATCCCAAGTGCACGAGTGCCACAGTGACTGAGCAAGGCAATATCATACTCTCCAAGCAGAGGTTAGGCTTCGGCTGGTTTTTAAAACGTTTTGTTAGTTGTTTTTATCGGGCTTTCTATTTTGGATTGTATCTTGTATTGTCAAAATCTAACAATACAAGATACAATAAAAAATAGAAAGCCCGATAAAAACAACTAAAACAAGATTGGCAATAAAAATGTATTATTGCCATGACGACGATTGAGGGTACAACAATACAGCTCAAATCAGAAATAGACTGGAACTTCCCTGTCGCACTATCCCTGGCACAATATACTAGCCCACCTGTAACATAAACCTACAGCCAGCAGAAATGTACTATCCCCGGTACAGCACAATGGTCTGCCAGTGACCTAAACCTACAGCTGAGCACTACAGAAGTATTTCCTGTCTGCCTGTGGCATGGCTTGAACAAGCTCTAGAAAAGAAATGTATCCTTCATAACATAACATAACAACCAAGACAACGTGATCCATTGTGTGAGTTTCCCTGTCTTACCACTAGTTTCAAAGGACAAATTCCTCCAGGGAGCCAGTGTGACCTACATTCCACCATTGCATACCAGAGATACATCTGGAACAGACTTGGGGGGGGGGGGGGGGTGCATACCCAGCATACTGCATTCCTGTGGAAAAATGCCTGTGCAATAATTCTAGGAATTTCCTAGAATTTTTGCACACTGAATGCAGTGCTGGCGGGCAAATTAACTCCCACTAGGCTAAGTCTAACCCCGTGAAAATTCTACCGGGTGTGGCCGGTTACCTAAGCGGCTGGGAGCTTCCCTGGCCCCGTACAAAGCCTGCACTAAGTACGGTAGGCCCAGCCAGCAGTAGACTGGATTCCAGGTTACTGACCCACTCGCGAGTTCGTGTAATCCGCGCTCGCATCATGTGATTGGAAGGGCCTATATAAAAGAAAGGGGATGAGAAAACAATCCCTCAAAATATCCTTCACAGTAAGATGTAAGGTGTAAATGATCTAAATGATCATACCTGTAATTGCACTTATGATCAAATATAAGATTGATTGCTATTATTTCCTGACAACATAATAATAACGTTAAGTTTATTGAAGAATAATATTGAAGATGAATGGTTTCTTCCTTAGGGGGAACGAGATCGGCAGCTCTCGATCCCGGGTTACAGTAAGTCATTCATACCATAACGTCCTTGCTTTATATGGTTTATATAGGCCGTGTACAGTAGCCTCTATCAGGCTCCGCTGATCGGTGTTCTAATAGTAGAAATCGGACAAATAGAGTCAAAAGTACGCAAGGGGAGTCCTCCGGCCAGAGGAGTTATATCCTCATCGTGCTATGGCCGGTCCCGTCTAATCTCCAAGCAGATCCTACGGTGCCATAAGATAATTTTAAAGCTGACCAAGGAGTGTAGTCGGCCAAGGGAGTCAAACGGAAGTTTGATACTATACATTACGCACCGTGGATCTGGTTCGAGATTAGGTCCCCTCGCGTACTATTGATTCTATTTGTCAACTACATGCATTAGACCACCGATCCGCAGAGCCGGGTAGAGGTAATAATAATTATAGGGCTGCTGGCATCAACGTGCGCACTGTAAATCGTACAAAGCAGCTTCAAAATGAGCAAAGAAGATTTCCTTAGGCCACACATTAACATCATGGGTGATATTCTCTGTTTTATAGCCCTCACTGATGCCATGCGAATAAAAAACGTTTGCCCTCCTAAAAAAGTTGCCTTCATTATTTGCGTATTGATACCAGTAAGCTTATAACATAGAAGGTTTTAAAAGACCTGTAAAACAGCATATGCTATGAAAAAATATTTAGAACTAAACAATTTTGATGTACGCTCCGCAATCAGCTAAATTAAAAGTAGCGCCCACCCCCTGGAAATAGAGAAGGGGCGGTACAAGAAGTTACCTGCTTGCGCTCTTTGTGAAAGAACTTGTATTTACTAGTCCTGCACGTCAAACATTGTGAAAGACGATTCGAAACACAACTTATTTCAAATTGTTCTTTCTACTATCACGAAAGAAAAGGAATTTTGAAAAAGGCCACTAA
This sequence comes from Branchiostoma floridae x Branchiostoma belcheri, assembly GCA_019207045.1. Taxonomy (NCBI): domain Eukaryota; kingdom Metazoa; phylum Chordata; class Leptocardii; order Amphioxiformes; family Branchiostomatidae; genus Branchiostoma; species Branchiostoma floridae x Branchiostoma belcheri. The sequence continues at coordinate 23,874,004 of CM033027.1, forward strand.
ACTCCTACCAGATTCGCCTGTGTTTTACAGACTAAAAGAAAACTACCTTCCTCCTAACATCACAGAACCCACACATTATAGAAAAGGTGTGGTCCTCCGTCTTCCACTGTCTCAGGAATAGGAGTAAAACCCAACAAGTTACAGTTTAGAGTTAGCTTTTACTAGCGTTAGACTCTAGAGTAGACCTATTCCATACTGTTCTACACTATTTGTTTGTTTGTCCCTTTCATGGTACACATGTGTACCTGCAATTAGCCATCGGACAAGAATTTGCAATAAACTATTATCATTATAATAATATGTTTACTGTAAGTTCTTGCCCGAGAGCTAGTTGCAAGTGACACAAATGACGTATACAGACAATGTTAAACAATATAGTAAGCAACTATATTGAATAAGTCTATATTCTAACGCTAAAATGTATCTTATTGGGTTTGACGTCAGTTTTGAGACAGCAGAAGACGTATGGACATAGCCTCAATAGCAGGCTCTCTTAGGCCTTTTTTTTAATATACACTTTTGCTGGCCATTTCTTTTTGTACTGGGTCGCTGATTGCTGGCCTTATCTGACTGCCGTCCTTAATCAGCGACCCAGCACAAAAAGAAATGGCCAACAAACGTGTATTATGAGCAAAAAAAAGACCTCAGAGAGCCTGCTAGGGAGGCTAAAATGAACCCACCTAAAATATGTGGGTTTTGTTTTCTTTCTGTCTATAAGCGTAGAAAGATTAGGATGGAATTTAGTGACTTCTAGATCTTTGAACAGCTTCTTTTCTTTGTTGATCGTAGAAGGGACATGTCGAAATAAAATGTGTTTCGTCTTCTACCATATACAACATATAGTACATGTATTTACATGTCCTTTCGCACACATTTAACTTCTTTGCCCTTATTCTATTTCAAGGAGGTGGGCACTAATTCTAACAGCGTAGATCGGATTCATCTAGTTCTAGATATTTTTCATAGTATATGCTATCTTATAAGACTTATAAAACCTTAACTTACCCGAATCTAAACTCAAATTATGACAGAAGGTTTGGGTATACTTGTGAACGGATAAGGGATTTCAGACTGTACATAGCTTTACGTGCTTTGGGTGACATTTTTTTTTTTTTTTGCTAGGGATCTGCCTGAAAAAGTTATATTCAGGCCTAAATAGCAATAGGAATGAACCATTTCCAACTTTTCTTGCCCAAATGAGAATGTTTGTTTCGGGAAGGAACGGCCGTATTTGTGAAGATCAAGTTTCCATTTTATACAAAAGTTTCTTATCATTATCATCTCAGTGGTATAGAAGGTTGAACATATTACCAAACATATTGAATACCGTTACATTAGATTCTTCATTTCTTTTTTCAAATTTTCGTCTTTGACCTGTTGGTAAATATACCAAAGATTAGATTCCATCATAACTCCACTCACCTGCAGCTGATTGCAGTGCTGTCGCCTGCATGGCCGCGGAGGTCAATGACGTCATCAACTGTCGGACAACCGGATGTTTGGTACTCTCCAAGCGGAGGTTGGGCTATTTTGTGACGTTTTCTTAGTTGTTTTTATCGGGCTTTGTATTCTGTCATGTTTTTTGCAAGTCCGCAAGCCAAATAGGTTTTGACCATACATAGATACAATACAAAATAGAAAGCCCGATAAAAACGACTAAAAAACGTTAAAAAAATGAACCAGCAGGAGCCTAACCTCTGCCTGGAGAGTAAAATTCTGACCCTCATCCGTTACCAGGGTTACATCCTCTCGCTGTCGGGTCCAGCAGTGGTGGCCAATCCGCTACTCGTCCGCTCCTCCCGGCTTCCAGTCTACTTCCTCTCTCCTAAAACATGAAGCAGCCCCCGCTGCCGCTTCCCCGGCTATTCTGCGCACTGCATCCTCCCTAGCTCTTCCTCTTATTAATCTCAGCACTGTCAATAACTTCCAAGCTGACTAGGATGGGATGCCTCTACAGTCTATACCCCACTTCTTGCGGGAATAACCAGGCCTGACATCCTTTCTCTTTACAACACTGTACATAGCAGGTCCTGGTACTGTACTAGCTCTCTTTTCTCTCGTGTGCTTCTTCACATCTTTTCCTCCCACGGCACAGTAAGCTCAATCAGTATGATATTCTTTCTCTCCTCTGACCAGAAAATTGACGTTGACATTAGTAAGTGTTTTCCAAAGTATGTATTCTTATCTACGTCATATATTTGCTCTTTTTGCAGCTGCTTTGTACGATCTAAAGCACGGTTGATATTGATGCGCGCGCGGATGTTATCCATATAATAAAACTAGAGTTCCACGAAATCATACCTTTGCCAAATGAACCAGGTTTGTTATGTAGATAATGTCTTTAGACATAAATATGCATTACATATAATTTAATTGTTATTTGATAAAGTCACACAAACTCTTATCAACTAGGTTCGGCAACCTCATACCTCCATGAAATTTTAAGTGCTTCTGTAAATGTTATGCGCATGACTTACTAGGGGGCCCAAAATCTAATCATCTAGTCTTGGTGCGGACAATACCAGCCAGTACTGACGTAATATCATAAATATCAAAGATTCAAAGATCTCAGGCAAGAAACAGTCCCTTGAGACTTGCAAAATGTAACAGGCGTCAGGGCAACCCTACAGAGGTGGAGTAGAGATACAATTTTTTAATGTGGGAATCTCATACTCTTTATTTATACGCCTCTCGGAGTCTGTTTACTTTAACTTCCTCTTCCTCCCTCACTCCCACTTTGTATGATAGGGGTCAGGTATGTGGTAGGGGTGAGAACAATGAAAGTCATGTTCGATAATGGACCCCTAGTGGCTTCCCAAGGTACTGCAGCAAAACTTCAATTTTTTATATCTCATTTTATGGACATGCGGTGGTCGTGATATCTGAGAGGTAGATAGCTCTTTGGGCAGACAGTAAGCGCTAATCTCCAAGCAGATTCCTCCGGTGGCATAAAACAGTAACATAAGCTGGGGAAGGACTTCAGCCGACAGAGAGGTAAAATTGGCCACCGCGGTGGCCAATTTTACCCCTCTGCCGGCTGAAGTCCTTCCCCAGCTTATGTTACTGTTTTATGCCACCGGAGGAATCTGCTTGGAGATTAAGTAAGCGCTATAAGATTGGCCCTAGCGTCATATATCACCGATACATATAACATAACTAAGAATGTAAACCTGCGGTAAAGGATTACGCTGTTGATGATATACCTGATTGTTACAAGATGACAAATGTTCACTGTAAGGCACTGTAACACGCACCGCAAAGTTGACAGACTAATGTATCATTGATGTCAGAAGATTCTACGAATCAAGAGATGATTTCAATGTCCTTTATGATATGGTAAAAAAAAACAGTTCAGAAATGTGCCATGTTTCACCTCTTGACTTCTTTTGATTCTCCTAATCTTTCTCCGATTTATCTGGTCACCTGAAATTTCATCGAATGTATTGTCAAGGTGTTAAAGCTTGTTGCTAATAAAAGATATTTCTACTTTTGAATCTAGTCTACCGGCAAAATTTGCCCCTAAAATGGCAGGAAATTGGGATTCAGGGGGACCAGATTTCAAAATTTCTAAAGTCCCCCTTGGGACGGCTCCCGCCTTCGGCGCTGAACATGGTGGAAATATGCTGCCGGAGCGTCGTTTACAAGCAAAATGTGCCCCTGAAATGCAGAAAATGAAAAGTTTCAAAGGGTCCAGATTTTAAAAGTTTATCCGCCCTTCAGACGGCTTGCGCTTTCGGTGCTCACGTAGTGAAAATATGTTTGGGCGGAATGTCTTTGCCCTCAAATGTTTTTTTTTTCTCTAGAAATTTCATAAGATTTAGCTTGATCTGTGAGCAAAATCTGTCTCTCAAAATGCAGGAAATGGCGTTTCAGATGGTGCAAATTTCAAAAACTCCCCGAAACTACCTTGCGACGGCTCGTACCTTCGGCGCTTGAAATGGTGAAAATGCATGTATATTTGTATCGGAAAACTGATCCTAATTGCAGCCGCCATATACTCATATGTCTTAAGAAATACAGTGACAAGCTAAACATAATGCATAATTCGAACATACTAAGAAACCAAAACGTGTCGGTAGAAAAACCAACAGCATCATACGAAGTTCCCGACTTAGAATATGTTCTCTACAAAATACTACTCCGTGTTCCCAGAAGCTCCGTCAACGCCGCGGTATGGGGAGAACTAGGAGCTTTCCCATTATACATTGACACCCAGACTCATCTGATAAAATATTGGCTCAGGCTGCAGAACATGTCTAATGACAGACTAGAACTGTGAAAAAATCACGATGTAGCTGTCGAAGGACACAAAGCTTGAGCTGCACATGTTCAAGATATGCTAAGGCGACATAGATTCCGAAATATTTGGCTCAACCCTACCGTTGACGCAAATATTTTGGAAACACATTCAAAGAACGCATGAAGGACACATTCCTCTTTGAATGGAAACAAAAAAATAAAAAAAGAACAATAAACTCAAAGCGTATTCTAAAATAAAATCTCAGTTCGTTATAGAAACTACCTCTTATCTATTCAAAACAAATATTTTGTGAACAGCATTACCAAACTGAGAATAAGTGCACACTGCCTCGAAATCGATAAAGGTCGTCAACATAATATACCAACAGATCAGAGACTATGTCCTTCATGTAAAGATGACACTAGCATTGAAGATGATTATAATTTCATTATGACTTGTCCTACATACAATGAAGAGAGACAGATGTTAATGCGATCAATCACATGTAAGTCCAATGTATGTCTACCACACACATGTGATGACACCTTCAATATACTTTTATCATGTCATGACTCCATATCTATCCACCTAGGTCAATACAATTATCACGCCATGCAACAAAGAAACGGTACCATTCATAAATAACGTTTGACAAATATTATGTCGATAATAGCATAGAAGTTCTCAATCTGATGTATGTTATAGTTCCCTATAGAAACTAGGGATGCTTCAATCGAGTTTTTTGAAACCGATATCGTTGTGATATAACGTATATATTAGACTGTACATTTTGTTGTCTATACATTTCCCTACATTGTCACTGATACAACTATTGCACAATGAACCATCGTCCTAGTTTGTATTTTTGGGGCGTTACCCTAGTATTATATATATTAAGCTAAAACCATGTGTATCTTGTGTATCTTTAATAGAAATGCCACTAACCTTAGCTTAGTGTACCAGCAAAACTTGTCAATCAAAATACAGGAAATAGTCTTTCAGAGGGTCTAGATTAGACACGTGCTTGCCTCTGGGCCCTCCTAGTAGGGGGTTTGATTATACAACATTTCCGCCCCAACTAAAAATTGGTGCCGCCGCCTCTGCACCTATAGACTGTATTGCAGGTTCCTTTTTTAATCTCCTTGGTGTCACTATCTCGTTGTCCCGGGTTTCATTAGCCTCACAGAATCCCACACCTGGATGTTAGGTGGGTCAATTTAGTCAAGCAAAAGTAATAGGCTAAAAGTTGGCAAAATATGAAGTGCTATTTGTGTGATGAAGACTAGTATCTGATAGAATTATTTCCAGATCGGTGATATCGACTGTGTTGCCGTCGCCATTATTATGTTACCTTCACAGAAGGGCACATATCTGTTTTTGCTTTGTTTCTTCTTCTCCGCACAAATAAGGTCAACGACCTGGACCAGACGGCTGTCACCATGGTAACCGGTAAAGTAGCAGGCACCATGTGGTGTCCGGTTACATAATGTAGCAAATGTCAGATCTACAGGGGCTTGGGTCACTACATTTAGAAACGTGTTCAAATAAGAATGAACAAAACAGTTGCCAGACTACAGCATGTGAAGGTAACATTCTGTATTTGCTTGCAAATATTACCTTTCTAGTTTTGATTCCTTTCGCTTAAATCTAAAAGTCGTTTTTCAGCATTCCAGAAATTCCAGAATACATATCTTTCTTAGTATCAGCAAGATGTAAACTAAGTAAGTACTCAACTCGGCACAAAAAGTTTGGAATATCAACTTCGATTGATCATATTTCCGTTGTTTCTGCATCAATTTCATTGTATTACATATCAATAGAAAGCTTGTTTGCTTCTCTAGAGCTCTGCTTTATTTGGTCAATAGTTTGCCAAAGTGTAAGGAAGCAACAGACACTCACATATCAAGCTCACATACACACAACAACCTGATCTGATGCTCCTTGAGAAGTAATTTGAGAAAAAGTGAGCCAGCAACTATTCGCCTAGATGAGGGTCTGCATGGGGGAATCTTGGTAACGATTAACGGTGAATTCAGGAGGCCCGGTAACGCTTAACGGTAAATTCAGGAGGCCCGGTAACGCTTAACGGTAAATTCAGAAGGAGTTTAATACAACGCATAACACTTACGTAACATTGACGTGCATTCCTATCCATACAGCGCTAGAGTAGTTGGGGTGAAAATGGGTGAAAATATCCGACTATTGACATTGTGAGAAAATATCCGACTATTGACATTGTGAGAAGCAAAAGGTACCCGGAACCTGGAGGAATGACAGGGACAATGTCCATGACAGGCAGATCTAGAGTTCCCGGCCCGCCACAGAGACGGCGGCAGCAAATTTCTCATGGAGGGATTGAACTATTGTCTCAGCACATGGAGCGCCGGAGGCGCGATGCATCCTAGGGGGGTCCGGGGGTATGCTCCCCCGGGAAAATTTCAAAATCAAGACCCTCTTAAATGCTATTTCCTGCATTTTTCGGCAAATTTTGCCGACCGACTAAGCTAGGTTGATTTTGACATTTTCATCTAATTACACATGGTTATAGCAAGGAGCTTTTACCTGATAAAAGCTCCTTGGTTATAGCTTTTGGCCTCCACCCCAAGAGCCCCCGACATATTTTACCATTTCGATTCGAGCTCGGAAGGCACGAGACGTTGTAATATAAGTCCGGAGAAATTTTAAAATCTGGACCGTCTGAAACGCAATTTACTGCCTTTTGAAGGACAGATTTTGCTGTAAGACGAAGCTAAATCAGATATAACATTTTCTTAGAGAGAAAAGTTTCTTTGTGCCGGAAAACTCACGCCCCTAACATATTTTCGCAATGTCGTCGTAAGCGCCAAAGGCGCAAGCCTTCGCAAGGGAGAAACCTCATTTTCTGCATTCTAGGAGTACTTTTTGCCCGAAACTAAGCTTGACACTGAAATCTGTATGAGTGGTAAAGTTTTTGAGGGCAACGCTTCCGCAACATATTTTACCCTGTTCAGAGCCGAGGGCCGGGAGGCTAGGAGAAATTTTGAAATATGGACCCTTTGAGACGCCATTTCCTGCATTCTCAGGGGTTCTATCTGGAATTAGACTTATTAGAATTAGAATTGTTTTCTTCATGTCTGTTTGGCTGGCGGACACGAAGTCAACTATACAGAATGTAAAACCCAACAAGAAGGCCCAGAAACACGTCAAAAACCGCAAAAACCTCTGATTGGGGAGAAATAGTAGCGCTGTAAGTAGCGATTCACATGTAGATTTTGGGGCCCGGAAGGAGGGTAAGGTATATATAGCTCAGCGGTGAAAGGGATCCCATAAGCAAATGGCTCTATGTTTATATGAGCTCTTACTGGCAATGTATTTAATGACATTAAAGAGATGAAATATATATATATTTTTTTTTTAAATTGAAGGCTTAGATATCAAAGAGATTATTTCAGTTTAATACTTTTCTGCTTTATTTGAGCAATAGTTTGCCCAAATTAAGAGAAACAGCAGACAACACACACAAAGCTCGCACATGTACAGCAACCTGATGCCGCCAGATAAGTTGATACAAAGTGAGTCAGCAACGATTCTCTTAGATTAGTGAAAGCAAGGAGGTTATATAACCTCCTTGGTGAAAGCAATATTTCCTTGGCGTGATAAGAGACATTATAGGTAAGTAATGTTCTTCCAACCACCGCTAACTGACAGGTCTAGACATGTTAGTGTACTCTCCAAGCAAAGGTGTTTTCGGCAGTTTTTGACGTGTTCCGTTGGGTCTCTTTGCTGGGCTTTCTATTGTGTATTGTTTTCTTCACGTCTGTTTGGCCGGCGAACATGAAGGCTCCTGTACAAAATTGAAAGCCCCACAAAAAGGCCTAAAACACATGAAAAACAGCCGAAGCGCAACCTCTGCTTGGAGAGATACAGTATAATACACATACTGTAATACACATCTATGTAGAATTTTTGCCCTGTAGGAGTGTAAGGTAAATATAGCTTAGTTCACGGTGATATGTACTCCCCACGCAAAAGGACTGGTTTTAACGTTGTTTTTTTATTTTATTTTGCTATGTCGCCAAACCAAGTGTTTAAAGAGGAAGTTTAAACAAAAAAGAAGGCCCGACAAAACCGCCTGGAAAAAAAAAAGGTCAAAACCAGTCGGAAGCTCCTTGCAGAGGTTTGGGAGCAAAATTGCGGCATTGTTATGTGCCGCGTCTTTCGTCCGCCCTCCCCAACAAGGGCGGGACAAGAAAGAGGCATATGATAAAGTCTCAAATTTTTCTCAACTGCTCGGAGCCGAATCTCTGTTTGGGGCGTAAGGGCAGGCAATATGCCTAACTAGTCGATCCATGGTGGGTTTGATAACAAATACACATCTGTGTTTGGTTGGTGTGAATGAAAGGTGTAAAAGGCCCCTCCCCCTGGAGTTAATCCTCGATGTAGTTTTTCAAAACCGACGTCGGTTTTCAAAGCGATGTAGTTTTTCAAAACCGACGTCGGTTTTCAAAGCGATGTTGTTTTTTAGAATCGACGTCGGTTTTCAAATTGCAAAGCGATGTGGTTTTTCAAAACCGACGTCGGTGTTCAAAGCGATGTGGTTTTTGAGAACCGACGTCAGTTTTCGAAAGCGACGTGTATTTTCAAAACCGACGTCGGATTTCGAAAGAGCTTCGACGTCGGGTTTCGACGTCGGGTTTCAAAAAAGCGATGTCGGTTTTCAAACAGCGACGTTGCAACGTAAAATAACGAGCGAGAGGTGACCGTGACATCGGATACCTAAAACGTCGACCGACGCGCAACCGGGCTATCGGCCTCAAAATACAACGCTCGGAACCGCAAACTACACAAATACCGAATCTCCAAAGCACAGTATTGTGGAAGACCTACATGAATATTCCTTTATGGATTCCAGCGCTCCAGCCAGTCGTGGGGGGACCGGATCTGTTCTGTCAGAGGGAGGACTGTGGCAACCTTTCTGTACGTAACTTACAGCTCATAGGCTGTGTGACGCCTCGGTTTACTTGTATTTTGCCCACTGGTTGTAGTTACTCTTACTGAATGTAACACGTTTTAAAATTTGTTTTACTTTGTTGTTCATGTAAATTCATATTGGGCCCCCTTGAAAATCAACTCCCAATACGTTGAAGGAGCTACCCACTTGTCTTGGGATTAATAGATGAATAAATTTAGATAGAAGTTCAGGCATAAAGAGCCAAATGGGGCCATGGTATTCACATATTCAACGCATCAATCCACGCATTGACTAACCTCAGAAATGTTAAAAAAAAACAACTAAAAACATTTATTCTCATTGAAGTATTGAATAACTTTACTCAAAATAACAAAAGACATGTTTAACAACACAGATCCCGGCCCACGGCAGCCTGACGTGCAGCGGGACCAGGTACCAGGACTCCTGCCGCCTGACGTGTGAGCCGGGCTACAAAGTTGCCGACGAGAGCGGACTTGTTCTTCACGGCCTCTTCAACTACAGGTGCACGGCTAGTGGACAATGGAGCAACACGCCAAGGTAAAGAAGTATTATTTGGTTCCTTGTACATGCATGTCTTTCACATTGTACTTTTTTTTTGCATATAGCCAATGTGATGTTACCGTTTACGGTTGTTATATCCATACAGTGTGGAGAAATGAAAAAGTGTGGGACTATATTATATATTTTTTTTCTGAAAAAAACAACAACAACTATGGTGCTTTCCTTAAAAGTGTGGGGATATCAGAAAGGAAAGTATAAGGGATATACGCATGCTACCTCTTTGATAATTGATTAATACCTGCTTATTCCACAATTTGTATTGCCCAGGTGAATACCCTAGACACCAGTCGTGTTTGCCTGATGACTGAATGCAGCTATAGAACATTCCAAAGACTATAGTTGCATAATGCAGTGACTGATGATGATAACAAGCTGTCTGAATTCAAGATAAATCACATCCGGATAGTGTCTAGTCTCTCGTCTAGGGAGTCCATCAGTTATCGATTAGACAAAGATACATAAAACGACATTAAAATTCATTTCATTTTCAGGCCCTATTCATTCGGGTGGTCAGCTAAGACTGTACATTTTCCGTTTTGCTATTTTGTATTCTGAAAGAACAGTCATATTTATGGTCTACATTTATGCATGTATTACATTTGATTAGAACAGATGCCCGTATAACGTTACATGTCGAGCCTTACGCTACAACTCACTGTACAACACGTACGAGCACGTTGTGAAAATCGTAAATGTGAAAATCGTTTCTTAACTGTTCTGCAGATGTGTCCCGTCTGACTACTGCCAGCTCGGGCTGCACGACTGCCACCCTGCACACGGCGTCTGCAGCATGACGGGTCACCAGGCCTTTAGCTGCCGCTGCCGGGTCGGGACGGTCGGGGACGGGAGACACTGTGAACGGACTCCATGTCCGGACTTTCCGGTCTGTATAGTTTGAAATTTAGGTGCTGCTACATGCACCCCCCCCCCTTTAACACACACACACACACACACACACACACACACACACACACACACACACACACATACACATACATGTACACACCGTCACACACACACACACATGTACACGCAGAAACATGTACACATACACACACACTCATGTACAAACACACATTTGAACACACACACAGAGATGCACACACACACAGCATGGTCGAAAGATTGATGTGATGGAGACATGTTGTAAGGCATGATTCTGTAGCTGAATTATAAGGAATTTACAGGATTGGTAACGTTACATCATTTGCAAAAAAAGTACATGCGTATGGATTCCTTCTGGCCATCTTGAATCTGTACACACATTTACATATTTGTGATGCTATCATTACTATACGTTCTTCTTAACACATTACAAACGCTTGTCTTTCACTGCCGCACCCTCACAGGTCCCTCAACCGAAGAACGGTTTCTTCTCGTGTTCTATCCCGACATCCTCTGCAGCGACCACCTGCCAATCAGCTCACATCACACAGCCAGAGTACGAACTCGTCTGTGTGCTCAAATGTAACCCTGGTTATGATAGGCTGATCTCTGCCCAGTACTCCTGTGGACATGACGGAAATTGGACCATTCCATTCGACACAAACAGCGCAGGAACTACACCTTGTTTAGGTACATGATTTGTAAACATCTTGCTTTCTCTCACAGTTCGACATCGGCTAATCTGCCTATAAAGATACATTTACACTTGAGACAGTTACCAAATCCAAATGTGTAATTATTATATACCAATTAAAATTCTGGAAGTTCTCTTACCTATTTACTAGTATGAGTAGCTTATATTTGTCTTTATAGCTGTCAATATTTTTCCACATCATTTTCAAGTTTCTTGCAATATGGTCTTTTTTTTTAGTTATGATACATTCAGTTGATGTTGCAACACTTCTCGTTTAGCTGACCATTTCATTTCAGCTGTGAAATGCCCGAACTTGTACAGACCACGCCGTGGTAGAATGACGTGTGACAGAGGCCAGAGATTCCGCTATCCGGAGACCTGCAGCTTCGTCTGTGACCGAGGTTATGAGCTGACAAACCCAAGCAGCGGTCGAAGGCGCTGTCAGACTGACGCAACCTGGTCTGGTGAAGACGCCGAATGTACTCGTATGTAGGGCGTCTTTAACCCTCAAACACCCGAGTGGGGTCCGTTTGGACCCCAGGCGTAAATTTTGCAGTGCCAATTGAACATTTTTAATCTGCAGAAAAATTCCTTCCGTGACTTTGTCGGTCAATATCTGCTATACCTTGTCCTAAGTTTTAACAAAGATTGGTACAATACTGTGGAAGCTATAAAGGGAAGTCTGTGTTCAGTCCGTCTGGGGTCCAAACGGACCCCCAGGCAAAATATGCAGTTTTTATAACAAACTTTTGACACTAACTCCTTAAATAGTTAATCGTATTATCGTATGACCACCAAACTTTCAGAGATGAATAAAAATGTAAAACAGTCGTCACAAAAAAGTTTGTGTCATTGTGACGACATTATGACGTCATTTAGCTAATAAGGGCGGCCATCTTGGATTTTGACCAATGACGTCATGAAATTAGCATAAATTATACATTTTTAATCATGAAAATTACATTGCATTTCATAGGATTTAAATTCTTGAAAGAAAACAAATGTACTTTACCAAGAAAAGCTAGCCTTGTTTAATTCAAAATTTGCAATTTTTGGCAAAAATATGCCTGTCATAATTCTGTTGCCATGGCAACCAAAAAATGCTAAACTTATTTTCTTGACAACATTTTTTTTTTCTAACAACATTTTGTGATAAATTATCAAGTTTGGTAGCCTTATTACTTTCCGTTCATGAGTTATGTGACATAAAACCTCCCCTCCCTGGTCAGAATAGGGCTACAGCAAAACGGGGTCTTCTTAGACTTATGCATAAATTGTGATGATGAGCTGGAATTAGCAGCACGTTAATATGTCAAAATATTCCTCTTACATTAACGAAGCAATGTATGTACAATGCTCACCGATAAGTATTGGAACTGAGATTTTATGAACAAAACATTTTGGGGTCCGTTTGGACCCCACTCGGTCACTTTAGTCGTAAAAAAAGGTCGGGTGCTTGAGGGTTAACTTCCAACTGTAATTACAGAAACTACAACTAGAAAGGAAACATTTAGAGGAAAATGCAGGGTGTTTCCTACCACTAATTCCTCTTTTTGTTAACCAATTTGCACACAATACTTTACCACTAGGCTCGCCACTGAGGCGTCGCCAAAAGAAAAGAAAAGAAGAAAATAGTATTGCCCATGATGCATCACCAAAAAAAAGGGAAGAAGGCAAAAAAAGAAGAAAAAGAAAGAATAACACATCAGCATAACTAACGTTCCTAATGTTCGAATGAACAGTGGAACCCGTCTTCCCCCTATTTTCTGATTCACTCGTGATGTCATCACGCTTTATGAAATAAATAAATGTATCCTGTGCGTAAAAACAAAGCTCAGATTGTATAACAACGCTTGTAATTCTTGTAATTCATTTAGGTGTGAGATGTCCGCCTCTGAACAGACCGACGAACGGAGAAATGTCCTGTGACCGAGAACCCCCCTTCCGCTATCAGGACACCTGCACCTTCAGCTGTGACAGAACCTACCGACTGTCTCCTGACAGCAGCAGCAGTAGGGAATGCCAGGATGATCGCACGTGGTCAGGGAACAACGCCAGCTGTATCGGTAACTGTATAACAGCTATTCTCTACCTACGCGCTGAGTGATTGAAAGAACTTGCACACAACAAAGGAAAAGAAGTATTGCTGACTTGAGACATTCCCCTACGCCGAGACATTCAACGGCGCAAGCAAACCGCCTCTTGTTTTTACTCTGCTATCTCAAACGTCACCATCAGTTCCTGTGGGCGTTGCGGCAAACAAGCTGTCAGAGAATAGGCCTATCAGTTTTTAAAAGGGATCTCGCATATATATGGGTAATCTCATTAATCATGGTCATGAGCATGGCGGTCAGGAACTGACGGTGACGGTTTAGATGGTAGAGTACATATACAAGAGGCGATGTTTGCTGGCGATGTTGGATGCCTTTGCGTAAGAGAATGACTTGAGAAGAGATTACTTGCTTGGGACATTTCTAAAACGCTATACTAAATCGTTTTGATGAGCTGCACTAGGTCCAACTACAATATGAGAAAATTGGTCATTTAAGATCATTCGGCAATAAGAGGAAAAAGGAAAAAAAATCCCAACTGCCCCCTCCCCAGTTTATGAAAGCTGTGCAGCCCTGAAGGATGCTGGGTATTCCGACTCAGGTAGTTACGTCATCGATCCAGACGGACCAGACTACGGGGCACAACCCTTCTCTGTACATTGTGACTTACATAGTCGCAGAGGTGAGTAGATTTCACAATGGTATGGTGTATCGTTTTCAAGAAGCTGAATTCTTAAAATATAAACTCTCTCAAGAGGACAAGGATAATCTTACCAATAAGGCCTACGTTAAGTTCCCTACCCGTAGTCCAGTCGGGCTGTTTGAGGTAACGAAAAATTTATGTTTATACCTATAAATACACACAAGCCGTGCTGTTAAATTGTTGACGGTACGCTTTGTGTTCTTTTTGCCTTTTATGTTGTACATTTCTTTCCCCAAAGCTGACTCGCCGGACCCTTTTGTGGTGATGTGACATTAGCCTAATAAGGATAGGTCTATCTTAAGTCCAAGAACCCGTTAAGCCATTCATAATCATTATCGACATTTGCAATTCAATGAACTCTAAGTTGAGAAGATGCTGATACATGCTTACACATGCTGGCTTTTAATACACTGAGAATTTTTTAAAGAGAGGGGGTAGAGACTGAGTTTATGTCTTATAGCAACGACAGAGGTTAGCAAGTACATGTCTTAGTCTTAGACTGTGTCTTTGTCTTCGAGGAAAGAGGTTTTATCAATCACGAGGTGCTATTATATTGATAAAACCTCATTTCTCTAAGCAGTGTTGACTTATACCACTGTTTAGGCACCACTGTGATCAGCCATGACAGTGAGGACCGCATCGCAGTGAGTCGTAAATGCGATCCAGCGGGGTGCTACGAAAGGAAGGTCAACTATCAGGCCACACTGCAGCAGCTCAGTGCCCTGGTCGCCGTGTCTCGCTCCTGCAAACAGAATTTCACGGTGGATATTTTATTTATTTACACAAACAGAGCATAGTAATCACCTGACGACGTTTTGGTGACCGTCTGCGTCTTTTTTATAGCGATGTTGCCTGGTTTACTTCGCACTGCAGCTAGGTGTCGCTGCTGCAGTGTAAGGAATGTTTTCCTTGAGGACATCATTCGCATAAACTATGAGAAATGCAATGAATGCCTTCTATCTTATCGTATATTGTCTACTGATATTTGGGAGGATGAGATGCTCAACTAATATAATTTATGCTAATGAGGACCTTATTTGCATAATTAATGACAAACATAACTAATGCACCAGTTGTAAATGTTAAAATCATTTGGCAAAGGTATGGGGGCGCGGAACTGTAGTTAATATTCTGTTTTCAAATGATTTTCTCCTCAGTACGAGTGCTACCATTCCAGTTTTGGAGTGCTCGGCGGCGACGTGTGGGCCTGGTGGACCTCCCGTGACGGACAGAGGCAGGTAGACTGGTCAGGCTCAACCAGCGATCGCGACACACACACGTGCGCGTGCGGGGAAGCAGGTGAGGCGGAGAAACATGAAATGTTACCGTGGCCAAGATTAAAATTAAAGGCAACCTTAGCAATATCAGCGCATTAAAACTATTCATTGTAAGACCGTCTGTACGTACCTTACCATATGAGCACATTTATATCATTATATGATACTTTTAGCAATTGAAAACAGTGCAAAAACAAGCCATTGAATGAGTCATTTATTATTGCCCCCCCCCCCCAAAAAAAAAATTACACACTGAATTTTTTAGTGTTTTTTGTGACTCAGCAACGTCAAATCTTTTGCCCCATGACTGTTGATATGGAACGGAATAGAGTTGGTTTCAACTTATTAATTATAAAAGTGCAAAGAAATTGAAGTTCTATAGGCCTAACTCAGGCAGAAATTGTTAATGCACCTTCAATTACTACCTAAATGTTCAGGTTTTTCGTAGAAAATGCTGGAAGAAGATTCCCCCTTTAGTCAAACTGAGCCACGGCGAAAATGAGTACAAGCATCGTCAACATACTGTTGAAGAAAGTCCACCCTAGATTCGTAACGTTTAATTCTTCTTCTTTTTGTCCTTTCCTGACATAAGATTCGTGCGCAAACCCCAGTTTTACCTGTAACTGTGACAGCAACGACAGCGTTTGGCGGGAAGACTCCGGCTGGATCACGGACAAGAGCACCCTGCCCGTCATGCAACTCAACTTCGGCGACACCGGTGGTAACGGGGAATATGCGTTTCACACTCTGGGGAAGTTCATGTGTGAAGGATGAATCACTAATCACCATGTTGCACATGTTAAGCCGGTTTTGGAAGTAGCTCTCCACAACACTTATTTTGAGAAAACAAAATAATAGTTTAATGTTTCTATTAAATGTTCTAGGGATCCTGGTACACCACCGTTTTGGATTAGACATTTAGTTCACGCAATTAATATGCTGAATTGTTTTTCACACTGCATAAAGATCACACAGTTTACACATGATTTCCTTCCCTTCCCTTTTGACACATTCATTGTACTCCGACAAGCACAGCAGTGTAAACGTTTTGGAATGATACTGTAAATGCAGAAATGTTCGCGGTGGATTAATGTTCGCGGTTTTCGCAGTGACCACTTCACCGCGAACTTAAAACCACCGCAAATATCTTCTATTATGGTATTAGACTGCAGTCTACGGTGTTAACGCGAACTTACGAGTAAAACCACCGCGAAAAGTCCTTTTTCCCGCTACCGCGAAATTAAATCCCCGCGAACTTAAACGCATTTACACAAAATTGGCAATTTCTGCAAGCATAATTCATTACAATGTACTGGTACAATACAACAAAATCCGATAGTCTTGGAATACTGTTATTTTATTTTGCCTCATGCAGATACATACACAAAATACATTTCCTCGTAGCTTAATGTATATATAGCAAAATACAGCAGCTGCAGCTATACCTTGTCTTTATAGCACTACACAATTCGTAAAAAGGAAAATAAATGCAACATCCAAATCAAAACGTAATGACTTATTGGTATTTCCTGGCTGCATATATCTTTCGAGTTATTTTTCCTTATTTATGATAATAACGCTCGGGTTATCTTCGTGTCAATTATTTGCTATGCAAGTTGTTTTGCTTAAACTTAAGTCTATTTGTCAATTGCACAAAAGATGACTTGTTCATAATGATCACTTACGCCGTACATAGTTCACGGAACACCAGGGGCCCACCAGGGCGTTATTCAGAACAGTATCTATATTGAATATATGGTTATGTTTTTATAATTTATGGCCGATTCCTACAACCACCTCATAGTTCTGCGTAGCGGGTCATTAATGTTATTACAATATAAACATTGGTATATGTCTAGCCGTGACAACTAAACTCCGGTGTGGGCATTTGGCTTCTTACATGATAATAATAGAGATGAGATTCTGGACTAGGTTTTTGTTCGTCCGTTCTTTTTTTCTTTCTAGCTGTGCCGGACATTTCCAATCTTCTCACTTGCATACATGACTGGGCGATGAAATATATTTTTGCATTAACAGTATGGTCACTGCGCTCGCTTTCTACATTTTCATCGTTTTGGAATTAGGTATGTGGTTCTCGTTTCCAGTATTATAAGATCCCCTACGCACTAATGGTTGACAACACCCTGAGAATGAGACCTATACCCCTGATGCAGGCAGTATGTCGGGCACCGTCTGGCTATCTGAAAATACTTCATAGAGACCTACGAAACATTTTGGTACCAAAACCAGAAGCGATAGGTAAAGACATTAGCAGGGCGTTAAAACGAGAAATATTTTGGATGAGGCAATATGTACGATATTTACATTGGCATCCCAACATTAGCCTAGTTAGTGGGCGTCCAAAAATTGTCTATATTTCTGTTTCACAGATAGTGGTATGATCCTCTTTGGCTACTTTGACCCAACCTGGCTTCTTTGGCATCCGGAATAGACGCTTCATGTTTCTTGCTGCTTCAGTATCCTGATGACCTGTTTAAAAAATGTAGAAAACTTATTATTCATCTAGACCACTACTTGTTGGGGCGACGTTTTTATTTCACTAAGGTAAATTTTGTTGTTTTAAACTTTTTATGATTAAGAAGCTTTGAAAATCAACTGCGTAACTTAATATCTTTCTTATGATCTCTAACCTTCATTCGTTTATGATCAGAATGTTATTCTAGCTTTTCATAGGAAAACGGTAAAAACAAAGAAAAAATAATAAGACAAATGATATTTACGTCTGCAAAGCACAATTATGGCAACTGCAACCAGAATCACGACAGCGAATGCCCCAGCTGTTCCTGCTACGGCTGGTATCGTGGAATCTGAAATTGTCAATTATATAAAATCAACGTTTTGAAATATTCTCTCGTGTATGTTATCATTCAACGTTTTGCTTCTCTTATTCTCATCAAATCCATGCTACTTTGAGATTATATGAATGAATGAAGACCTTTATTGTACATTCATACCCACTGGGTTTAGTACAGGTCACAACAAATGATACAACATGATATAATGATACAATGAATCTACACTACTCAAGGATCGTATTCTACTGCGTACATTCGGCTTCTTCTCGTTTCTTTGTGATATTGAAAATGTAAGAACAGATATGCTTTATAAGTAAAGGCTTGTCTAGATTCATAAGGAATATAAATTTGTCTATATTACTTAGATGTATGAAGTGGGGGAACATGGATTCTATTAGTCTGTAGAGTTCAGCTCTCTCTCTCTTGTACAAACTACATTCTACTACAAAATGATGTTCGTCTTCTAACTTATCTAGATTGCAGTATCTACATATTCGTTGTTCTAGAGGAGTGCGGTTATGTCTTCCGGTTTCGATGTGTAATTTGTGGCAACTGACTCGTAGTTTTGTGACGGCCGTCCTGTGCCGAATATTGTCAATATCCAGGTATTGTTCCACATTATAAGTGGACTTGAACAGTCTGTAAGACCTCAATTTGTTTTTAGCGGATCCACCTTTGTTGTCATTGTGTATCTCTCTTAGAAAAGTTTGAAAATAAATGTCTTTCAGACGCTGATTGATAGAATTGATAATTTGAGACGAATTTGTATTGTGCTGTAGAGGACAATGCCATACATAACCATAGCCGCATTCCTCCAGTGACTGGCGAACTCCTGACGCCCAACACTTGGCTCCAGCCTTGTCTAAATCTATCTGGCAAGAAAGAGCGTCTGACTGGAAACTGTCTGCTGGTACTTTCTGGCGAAGTCTAATTAAGTGTTTAATAGCATTTAGGGAGGCTTCCAAATGAATGGGGAACCTCCCTAACTCGGCTCTAGCGGCGAGGCCACTTGTGGATCTTGGCACGTGTAGGGTTTGCTTACAGAATTTTAGATGTATTGTTTCAATAGGACAGGATTTGGGGCTTTTAACAGAACCCCAGATTTCCGATCCATAGAGAATTATGGGCTTAACACATGTATCAAAAAGTTTGTTTCTGACAGACAAAGGAGCATCGGCTTTGTCTAGGGATTGATTTATCCCGAATAAAGCTTTCAGACCCTTACTGTACAAGTGTTTGTTGTTCGCCTTGAAAGTACCCGCAGAATTGACAACAATACCTAAATAACAATAGTTTGTCACTATTTCAACAGGATTGTTCTTATACATGAAATACACATCTTTTGGTATACGACCACCCTTAGTGAAAACAATTATTTTTGTTTTCCTAAGGTTCACATTTAGGTGCCACGTTTGACAGTATTCTTCTAGTCTATTCAAAGAACATTGTAGACCTTGTTTGGATTCAGAGAAAAGAACTAAATCATCTGCATACAATAGACAAGAGACACGCTTACTGTACATAGTTGGGGGGTTACAAATATCATTATCAAAGACAGATGTAATATCACTTAAAAATAAATTGAATAAAGTTGGGCTTAAATTACAACCCTGTCTGACACCACAGTTTGTGACAAAAGGTTCAGTCAGACCTTGACTGTATTTCACACGATTTGTAGTTTTTGAATACATGTCTTTGATAGTTCGAAGAAAGTTGCCCTGTATACCTAACTTGTTTAATTTGTAAAGGAGGCCATTTCTCCAGACGGAGTCGAACGCTTTACTAAAATCTACGAAACATGCAAAGAGACGGGAATTTTTACTTAGATACTTGCTAACTAATGTACTTAACACGAAAAGATTATCTGTAGTTCTAAAGTTCTTCCTAAACCCTGCCTGATGTGGTTTGAAAAGACTATTGTTTTCGGCATAACTAACTAAGCGATTGTTTAATATAGAGGAGAATAGTTTACCTAAGCAGCTAATTATGGAAATTCCGCGGTAGTTGTCTGGGAGAGATGGGTCGCCGGATTTGTGAATTGGAACAATGTGGCTAAGGGACCACTCCTGTGGGTAATACCCGTTTTGCAGACAATTGTTAAAAAGTTGCAGGAGTGGCGTTTGAAGTACCGATTTACCAAATTTCAACATTTCATTTAAGATCAAATCATTTCCACTTGATTTATTGTTCTTGAGGTTTGAAATGGCATTATATAATTCTTCTGAAGTTATAGGGGAATCTAGAACAGATGGATTAGTAGCGGAGGACGACGGATTTAGTTGATCGTTTTCCGGAATTGGAGAGTCGTTTGTACCATTATTAGGGAGTTTGTCTAAATTGCTAAAATGTTCAAACCACTCTTCTTCTGAGATTTGATTATTTTCTTGCGTTTTCGTCGGTTTTAGCTTATTAACTAAGTTCCAAAAGGCGCCTGGATTTTTGTCTTTGAGGGAAGACAATTGGGTCATGATTTGTTTGTGAAAGTCTGTTTTCTTCTTTTTTATCAGTTTTTTAAATTCTTTCTTTCTTTTGAAATATCTTCCCCTTATGTCGGAGTTAAATCGTTGTTTGGACAGTAAATATGCTAGGTTCTTTATTTCACGTTTTAGTTCGTTACAACTCTTGTCAAACCATTGTTTATTTTGTCGTAGCTGCGGGTGTTTCTTATGTTTAGTTATCTGTACTGATAGGGATTTGAAACCAACGTCTCTCAGGATTGAACTAAATTCTGAAACAAAGGCTTCTATTTCTCCATTAGATTTTGTGTCCTTCGTATTTTGTGATGAGAGTGAATTCAGTCTATCGATAAAATGAGATTGAGAAAGGATGTGGTTGAATTTCTGTGCAGATTTATCATCCCAATGAAATCGTTTTGGAGCGGGATTTCTTTTACGCTTTTGTTGTTTTTCATGCTGGTTTTGATGGTCTGTGTTTGATTTAATGAAGACTGATATCAGGCAGTGATCTGAAAAGACAGTTAGCGGATGAATTTGAAATAATAAAATGTTTTGCAGAAACGATTGGCTGGAAATTATGTAGTCGACCGTGCTACTACCGTTTGGTTGGTGACAGGTATAGTTACCTTGCAGGTCCCCAGCCACCCTGCCATTTAATATTCTGAGGTCTGCTTGTATGCAAAGCTCACTCAAAAGCCGGCCAAACTTGTTTGGAGGTGACTTATCCATATATTGCCTATCACTAACTTGGTTCGAGGAGCTGGCGGGAAAACCGTCGATGTTAATTTCGCTATCCACGTAATCACGTAGGTTACCAATACGCGCATTTAGATCTCCCCCTAATAAGACGAACCCCTCTGAACTATATCTACTTATTTCCTCTTCTAGTATGTCTAATATATGGTTATCGGCATTTTTATGAGTAGCAGAAGCGCTTGGGCTTAGGTAAACTGAACATATGAAAAGATCTTTCGTAAGTCCTAAGACGTTACGGTCTATCTTTACCCAGAGGGCATCAGTCGACTTAGAAGGTACTTTTTTGACATGATTTTTGAATTTGTTTTTATAGAAAAATATAATTCCCCCTGATGAGCGTTTCGCTCGTTTGCTTTTTGTTCTGAATAGATGAAAATAACTATAGCTAGCGATGTTGATTTTTGTGTTTTGAGTGCTCCATGTTTCAAGTAACGAAAAGAAGTCGAATTTGCGAATTTCGTCTAAAAACTCTACATCTTCTAATTTAGAACCTAGGCCGTGAACATTCCAGGCGGCAAAGCATTTGCTTCCGCCATTGAACATTTTCATCAATGAGATTTTCAAGAGAGTTGCGTCTTTACCTTAATCATCAAAATACTTTAACTCATGAGAGTGACAAGATCTAAAATGTCATAGCTAAAATGTTAAGCTGAACCAATGATAAAACTCCGTTACTTTATATATACTCATATATACGGTGAATTATGTATAATAATCGTAGTAAGCACTAGGTAAAATACAGTGCATATCAACTATATGTACATGATAAAACTATTCTACGATACTGTAGCTGAGACAATTGATGGGCGCAATTTGGTAGACATAGTAATGATAGCCCCGAATTTTCGTTACTAATTGAAAAAGGCCAAGAATATCACTAGAAAGTTCCTACCACATGTTATTGGTAACCATTGGTGGCCACATCATGGCAGGGTGCCAAGGCCAAGGAGGAGAGTTCATCCGTGAATGTGGGCCGGGTACTTGGACGTTTGGCGGCAGGAATCCCCACGGTGTAGGAGGCAGGTTGAACGGGGGAGGGGGGCTTCTCCAGGGTCCTGAAGGCTGATTCGGTCGGAAGAACGGACGCACAGGCGGGGGAGATTCTTGAGCCGCCGGTGCAAAACGTTCGAAGGTCGCGTTAACACTTCCACGCGAGGACTGGCCTTGACTTGCACTCTGTAGAGGTCCTGAAAGGGGTGTGGGTCTCGATGCAGCAGGTGCCCCGGTGGCCTGGGGTGCACTTGATGATTGTCCTTGTCTGAGAGCGTCAGAATAGTTTCTCGTAACTGATGGACCATTTATGAGCGTTTGGTTGAGCCTTGGGAAGTCTCGCTCGTATGTAGCGATGGGGTGTGGCCTTTGTCCCTGACCGTGCGTTGTGGAGATCCCGGGGGATACGGGGCTTTGGTTGTGTGTAGGCGATTGATTGTGCCTAGCGCCTCTGTTGGTGTATTGTCCCAGTCCTATCAACGGGTTGATTACTCTTTTGATATTGGCCGCCAGTACTCGTATCCCAAATCTGTTCAGATGGTACCCGTCATGGCTGTAGAGTCGTCGCTTGATCAGTCCCATATCTGACAGATTACTATTATCAATCAGATGTACATACTTGGTTTCCTCAGAGATGACCCTTAGAAAGGAGTTGACGTTATCTCCTACTTGTTGGAGGTCAGGGTCATCTCTGGGCAGAATGGAAGACAGGACGATTTGTGTGCGGGGGTACTTCTCGTGCGTTATGTGTACCAACTTACGGAAGCGCTCGGAGACTGATGTTGCGTCCCGCGTATCTCGCGCATCGTTCGTGCCAAGATGGAACAAAATCACATGAGGGTCCGGCAACGTTGTTTGTTCCACGTATTCTGTCGCTTGTGTTATGTTGTACGTCACATCACTTTTCGCACATTTGTTTGGGCACAAGAGGTCCGTTTTGATACCTTTTGTGTTTGAGTCCCCTAGGATTAATACGTCTGGCGGTAGTTCTCTGTGTTGTTGATTTGTCTCAGCTGTTTTGTTGTGTTGATTGGTGTTGACTTTGTCCACACAGGAGGTCTGCTTTGTTGTAGGCTTGGCACTGTGGTCACGACGTTTCGCGCTTCTGTTTGAAATGTCGGTACGCGCTTCCTTGCCAGACACGCCATTGTTATCTGCCAGCACCTGGAATCTGTTTTGGGTGCTAATTGTAGCTACCTCACGGAGTAACTTTTCAGCACGTTCTGATGACTCGTCTGTGGTCTGAGTTTCTGTTGTTTTAAGAGGAGCGGTTGTTTGTAACATGCCGACAGCGAGAGCTAGCTCATCGTACTTCAGCTGGAGTGAATCGAGCTGGTTTTGAAGTTCACACTTTGCTTCAGTCAGCTGCGCGATTTCATCCTGAAGTTGCTTTTTGTCAGTAGAAGGAACTTCAATACACACCTGGGTTTTCATCTTACTTTCTATTGTGTTCATTCGTTGTGCCACAAAGTCTTCGAATAATTTTCTGTCCGAAATAGAGTTTGCAAGACAGGCTTCTAACTTGTTCATACTGTCTTGTAAGACAGACAAGTCAGTCAAACTACACGGATCCTTCTTGATCTCATCATTGCCATTGACATTTTCACCCGTTTCATTTCTGTCGTCATCAAGTACAACGCTCTGAGTGTCTTCATGTGTTTCGTTACTATTTACATCAAACAAAACCTTGGGTACAGTGGTACATGTGTTACAAACTTCAGACATCACAGGCTGGTCACAGGATGAGCATAATAGGGGAGTATCAGTTGAACTTGGCGTTACGGACGTGGAGACGTGTTTCACTCCTACCGACGCTTGTTGAACATTGGCAGAGCCATGGTTGTTTTGGGTTTGGCTAAGTTTCTTTTTGAGCTCCGGGAATACTTCCGAATACCATAGTAGGTATGCAGACCCCTGTATCAGCATTTTCTGTGTTGTTTCGTAGATTTTGATGCTTACAGAGCCGACGGAGAGACCAGTTTTGGGATCAACATGGGAAGTTTTGATTTGATAGCCTTGATCTCCGTCGTTTACAGCTTGAGTACCATAGTACTCTTCACACGAGTCGAGCCAAGACTTGGCAGTGTTCCCGGGGAAGTAAACTGTGATACTCTGCCGGTTTTCAATTACTTGGTACTCTTCAGCATGTTTGAATGATTTTCTTCTACTTCTGGTCTTTGGGGTGTCCGGGATAATGTTGCTGTCATCGTACTGTTTCCTACGTGACGCGTCTGAGAGGACAGAAAAGGCTTTGCCTACCTCCTTGAAGACCTTGGTCTTTCGGCTGTTCTTAGCTGTTGATTCATATGCGATGAGTTCTTTCTTGTACGCGTCCAAGATTTCTTCTCGGGAGGCTGCCGGCGTTAGTCCAAGTGTGGCATAAAGGTCACCGAGATCAAAGTCGTCCGCCATGATGTCTGACTCCAACTCGGCTTGGGTTTTTCGCGAAACTTGTATCGGCGTATTTCTCTTACCCCCGAGGTCTGGAGTAGCTAAAAACTCTCAAGATATATATAACTACGTTTAGAAAGTTCTAGAGAGCAAAATACTGGATGAAATCTAAGGTAAAGACGCAAAAAAAATTTGCTTCAGCTAGAGCGTGCGATCGACGCAACCGTCACCGCCGCCATCTTGAAAAGTTTAATTTTATATAAGATCATATTTTAAAACTGTAACATACATATTGATGAGCATTTCATTTTGATGTCATTATTTCGTGTTTTGTAATTTGTTTAACGTTATAAATGGAAATTTTTAACCGTAGACGACGTATGTAACAACAAGTTACAAACACATGTATAACAAATCAAATGGCAAGTATATACCGCATTAAGTGATTTTTTAACACAGATAATACCATTACCAGGCGCAGGTTCAAACATGTCGGTGACTGGTTCTTCAGTAAATGTTTCCACTGCAAAAAAAAATAAACGGAATATGCATTGCAAACATAATTATCTGTAGTTATTTGATCTGACGAAATCCTAAGTCCCAGATATGACTTCAGCTTATCATAACAATTATGTCTCCTCCAATTTAACTTTCCCTCGATCTCATATTTAGCAACAAATGTGTCTGATGGCACTTGAAACACAGATGAGCGATAGCCCCGAAATACCCAATATCTTGGTTGCATTGGGCATTATAGTGTCCATGCCTTCAAGATTACACTAACAAAAATATGATCCACTTTGAACCCAACAACAAATATGTCGTTATTGAACTAGTTTAACTGTAATATCCAACACAGAAAATTGGACACAGATTTTTGACTGAACAGTACCAGTCCTTGTCAAGGACCATATATCGATCGACAAATAAACAAATAACCAAAGCCACAAAAGGAGGAAAGTCCCGATGCTAATTTTTGCTTTAATTATTTTATTCCAAATATTATTCTACAAGCTAAAAACGGTTTACATCTTTCATGTACGCAAAATAGAGCTTACAGCCTTATATTTATTAAAATAATTTATTGCACTGTATATCAAGGCGATTCTGCATTTTGTTAACCTTTTTAGGTTTTCACAGTACGTCCGAAATTACCAATGCAATCGTCTTCTTCAAATGCTCCAAATCCTTCAGTGGTCAGGCCAGGGGGACAGGGCTTGCAGTACACCTGACCAGTCTCGTTTTGGTAGGTGCCATTGTTGCACTGCATGCACTTGCCGTTGCTGAAGCTGGTTCCCACTGGACAGGGCACTATGAGATAAACATTCAAAAACAGTTACTTCTGCTGTATTGCCTTTATTCACGCCATTGGACAGTGCAGAACCAAACTATGTTGCCAGCCTCCGTTGTATGCTAGTCACCTTTGCTTATATAGTTTTAAACATATATATGTAATACACTTGTGTAAAATATCCTTGAGTTTTCAAAATGGAAAACATGCAATCATCTAATTAGGGGTCTAACCTCAGCAAAGCTAATATACGCTTAATGATATTACGTGGCTTTTAGAGGAAGACTGCTGAGGGACTAGTTTTAACAAGGTTTTCAGGTCAAATCTTACTAAATGCATAATAAAGGGTTTCTTACCACAATAAAACATAACTGCAGTTTCGCCGACGTTGCACTCAGTAACCCCATACGTCTTTGTGGCATTGTTGTTTACAGTGTACGGGTTATTGTTAATGTAAACGGTGAAAACATCGTTGAGAGTTCGGTTTTCTAGCTGCATCGCGGCGAGCTCCAAATCTTTTAAGGTGGCAACAAGGGTTTTCACCGATTGTGTGAACTCTGTGAAAAGGGAAAAATATGTCAATCAAACAGCAATTCAACAGATGATATTGTTATTACATAAGTAACGAGTGACAAATTCTAAATGCTTCGAATTGAGTATGTAAATGGTATTTTACCTTTGCATATACAAATGTATCATTCTTTAAAATATTGAGGTTACTTTTTTTGGAAATGATTTTATTGGTCAACTACCTCAAAGACCATGTAAATAATCCTTGCATAAATCATATCTAATAATGTTTGCTTTCACTTTGTTCTGATAAGTAATAATGTCCCGTCATGTACCACCGTAGTATTTTCTGATTAATTCTATGGTGTGTTACTAAGTAAATTGTATCCGTTTACATCAAATATTATCTGCAAATCATATGCATTATTTAAGGTGAAATATAGACAGATATAGAATTCTGTCCTGAAGGATGGACATCAAGGTGTAGAGAAATAATGGTTTTGAATGTTTTCTATTTCAGATAAAATGAGACAAATCTTTGACAAGATTATTTACGTTGGTTTGGAAAGTTTAACTTACTTGTTGTATTTCAGGCACAAACGGTGCTATAAAAATGCAAATTCGTGTAACGTTGAAATATAATAGTCTACATTTGTGTCTGGATTTTAAAAAAAAAGGTTTCCTACCTGTTTCATTTGATGGACTTCTTTCAATGTGCTTTCCATTGGACCCCTCAATGTTACCCACAAAAGTACTTGAAAGCTCAACAGTAACCGTTACTGTGTCGCTTTTGTCAATCATGCCTGAACAGTTTTGAACGTCAATTGCCTTGACGTAACAGGAATCGTGTTTTATGCAATCAATTCCTTCCACGTTTGTTTGAATCGTATTTTTGACCTCTAACTTGGTTTGACGTGCACTCTCTTCTGTGTTGCAAGGCAGGTCCGAGTATGTCATCTCATGTTTCACATTTAGCACCTTTGGTATGGTGACCTCTGTAAACAAAATATCAAAACAAAACAAATAATTGTTCTTCTCAATATTTTGATATGTTAACACCAACAAAAATGGTAATATTAACCACATGACAACATGGCTTGATTGGTAATAATGTGATAAATAAAGAAGTTAAATGTCTACAAATAACTTTGCTAGGCTCAGTTGACAAATATTACATAATTAGAATATTGGAAAAACGAATTTACCTGAACATGGTGGATATCTTGCCATTGGGTTCCTTGGTGACTCATGGTTCCATCTGTAGGCTGTTGACTGTCCACAGTGGTAGTGAAGAACTGGCTGATCATAAAACTCAAACCCGTCCCGACAGGAAATGGTGCAGTTAATCTCGTTATCAGTAGAGTTGCAGGTTGCGAAACCGTTCAATGGATTAGTTAGATTTTTGCAAACTGTAAGAAAAAAGAAGAAAATCATACAGACACAGCAGATATTGGACATCTGTCACTTTGAAATCGCTGCTATTGGAAAACAACTAAAAGTCATCATCTGCTAATTGTCTGTAATTGGACATCTGTATCCCTACACAAAGCATTATTCTCACCTGGACACTTTTCTGCATTACACGCACCAATTTCAACTGATGGCCCTGTGCAGTTGTTGCCCCCATGCGTAGGACGCGGGTTGATACATCTCCTGGTCCTCCTGTGATTTCCTCCACCACAAGAAGCACTACAGCTGCTCCACTGGCTCCATGGTGTCCAGTTGCCATCAACTACAGTTTGGAATGCAAATATAAGACGGAAATGTCGTATTTTGGCAACACCTTTCCCAATCCTTTGCATAAAACATTTTCAACCGCGCTGCCAAGTACTCAACCAAGTATGATTTATATGTTTTCAACTTATTACATTGGTGTCACTGGTCAGAAGTAAAATGATACATACCTGAACCAATTCCACAGAAGTCGCCAACAAATCCATCTGGACACAGACAAGTGTAGTTTCCCACGCCATCGAGACAGGTAGCATTGTTCTCACAAACGTTGTCCAGGCAGTCATCGATGTTGATTTTGCAGTCGCGCCCAGTGAAGCCCTCCTTGCAGATGCAGCTGTAGTTTCTGAGTTGATCTACACAAAGGTTGTCTCCACATGGTGCCGATGCACACTCATCAGTGCCTATGTAGGGAATACGAATTGTTAAGTGCCTGATTTAAATCCATACAGAGACAAATACGTAAGTGACATAGGCTACGCAACACCTGGTCTGTTCCTGGTAGGCAATAATCCAGGACTTAAAAAATATGCATATTTACGGCAATACAAAGTCAAGGTGTGCATACGTGCAAGAAAATGAAAAATAATGTCATTTTGAGGCAGTTAGCTCATCGAACAGTAATGTTAGGATAGGAAAGACAGACAATATGTACAATATTTAGAAATTCATTGTTCCGGAGAAATTTCCGCAGGCGTTTCGACAAGCACAATGAACAGTGGACCAAAGTTTAACGTCCCTTCCTTAGGACTACGAACACTCTGCATGTCTGGTAAGCGACAGCATCATTTGTGTAGGGAAGGTCGCTATTTATTGGACTACTTGTGAATAAAATCCATAGGAATATTACATTTAAAAGTAGAATACTATATCAATTTGATATCAGTACACATGCAATCTCTCAAGTATTCAGTATTACGTGTACAATTAAAACAATATGAAGGTATGAGATTTGTGGAGGCAGACAGGATTTGAAATTATGTTTAAGGGGGGATCAAAAGATATAAGAAATAAATAATTACCATCGCAGAAACTGGGAATTTGTATTGATACATCCAGTTGCTGTGCTGTACCAAACTGGGACCAGCCAAGCGCGTTTCCTACATCGGTGTTGACGCATGTTCTTGCCATTTGCTGCAAGTCCATTTCGTTCTTCGCGTAATTCCAGATGTTCACGTTACTGATGAATCCAGAAAAGGAGCTCGTGTTGTTTGGTGTCACTGATAAAAGAAACTCATATTCATTTGTGTACACAGATATTGAGTATATTTTGGTTTTGCTAGATACCTCCATGGTTTTTAGCAGTACCATTATTACACTCAATTGGAAAACATTTACATTGTTCTTTAAAATTTTGCCCCTTTGTAATTATAAAATTTTACATAGATTAACAAAAAAACTAACGACTGTTGTTGTTAGCTTATATCTTTCCTTCTAAATGGTCATTTATATTAAAAAAAATAAAAAAAAATAATTGGTATGTATGATATGGACACTAACAATCAGTAATGTGACAGCCAAGTCCAAAAGGCCCACGCTGATTGATGCCTTCTCGTGGTTGTTGTTGTTTTTGTTGAGATAAAGAGCCATAAGCGACAATGGCTCCATCGACTGTGACCATATACTCGTCTTTCGTGTTGCTGTATCCGATTCCAACATGGTACCAGGTTTCAAGACGCAAACTGCTTTCTGTCTGTACTTCTGCAGTGTCGTTTCCCCTATAAAACAATCAGTAACATCAATCAGTTGCATGCTAACATTGATTGACGTAAAAAATACAGAATTGACAAAGAGCCACTGATGCATTTCAATATTTTTAATTATTCCCTCTGCCCCAAAAGATAAAGATGAAGAGTGTGAAAGAGAGTATCATAATGGTACTCTTCGTAGTTAGAAAATATACGTGGGAGTAGCGCAATCATTAGATAGCCAATCTGGAATTTTAGTGACCCTTTCACTGACACCGCTAAGCTATAAGGCAAAAGGATTTGGAACATGCTTGAACCATGAGCTCCTATTAGTAAAATTTTCATCGTGATAATGAATTCTAAGCTCCTAGTGGTAGTTCTGGATAAAATTATAAGCATTCTTCTCACACGAGTTAGAAGGTCTAAGGAAGGAAGACAGCCCCAACTGAACTCAAACAGCCAGAGATTGTAACGCAGGCTTATTTAACAGGGTGAAAAACCGATAAGCTTAAAATGTCTATCATTGATATCATAATTTGTAGTAACAGTCATGTATTCCTTTTTTTAATTTTAATCTTAGCAACCAACTCAGGAAACAGCCCATAAAACCACCTTAGTCAGACTATTCAGCAAGCTTCATGGATGCATTGAGGTTGAGTAAGAGGACTTTTTAGAGAAGTGTTAATTGAATCAATACCTTCTTACTCCAAGGCGTAGACTACGTGGTGATGTCAGGTAGAAACAGGGATGATAAATTGTGGCGTTACGTTGATCTCCGGTGTCCTTACAGTGGTAGTGGAGAATTGATGCATTTGGGTGACTGCCATTATCAACCCAAATCCAAAAGGAAACAGTGATGCCACTAGCGTTTTTGAATTCCACATTGTCGTAGAAAACACAACTCGACATATTGTGAGTTGGCCGTGGAAACTGGAAATCAAAATCTAGAAAAAAAACACGCACGATGAGACAACATCAGACCCAAAACTCCCTTAGATAAGTATGCTGTTTGTCCTTTACCAGGAATTACACTTTCTTTTAAGCCTCCTGTTTCCGTGTAGATAGCTGTTTTCTTATAACACTAACTATAGGCAGTAACAAAAACAATGGCCTAACACCTACGCATAAGCTTTGCATCAGCTTGGAGAGTAGCTAATAAGCTCCAGCCAGCAGAGATTATATTGACTACTTGAATACCTTTATTTTCTTGGAGAGGGTGTTATTCTATGAGTTAACATCATCGTAAAATAATGTCATGGTGCACAAAATCGTCGCGCATCATTAAGGCCTAGATAACTCCAGACAAGCAATAATACAAACAAAGGCATTAAAAATGATCTTGCGTTATAGCTGAGAACACACAAAAATAATATGTCCCTAGAATGTGATCTTTTTTTTATACAGGTAACAACAGCCCTATTGGATTGGAGACACCTGACCTCGACCGTGCACCACGGAAATAAAGACACGAATCGACGTTTCAACAACGCATTCAGATATTCTGTAACCATGGATCTTACACTGCACAGGTATCCTTATTGTTCTATATATGATAAGAAGGACATGAAATACACTGCACTGTAGTACAAGGATCTAAAAATGGCACCAGAAGTCTTTTAAAAAAACTTACTCTCACAAGCAGTTACGCTAATTTGCCCTTCCATCAATGTTGTAGTAGCTGGTGGACAGGTAATGCAGGACTTCTGACCCCAAGTCGGTTGATAGTCACCCTTGTTGCACGGGGAGCAAGGTTGCACTCCATTTGATGAAAAGGAGCCTGGTCTACATTCACCTAAAAACAGGACAGTCAAGCACTGTCTTACTATTGTGTATTTCAACCAAAATTATCCTAAAGCAATCATAACAACAACGTTGGTATTATTATGGTGTAGACAGACACACACACAAACACACATACATACACACAAACACACATACATACACACACACACTCACGCATACAGACACACACAATCACTCACACGGATACAAACACACACACGTTAGCACACGCACACACACACACACACACACACATACAGACACACAAACATACACACACATACAGACATACAGAAACACACACAAATACACACACACAAACACACACACATATACACACGCACACAAACGCACATACACAAACGGCGGGAAACTCACGTTTACAATCAGTGCTATTGGTTGCTCCTTCGCTTACAGTGGAGTATCCGTAGGGGCATCTTTTGCATCGGAAGTGGGAGTCTTCGTCTTGAAAGGTGCCCACGGGACATTTCTGGCATTTTTCGGATGAGCTGTTGTAGAAAGTCCCGACAGAACATCCAACTGCAGAGAGAGGACCGTAAGCATTCAGATGAATATCGCTATACTTAAGGGTTAATGACCCGCCACGAGGTGTGTATGGTGTCATAACGCCTGGTCCTTTGCTATACCACCGAATAAAACCACAGAGTGAGCGAAGCGAACACTGGTTATTACACTGGTGTTGGTGTTGATGCAAATCGACCAATCAGAAGGGTGATACATGAAGGGCTGGCGGGAATCTATGTATTACGGCGCCATAATTACCAACGTGAAACGGGGCCTTCTTATTGATCCGGGGCGCCTGGCTATATGATAATATAGAATTAATGCCATAGACAGCAGCATGGCTACGCGCAAGATCTAATACATTTGCTTTTAGAATTTCTATGATAAGGAGGGTATTTACCGCATGAAAGTGTGTGGTAACGAGCCTCTGTGCCATCTGGGCATTGCATCGTACTTAACCCACGTGTGAAGGACTCCTTATTCGACTCCAGCTCTGATCCTGTGATATTCCTCAATGTCAAATTCCCAGATGAGACCTGCTTGTTTGTTTCTTCTGCTAACGAATACAACACCTCTTGACTGTCATATACAGACATGTCATCGGAAATCGGTAGGGCAAAGTCAAATTGAATCGTTAGTACAGATGTTTCAGATGAATTACTTGGTTTATCGTCACTGTTTCGTCGAGTGTTTTCGTCGCAGATAACGTTAACATTATCTACTGTGCAGCTTAGATGGGCACAAGTATAACCAAAGCCCGAATGTTGAAATATCTGGACAAAGTTCTGTCTGATTTGCTCCTGTGCATCAGGGTTTAGACAGTCTCCAACAAAGTACTGAAGTTCAGAGGGGAGCCTGATGGAATTCGGACGTCTTCTTGCTAAAAACAACAAGAAGCGAATGAATTAGTAAACAACATCCGGTCTTCACAAAAAGAAGCAAAAGATAAAAAAATTACATCAAAAGAGAAAACATATTATCCGTTAACGTTACATTCAGTGGAGATTAGGGATAAAACTAAACAAATGACATGTTTACAATGTTTTTTATAGAAGTAAAATACATATCATCAACTCTTGAAATAAGGATGTTTTGGGCAGTACATTGGAAAACAATATACTGGAACAAGGGATAGCACATTAAAACAAAAACTACTTGTTGTTGTGTATTGTAGACTATTGGTATGCGTCATAACGATACTATTATTAACCTGGTCCAATAATGCAATGAAATAATTTAAAACTGTACAGAAAAGACCATATGGGTAAATGTTACCAGAGCAGTGTGGTGGGTCAGGGTAGTCCCAGTTTCCCGAATCTCCGCAAACCCATAAAGAGTTTCTTATACGCAACCCGGGAGGGATATCGTATCGGTCATTGCACAGCATCGTGCAGAATTTCCCTTTTAGCCAAGCATCGCAGGCCAGGGCACCATTCTGTGGGACCCTTAGATCTCGACAGGGATGGCCTGGAAAAAAGAGCCATGTCTTTAATTGTAATAGAGCAGTTATGTAGCACTTAGGCAGCAAAGTAAACGTAAAATGCTATTACAAAAACTGACAGAGACAAAGACTGTACATATATTGGCATCACGAGGAATACTGTATACCTAACGATGATCTACACGGATGTAGATAACTATTGATTATTCTCTGCCTATTATATACGGAACAAAGTAAGTATAACAATTAAAATCACCTTGACATCTAGGTGGACCCAAGACGTCCTCATCACCTAAAGGTTCCCCAGCGAACCGATCCCAGTCCCAATAGCCAACTGGAGGGTCCCCTCTCTTGCCACAGTACGTGAAGTTCATTCCGATGAGCCGGGATCCATCCTCACACGAGAACTCACAACGTGAACCGTATGAGTTCCCACTCGGGCACGTCACAAGTTGATACGGCTTCTTATACACGACTGGACAGGTAATTTCTGAAAATAAAATATTCCTTAAAGCTTACATCAATTGACAAAATGGCATAAACGCGTCTTTCCTTAACTATCCTAAAGTAAGAAAACGTGCAATCCCACACTACATCGACTATCTGGAGCTGCAACAAGCAAATAGGAATTAAGTCTTACTTTGTTTGCCCCTACTGAGAAGCAGAAACAATCTGAAATGACTTCAACCGAAAAGCAAGCAGAGGAAAATGACTAAAACCCCAGTCTTATTATCTTAGGGATTTTAACAACGACCAACCAATGGTCATCCAGACCTAAAAGCTGGAACTATGATAGTCACCTCGGACGAACACAGTGAAATCGCAGGGGATTGCCACATTTCCTGCCGTGTCAGTTGCCGTGTAGACAATTCTGTGAGTTCCCACAGCGAATGATGACCCTGGCGGATGCCCCTCTGAAAGGCTCGCTGTCAAACCATAGTCTACGTTATCCACTACTGTTGGTTCTACCCAAACCACAGTCACATCCTGTTCATTCATGTCTAGATAGTGGATGATGAGAGGCCCCGGGCAGTCGACGATTTTTGGTTTGATAATGTCTGAAATTGAAAAATAATAACCGTCAGCTGCTAAAAAGTCAAAATCATACAACTTTGTAAAGAATATTTGGTCTCATGATAGGTAAGCAGTAAAAACCTACACAGATTTACATATTATGGTGATGAAAAAAAATCTGCATTTAAAATAAAATTTACTTGCCTGTGCATCGTGGCTCTATACCCGTCCATTTTGCAGCCGCTATGCACACTCTTACTCTGTTCGTACCACTGGATATGTCATATCCTTCGTCGCAGTGGTAGGTACACACGCTGAGGAAGTTGCTGCCATCAGTACAAGACACGTTTCCTCTGTATGGCAACCTTAATGGATCACACTGCACCCCTACATGGAAATAGATAATTATCCTATAAATGAATGAAATATACACATTTGCTTAATTTAGATATGTTATTGGTGTCTTGGACCTCCGCACAGCAATGCGAGGTTTAGTGCTAAAAGCTGCGAGCTATGAACAGCGTGCTTGATTTGACAAAATGTTTGTAAATCAGAGCTTCGCGTATCAACTGGAATTTCTAAATTAAAAAGCAGGTATGTTAAATTTAAAGTTCTTCATTTCTGTAACCCTTTAAGCCACGCATTTGTGCTACAAGTCACTATAAAAGGAGGCTTGTCCGCTGGTAGTGATGTGTGTTTAACTTCCAGACTCTTTCCTAAATGCTGAGTGCTAATCAGAGTCATATCGACCGCGCCGGCCGAGTCATACCAAAGACTTTAAAAATGGTACATGCAGCTTTCTCTGCTTTGCAAGAAGCAGATACGAGGGGCGTGCAATAAGTAATGTCCCTGACCCACTTCCAGTTGTCTGATCTAAATGAAATTTTGTATGTGTAATAATTCATATCTCTATGGGTTATGTTGCAAAAGACAGCTCTGAACTAATTGTGGTTTCTGATTTACTGGTGTTTGAACTTAGTCAGGTGCGAAATGGACCAGGTGTGAAATGGAACCAGTTGAGTGTCGCGCAGTGATCCGGTTTTTGTATTTGAAAGGACGCACACCAAAGAAGACTTTTGATGAAATAAATGAAACTTATGGTGATGATGCCCCATCATATGACCTTGTAAAACGCTGGCATCCTGAATTCAAACGTGGCTGGAAGTCTGTGGAAACAGCTCCCAGACCTGGCCGTCCCTCTTGTGCCATTGATGAGGCATCAGTTGGAGGACCAACCTGGGGTGTCCTACAAAATCGGTGTCCAGAGCTGCATCAAACGATGGGAGAAATGCATAACTCTGGGTGATTCCTATGAAGAGAAAGACTAATAACTGTGCCAAGTTTCATTAATCTCTTGCTATGGGAAATGGGTCAGGACCATTACTAATTGCACGCCCCTCGTACCTAGGTACAAAATAAAATACATTTACCTCTGCACATGACTTCTGTACCATCCCACGCTCCAGAACTCCCACAGGTCCTCGAATTTTGCGAGGAACCGTCACTTAAGGTGTATCCATGTTTGCACGTTGCTACAAACGTCGTTCCAAGAAGTAAATCGGTTGAGTCTGGATAGAATCTGACCAGCATAATCCCTTCTTCTACCTGAGGAATTATGAGTGACGGATGCGGGCATCTTGTGACTGTAAGATAGCAAAGTAATATATCAGAAATCAACAATGATTTGGGTTTGAGTGGACATTTTGACATATTATCTATAGACATCAAAAACAAATTTATTTGGTATGTAAATAGCTATAAGAGTATCTATAAATGTATATTTTAAGCCTGAATACTTTTTTACATCTTAACTTGCATAATGACTTTTTTTAAGATTTAAAAATTGTGGGAGTTCTCTTACATATTCTCAGCCCACAAAATGTAGGTCTCCTTAGCTGCATCATTGTATCGAAGTGGAACCCAAATGACTTGAAACCTTGCGTGAGGCTCCTTAATGTTTTGCCATTTCTATGGCCTCCATGTGCCTATTCATTCATATAATCCATTTTAAGATTTAAAATCCTGTACGTATACGTTCTAGAAGGGTTTTACTTACCGTCAACAATGATGAAAAATGAGCAGGAGTTTGAGTTACCGGAGGCGTCGACTGCAGAATAGGTGACTTTGTGTGTACCACTTTGAAGTATCACACCTGGTTTTAACCACTCCGGGTCCCTTCTTGTCCTATATTCATAAATATTTATTTTTTTGTTCAATTTCTTCTTTCTTTTATTTTACCTCATTTGGATCTAAGTATCAGTGAATGAATTTATATTTATACAGTTATACTGGAATCCTACCGTACTAGGGTCTATAATTTAAAAAAATGGTCGATTGCTTCCTAGTACTTTATCGAAATACTATTAACGAGTACAGTAATGAGATAAAGTTTTAAAATCAAGCCAGTATGGGCATACATCAGGTGAATTTATGTGATTTGGAGAAATAAAGTTTTATATCTATCATTTGTATATTTCTCTTCCTATCATCTACTTTGTCATAACTAGTGTAAGTGTACTTCTGTACTGTTTATTTTTATATTTAACTATTTTCTTATTCAAGAGATAGAGATATACTTACACACATATACACATCTATATCCATATAGTACATAGTTATATGTGTGTGCGTGTTTATGTGTATGTGCATGTAAAAAGGCTTATGTGCATGCCTCTGTGTGTGTATATGCGTGTGTACATGAGTACGCGCGCACGAGTGCATTCGAATTAAGCAGACTTTGATGGATATTCATGATATTGGGGAGTAGCTGAAGGAAGAAAGCCTCATATAGTATGGCTCATAGGGTCTACAGTGAAAGAAAAACGTCTCATGTAAAGATGACTAAATTAACACTAATTGTGTTATTGTACGCACGATACATAGGGATCTCTGTCATCCCATGATATTGGTTCGATCCAGGATACCGAAGCTGTCGTCTCCAGTGGTCGCACCGGTACGTGTATGTCGTTGGGACATTCAATCTTGGGGACTGTTCTATCTGCAAGTGTATGACAGGGGTAAGAGGGTGCTGGGTAGAATTATGATTACTTATTTTGTGTAAATTTCAGACTTATCTAAATGAACAAATTAATAGAGGTAAAATTCTTATCACAGCTTGCTTGCTTTTGTATTACTGATATAATAGATTCTAAGCCAACATTAAAATGGTATGTAACAAGAACACAATTACTGTACCAAAACACTATTACTATGCTAATACGTACTTGTATCTATTTCATTTTTTTTTCAACATGGCCCTTATATATATTTAGGGACACATATAGACCTGGATTCGACCAAATATTGAAATCATTTTTCACAAGGATATTTCAAGCAGGGACGATAGCGTCGATAGCTACGTGCTTAATGTACGTAGTTATGTGGTGTATCTCGAAAAGGTTAGACATCCAATCAATTGCACAAGATACACCAAATGGCAATTCCTTAAGCACGTGGATATGATTTTGGAAATGTTAACCAAGCGTTTTAAATGCCAAAAAAATAACGGATGTTATCTAAAACGCTTGATTACCGTTTCCAAAATTATATCCAATTGCTTAAGTAATATAAATTGCTATTTTGCATATCATATCGTCAGATACACATCATATCTGACGAAGTGACACGACAATTAAGCAAACTGTGTACGTCTGTTTACATGTATATGCATCCTTGAAAATCAACTTGTAAAAGCTTAAGTGTTAATCTAGCTGTCTGAAGTGACATAAGAATAAGTAGCTGAAACATTTAAAAAACTGGCCTAATTATGTACAAACCTGGTGGAGGGGGTTTGCAGAGGATGAAGCAAAACACAGAAAGAGCGGCAGAAATCAGCCCAGCAGCAACTTGAGGGGTAACTCTCTGTATTTCTTTGAAAGCAAAAAGCAAATATTACATATTAAAAGAAAACTACGTCTTATATGTTCCACATTTCAAAATATATGCATTCTAAGTCCTGCTTGAAAAGGCCTAGAAGTGCATTGCACGACAGGATTCTCAAACACTTTCAAAGCGCATCAACGAACTGCAACAATCAATTTAGGGTCGAACCTTAATCGTACAGTAAGTGGTGCCTATAGATTGTCTAATTTCCTCGAAGTAATAATATTTCCTTGTTTCCGGGAAATCATTTGATGCTCAATGCAAGGACATTAGACCAGAAGTCCAGAACACTATTACTGCTGGCCTCAGTCGTTGAGTAATTTTTATTTCTAAAACAAGCTTTGCCGCATCGGTTCCCAGCTTCCCAATTATTAAGATTGATTCTTGCTTTTTAGTTAAAGATGATATTTATTTTTATGTGCAGCCAAACCATCGCGTCTTAACTGTTATCTTCGCATAGTAGATTATAATTAAGAGTGCAAGCCTAAACTTTATACGTTCTGCAGGGCTGCAAGTAGCTATGTTTATTGTTGCCTTTATATTTCAATTATGGTCTTCAAGTTACTTACCGTAACCAATTACAAGGTATTCGGTGGCATCTTTACAGAACCACAAGACATTCTTCTGGGTTTCCATATCAAGGATAGCGATATTGCCGTGTAGTAGGAACATTGTTGCAGGCTTGTATAGTGCCACTTTCTGCAAGACAAGCAAACGTAACAGACCAGGTATTTTCCCTATGTCTACAAACATTAGATGGTGTGTTACGCCTAAGGGCGGTTATACCGGCTATATACATACAGATACAGATTCAAAATTTGAAAGGGACTTACTGTCCATCCATCCTCCACACATTGCAAAATTATCTCCGTATAAAATCCGTTGGAAATAGATTTAAGGGTTAATGACCCGCCCCGAGGTGTATATGGTGTCATAACGCCTGGTCCTTTGCTATAACCACCGAATAAAACCACCGAGTGAGCGAAGCGAACGAGGTGGTTTTATGAGGTGGTTATAGCAAAGGACCAGGCGTTATAACACCATGTACACCGAGGAACAGGCGGGTCATTAACGTTATTATCATATAGCCTACCCAAACTTGCAAACTCCTGTATGACGCATAGATCCCTTGGTACTATACGTGTGAAATCCTTTGTCAAATTTCTAAAAGTTCACATTTGTTCCTTGGTACATACATTTGTTTACAGATTGCAGTTTGAAACCAAAATTTCCACAGAAAATATTCAAAACATTGCAGTCTTTCGCTTTTTAGAACAACAAAACTCATTATCAATTCCCTCCTTGCAGTCTGTACTTATTCACTCTGCTCTGGCATATGTTTCGCTCCTTTTGATCGGCCAAACCCTGCATATCTTGTGTGTATCGCTCAGTCTGTTTGGTCAGAATGAATCGACACCGGCACCGGTGTCGATTTGCATCGACATTGGTACCGGTGTCGATGCAAATCGACACCGGTGCCGGTGTCGATTCATTCTGACCAATCAGAAGGAGCATACACACCGGCCTGGCCGGAATCTAAGTGTTACGGCGTCATAACCAACGTGGAACAGGGCCTTCTGATTGGTCCGCGGCGCCTGGCTATATGATAATATCCAATAACACACATTATGTCCTCATTTGCATAACTTACATTCAACGTTATTCACCTTCAAGTAGGTTTCAAATTGGACAGGACGAACCTTCCGTCATTTACCAGATTGAATCATAACATTTTCTCTTCAGTCAAAAATGGTCGTCATTTGCATATCTATCAACGTACTTCACTTTATCAGTAACACATGTCACATGTATAAATAGCCCATTCATGAAACGGAGAGAGTTACTAATATGGCCTCATGTGGTGACGTCCTATATTGAAAACATTGGGGTTTTACAAAATCGTTGAGGTTTTACAAATTCTGCATACACTATACAAAATTTCAGAATCTGCAATTTGCATAAGTTTTATTTGTACTGTACACATCGGTTTAAGCTATCTGTAAAACATTGAAATCCCTAATATCTCCAGTTATCCTTTTGAAATATTGAGTTTCCTTGACTTCCATATCTGCAATCTAAAAGTCAAGACTCAGAAAGCTATCTTTAAATTCTCTACACAGTGCTTAATATACAGAATCGGAATGTAAATGGCGGGATACTTACGACGGTTTGAAATATTCCTATGAATTGTACTGGTCTATGTGTTAGTAGAAATGTGTAGATATGTGTATTTGCAGAAACTGTACAAATAAAAGAGGACATAATCCAGCAGTCACATTCCATCAAACCCTTGGAGTATTCTAGTGTGCCTGTGGATACACATTCCTGTGAAGACATTCTTGCGGACTAAAGTTTTCGTATGCGTGGACTCTTTCCTGCACAGGTTTGAATATGCAAACTGCACACATAATATACTATTGGGCTCGCCTCGCCTCTGTGGCATTGCCGAGAACAAAAGTGCCATACAAACAGAGCATTTATGATTATAAACAGACCTATTACGTCGCTTGGTTATCAGCATGGTTGCAATTCCGTTCAATCAATTATTTGGCAGTAAAGATTTGAACTCCGTGTACCATGTGAGATCGCGTGTTTGGCACTATCGGGACCGAGAGGTCTCGAGTTCGAATCCTGCTATGTCACCGATCTTGTGCCCTTGAGAAAGGCACTTTACACGGCTTGCCGTGGTGAAATGAGCACCTAGCTTCGGCTAGGGCCGTCCCTCGGATAGGACGTTAAATGTGTTTGGGGAGAGTCACAACCCAAGCACGTTAAAGAACCCACGCTTTTCGGAAAAGGGCAGGGGCATGCCTTGGTGTGCGATGGTACAAATTCTACTATCGGGACTTGGTGATTTACTCCACCTCGTATCAGTTACATGGATATTGCATCATTCACCCGGACTCCATGAGGAATAGTGACTAATTGAGATCCGAATAAACCAAACCAGATGGCATGTGCACATGGCTGGTCACCCTACCTGTGAATAAATGCGCGTAACCATTTAGGTATCTACTTTCGTTTTATGAATAATAATCTCCTGACTTTTACCCTTTGTAATTTTAAGTAGTATTAAGTAGGCAGGTCATTACCCTTGCATACACATGTAATTAAAAAAGAACGATAAGATAAGTAATTGCATATATAGTTTATACACTAAGAGCTGATTATCAAAACTGAATTCATCATTACATTGATTGTGAATTTACGCTACCCTGTCATTTCGTTACCATCTGTTTTCCTCAGAAAGTTCGGACAGTTGATAAATTGAATTACCGAACCAGTGTTTTTACACCTGAAAAGGTAGTTAAAATAAGTTTATTTCTCTAGTTAAGAATTCTTTAGAGTTTTCTTCCCCAACGTTGCCCTTTAACAAATAATGGACATTTTGCATAGCTTCACGTCAGTACACGTCTGTTTATGCTACCTGCGTAGACAAGGTTACTATCTGCTGACGTCTTGAGGTACCAAGAACCGCCGCCAGGAGCCGCATATACTATTCTGAAATTTGCCTTCCCCAAACTAAGCTTACCTATATACCAAATATTACCAAAATTCATCCAAATGTTATGTGCTGATAAAATATACAGAAAGACAGATAGACAGAAAAACACACACACAAACAAACAAACAAACACACATACACACACACTCTCTCTCTCTCTTTCTCTCTCTCTCACTTTCTTGCATCGTGCATATATACGGAATTGGAACGGTTGAAAATATTTCTATAAATTGTACTGGAGTGTGTGTCAGTACAAATGTCTACATCTGTACAATTGCAGAAACTCCATACAATGTAAACACGAATATGCTCATGCAGACCTTGGGACATCCCTACTAATAACAATATGATGATGAGCGAACTTGTATTCTCGTGGACACATTCCTATACGTCTACTGTGTACAATTCTTAATTTAAAATACTTGCAGACTGCAAACATGATATCATATACAATACCATTAGGCTCGTCGACGAAAACATTTACCTGTGAAAAACAAAGCACTCGTGATTATCAACAGATCTATTACTTCTCTTGAGTATTGGCCATGTTGCGTTTTCAATCAATAATTCCGCGGTAAAGATAAACAGTCCAAATAC
This sequence comes from Branchiostoma floridae x Branchiostoma belcheri, assembly GCA_019207045.1. Classification (NCBI taxonomy): domain Eukaryota; kingdom Metazoa; phylum Chordata; class Leptocardii; order Amphioxiformes; family Branchiostomatidae; genus Branchiostoma; species Branchiostoma floridae x Branchiostoma belcheri. The sequence goes on from CM033027.1 coordinate 23,916,762, forward strand.
TAGATGGTATGTACTCATGACCGGTCATGCGACCGGGCGTGTGTAAGGTTAAATGTACACGGATAAGATAGAGTAATTGTTTTTTCGTACTTTAGATATTTGATACTGTACGGTTGCTGCTTGTATAGACTGATTGTTTTATAGCACCACGCGCTGAGGGGGTAGTAATGACGGCTACCGTGTGTGTTTTGTTGGTACGCGAAGTTGTCGGTTCACAATGTTAGACATTCAGAGAGACGTTGTCACCTGTATTTGATAGTTTAGTTTTCATTATTTGCAGCGTTGTAATTTTCTTGGTGTATTTTCATTTGCTTTCACCCTGGTTAAATAAATGATAAACAAACGTTTTTTTTTTTCATTTGGCCCTGATTTATGTATATTGTGTTTTTTATGTTATATCTGTTTTATCATGTTGTATCTGTGAAGATACTGGCTGCTCGGCTGAAGAACTGCACAAGGCTATGAAGGATAGAGAGTCATGTCCATCCGTGCAACCAACACTACCGGATGATGATGGTGTTTCATTGTTATCTAGATTGTGTGCATTAAGTTTCATTAAAACCTAGTTTTTTGGGGGGGGGGGCATTAAAAAAACTGCACAGGCTTTCGTTCCCCCTGCATGTTTTCTTTTCATTCGATTTATCAATTGTTTTAAATCGTTGTATATGTGCTACAATAAATAAGATAAAGAAAATAAATGAAACAAAACATCACTCTGATAGGGTCATCTTGGGACACTCCTGTGCAGTTGTAATTACTAGGTGCCTTCATAAGTTCTTCAAAAGCCAGATTTTCAATTCAGCTCTTTAGATCGAGTTATAAGCAAGAACTTAATGGCTGAAAGCAGCAGCTCATGAGAACCATCCCTTTATCCCGGTGTTTAGTTTTCGCACATAATCTAAATAATAATGAAACACCACCATGTCAAAGAACATCTACTGCAAATCCATAATGATATATAACGTTGACTATTGTCAGACTGCACTGAACTAAGGGAAATCTCAGTTCCTAGAGTCTTGTCGCTTAAGGATACGAACCCTTCCCAATTGGCACGACTTGACCGATGAGAATTTTATTAGCAGAAAAGCGAGTTAACCACGTTCCCGAAGTTTCTCCACAATGGTTATCAAATTCAGAAGAAAATTCTTATTTGACACATGCAGAATGCTACAATTATTTTTGTTCACCAGTTACCGCTTGAATTCTACATCGTATCAAACCAAATTAACGTAAAGTCGCACACAGCTTTTCAGAAGATAAAAGTGAAGAAATGCTTAGTTGAGACAGAGAACTCAGCTTCTCTGGGTTCGAGAGTCTTCATTGAACTGGGAAAACTCAAAGTCTCGTGTCTGCGAACTTAGTCGTGCCTTGAAGTCTATATGTTTACGTTAAGACGCGTCTTTTTTGAGCTGCTGTAATGTTGTGCTCATCTCCTGTTAGTGCTAAATCGAGAATAACCTCTGTAAATGAGAGTTGCGGGCCCTGAGCCTTCTATTTAAGTCATCCACAGCAGGATACGATTTCAGTGACCATGATCTTCTGTATCTGTATCTGTATCTATACAGCCGGTATAACTGCCATTCGGCGTATCACACCATCTTGAAAATGGTTGTGAGGCGTCGGAGGAGTTCTCAGTGGGAGGAAACTCAGGCTCTCCTGAACCTTACACATGTTATCATCGTACTTTTGTTCACACATTAATGTAGGTTTTACTTGAACGGAGATCATTTCCCATGACGTATTATACATAGTAGTAAAGAAACCTCAGACTTATGCCAAGTATTGACAAATTTGACTTTGAGTGCATAGTCCTGTCTCCACAATGAAGTGACAATAAATATTTGTTATTTATTGTCATTTTTCTATTGCATTCCCATAAACAGTTTCATTGTGTAAGACAGCGCGTTGGTACTAATTGATACCAGCTGGATTTTTGGACATATTCACAGCCGAACCACATGGCGAAAATTGATTGATAACGGCAAAGTCGCACAGAATCAGAAGTCTCCTTTTTACGGAAACCGAACCGACAGGAAGCGATCTTGGACTCCTACTATGTCATGACCTATGTTCGGGTTTCAAAATTTGTGGTACAGTATTTTATGTCAATTCTGTCATTCTCTTAAATGGTGCCATTTATGCAAATATAAATATGATTTGAATTCTTCATGCGAAAGCTTGATAATTCATCTTAGTAGTAAATCATAGTAAATCCATACTTGCAACATGCGTAGGATAATAAAATGTGTACAAAGCCATGAATACATATCATGTCAGTCTATGAATCATTACAATTATTAGGATATTCAATGGAGAACTGAGGTTTATGATTACTTTTCTCCTTTAAACGTTGGCACCCGACCAACAATCTCTTTTTTGGTGACATAAAAAATACAGATAATATTTTCTTTCTCACAGGAAACCCCAATATTCCAGAGAAATCCATAAGTTAACATGGCGTATTAATTAGAAAACAAGCAGCAGAAACATTGTTCAAAATAAAAAGATAACAAAACACCTCATATTGTTCAAAATAGTTGATTGGTGACTCCTTTTGAGAAAGTTGTTGTGTCGTGGATTTTATTCCTTTTCCGCTGCTCCCTACCGAGATGTAGCATGTTGATACTCCCGCATCGTGACGAATAAAAATCTCCTGAAAATAGTAATCAATAAGTTACAGTGATATACGCTAAAGAAAGCCGATGCTGTGGCCTAATCCATTAATATGTGTCAGTTTGGTGATAGCATACAACATTTTAGTTACTTGTCAACTCTCACGAAATATTTAAGGTCCCTACAGAAGTTTATAGCAAAGAGATGTCCTGATCTACTGCATCAGTTTGTAAGTAATCCTTTTCTTGAACACTGTCACCTGATATAATACAAATACACACCTGTATGGTGTTAGTTGACATGAAATGATGGCCAAAGGCAAATATGACATATTCAAGATACTAGTTCAGCGTCCAATAACTCTAATTGAAGGAAAGTGCAGGAATTAAAGGTCAATGTCATCTGGTAGAATTGACTTTTTTATCTCTGTTTTCATCCATATGCAAACAGGCTGCCTGAAAATCTCATACAACACCCTATTTGTATCTATTATATATTCTTTAGTCGCCTTATCACCATCAAGAGGGATTTCAAATAATATGTGTGCTAAATTTGAACTATTTCAAGTAAAAGAATAATTCAGACACTAAAGTTCTCAATTGTTCAAACAATTAAAAATGAAAGTTTGAACATTAAGTTTGAGCCTATTTATATTTGTTAGAAAATTGGAAAAGTAACAGTATGATTATCTTTTTATCTAGGACAACTTTCAAACATCTATGTGTCATTTTGTCATCAACATTATTTTGTCATTGATCGAACATGTTGGAACATTGTTTGAACAACTTGCGTCATTTGTCACCCCATGAAAAATCTTTTATTGTCCCCATAAACCAGAGAGCTGCTAAACTGGGTCTTATGTGAGAAGCTGTGAGACAGACACAAGTGCCATTATAAGGCAGTAACTCTCTATTAAACTTTTTCTCACTCTTTGGTAATGCAAGTTTTGACTTTATTTGCATGTTTTATACCTCTCTTTTTCTCAAATATATATGTCATATGTTTGAAGGTAATTATCTTTAAAACTTGCATCATTAATTAAACAAACTAGATCCTACTAGATAGCTTTCATTTAATGATATATGATTCTGAATATATTTAATGGTATAGGTAATAAAGGAACGACGATCGCTCAATCATCTCAAACATCTCTTTCAAAATATTGAACATTCCTATGATTTTAGATCAAGCTGCTAATGAGCTTATAAGCAGCTTCTATACATGCGCAAGATAGAGCTACTAAATATATTGCTGAATGTTTGTCTAGAAAATGCATGGCCGGGATAACGTACTCGTAAATAAGAAGCCATGTTATTTAAACGCTCCCACTTGTTACTATTGATCATCACCTTTGTACGCTGGGGGAGTTTATAAGTTTTTGGAAAATATCTTAAGCAGAGCATCAGTCGCAAAGAGATCAACACAAGCTATTTTATTCCTGATCGTTATTGAACTTAACTTGTTATCATTCTTTTATTGTAGTTATATGTAGTTTTTGATGATAGGCTATTTTTTTACATTTATTGTTTGTATATCTTCTGGGGGGTCGGCCTCGTAGAGAAACTAGATTTCTGTTGCCGGCTCCCCTCAGATTGTACCTGATCTGAGAAGTTTTAATAAATAATAAAACAAATAGATAAACACCTCACCTGTACGATCACTTCCTGTCGTGTGACTGTGACAGCGGTTGTGATGGTACAGGCAAGAGTAGCAAGTTGAAGAAACCATTTAGTTGTCATCCTGACCAAAATGGAATAAAGTGGACTCTCCCCACTCACCGACCGTCTACTTTAACCTGCACTTTGTTCCGTATTGCAATGGCCAACATCTCGCAAGCGAATGTGGCTAAGCAACGCCAAACACAGCTGGCCTTGTGCATATTGATCCAAGTTGCCCCCTAAAGGACGTACAGAGTTCAAACAGCAACATGCAATTGGCCAGGTTCTGTTAGGTGTTGTCTATACTGCATATCCGTTTAGGATATGTCAGGTACATGGCAGGACGTGAACATACAGGTAATGTGTTGATTTCTATGCGATTAATATTGTATTTGAGGCTTATTAGGTATTTTCCATGAACTTTAGGGTTCTCACAGTGTTATTAATGCGGTACATCATTGTTGAATATTAACAGAAACATGGCATTCAATTATAAGTAAAAATTCATTCTCATTTACTCTAAAATAGGGGTGGGTATACCCATACGGAAAATCCATATAAAGGTACGGTACTACTGTAGAAACTTACTTACTGTAGGTAAAAATGACTGTCAACTCTTGTCTACTACACTCCTGTTTTTTAGCTGGACTGATAACCCACGTGCACAAAACACGTAAACATATGCAACCTGTTGTCTGGCTATTATACCGGTATTATTATTCGCCACTGTAATCTTGCTGAGTCTTGCCGAGTTGGTCGGCCGCGCAGGGTAAACATATAGCTTAGCGTGAACTGACTCCCCTGCAAAATTTCCCTATTTTTCGGAATTTTACGATCCCCGCACCCCGTAGGAAGGCCTGACGGAGGAAAATGCGTTGTAGTGACCGTATAATCTGTTCACTTTCTCATCGGTCCAACATGCGATCCACTGATTTTTTTCAGGTCCTTTTTTTCCGAAATGGTTTTGTACCAGTACTCACCAAAACTCTAACACCCTTGATCTTGTATTGATTTATAAATTAACATGCATTCACATCTACGATTGAAACAGTTAAACTAGCCATTCAGTAGGTTTCCATTTGTCTTTGTATGTATTTGTCATATCTCATTGTTTTTATTCTCTACATCGTAATCAATACATCTAAATGGTGTGCAATGGTTATAAGGATTCTACTAATATAATTTCAGTAAAAAACAAGTGGCTGGAACTTAGGCCCCCTTTCCACTTGACGGCGCTCTCACGGCGCTCTCACTGCGATGGAAAATTGGCCAGAGCGCCGTGAGAGCGCCGGGACGCCAGAAATTCTGCTCTAGTGGAATCTCTCCGGCGACCCCAGCGCGCTCTCACCGCGACGAAAAACTCAAATGTCAGCATCTTTTTATGAGCAGGCAAAGGTTCGAAAGATTACTCAACGAATTTCAGACATAAAGAACGAATATATTGACGCATAGTGTATTTTGGTATCATTGAAGCCATCCTTTACGTCTTACTTAACATTCAAAGTATAAAACTAGAAAGGCCGACATTTGCTTGAGAGCAAATACAGCATATTTCAGCCATCTCCCTCATGAAACAATAGGCCTTGAGGTCGTTGACCCCTTTGGCCATTGAAAAATGACCAAAAAAATCCCAAATATATCATTTTAAAGTAGTCCATGCCAAAAATTATACATGGGTCATTTGAATAGATATCTAGAGCACCCCTTTACCAATTTACGGGTCATTAGGTTGTAAATCGAGGGAACAGGAGCCAAAAATGTCCAAATTTTGTCAAAAAATTGCCATAAAATCGCAAAATTAAGCATTTTGTTGTACCGTATGGGAAAACTTTTATTGAATTTATGTGCACATAATTGAAGGGCACTTTTATACCAACTTTCAGATCATTTGGTTGTAAAACGAGGCTACAGGAGCCAAAAATGTCCTTTTTGGTAAAAAAATGGCCAAAAATCGCAAAATTAAGTATTTTGTTGTACCGTATGGGAAAACTTTTATTGAATTTATGTGCACATAATTAAAGGGCACTTTTATACCAAATTTCAGATCATTTGGTTGTAAAACGAGGCTACAGGAGCCAAAAATGTCCTTTTTTTGGTCAAAAAATGGCCAAAAATCGCAAAATTAAGCATTTTGTTGTACCGTATGGGAAAACTTTTATTGAATTTATGTGCACATAATTGAAGGGCACTTTTATACCAAATTTCAGATCATTTAGTTGTAAAACGAGGCTACAGGAGCCACAAATGTTCTTTTTTGGTCAAAAAATGGCCAAAAATCGCAAAATTAAGCATTTTGTTGTACCGTATGCCAAAACTGTAATTGAATCTAGGTGAGCATATGATCAAGGCACCTCTGTACCAAATTTCATGTCATTCGGCTGTAATACCAGGGTACAGGAGCCCAAAATATACATAAAAATTGACAAAAACCTCAATAAAATCATTTCAAAGGCAGATATGAAAAAAATGAAAAAAACACCTGAGGGTATTGGCTTACTCTACCTTTGTGCCAAATTTCAAGTCAATCGGTTAAAAAATGGCGGAGTTGATTCGATTTGAAGATTTGACAGGAGAAAGAAAGAAAGAAAGAAGAAAGAAACATTACGAATACAATATATTTCACCATACCTATGGTATGGCTGAAATATAATCAAGGCTGTAATCAAATCCAATTTTGGTCACTGTACAGTCACTCAGACTGAAATATACAGGTTTGTCTTGCTGTTTTTTTTTTTCTTAAATCTGTCATGCAGCTTGCTCACCATTAATTTCTCTATCATGCCACGTTATAAGTGGAAATTATACAACACTGAAACACTTAAATTTATTGAAAATGGGACTTAAATGATCTAAATGTACAGATGGAGAACAAGAAAACCTAATGTCATCATGTTGAAATTCAAAAATAAGTTGAGAAATGATAAACCTTTGTTTTTTAAACCTTGCTTATTCCATCTCAGTTTGTTTAATTGTTCATCACCGGTACATTTTGGACATTTCTCCGCTTTCTGTCTATGTCAAATATACGTCTTCACAAATTGCAGTTGAGAGCGCAGAGAGAGCGCGGCGAGAGCGCCGTTCTAGTGGAAAGGGGGTATTAATTGGTATCATAAACCACTGTTGAGACATATTGCCCTCACCGCGCTCGCTGTGCGCTCTCTTGGCGCTCACGGCGCTCGCTGCGCGCTCTCTTGGCGCTCTCTCTGCGCTCATCGGTGGATCGCCGTCCACGGCGCTCTCACGGCGACTGTTTTGAGCAGGTTCAAAACAGTCGCGGTGGTGATGGCGACCATGGCGACCATGGCGCTCCCACGGCGCTCCCACCGCGCTCTCATGGCGACCTTGGCGATCCCACCGCGCTCTCACCGCGCTCTTCCCAATTTGAGGTCGCAGAGAGAGCGCCGTGAGAGCGCCGTCCTAGTGGAAAGGGGGTATTAATACTTTTGTAGTAACATGAAACACTCTGCGTATTGAACAGGCATATTGACGAAGCAGAAGTGTGTAATATGAAACGATTCGCGAGCCTTGCAGTCTTAGTGATCGGACTCTCTGCGTCTTTGACTGTCGTCAGGTAAGGGGATTCTTGTTGTCTGATATAAATAAAACTGTATTAGTCCAAACACTACTTTGGCAACCATTAGTTAGATTATATTAGTAATAAGTAAAAATCATCATAATATTGTTATAGTAAATGCCCATGATTTAGTAATTCCACATGAGTAAACACCATTCTGTATTGCGTCATTTTTCAGTCAACATTGATAATTTTAGTCTTGCGCTTTGCCAAAGACATTAAGTCACAGACCACATGTATATTTGTGCACAGTATACTATTATATTGTATTGTATTGCAATGAAACATGTGGTTTTCTGTTACTAGACAAAGTAAGAATATGTAACGCTCTTGAGAATGAGGTAAAATGACATGTTTACTTGTCTACTATGTTTTCTACAGTGCATCCTGGTGTTACATCTCAGGGGCCTACGAGGTCGTCACATACATAGTTACATACCATTCTTGTGGTTTATTCGGGTGGCTTACATGCAGCGGATATCAGTAAGTGAATGCCTAGATTGATGCAGAGTTAACAGAAGTAAATATAAATCGATCATGGTATCTTCAGAGTAAACGTAATGAATTAATATCGAATCATCATTATTATCATTACTATGGAAATCGTAATCCTATCTTGTCATCTTAATATGCAAAGGATAGTGTAATAAATCCATACGCCATTATTCGACTTTTTGCAATACTTTTTTGATGCAAAATGAGATATAAAGACAAATATTACCTTACAAAATCACTTATCAGTCAATGATATGGAGTAATGTTTGTTTGGATGGCTTTTCTTAAACACAATGTTATGGATTTATTACTAATTTAAAATAGCGTCGACGAGTGATCATGGCAATTTGAGATTTCTCCGATCCTAGCTCGGTATCCGGACTGGCATATCGGAGCACAAGGGTATGCTGTGATGGCTGGGAAGGTCTTGAATGTGATAGACGTAAGGATAAACCGTCTTTCTTATCTTGATAGTTATAACGAAACCATTCCATTTTAGCTAGTCTTGCGTATCGGTCAATTCTTTATTCAATAAAATTGAAAACTTGAAGCTTAAGCAAGTATTTAAAAAAGGCTCATGACCCAACTAAAAGGATCAATGTGCCTCAATGCCAGGATCTAGTTTTTAAGTTGTTGACTTTGTAGTAAATGCCCATGTTACAGTAATGAAATGCTAAGATAGAAGGATCTATAGGTTGTTTAAGTGTCACTATTTTGCTTTTGATTGGCTTTTGATTTTTATGAGCTGTTTATTATCGACCAAAAGGTTATGTTTTCAGCTTTCAAATAGTAGAGTTTAAACAAAAGAACTGAAGAAGCTGTAGATGGAACTTCGACCAAATGACACAAGCTTGTTGAAAATAAGTAACAATTTACGAATATTTGTTCTTTTGGCCTCTAAATTTTACAATAATTAATAGTGAGTAGGGCTTTGGAATACAAAGGTCAAGTTTGATAAAGGGCCTCTTTGAAACTTTCTACTGAGCTGTAGTAGCACTTTAATGTCTGTGCGTTTCTTTTCTAATAGCATAACCCTAGAAAGTATGGATGAGCACCTAGCAGCTCCCTACAATGCTAATAGCGGAACGAAATATTAGGTCTAGGTTTTCGGAAGTGATTTTGGCAATGTTATTGGGTCCTGGAACGCTATTATTTATTTTATCTATTATCATACAGCAATCTGTAATCCGAGTTGTCAAAACGGCGGTACTTGCGACAGGCCAGGCATCTGCAGTTGTCGACCTGGCTACTCCCCACCTTATTGTGATCGTAAGTACTTTTATCTAATGCGAATGCTATGTTGAGACTCTGTAGTACGTGCCCCTTTTGTTTACCTGGGTATACGTCCTAACCCTACGCTTAGCGATGATTACTGTGTACGTGCGCAATTGGAATGTCAGAAAAGTCGTTATAATTGTATTAATCGCATTTTTTTTCCTTTTTTTTCTTAACCATCTAAGTAAAAACTATTTATGACGTATTGCGCCAATTTTTGGCGCTCAACTCTGGAACTCTGCTAGTGCTGGTGTCCTTTCTGAATGTCGGGTCGCATACATTTTGGATTGTAATGTTTTTGGATTATAATGAATTTGCTTCGATAGTGTAGTGCTACTACAATGCTTGTTTATTACTCGACTGACACATTTGCATCAAGGTAAAGAAGGATATATGCTACCCTTACAAAGATTACTATCCTAAAAAAATTGTATCATCAAACGTTTGTTGACCTCTGACATGTACTACAGAAACTAATTTTTCTGCAACTGTTATGTTATAGTCTTCTGTGCATGTACGGCTGAATGTTTATTTGAGTATGTGTGTCCTAAAATTTCTTGTTTTTTTTTGCACGTAAAGCCAAGTCAATAAATGGATAAAAATTGAGAAATTAAAAAAAGAATTGTTTGTTTCTATATGAAATAAAAGATTCGAACGTTGACATCATGTACAAAGAATATGTGTATATTACTCTGTTTGAACACATTGGTTCCTTACAATTCATACTATTAAGTATGAAAATGTAAGTATGAAATGTGAGTTTTATAGTATGATGTATTTCATACTTTATACTATACAAATTTAAGTTGATAAACTAAATACAAAATCTGCGCAATCAGAAATGTGTACAACTTTACAATAGCGCTGACCACAGACAGTAATTGTGATGAGCATTGCGGCATTCTCTATGGGATATTTAGACAGGACGTGTGGCAGCCAGAAAGCGTCACGAATATCGACCACAATTTCAAATCGGTACTGTAATTCGTGCAATGAAGATACAAAATTAACAAATATATTTCATTGAGAAAAAAATGGATGAATGGAAGAACAAAGAATAGAGAACTGATTGTTTGATAAAAATGAAATAAATAGGATATGACAGCATGTACATCATACCAGAAATATTTACCTAAGAATCATCTTTATGCTTCGTTCTTATACTTTGAACTCATTAAATTTTTTTGACCATCTTACAGTTTTTTTATCACTTTGTAATACAGGAACTTATGCGTGTGAGAGCAGCCCTTGTGAGCAAGGTTCCTGCCTGGAGTACCATACTTACTACCGTTGCTCGTGCGATAATGGTTGGCAAGGAACAACTTGCAATTCACGTAAGTGTGTCAAAGATATTATATGATTATAACATTAACATGAACGACATGTTGACAATTTTATTGTCGATTCGTTTTCGAGTGTATTCATTGTGGTCTAACTAATGTAAATGTATATCATATTCAAGGTGTAAACTGTGGGAATCCTGGGCCTATCACCAACGGAACTGTGAGTGGCAGCGGTTACCGGTATGGCGACCGTGTGTATTTCAGCTGCAACACGCACTACACTCTTGTGGGCCAACCTTCAGCACGTTGCCAGGCAAATGGACAATGGTCGGCATCGAAACCACAATGTCTCTGTAAGTATGTATAAAAAGCTTCATGACAAATTTCCGTTCTATAGGAAATGTGATCTTTACAAAGCAAAAAAAAAACTGTTTACTGTAGCAATTGTCCATTATCTTATGTCGCATATTCCATCCGTTCAAATTAGTTATAGAAACTATATAACCCCGTCTCTGGACCAAAAGGTCATACGTTGCCATGTTGGTGTTTTCGCTCACCAGACAAGCACACTACTGTATCGGTGATCAATTGTGATGGCATGCATATTTTATTTTATTTTTGAAAAGAAAAATAGAATAAATTTTGAATATAATCCGGAATTCTGTAATAAACCCCAAACCATTGTTACCACATGAGTCACAAATGTACCAACTGCTTGTTATAATCATGATCTTTATACCCAAAAACGTGCGTCGGCTGAAACTAGCTCGACACACGACACGTTTGGGATAATGAATAGGCATGTCGATCCAAACATAAATAGAAACAATAAAAGTTTCAAATGTCTAAACTGTAAACGATAGATTGAGCAACTGGAATTTTGCATAGCTGAGATGTCATCGCTGACTTGTTCCTTCAGTTAATTTACCCTTTTTGTTTTCAATACAGTCGGCAACACGTGTCACAGCAATCCATGTCAAAATGGAGCTACATGCATCAATGGAGTGGAGCAGCACGAGTGCGTCTGTATGGAAGGGTGGTCGGGGGAAAGATGTGAAATAGGTATAAATTGTTTCGGTACCATTTGTTATTTTTGTTATTTGGTGGGCTGACTACTCACTCTTTGCAGCCAGGGGCTGAATTGCGAGGAGCTTACAATAGGCGGGGCTAGAGTCTGGAGCGAGCTGCCATTCGGCGCCACTCAGGTGACCTCAATATAACCGTCGCAAGTGTCTGGAGCGAGCTGCCATTCGGCGCCACTCAGGTGACCTCAATACGACAGTAATTGCCCCAGGAGCGGCCAAGGTACTGTAGTTTTTTTGGACCACTCACACCGCACCATCGCACATGTGGCGGGTTCTTTAACGTGCCTGGGGTATGGCTCTCCCCAGACACGGGACCTCCATTTAACGTCCTATCCGAGGGACGGCCCTAGCCAAAGCTAGCTACTCATTTTCACCTGAGTTAAGTGGGGAAAGTCGTGTAAAGTGCCTTTCTAAAGGGCACAAGGTCGGTGGCACGACAGCGGGAATCAAACCCGCAAGCTCTGGGTGCAGATCCCGCTGCCACTGCACCACGCGGTCCCATACGGACTTACCCTGCTGCTATATGTTACACACACACACACACACACACACACACACACACACACACACACACACACACACACACACACACACACAAATGTATGTATATATATTCTACTTACGTTACATACTGCATGTGCGCACTCACAAAGCACCATAATAGACAGTATCATGTAAGGCAGCGATTAGATACTAATAAATTGGACTCAAATACACACATCTGCTACGTGTGTTAACATTACATGATGCAATTAACTGGTGATTTATTGTAATCTAGATTAGGGTATCATGACTATTTTTCTATATTCTTTAAGAAAACTGTTATAAAGAGTGGCCTTTCCAAGAAAAACCCAACCCTGTACTCTGCCTACTGCCCTAACATAACACCACGTGAATACATATGACCATCAATCAAGTATTTGATTTGAAGCACTTGTGTGAATAAGATGTATATTGGGCTTGTTGTGTTGCCCTTCAATATCTAGTTCGTTACTTTCTGACTATGCATTCCCTTCGTAGACATATCACCGCCGCTTGTCGACTTCTGCCCACCTGACCAAAATATAACGACAGTTGACAACAGAGAAACGGTGAGCTGGCAACTCCCCATCTTTAGTGACTTTAGGAACGACACGTTCCATGTAACATCGAACTATCCCAACAACATCAACACAGAGACCTTTCCATGGGGACAGCACACTATCCAGTATACTGCCACCAAGCCTTCCAACGGTCTAAGGTCTTCTTGTGAGTTTGCAATAAGAGTATATCGTAAGTTCTTTTCCATTGTTTCCATTCTGCGAGTCAGTATAGTTGCGACCTTTCTTTTAGTTTCGTCAGGCTTATGTCACGTGGTAAATGATAACCGGAAACTGTCACAACCCACAAATGCAGGGCATGACATCAATGACATTGGAAAGTAATTTTAAATTTTTCTACCCTAGCTCGTCCTTGCCCCGCATTGGACCCCCCGGTCCATGGGGCTCTAGCATGCAACGGCTGGATCACGCGCCTGGGCCGTGTGTGCAAAACCTTCTGTCAGCAAGGATGGACTCTACCCAGGGGTCTAGAGGACAAGTTGGATCAGCTGTACGCATGCGGTGCCCACGGGGCATGGCTCCCTGCAGCTACAATACCGTGTTCAGGTTAGCCATGGCATTGTCCTATTCTTTGTTACATCAACTAAATGTTTATCGAACCCAAAGCAGTTTCGGGCACATTCAATCTGATAGTAATTTTTTTTGTTTGAGGTCACTTGCGTTTTTTTCCCGGTTTCTTAGAAGCCCACCATCTTAAGGTCTGTTTTTTATTTGGGTGCAAGATATAAATAACTACTTAAAATCCACAAATATTAATTTTTTAATCGAAAGTAACATGTTGTGAATATTTAACATGTAACTAAATTGCTTATGACCTTTTATATCGGAAAGATTTTAGCCTCCCTATCTTTTAGCGCCGAACATGTTCAAAATATTTTCATCTCCTAGTTTCTATGCATCTCCTATATGTGTTTGGCTGTTTGCCGTTTGGGTGAGGGTTGTGGTGGTTAGAACAGGGCCAGGTAGAGTCACCTTGGCTGAGAATGAGTCAGCAAAGCTAAGAACATTAGACTAGTCATGCGAATATTAGAAGTAACCTGGTATGGAGTCAAATGTGCTGACTAAGTCTTCCAACACTAGTAGACCAAGCCGAGAGCCAGTCGACCCAGGCAAACACAAGTAAGGTAAGGTCGGAAAACCATATTCCGCCCTTTGTAACCAGGACTTAAGCAACCGACCAACGCGAGTAACCAGGAGACACTAGAAATGAGCCCACCTAATTTTTTATCATTAGACCTTTTTTCTGCTGGGGTTCCACAGCAGATGTTTGATATTCCACACTGCCATTTCATTTGTGATAAGAAGGCTTTTATAGCAAGTGGCGTTAAATATTGACATGCCGTTCAGCTGCCCCATATCCGTGTGTTGTTTGTGTTTTTCAGATCGAAGTTCAGAAGTTGACGAGGTCACTGGTAGTACTGGATCCTTCCCCGGCAACTGCACCCGTATTGATGCTATAAATAGTATCAAAACTCAGTACCTAGCAGAGTTACGGAATTCATCTTTTTCCACAATTTGTGCGTCTTATCATGACCTGTGTTTGGAAGATAATGTAGAGGTCACTTGTGGTGACAACTAACTACAGTTCAAATGTTTTATATCATACGACTCATCATGATTATTATGTCAAGTCAAGTACTAAGGGCAGGGCACGTCGATATATGGTGTATCGAGCTACTTGTACCAGGGCGAAATACATTGGAAAGTGTAAACTTAATGTACCTGTGTCATTCATTCGCTTTGGAGTAAATACTTTGTGCACAACGTAACCTGGCCTGTATGACAGACTGAACTAAAGTTGTAAACATGGACTATGCGGTTCAAGATGTCTTACTGAGGGATGACTGCGTTGTAAGATGTCGGTAACTAGAGGAATGAGATCTTTTGTCCTCCTGGTCTATTTTTTACATGTGCCATATTACCATTTTGCATCGGAAAAGAAACCCTTTGTTTCAATACGTTTCATCCAAATTATACATTGTTTACCATGTAACAATCGTTAAAAAAAACAAATATCAGAGCAACACGTTATAATTAAGTAGAGAAGTAATAGACCAATCGATCACAAAAGATGAAATACCAACAAGAACATAATACAGAAAATCGATACCGGTCTGTATGTGTATACGTAGCTGACTGTGACACATAATTAAGTCGTAAATATTAAAAAAAACATGTTCTTATCTGATCACGTCATTATTTTATTTATCGTTATTATCATAGCACCAATATTTATTTTCACTCCGCGTACCGAAGGTACGCTTCGAGTGAAAATATTGTTTTCGTACCGTTTCTTCTTTCTTTCTTTCTTTCTTTCTTTCTTTCTTTCTTTCTTTCTTTCTCCTGTCACGACCTTTAAAGTGTTTCCTCTCCGTCGTTCTTAGCCCGAATGACCTGAAATTTGGCACAAGTGTACCTTGGGTCAATACCCTCAGACGTTTTTTTCGGTTTTTTGATAGATACTTTTAAAATGATTTTATGGATGTTTTTAGGTGGTGTTTTGACCGAACTGTATAATTGTGCCTCCCGTGCCCAGGTATTAAACCCAAGGGACCCGAAATTTGGTATGATGGTGCATGAGATATTTACTAAAAGAACCCTGTTATCATTTTTGGCACAAAATCACTTAAAAATGATTTATAAGCCAATTTGGCGGGGTTTTTCGTCTGCGTTTTCGTCTTCACCGCCTCTGAGCGTCTCACCATATATGGTAAATGACGTAATCACCTTCCCTGTGGTATGACCAGGTGGCGGCCCTGCTTGCTCTAATTAATATTCATGAACACGCGTCGCAAACGTCATCCGGCGAATGCGGGTGTTGTTGGAATATCTGCTGTTATCAAATTCATGAACGACGAATAATGACACGGTGTGAGGGCATTGTTCTCAGTGCTATTGTCACCAATTCAAATCAAATTTATTGTCACAAACCTCGACGCAAGCACAAGATACGTAGGCACATTTTAGACAGGATGCCACCCTCAGTCAAGTGTAGCCTCTACCAGGCTCCACGGATCGGTGGTCTAATTGTAGAAAGTGGACAAATAGAGTCAATAGTATGCTAGGAGAGTCGGCCGGCCAGAGGATTCATTTCAAGTGCAGGATTCACCACAGAACAAGTCATCAACAACAGAGAGAAACAATATCGCAATCCCAGTGCGAAAACCACAACGCCTAAAGCTCAGAGCTGTTTGGCATGGTCGATTTGGCGGTGCTTGAGCCCCGCTGTTACACTGTCCACAATTAAAAGCCGCTCCGCGTCAAAAAAATAGAAGAAATTGGTCAGGAAAAGACAGAAAACACGCCAGATAAGTTAACGTCACATGGCCGAGGACTATAGTTTGCGACTTGCAATTTGCCAGGCCGGCCAACACTTATAGGCCAATTAACTCCAACCAAGAAGGTTATATACTAGGCTTTTATTCCTTGAACTTGGCAAAAGTCCTCTATTCAACCAGGCGGAAGTCTGGTAGTGGCTAATCAACCGCCGCGCGGGTCGCCTTGCTGCCACATGTACACATGATCACATAAAAAAAATAATGACATATGTATTAGCGTTGAATTATTATTTTTGAGAAGGTTCCGTTTATCACGGAACTGCTGTTGTTTAAGAAATCTCACTGACTTTTGCTTGCAAACACGTAAATTCCTAACTTGCAACTACAGTATTCTCAGCGGCGCTCAACGCGTTCCTACGTTTCACCATTTGTGGGTAAACAACGCCGACAAAAGGGTCCTTGAACACGCAGCTGGCAGGTGCGGCGGGTTCACGGTCTGCTAATTGAATTGTCTCGGTAGCCAATCAGCAAAGACTTCGTACTACTTAGTGGATCACGTGCGCAGTGCCGCGCATAATAAGGTTCTCGAGATCTGTTAGTTTATGTGAAAAATAAATGGAACTTTAAGGTTATAACAGATGTATAATTACTGCAATTGCTGAGTCCTTTTAGACAAAAAGCATACAAAACATTTAGATATATGAAACAGACTTCGTGCAAACATACAGTGGCTAATAATCTTTGTTCATCAATATAATGTATTACCTGATTAACTCTAGGTATAAAAACGGAATTTGATCCTTTTTGTCTGAATACAATGTGCATAACTTTATATGTATTTGTACTGATAATGTCATTGCAGTTCAGCCATGATATCCAATTGGATTTTTTTTTTTAAATGCACTTTGCTAAAAACGGCTAATAAGCATATCTTGGTAAAGAGTTAAAAGTGTAGTGAAGTTTGTTTGGAGAGGTAACATGCATTGGCATAATACCGGTCATAAGCCTTATACCGGTCGATTAAAAATAGTGGAACTTAAAGAGATCTACACATGCAACAATAGTTATTTCAGAGGTATGCACACTTCAGACATCTAGGTGTCCAATACATAATTTACAAAGCATCCCGGAGAGGAGATAGGCGCCGCCAGGGGACTAAAATGCCTATGATACAGCACAACATGTTGTGCTGCCCCTACGGCTAATTAAAAAAAGGCTATGGGACGAACGAACGAACGAACGAACGAAAGCATCGATAACAATGCATTCGAAGACAACAAGGCCAAAAGTTTTCAGGTCATTTTCGGGGCAGGCGAGCTCGTCGTGGGACAAACACACTGTCACGTTCATCGCCAGATTTGTAGATGATAATCACATGTGCTCACGGCACAAGACGAGCATGATTCAACAGCAATCTTGAATTTCTTTTGGTGACCTACAACTCGTGTAAAAGTGTGAGGAACCGTTGCATAATAGCCCGGATCTACGGCTGAATGGGTCAAATTGAACGTACGCCGCCATTTTCCCGCGATTTTTAATGCTACGGCCAGCAGTAAAGTTTTACGTCATAGCGGTTGTGACGGACCAAAATTAAATGAAAATTCTTGTCAGTATACGCCCATTTTCTCATGACTTTTTGTATGCTCATGCAGATTTTTGTTTTGTGCAACTACTAACAGGAAAGAAAGGAACAACAGAGGATGAATAAAGGTACATAGCGGCAGTTAATTGTGCCGTGTTTCGTTCGACCGGTATAGTGCACCCCCTTCCAACCACGCGCCCGTTCTCCGTGCAATTCCGCGGTGTGTTCCAATTACGATATTATGTTTTTAGCAGGACCAGAGAGACAAAATAATTTACACAGAAGAAGTGGCAAAGGTAAGCTGTAACAGCAACATGTAACTGGAGAAAATGATGCGTTGATCATTTGCCAAATTAGCATTGCTTGAGAAATTGCAGTAAACCGACCGGTATTATGCCAATGGATGTTACCGGTCTGCTTGTATGAAGATTAGTTATGCTTGTGACAACCTTGAATAAGTGCAGTAATTGCCCTTGCCTTGTGTAAATAAGCAGGAAAACTTTAATCATAACCACGCTATTGTCTGCTGTGGGTACGTATAACTAACGTTTAGGGTCGCATAACTTGTTAACGCATCTGTAGAAAAAATACAACACAATTTCCGTTTGTGAAATAAAACCTTTTTTCTTGAAGTAAAACGGTGTCTTCTTTGTTAATGTGTGAAACACTAGCATGTTGTGTGCGTGTTGTTATCAAGAAATAAAAATTGGATTACCGTATACATAATGAAAATAGTATAGTAGCAACGTAGTTCCAGGTCATTCTCACATGTGATTTATTTTTTTTCAAATTCAATTTTGGAACAGTCCATGTTTGCATAAAGGGGGAGAGCGGAGTGAAAATAGCTGAATTTGCTTTTAAGCAAATACCGGCCTTTCTAGTTTTATCGTGTAAGCCGATTGGAAAAAAAGTATTCACTATTAGAGATTTAAGAGCGAAATGCGGGTTCTTATTTTCTTCATGAATTCTGATAATGAGTATTAATCAACCGCACCAAAGCCTGCCAAATATTCTTCATAGTTGAATAACAAATTCTGCTTTGTAATGACAAAAAGAACCATCTGAAATATGTTAATAAGTAAATCAAAATCGGATTTAAATGAGTATACTAGTTGCAAAAAAAACGTCCCGGCTGAATGAGGCTTAACAAAGCATCGAAATGGATATCGCAAATATCCATGAACTTGTAGGAATAAGACTCGCTTGCTCTGTAAAAAGCCTAGAATAGTGCAACTCATAGGAGTCTCCATGGTGCATCGAATGATAATGGTATTCGTAAAGTAAATATATTGAGCAGTTTTAAACTATGTGTCTCAACTTTTTTTTTCTATTTTGCTTTTGGACAGAAGAGGACAACGTGGCACTGCACTCAAGTTTTGTAACTTATATTAACAGTGCCACATACGCGGTGCAGACAGAAGGTAAAGATAGTCTTTTACCTCCCCGACCGAAGTCAGGTACCCATTTTTACACCTGGGTGAAGTGAGGAAGGTCGTGTAAAGTGCCTTTCCCAAGGGCACAACGTCGGGGCGGGGC